>OW052239.1:69882211-71132211 GCA_932527175.1 Operophtera brumata
ATGGCCCCAGCTAAAAACTTGAATATTTGTTTGAGATTATGGCTTTAGGGATTTTGACCATTATACATATAGAACTTTATCGATTATAAAACATATTTATTATCACCATTAGATTTTTTAAATTTATGGATTTTGAACTTATGTATTTTAAACATATGCATTTTGAATTTATGCATTTTGATATGTACCCGGAATATAGACTTGGCAAGTGGTGAGCTTACTTACCACGACTAACTCTGCTAACGCTTTCTTCCAGTAATAACACATTCCTTAAATAAGCTAGCAGCCTGGACCAATTTTATACCAACGAATCTTACAAACAAGATGTTTAAAATAAGTAAATACATAAGTAGGTCTCCATCGTACTCGTACTTTCTTATACCCACGACATAGAGAGTCATTCTGTGGAATCAGGGACTACGTTGCTATGAAGTAAACCTGGACCAAATATTTGCAGATCATACGAACATTTGTCCCGCAGCGGGCATCGAACCCGCAACATCTCGCATCTCATCGCTCGCCACAAAAGTCGCCAGATAAAGTCACTGATAGATATATTTGTAAATTAGGCATATGAAGACTACTGTGCTATAATAAAGTTCTAATTATCCTCCGAATAGTTGCACAGTGTTTTGTCTTTTGCATTGAAAGGCAGTTCCAAACTCGATCGAAAGAGACAAAACACGGTGTAACTATTCCAAGAATGATCTGCTTTTATTAGTAGCACGGTAAGAACTATACACTATACAAGTAATTTCGGAGCGTAACCGAGAGGTCGATGAAGTTTTACATTACATATGCATAAATTGTCTGCCTGGTATATTAAAAGAGCATTTTTGTAAATCTAATGCTAGTGTCTGCTCTTGACTCTCTCAAGTTTTAATCTAGGTCATAATCTATCTATATAGGTTTTTGACGACCTCTGTGGCGCGGCGGGCGAAGGTTCACCTGCGACGCAGGAGGTTGCGGGTTCAATGGGGAACAAACATTTGTACGATCTGCAGATATTTGTTCAGGGTGTTCTGGGTATTTTCTATATATAATTATCATTGTTATTATTAATAATATTTTAGTTTTATTTTAGTTTGCAGTTTATCGGAGTAATTTCCATACATTACATATGCCAAATTACCGTTTTCTAGTACCTTCTAAGAGTGTATGGCATAAGCCGCGGACAGACAGGCAGATTGGCATGGCGAAACCATAAGGTTTACTTGTTAACTACGGAACCCAATCAATTTTGGGTCGTTTCATAGGCAAGTGTGCCCATAAAAGGAATGTCAGGGATAGCGTGTTCTAACTTTTCCAGTCGCTACATCTAGTTTTGACTTGAGCACAGATAAAATAATACTATACTATACTTGAGTAAAGTTCGGAACCCTACGTAATGAGTAGTTTGAGAGGAGCTACCCAGACCTATTATTTATTCTGTGCCCAGACACGACTCAGATCGTGCCTCACCTTTTACAGGGAACCCTGTACTACTAGTATATATATATACTATAGTATTATTTTATCTGTGCCTGTACCTAACATACTGTAGCGTAATTTCTTAATAAATAACTTATCACATAGCATTCAACAAAATGTAAACAAACAACTCAGTTGACATCACACAGACAATGACATTAGGTGTTTATCTGACACTAACAGCAAAAAGAACGAAGGGAAAGTAATGCTTCTTCTTCTTCCCTACTAATGGCACACGGTCGGAGCCATGGGGGAGAGACACTGACATTAAAGAATGCCTATTGATGTTCTGTTAATGAAATATTAGTTCCCTTTCGAGACGCATGGAGCGCTGTAATAAATCCGTACGCCATTATGCACCTTAAGATCTTAAACATAAGGGACACTAATCAATGGCAGTATAAGTCAATGAACGTAAGAGAATGATCGGGTCATTCAACCCATCGTAAAGGTTCACCTTGCAATAAAACTGATTACGTGGACGCGTCCTGTCTTTCACACCTGGTCGCGCAAGGCTGCTAGACTCGTACTCCTAGCTGCCGAAGACACCCTCACAGCCGGTAGACGTGTACAGGGACCACGTCTCCACCTAACAAGTCAAACGGCAGCTAGTTAGCGGCCTCTCACTACGCGCTCACCGAGGCCATATCGCCCGAAGAATACTCCTGGACCTTCTGCAAGGATCCCGTCGCCTACCCAACGAGGGACGACCAGCCACGTGCGGCTGCACGCCATATCACGGGGGCGCCGCTGCCCTGAGCCGCGCCACCCTTTTAGTGCCCATAGCACTCTTATTAGCGCGCCGCTGCCTTCTTGAGGCAAGCCGCGTGTCCTACACCTACACCGGCGAACCCGCCGAACGCCACGGAGCCTGCCACGTCAATCCTGGCCGCGCCGGCTGACCACGCTGCCACGTGTCCACCTGCTACCTCGTGCTTCGGACTTCAAATAACAGGGCAGTACTAGTGCCAATTGACTACATTCACCATCATTGCTACCTTCTGTAGACCCACAGTGCTTGCGTTACTAATTGAGAGAACTAACTATTGAAATCCACCCCATTAGCCGTTACTAGCCTTTTGGCCCATCTGGCACCTTCTTTTCTGGCTCTTCAAGCTGTAGGTAGGAATCTAGCTGACCATGTGATAGGAGCTTCTTAAATAAAATAACTATGGTATCCTGACTTGTCTACTTTATTTTACCATCCGCTAGGTAGGTAAATTCTCATCTGAACGGTGACTCTGTCTACCCAGAGTCCCGCATAGAACCGTTGGCTCTCTCTAAAGGGACCAAACGCGACAGTGGCGCCCAACTCTCTTTAAATCTCTCTTTCTAACTCTCTTTACAACAGCATCTGCCTTCACTGCTCGGAGACAAGCCTGCCCTACCGGCCTGAGACATCTAGTTCTTGAGCTGGCACTCGGAGGTGGAGTCTGTCCCCGTGGAGGGGATCTGTTGGACCTACCCGGGCCCATTGTCAAACGCGACAGTGGCGCCCAACTCTCTCTCTCTCTCTCTCTTAATTCTCTCTCTCTTTAGTAACACATGGTATTTTTCTAGAATTTTAACCTAACTTTTCTTTAACTTGCTAATTTGGATGGTGAATGAACTCAACACCGGACACATACTCATCGTATCGGTTTAGTAATACTTACTAGTATTAGTTTATCGAACGTTGGCTTCTATTGTATTTACTGTTGTGTACTTGAACGTAGCGGTGAGAACACAGCCTAAACTGGGTTCTCCCAAGCGTCTCATTCTTTCATAACTGTGTAATTGCTGCGCTGGTGTAAAACTGAACTATACTACTAACTTTTACTTGCTAATTTACTATAAATTACTTTTACTTGCTAATGCCCTATAAATTACTTTTACTTGCTAATTTACTATAAATTACTTTTACTTGCTAAATTACTATAAATTACTTTTACTAGCTAATTCACTATAATTACTTTTGCTTGTTATCATAACAATTTTACTAAAAGCTTATATTCAGTTGCACACTAAAGCAACCCTTGTACTCTCTATACTTGTGGAACAAACATAATGGCACGGGACTATAACAAACGTATAATCAAACATAGGATGACTCTAAACCGATATCCTATACTATATAAACTAGAAGATATGCGGGACCAATCATCGGGTACCTGGCATATCAAAGATATCTAATAAACTTAATAAACTTATCAATATACAGAATAATATTACTATTCTAATAAAAACAATCAATTCTATCTAATCTAATCTATTCTAATGATACAAATCTATTCTAAATACTACAAGTCTGTTGTCAGTTGTGTAAAATCTGAATGAGTTCTAAAATCTGAATGAGTTCTGTTTGCTTTGACAAAACTATATAACTTTTTGTTTTCTATATAACTATATCCAACTAAATAGAAGCGGACTGAAAGGTTTTGGTGATATATAAAGGAAAGTATTTTAAACTACTATATTTAACTAAACTAGTCTAACTAAATAGAAGATGACTGAAACGTTCTGTGATAAATAAATGAATTTATGTCTTGCAACAATAACTAACTAAACTAGTCTAACTAAATAGAGTCTATCTGAAAGGAAACTGTGATACATAACTAAAATAATCTTTTATTTCTAACTAAATAGAGGCTATCTGAAAGGGGACTGAGGTACATAACTAATGTAATCTTTTACAACTATAACTAAGTTGACTGAATGAAACTGTGAAACATAACTATGTCTGTCTAAGCTGTCTGTCTGAAAGGTTCTGTGAAACATAACTATTTTGTTTTTACAACTATAACTAACTGAGCCGTCTGAAAGGTTCGGTGAAACATAACTATTTTGTTTTTACAACTATAACTAACTGAGCTGACTGAAAGGTTCTGTGAAACTAACTTTATTGTTTTTACAACTATATCTAACTGAGCTGTCTGAATGGAACTGTGAAAAATAACTATTTTGATCTATTATAACTAAAACTAACTAAATAAAGATGTCTGAAAGGAACTGTAATACTTAAATAACTTAATCTTTGGGGTCTGAAAAGTAATGAAATAAATAAACTGGATAAGGTATTGATGAGTTGTGTTGTACTGTACACTATGTCTATTTGCTATCGCTAAAGTATACTATGTCTTTTGCTGTCACTAATGAACTGAAAAGATTCTGTAGAGAACTGTTAACTATTAACTTAACTTTTGGCTTTTATAACTATTAACTTTTGAGCTAGGAGCGGTAATCAGGATAACTCCAATAAAAACAAGCCAGTGCTCCTACAGGGCGGTGAAATGGTAACCCTACAATAAGCCTTATACCATTCGCTCATCTAAATTTCCTTTCATTATAGCATATGGAGCGGCTAGCAACTCCTTACCAAAACATAGCCTAAAGCTCGAGGCGGTTCACAGGAAACCTCGTTAAAAATAAGCCCTATTCCTGAAATGCTATCAAAATTCAAGTAACTTTAACTTCTAGTAATATTACAATAGCGATAGTACCTTATTACAAATAGTGGTACTGTAAGGAACGGGTATAACTATAACCTGTACTAATATTGTGCCCTGGCTCTAAACCACGGGTTACAACTGAAGGGTCATGGTAATGAAACCATGATCGCTCGAGCTGTCTGATAAAAACACTGTGGTCATGGGACTAAACCATGACTACGGTAGATGTCTGATAGGAAACACAGTGCAGCTCATCATACAACCAATCCTGTCTTGTTCTGGTAGGAGAAATTAAAAATAAATTCTCTACACTAAATTTATAATATTGCTGGGAACTTTGATGCTATATATACTGACAACTTCTTAAACCGCTGTGATCTTGAGTACGCTTGCTGATATGCAGGTGGACTCTGTGTGTTGTGCTCAGCTAGCTATTAGAGAGTAACTATTGTGGAAGGATGAAAGATGATGTCTGAAAGAAGAGAATGAAAGTAAGTCACAGCAGAATGAGTTGCAGTTCTAGCGGATTTTCTCTAGCGAAAAACCTTATCTGGTCGAGGGGGTATTGTAGCGTAATTTCTTAATAAATAACTTATCACATAGCATTCAACAAAATGTAAACAAACAACTCAGTTGACATCACACAGACAATGACATTAGGTGTTTATCTGACACTAACAGCAAAAAGAACGAAGGGAAAGTAATGCTTCTTCTTCTTCCTTACTAATGGCACACGGTCGGAGCCATGGGGGAGAGACACTGACATTAAAGAATGCCTATTGATGTTCTGTTAATGAAATATTAGTTCCCTTTCGAGACGCATGGAGCGCTGTAATAAATCCGTACGCCATTATGCACCTTAAGATCTTAAACATAAGGGACACTAATCAATGGCAGTATAAGTCAATGAACGTAAGAGAATGATCGGGTCATTCAACCCATCGTAAAGGTTCACCTTGCAATAAAACTGATTACGTGGACGCGTCCTGTCTTTCACACCTGGTCGCGCAAGGCTGCTAGACTCGTACTCCTAGCTGCCGAAGACACCCTCACAGCCGGTAGACGTGTACAGGGACCACGTCTCCACCTAACAAGTCAAACGGCAGCTAGTTAGCGGCCTCTCACTACGCGCTCACCGAGGCCATATCGCCCGAAGAATACTCCTGGACCTTCTGCAAGGATCCCGTCGCCTACCCAACGAGGGACGACCAGCCACGTGCGGCTGCACGCCATATCACGGGGGCGCCGCTGCCCTGAGCCGCGCCACCCTTTTAGTGCCCATAGCACTCTTATTAGCGCGCCGCTGCCTTCTTGAGGCAAGCCGCGTGTCCTACACCTACACCGGCGAACCCGCCGAACGCCACGGAGCCTGCCACGTCAATCCTGGCCGCGCCGGCTGACCACGCTGCCACGTGTCCACCTGCTACCTCGTGCTTCGGACTTCAAATAACAGGGCAGTACTAGTGCCAATTGACTACATTCACCATCATTGCTACCTTCTGTAGACCCACAGTGCTTGCGTTACTAATTGAGAGAACTAACTATTGAAATCCACCCCATTAGCCGTTACTAGCCTTTTGGCCCATCTGGCACCTTCTTTTCTGGCTCTTCAAGCTGTAGGTAGGAATCTAGCTGACCATGTGATAGGAGCTTCTTAAATAAAATAACTATGGTATCCTGACTTGTCTACTTTATTTTACCATCCGCTAGGTAGGTAAATTCTCATCTGAACGGTGACTCTGTCTACCCAGAGTCCCGCATAGAACCGTTGGCTCTCTCTAAAGGGACCAAACGCGACAATACATTGTCAGACTTATGTATCTTGTTATAGTTATAAGCCGATTTTATTAAATGTTATTCATATAAACTAAATATTAACATAGCATTACATCCATCCATAAAAGGGACCTTCAGATATTTTGGAAGCAACCGGTCCAGTAACAAAAATATTAAAAATGGGACCACTTTTTTCCAATCGCTATTGTAATAAAATCGTATCGTTCCACTCAGGGGGTCAGTCGCTACGCTCACCACTTCCTTCTTCGCTTCACGACGGTCTCGTGAGTTCGTTTCGCTGCCCAGGATCTGCGCACGAGTTTCTGGCTGTTCTCTGATTTATATAAGCTTATACTTTTTTAAAGTAATTTTTTTCTCCAAACCCCGCCATTGATTACAACATCATCAATAAAATCTCATTTTTTTCAAAAGCCTCTTAAACTTTCGAACGAAATGGGACGCGTAAAAAAATTGCAAAGCTTCGCTATGCCACACTGAAAGTACCTAGTAAAAAAGGAGCAAAAATATTATTAAGCCAACGAATTTCTAATTTTTGTATAGAAATCGCGAAAATGAAAACCCTTTAAGGTACGTCCCGTAGAGAAAATTTTAACAAAAGGAAAGTTGGTATAACCAGTAACCTCACAATTCTGAAATATGGAATGCTAGGAAGCTTTGTGATACAAATAAAGGAAAAATGACTAGAATTGGGGAATTCCAACTTTTTAAACCTTAAAAAGGCTTTGTGAATTTTGAAGAAAAAAGTGGCTGAAACTCGAAAAGGTCTCTGACGATTTCAAAATACTTTACCAATTGGACACCTATAACTCTATAGGTGTCATTATTACGAGTAGCATTCTCATTCATTAAAGTCAGTATTTTTTTGGAGAAAGATTTCTTTATCATAACACGCTTTTATCAAGTTAGTGGTCGGAATCGTGAGCTGATCAAAATGAGTCCAAACATCATCGAAGAGTTCCGCTGTCCACCTTCCGTTTTAATTCTCTCTAAATAATGAATTGTCATCGGAACTTGACAGCTATGCCTTTGTGATCTTTCGGACGCCACTCCACTTGTACTCGGCTGTTGTAGCGTGTTTTTAGTGCACATGTCATCGAGCAACACGACGGAAGCCTGCAATGCTCGATGGCACGTGCCGATATTTGGTTATACATTGCTTGGTTGTGATTCCGTTGTGATCGTCTGATTGTGATGTTTTTTTTTTCTAATAGCTCCTGAACCCTTCTCCATTTGTTGTTGCTTTTACGCGGAGAATTCGTTACAAAACTTCACCATCTTAATAGTTCCTACAATTTTTCTCGGCTTTACTGTTTATTGGTACCATTTAATACAAAACATTTCAAGCCCTATTAGACTTTTCATGGCTAATATTACAGCTATGAAAATGGAATGTTTTTTTCCATTAAGACACAGTATTCTTAACGAATCAATGTTCGATCATGCGCGATCAATTTGCGGAGAAAGAAACACTATATTTACAATGAGTTTACCACCATGGATGAAATATGTAACTAAATAAATTGAATACCTAATTAAACACAAAACATGTTCGCCAAATCGCAGTAGTCTTACCAGTAGAACTACTGGGTATTTCCTTCCCAATAGACTTACTAGTAAGACCATTGCAAACTTGGTGTGGCGTGTAAATAGCCTACACCAATAATCAAAGCCTACACCATTGCCATTGGTTGCGCAAAAACGTAATAAGCATGTCTGGGGCTCTGTGCTAATACTGAGAATCCAGATAAATCAAATTGGAACACCACAAGTGCGAATTAATACGCTGACCTGCTCATATGCTTCAGACCTGAGAGGCGAATTATTGCAGATTGAATTCCGAAATATTGGCATGGAAGTTGGCACACAAATTCACCTTGCTGATTGGCTGAGACTAAATCTGTGTTCATCCGCAGGAAGTGTCACTAATTTGACACAGCAAATACACGGAAAATTACCTCACAATCGTTCCACCGATACTTATTTTTCTGAGGATTTCATATTAATCCCACTAATATCATAAATGTCAAAGTTACAATGTTTGGATGTCTGTTACTCAATCACGTCAAAAAGGCTCAACCGTTTTTTTATTTTTTTTTATTTTTATACTACTTGGATGACGTATCAAGCAAGAGGCCCACCTGATGTTAGGCGGTAACCTCTGCCTATGAACAGTGCATTACCTCATAGGTCACGTCCACCTACGACGCAACCTATGTGGCATTGCACTGCGCCCGCCACCCTGAGACATAAAGATGAAAAGTCTCATGTGCCTGTAATTTCATAAAATAATTCATAAGATTCATAAGATTTCGATAAAGTTTGGTATACAGGTAGATTATGACCAGGATTGAGCTATAGGCTACTTTTTATCTTGTAAAACAGGAGCAAAGCCACGGGTGGAAACTAGTATCATTTAAATTAATAATTCACAATCAGAAAGAACTTGTCGGAAAAACCGCGAGCAAAAGGATAAACAAACTTCCAACGAAAAGTTTATTTTTTGCAAGCATACTCGTAATTGCAAGGTGCAATGTATGTACGAGAGTATGTTTGTCTGGGTGGAATCTTGCAAGTCAATTTTAAAGCAGTTATCCCCCAACCGATTGAGCTGAAATTTGCCATACCTGTCAAGTTTTAATGACAATAATAATATAATATGATGGTGACAGTGAGCTGATCTGATAATGGAGACGGAAGGTGGACAATGGAACTCCTCGATGGATAGTAGTAGACTGGCCGTGTTTAGGCTTATTTTGATCAGCACACTGTTACGATCACTAATTTTATAAAAGCTTGTATTGAACAATATGTTTTTCCCAAAAAACTTATAATAACATATTTTATATTTACCGTTACCTGATAATAGGTATGAATGTTAGTGTTAACCTCGACCGATCCAGCTGAAATTATGCATACCTGTCAAGTTCCGATGACAATACAATAGTATACCGTAGCAGCAAGTAACATAATATAAACGTTCTTGGATGGTTTACGATTTAAAACGTATTAATAGTAGATTGTATCATAAGGGAGCAACATAATATTTTTACGGCGAGGGCGCTTTTTTGAATCCAGAGCAAAGTGAGGGATTCTAGAGTAGAATCCCGAGCGTAGCGAGGGATTCTTTAGTAGAATCCTGAACGTAGCGAGGGATTCAAAGTACGTCGCCCGAGCCAAAAATATATGTTGCGCCCGTGTGATACACTCTGCTTTTCATCACCCACTATGAGAAAATAAAAGGCGCCTCATATGTTATTGTAATATTATTATTTAATAAAACAAATGGTTGTTTTTTTGTGTTTTTCTGTTTTTTTTGTTGTGTTTTTGTGTTTTTTTGGGTGTTTTTTTTTGTGTTTTGTGCTTTTTTGTGTTTTTTTGTGTTTTTTTTTGTTTTGTGTTTTTTGTGTGTATTGTGCTTTTTTGTGTTTTTTTTGTATTTTTTTTTGTGTTGTGTTTTTTTGTGTTCTTGTGTTTTTTTTGTGTTTTGTGTTTTTTTGTGTTTTTTGTGTTATTTTTTTGTGTTTTGTGATTTTTTGTGTTTTGTGTTTTGTGTTTTTGTGTTTTGTGTTTTTTTGTGTTTTTTTTTGTGTTTTTTTTGTGTTTTGTGTTTTTTGTGTGTTTTGTTTTTGTGGGTTTTGTTTGTTTTTGTGTTTTTTTTTGTGTTTTGTGTTTTTTGTGTGTATTGTGTTTTTTTGTGTTTTTTGTGTTTTGTGCTTTTTGTGTTTTTTTTGTTTTTTATGTGTTTTTATGTGCTTTTTTGTGTTTTTTTGTATTTTTTTTTGTGTTGTTTTTTGTGTTTTTTTTTTGTGTTTTTGTGTTTTTTTTGTGTTTTGTTGTGTTTTTTGTGTTTTTTTTTGTGTTTTGTGATTTTTTGTGTTTTGTGTTTTTGTGTTTTGTGTTTTTTTGTGTTTTTTTTGTGTTTTTGTGTTTTTTTTGTGTTTTGTGTTTTTTTTGTGTTTTGTGTTTTGTGTTTTTTGTGAGTATTGTGTTTTTTTGTGTTTTTTGTGTTTTGTGCTTTTTTGTTTTTTTGTGTTTTTTGTGTGTATTCTGCTTTTTTGTGTTTTTTTTGTATTTTTTTTTTGTGTTATGTTTTTTGTGTTTTTTTTTGTGTTTTTGTGTTTTGTGTTTTTTTGTGTTTTGTGATTTTTTGTGTTTTGTGTTTTGTGTTTTTGTGTTTTGTGTTTTGTGTTTTTTTTGTTTTTTTTTTTGTGTTTTTGTGTTTTTTTTGTGTTTTGTGTTTTTTGTGTGTTTTGGTTTGTTTGTGTTTTTTTTGTGTTTTTGTTTTTTTTTGTGTTTTGTGTTTTGTGTTTTTTGTGTGTATTGTGTTTTTTTGTGTTTTTTGTGTTTTGTGTTTTTTTGTGTTTTTTTTTGTGTTTTGTGTTTTTTGTGTGTTTTGGGTTTTTTTGTTTTGGGTTTTGGGCCGTCGTACCAGCCAGTATTTATTCAAACAATATTTGCATTCGAATTATTTGGCGCTGGTTCCAAATTAAATAAGTGCGCCGCAATTATCTTTGCCGCGCACTTTTTGAATTAGGAACTTAATAAGTGCGCCGGAAAACTCATTACTGCCCGCTAAAAGTTTCTCATAGAAAACACCACCGTTGGGTGCACTTAAAGGCGAACCCAGTCGTCCTTTTCGAATAGATGGGATGAAAAAAATAATAATTACTAGATCTCGTTCCAACCACTTTTTGTTGAAAGTTTACATGGTAATGTACATATGTACATCATATTTTATTTAATTAATCATTCTCTTATTTTATAAATTAAACGGAGGGGGGGGGGGGGGGGGGGGGTTTGTGGCGGGGGGTACACACTCACATTTAACCACTTTTGAAGTGTCTCTCGCGCAAGCTATTCAGTTCAGAAAAAAATTATATTAGAAACCTCAACATCATTTTTGAAGACCTATCCATAGAATCCCCAAACAAGTAAGGGTTTTTTTTTAGTTTCAGTTCTAGAAATTGTGAAACCGAAAATTTATTGTTTTTTTTTCTTTTTTTTTGTGAAAATCTTAATGCGGTTCACATAATACTTCTACTTACTTACCAAATTTCAACAGCATAGCTCTTATAGTATCGGAAAAAAGTGGCTGTGACATACACGGACAGACAGACAGACATGACGAATCCATAAGGGTCCCGTAATTTTGTTACGGAACCCTATAAAGAAACAAAACTTAAATACTTAATTAAAAGTATAATAAATAATAATAAATAAATAATGCTGGACAGTTCACACAACATTATCTAGCCCCAAGCTAAGCAGAGCTTGTGTTATGGGTACTAGATAACTGATAAAAGTACTTATTACAATACATTACATAGATAGTTTTTTATTATACATATAAAATACCCTGAACAAATAACTGCAGATTGCACAAAAATTTGTTCCGAGGCGGGAATCGAACCCGCAACCTCCTGCGTTGCAGGCGAACCTTCGCCCGCCGCGCCACAGAAGTGTACAATGGGCTTGTTGTTATCGCTTAGAAGCTAAAAAAAGCTTTATTGAAAAATATATATTTTAAAAACTCAGCACCGCTCTTTGTTTAATGACTACTGAATATGAAGCTCGAATGTGATGTTACAATTTTAGTTCGTTCATCGCCATACTGTACCGCCCGTACCGAAGTAGGAAGACGAAAATTTTCAGTCTTTAATTTCGGAACCAGCTAATTATACGAACCAATAGTTCGCCCTGAACCTCGCGAATACGTGCGATATAGGTAGGTTACCTACTTTATTTACCTGAACTATCGACTTGTAAAAACATTTTTTTTTCCCTAGCCTATATTGTCCCTCTGCTGGGCAAAGTTCTACCCCAAATTCCTCCATTTGTAAAAACATATACATGAATATAATTATAACGAGACGTCTGACGAATTTATGGATAACCCTCCTTTTGTGAAGTCAGCTAACATCTCAAAATAATCTAGCATGTGTGCCATGATGGCGGAATTGCAAGAAAACCATTGGCATCATTGTACCGAAGAAATTAGATCTACAATCTCTTTCAAATTCCTAGAAATGGGAGGCCAATTTACCATCCCAGACACATACTTAGTCTAAAAAAGTATTCAAATAGTTTTGAAATGTCCAAGCAAAGCGCTTTCATATGAGACTCTCTTGTCTCACTTTTATTTTGTTACCCCCTCTTGGACCCCATTAACCTTACCTATAAATACTAAGTAGGAACCCTACTTCTAAATTTCATAAAGATTAAAAAATATTCTTCGGACAAACACACATACTAATGCCGACTCTTCAGAGTTGACTCAGAGATCTCACTTCGCTCGTTCAACATAATAACACATAGCCACACCTACTGAGCTTTGGGATTTTTTATTCAACGTAATATGAATGCTCGACCGGAAGTCATCAAATAGGGAAGCTACTGGTTGCCTCTCGCATTTATGTATCGAATCAAAGGTTCACTTAAACTGTTAGTGGAATTCCACGGGGTGAAATACCCTTGATTTCCTCCGAGTAAATGAGTTTATGCCTTTCGAAACCTTTCCGCGCCAAGTAATAGAAAAATATTAGCAAGGTGACAATACGGCAAAGACTGACTCAATCCTTTGCTGTTGATTGCAAACGGTGGTAAGGGAATTCTAAATGAAACTGTTGGTTACGTAATTGCAGCTTGTGTAGCCAACATCAAATGTATGGCTTCAGTCTGTAGGTAGGTACTGCATGCAGTTTATAGAATCCTTGTAGGTATCTGTAAAACAAGCAGGGACTGTACCTTTTATTTAACTTGATTTAAACGGCAACCTATCCTATACGAGTGTATTTGATTGCTGTACGTTACAGCAATGTGCCTTGCTTTCGTAAGTTTCGTAGGAGTTTCTTGAAAAGGGTTTCTTGGAGTAGGTAGCCAAGTAGCGCGTGTGAGGCCGGGACATATTCCACCCCATTGAAAGACTTGGCATTCAATTGCATCTTCAATTTCCTGAATTTTAAGCGAGCGAAGTGATTGCTGTGTAGACCAGGCTGATGCTTGCAGTAGCTGTTGTCCCCTTGCTGCGCCGCCGTGCTGCCGTGGTTTGAAAACTTGATTATGGATGTACGTAGCTAGTTAGTATCTACTAATGAGTGCATGAAGATGATTGGTGTTATTTTTGAATAAATATAATTATGAGTACGCTATGAAATAAAGTTTGTACATAGGTAGGTAAATGATGTGATTGTTAAAGGAATTCGTGCAAATGTCTACCCGATTTATGTATATGATAAATAAATAAATAATGCTGGACAGTTCACACAACATTATCTAGCCCCAAGCTAAGCAGAGCTTGTGTTATGGGTACTAGACAGCTGATATACTTGATACAATATATTACATAGAGAGAGAAAATACATTTATTTACAGAAAGAATAATACAAGGTATGTACAAAATACATATAAAACAGTTGTGCTACCTGAAGACCGCTGCAAGCGATCTAAAGGTAGCTCAACTGATCCAAATGATAGATATATATAGAAAGATAGATAGATAGATATTTTTTTTATTATTTATAGAAAATAATCAGAACACCCTTAACGAATATCTGCAAATCGCACAAATATTTGTTCCGAGGCGGGAATCGAACCCGCAACCTCCTGCGTCGCAGGCGAACGTTCGCCAACCGCTCCACGGAGATAAATGGCTACATGTGATTGTTTTGATTGATTGAGTAAATCGTAAATAGTTTATAGATTCATTTAAATCTAGTCCAAGTGTGTTTGACGATTTTTACCCAAAGGGTACCGGTCCCAAAGAGTAAAACGGAATCCTATTACTAAGGCTCGGCTGCCCGTTTGTCTGTCTGTCCGCCTGTCACCAGGCTGAACCGTGATAGTTAGTGAGTTGAAATTTTCACAGATGATGTATTTCAGTTGCCGCTATAATAACAAATACTAAAAAACAGAATAAAATAAATATTTAAGGGGGCTCCCATAAAACAAACTTTTTTTTGCTGTTTTTATAGATAATGGTACGGAACCCTTTGTGCGCGAGTCCGACTCGAAATTGGCCAGTTTTTTTTTTCTGTTTCGTTAAACGTGTTTATAAAATAGTCTGATTATGGAGCGCACTGCCTACGTACTTTGTGCTATGGCTATCTACGCGTTTCGCACCAACTTGGTCTACACCACGTATCGTCAGTACCTATACGTATATATGCTGCTTTCGAGAGTAGTTACTAATCTACCCGAATGTAGGTCGACGACTTCCAGCCCCCCGAAATAGCTGGGTTTCGAAAAGTCTTAATACCGTAGGCCACTTCCACACGCTCCGATGAATGGTGAGTGAGAGTGGTAGGGTGAGTGAGCCTCGGAGGAACTGTGGGCATAGTCGTGAAACTACACTTGCGTAAGGTGAGATAGTGGGTTTTATGCATGACTAGCTGGTGACAGCCGCGTTATTCTCTTTTTTGATTTATCTATATACCTACAAAATTTAATAAAAAATATCCAGTCGTTGCAAGACTAATAAACAAAACTAGGCTTGCAACCTGCTGCTCGCCTAGTATAATGGATAATATATATATTTTCCTTAACCTATATTGTCCCACTGATGGGAAAAGGTCTCCCCCAAATTCTTCCACTTATAATAATAAAATATAATTTATTCATCATAAAAGATTACATGTAGCTGTACACAAAAAACTTAAAACCAACAGTAGCTACGAAGGTCCTTTATACTTTTATGATGCCAAGCCTGTGCTATACTATATGTATATTAGGTAATAGTAAAATAAATTCCAGATACCCCTAAAATTATTACTGGATAGAAGTCGCCCTCCATTTCACACTTCGATTATTTTTCCGGATAAGAAGTATCCCATATGTCCAGTACATTATCTATCTGTGTATTAAATTTCTCCGAAATCTGTTCAGCCTTTTGGCGTGATTGATTGAAGTGAATTCCTGTCATTCCCTACACAGCAAAGAAAAACAATCCAAATCAGACGAGCCTTCAGTGAGTAATCGACATAACATAACGGCCAAATTGAGTAACTTCCCACATTTTGTTTGAAGTCGGTTATAAAATACGATCGCGGATCCACTTTCTTTTGTAAACATTTATCATAACTGCACCGTCTTCTTGTGCTCTGGATAATTACGTAATGCCAGTTGAAGGCAAATGATAGTCACAGATACACCAGACATGAAAGCTTATTTTTTTTATTTTTTATTTGTGACTCTTTATCAGAACGTTAGTTGTTATAATCCGTTTGTACGTATAGGCAATGATTTTACTGACACAGTAAACACTATATTCAATTACATCAAATCAAAAGTTAAAAATGTATTTTACTGTGATGATGACATTAAAAAAAGTGAGCCGAAGAAATTGTTACAATATGAAGAAGAAGCGCCGAAGTTCGATACCAGAAAATACTTCAGTCTTTTTAGTGGAAGCCCGTTGGACAATGATAACAATGAAACACCTGCTTTTATCAATCTGAAATCGGAGTCCGTGATGCATTTGGCAACACCTCAGCTGGCTCAATGGCACCGACGCAAAATGGAATCGCATTTCGTTAAAACGATAGATGGATACGTATTGACCTTGCATCGAATACAAAACTACCTTAGCTCTTTAAACAACCGAACCGTTCTACTCCACCACGGGCTACTAGGAAGCTCAACGGACTGGATACTGCTCGGCCCTATAAAATCATTACCTTACATCTTGGCAGACGCCGGCTACGACGTATGGATCACCAACGCAAGAGGCAACTATTACTCCCGAGGACACTTAACGATTACTGTGGACTTTCCCGAATACTGGAATTTCAGCTGGCAAGAAATGGGCCAGTATGATCTACCAGCTGTTATCGATTACATAAGGCGGATAAAAAACTCCACTGAACTAATTGACTTCATTGGCCACTCGATGGGTGCCACGGCACTTTTAGTGTTACTGTCTACGGCTCCACGTTACAATGATTATTTGAGATTGGCTATTCTGCTCGCTCCATTAGCCTTCATGAGTAATGTCCAAGGCCCTCTGAAAGAATTGAGTTCACTGCCCCAGGAAATAATCAAAACGATGGGTACTGAAGAGTTTCTTTCCAGCAGGAAAGTGCCGAGCTGGCTCGCTCATAGGTACTGTAGGGGTTTGAAGACATTTTGCAGCAATCCGTTGTTGTTTTTGAGTGGCGATCATCAAAAGAAAAATTGGAATTTAGGTTTTATCGCTCGGCTTCTGTACCACGTTCCAGCTGGAGCATCCATTAATACCATTTTACACTATATTCAGCTTATCAATAGTTCAAAATTTCATAAATTCAATAATTCCGCCTCTGAGTTCCCAGTAAAAGACATTACATTGCCGATGGTTTTGTTCAGCTCTAGCGAAGACTGGCTGGCGACGACACCCGACGTTTTAAAGCTATATTTTAGCATTCAAAATCCTATTGATCATTACATAATACGGGATAAAAACGTGTCTCATACAGATTTTGTGTGGGGAAGCGAAGCATCCGTTTTAGTGTTCAGTAAAATTGTTAAGTATTTAAAAGTCGAATTATCTCGAAACATGCTGAAAACGAATACAATAGAATAGTAGAGTTGGATCTTGAAATAGGTCGTAGGGCGTACCAGCGCAGGAAGGAGGTGTTACGGAAATGTAGAATTATATTTAACTAACTTACTTTAATCTCTACTTAAATGAGTGAAAGACAAAGTAAGAAGGATAACGCTAATTCCGTTACGAAATGTATTGATACTACACATTACTTACTAAAAAACTTTAAAGGAAATCTGATATGTTTGGCCGCTCTGTAAGTACCTAGGGTTATTATATATTTATATTTACAGATATGTGTAATTATTTACTTTATCCCTGCTCAATACTACATACCTAGCTAGGGGAAGATAACCTCCGTACACTTTCACATTTAACCTAACCTAACCTTACTGCTTAGGTCTCTGCAGATCACCGGTAATAGCGCACATATTGGGTATTTGAAAATTGAAACGGTTAGTCAGTGGTTAAATGCGTAAAAAAAACACATTCGGTTGCTCAGATGGTCAAGACGTTCACGTCTGAAGATGATTACGTCCAGTTCATCAGATGTCGCCACATAACATCACCACGGTTCTCATTATATCCTCGCATCACACTAACTAAATTCAAAACCTAGTTATCTTTACTAATTAAGTAGTAGTTCGCCCCGAATGTGGAATCGCGTTGACCTCAGTAGCTCAAAAACCCCAATAAGGTCATTACGATCAAGCTCATCACATAACCTACCTACCAAGTTTCATCAAGATTGGATAAACGGTTCTGCAGTTTGCAGCATCCTGCAATTAGACTCAGAGGCACTAAATAATATTATTATTTAAATATCCACTTGTTATTTGTACATTGCGTAATATTAGAAAACAAATTAAGTACATGTCGATTTACCGGCACAAAATGGATTATATGATGAATTGTTAGGCATAAATATATATTTTCAATTTTGCTAAATTTATTTCTATTTTATTTTATTTTATTTTATTTATGGAAAATCCACAGCCCTTCATATATTAGTTAATATATTAATATTTTAATTTTAATTATTAATATCTAATTTTATAGTAATGCATATACTACCACAGAGATGGCGTGACGAGTTGAATGTGCACCTCCCAGACGGGCCCACAGCAGCAAGGGACAGAGATAACTGGAAAAAAGGAGGGAGGCCTTTGCCCTGCAGTGGGAAAATATGGGCTGATAATAAATAATATATGCATATAAAAAGGTACACATTTGCCGTTTGTGCTGCATAATAGATATCAAATATTCTCTAAATCAGCCTATGTTCAGCTCCTAAGGAGACTGTTACCCGTATAAATGTTGTAAGATGCAATTATACAGGCAGATCAGAACTAAGTGATGTATAATTTGTGCTCAAACCAGCGTTACAATAGTTGAAAATCGCATTCACAGCTGTTATACAGCTAGATACCAGCTAAAGTTTCCACAGTGGGCAGTGAGTCTGTACATGTTGTACAGTGCTGTACAGCACTTGTGTGCTACTTGGAATGTTTACTACTTTAACCCTGTACTTGGCAGGATATTTTTTTGTGGAAATGTTGATTTATTTTATATAAAATATGTTCTTAGGTGTTTACAGAAAGGATATTTGACAGAAAAAAAAATCTATATATGTTAGTTTTTTATTTATTCAATGTATCACATATGACACATTGCTAGGTGTGTATCAATCAACTTTATAAAACCTACGTATCACATTAGCCACACTGCCAGGCATACACAGTTAAAATTTTCTCAACATTTTTATACAAAAAAAAACTTAATTATCACATTCTTTCATGAAACATAACGAGAAAAACTTTTTTTACGTAATTATTTGCTAAAAAAACAATAATCTTATAAAATTATCAGAACAATCGTTAGTTAAAACGTATTCTCATCTACTTAGCCGAACAGCCTCTGAAATATCTTCTATAACTAAATAATAATTTGAATGAGATCCGTCACCTACAAGTACCTAGTTCAGTCTGTTGTTATCTTATCTACTATTTTCCTATTTCTGAGTATGATATGCCAGGAAACAATTTCGTTCCGGTAATAAGCACAGCCTTATTTTGCATTTTTGGCACAAGAACTTGGTCTGTCCTTTTGTGCAATGCATACATCTCCCTCTATTGGGTGTCAAAGTTGGATAATGAGCAACTTGATCGTACCGAATAGCATCTGGAGGCCTTTCTGCTACCGGTTTTTGTATGGTCTTGGTTGAACTGGCGTTGGTCTGGCTGGTATTGTTCTTAGCAGTTCTTCCAAATCTGAGCAGGCTTTCGCAAATTTCAAACCTAAACGTTTTTAGTGGCTTGGGTTTTTCCCTTTTCAAATCACGTCGGTATAATAGCCAGGCATTATTCACACAGATGTCAAGCATTTGAGAGAATATAGGCAAATACCAGCGATGCCCTCGGAACGGGGTACGATACAAAGCGATCAGCATATCGGATAGATCTACTCCACCCATATTGGTATTGTACTCCTTGATCATATTTGGGCAAGTCACGGGAGCTTTTCTTTTTTCTTCTTTTTTGTATCTTACGACGACCTGGATTGGATGCGAGTCTATGTATGTGCTTGCAACTGTGACACATTTGTTGTCTAACCATTTGACAATAACGATCTTATTCTTGTTGCATACTACTTGGGCGTGAAATCCTCTGCCTTTCTTCTTCAGGTTTTTATCCGTAGGAAGCTTCACTTCTGCTCCTCGAAGTCTGTTTTGCCGTATAGTCCCCAGCGAGAATATCCCGTATTCATTACGTAAATGTTGCAGTAGCTCAATCGACGTAAAAAAGTTGTCAAAGCATAATACTTTGCAAGCGGGCTGGCGAATAGATTTAGCCAAAGCTAAAACCACCTTTGATCCCAGGCCCATACCGTTTTCTTCGTCAGTGAAAGAGTTGAACCGGAACGTGTCATCTCCTCCGTAGATCAGAAAGTCGTAAACAATTCCAGAGACACCCGCACGAACAAATATCTTGAAACCCCATTTTTTTGGCTTGTTTTTGATGTACTGTTTTCGGCTGCCTGCTCTGGTTCCTTTATGTGGCACCATCATTTCATCGATACTGAAACGCGTTTCTTCTTCTACATGTAAACAGTTCTCGCGGATTCTTTTGAGAAGTGGTCTGACTTTGTAATATCTATCTCCATCATCTTTCAAGTTGTCGTTAAAATGAATATATCGCCTCAATAACTGAAACCTTTTCAGAGTCATTATTCCCGCTACTTTCTCATATCGGTAATTTTTGGACCAGTAATCGGTATAAGCTGGCATTTTAGTGATCCCCATCAGTAAAATGATTGCCAGAAAATCTTTGACATCATCTTCTGATATATTTATAGATGTGCCATTTATCTGTGTGCTGTATAAATTGGTTTGTTGCGCTATCAGAGAGATGATGTCATCTGAGAAGAAAAGCTTGAAATATTCAATGGCACTCTTTCCTTCATGTGAAATCTCAAACAAATTATCTTCAACTTCTGCAGATCCGGTGAATTTTGTACAACGCCAATTAGGTACTAGTCTTTTAGCTGGGATAACTTTTCGCTTCGTGGCTGTAACTCTAGGTCTTTTAGATCGAGTAGCCGCTGAGGGAGAAGGTGCAAACAATGGAGACGGCACTTGCTCATAGCCCGTCAAGTTGCTAGCTCGTGGTGAAGGCACTTGTTTTGAGGTTGCCAGTGGAGATGGTTGAAAAACTACCTGATTTGATAAAGGTAGTACCGGAGATGATGGGCTGGCAACAGCAGGATGTAACTGCGCTATTGCAGACTGGTGAGGTGACAGAATTGACGGAGAACCACAGATTGACGGCGATGATTGTTGATATGGTTCCAAACGAGACCGAAAAAAAACTTCATTTACCTCATCATCCTCATCATCATCTAACAGGTTGAGGTTCTCGAGCGATGATGGCAACGATGGAGGAGGTGAACTACCATCGGAGTACATTGGTCGTTGGTCGGGCAGTTCATCAGCAGATGAATCACTTTCGTCAGCATCCGATCTCGCTCCTGGCTTGGGGACAAGAGCCAAAAGTTGACGAGCTCTATTTTGCTGCTGTAACCTCACTTGTGACACCTGTTGGCGCCTTAGTTGTGACACCTGTGGTAGTAAATTATAATAATAATTCTACGCTATAACATTTTTTTGGGAAATTCCTAAGGGACAACTTTAACAGCCAAACACTCAAAAGTAAGCGATAGACACACTTGTAGATCACCCAGGAGTCTTGACGATTGAGCTGAAGACCTTAGGTGGACTTGCTTTTCTATTGATTTATATTGTGTATGTTTGAGAGCTGAAAAATAGATACGTAACTACATAAAACAGAAGGGAACCATGAATTTTTGTAAAAGCTTCATTCAATAATTGCATTTTTTTCGGCGATTTTTTGTACTATAAACCTACTGAAATAACTTTAGACAACACATTGCATCTGTTAAAGTATTAAGTATTAAATAAATACAGTTTTTAAGAAGTTCAATAATTTAATTTCACCTAGTTTATTTACAAGACCGCCAGGAGTGGCCCTATAGAGAAGAGGCCTTTACTCAGCAGTGGCTGGATAGATAGATAGATAGATAGATAGATAGATAGTTTATTTGTTGACCGTACCCTAAATCCGAATTGTCTTATTTTTCACGGACGTTTTGTATGGGTAAGGCCAGTCCATTTATTTTACTTTGGTCGAAGCATATTACCATGTAAACTTCCAACGAAAATTGATTTGAACGGGATCTAGCAAGTAGTTTTTTTTTAAATACGTTATTATTAAAACATCGATCAAAGTTACAACGAACTACAAGAACTTTTATATTATGTTACTTGCTGCTACGGAACCCTTCATGGGCGAGTCCAACTCGCACTTGGCCGCTTTTGTATGTTAGTTGCAGTAGCAGTAGTATATATTACAGTAGCTACTACATTTTTTGGAGTTTATTATTCCTCATTAGTTCACTTAGTTGAAGTTTATTCCGATTGTCATAATAGCGGATAATTTTCTAGTCATATACTCGAGATTATTTGATTTTAAACGTTAAATCCGCAACTTTGACAAATAGTGACATAAGGCCTTTTAATAAAACCTACAAATATACTAGAAACCTTCGACCAAAGTAAAATAAATGGACTGGCCTTACCCATACAAAACGTCCGTGAAAAATAAGACAATTCGGATTTAGGGTACGGTTAACAAATAAACTATCTATCTATCTATCTATCTATCTATCCAGCCACTGCTGAGTAAAGGCCTCTTCTCTATAGCGCCACTCCTGGCGGTCTTGTAAATAAACTAGGTGAAATTAAATTATTGAACTTCTTAAAAACTGTATTTTTTTAATACTTAATACTTTAACAGATGCAATGTGTTGTCTAAAGTTATTTCAGTAGGTTTATAGTACAAAAAATCGCCGAAAAAATGCAATTATTGAATGAAGCTTTTACAAAAATTCATGGTTCCCTTCTGTTTTATGTAGTTACGTATCTATTTTTCAGCTCTCAAACATACACAATATAAATCAATAGAAAAGCAAGTCCACCTAAGGTCTTCAGCTCAATCAATTTGTGAAAAATATATTTTTCATCACTCAATAAACTAAGAAAATATCATAAAAATCGTACGGAAACATAAATGTATAAAAATTCCAATATTTAAGAAACTGCAGAGTGCAGTTTTAAGACTTTTGCACAATGAGTTTTTTTATACTACTTGGAATGACAGATCAAGAAGATGGCCCACCTGATGTTAAGTGGTACCCTCTGCCTATGAACAGTGCATTACCTCAGGTCACGTCCACCTAGGACGCGCCCTATGTGGCATTCCACTGCGCCCGCCACCCTGAAACATAAAGATGAAAAGTCCCATGTGGCCGTAATTTCATCGGCACCCGTACCCTTCAAACCGGAACACAGCAATGCGAGCACTACTGCTTTGCGGCAGAAACAGGTATGGTGGTAGTACTTCCCCGGACGAACTCTTTCACAAAAAAGCTCTACTACTACTAACCGTTTTTTGGCGTATAAAATTCATTGTGTAGAAAATTATCAGAGCAAATACGGGAAAATGTATTCCACTTCCAAAAGTCGTCTGTTCTTGCTCGTCTTATGACTTCTATCCATTTTTGTTTACCTTAGATTTCTTTTGGAAAGCTATAAGGTTAATTAACATGCCATTACATATTATATGCAATTACCTAAAGCGACGTGCTTAGCAATGTTTTGACGTAAATAATGCAAATTACAATTCTAAATCAATACGATACCCCTAAGGCATCAGATTTTTTTGCAGTCTGTACCGGACCATCCGTCATGCGTGAAGTCTTGTCAAATATTTCGTCGCTGTAGTTGGAAAACTAAATAACCAATAACAACAACAAAACCAAAATTTACTGTTTTGTTGCGTCAAAAATGGCAATAACTTTTTTATCGTAACCAATTTTGCAGTCCGTGTTTTGATATGTTATAGATTGGTACTGTATCTATTTTTGAATTTAATGATAATACATTTTAGTTCTTTTGATTAAGAGAAAAAAATATAAAAAACGACTATGTATTTTTCCCTCCCCAAAGTTTTGAATAATTGATGCAGTTATTTATTGTTGCATGTCAATTGTTTAGTTTTCCTTCGTCAATGATCTCCACTGAGGTTCAAAAAGCTAATGATAAGTGCCATTATTTAATTTTCCCATAATAGTGAAATCATGAAATGATCTATTATTTACTTATTTGAATATGACAATCCTATCCATGGGTATAGATTTAAATAATATTAAAATACATTTTAAAATAAAACCAACTTATAATAAATAAATAAATAAATAAATATTTCTGGACAGTTCACACAACATTATCTAGCCCCAAGCTAAGCAGAGCTTGTGTTATGGGTACTAGACAACTGATACACTTAATACAATATTAACATAGATAGATATTTTTTATTATACATAGAAAATACCCAGAACACCCTGAACAAATATCTGCGGATCGCACAAGTATTTGTTCCGAGGCGGGAATCGAACCCGCAACCTCCTGCGTCGCAGGCGAACGTTCGCCCGCCGCGCCACAGAGGTCGTCTTCATAATCATTTCTTTTTATCAAGACTCAATATTAGAAAACTACTGAAACACCTACATTATTTTAGCAGACTTATAAATTCAAAGTAAGTGACATAACAAACTTATTATACGACTAATGCTTATAAAATCAACAAAATGAAATCAATTTGTGGAACACAATAATTCTAAGTATCAAAAAGAAAAAGGTATGTCGACTAAAATTCAAACTATCTACGAGTATATAAACTTGTGTCTGTTAACTTTCATTCAGAGTGGGGAACATTGAGATAATGTCCTGGGGCGTAGTCCTCCTTGTCGCTCGTCCTCTAGAGCAAGACGTGTCCATCGACATGTATGGGCCATCATAACCATGCAATAAAGTCGATTTCGCAAAATGTGTTACTTATGTAGTTTTCCTACTACACGACGATTTATAAGTTTTTTATCAATTGATGAAAATTATACTACAAAACCTTTACTTACGAATGAAATGCGATGCCTGAAGCTTTATTTGTATTTCTTGTGTTGTTTGCACTTGCAGAAAAGCATAGGAAGGCATTGTATCACCAAGGTATCTAATTTTGGTATTTTTCAGCATAGCTGTCACTCGTTGCCGTGACAAAGACTGACTGAAGCGAAGTGTACTAGCTAGGTCTGTTTAGAAGCTTCAAAACTATCGTTCCCTAAAGCCCGTCCATTCATTTTATTTACGTCGATGATGTACATCATATTTTTTTTAGTTTTATCTTTCTCTTATTTTAGAAGTTACGGGGGGGGGGACGACGACACACAAACATTTTAACACTTTGGAAGTGTCTCTCGCGCAAACAATTCAGTTTAGAAAATAAAATATTATATACCTAAATATCATTTTTGTAGACCTATCCATAGATAACCCACTCGTAAGGGTTAGACGTTTTTTTTTTTTGAGTTTCAGTTCTAATTATGGGGAACCCCAATTTGTTTTTGTTTTTTTTTCTATTTTTGTGTTAAAATCTTAATGCGGTTGACAGAATACATCTACTTACCAAGTTTCAAGAGAATAGCTCTTATAGTTTCTCTTAAAGTGGCTGTGACATACACGGACAGACAGACAGACAGACATGATGAATCTATAAGGGTTCCTTGTCTTGTTGACTATGGAACCCTAAAAAGGTGCGTAAGCCAGTTAGTTGAATCATAATATAGTCTCTTATCTTGCAACACTGTGCATACAATGATTCATTGATTCCTGCTAAAGCGTGACACAAGTAAGGCATGTCGCCCCTGCAACCGACATCAGTTGATGATTTCCCGGGTGACTGATTCACGACTGGATCGTTAGCGCGACATGTTTGCTGTCCCATATCTCTCACCTATACCAAAAGTTAAAAACTTTTTGTTGTTTTTTTTGGGTTATGTAGCTAAGGCAAGCTTTGTGGGATTAACAGTTTTCATTGCGGTTTTTTTAAATTGGCGCTCTTGTTCATAGTGAACTCCAGTCGCGGTCACTCACACGTGACCTCCAGCTGACACACACTTTTTTTGTATTACAATAAGTGGACTTATTTATTTCTGGCCAATATGAGTTGACTACACTTATCAGGACTACGATGAGACGTGGCTAAAAATAATGTTAGGTATATGTAAATTAACAATTTAGTATATACAGGTTGTAACAAGAGGGGTGGATCATCGGTGGCAACTAGGTAGGGGAACTCATGGCAGATCCGAATAACCCCCATGTACATATGTTCTACGATTTTGGATAGTTTAGTAGTAATATCTATTTTAGTGCTAAAATTTTGACCAATTCCCATGGAAAAGGGTTCACGTAGAATCATGTGTTTATGATGAAGTGGTAGAATTAGCGCAACAAAACTTGCACAGTAAGTAGTCCGTGAAGTGAGGAAGTTTTTAAAGTTACAATTAAACAATATTTTTGAATTATTTATTGGAGAAAAATGGCGTCGGAATTTATTGTTAGTTTTCAGTTTCCCCTGCCTAGTTGCCACCGATGATCCACCCCTCTTGTTACATCCAATACAGTAAGTATTTTAAATCACTTTAGACTAAGACAATAAACCAAAACTAAACTATAAACCCGCCTATCAGATCAGCAAGCCGTCATCAGACGGCAGCGTGCCCAGGAGGCTGGCTGAATTGCCACGCTTAATGGCAATGCTTATTCGTTGACCAAAATAAAACCCAGCATTCCGGTCACGCGACTCAAAAAAATGCTCCGAAAGCTCCTTATATAATGATAGGTATATGTATGATTTACACGAAAAATTGGGTTGCTATTTCAAAAGTGCGCGCTTCCCATCAGCCAAGAAAACGTTTAACCCTGGCTTTTAACTGTCTGCGACCTGTCAGCAACGCGAGCACTACTGCTATGCGGCACAAATAGGTATAAATATACGTAAAGTGTACCTACATAAGTGCAAGTATAGATATGTGATTATCATTAAAGGCACCTCAAAATGTTGAACAGATATTGAAAGGTGTGTTCACATATTGAGCACGTTTCGTTATCGAGAGCCCTTGTTCGCACCATTGAGTATTTGATTCTGCATGAACTCGGCCATAAGCTTGACTGGGTACGTTACGTTCTGAAATCATTGAAAAGCGATTCAATATTTGCCTGTATTTAGTCAACTAGTCAGGTAAATACAAATTTAATATTATTTGTCGGATTTGAACAAATAATTATTCAATTAGTATTTTGCCTTATTGTACTTGTATAGGTATGTAGTAGATACGTAGCTAGATATGATGACTAAATACTAAAAACCATACCTAACTAAATGATTAAAAAAAACACTCTTAGGCACATACCATATAATTATCAAGATAAACACCGCAAATACGTAAATTTGTATGAAACCAAGCGTGCCGTTTTATTTAGCACCTTCTTTGCTACGAAATATCTATTCGCATGGCTAGCTAATTTTGAAGGATTTTCACAGTTCACTATGGCGCATTTAGGCATTTTTATATTAACATCCGTCGTGCTATCGCGAAGACAGCCAAGAGAGGATCCCAGTATATATTGTAGTTTTTGGAACTGATTTGAGATTTGTAAATAGGTACATACTTACATACGTACAATCGCGGTCTGAGAATGTTTACCACTGGCTTATAATTACATGCACACATTTAAGTCACAACAAGGTCGATGATAGTTGAGGATTTGATTAGGTATAGACAATTTTGTTATTAACTTTGAAATTAGGTGCTCTATGTGCTCGAGGTCGAACGTGGCCTTTATTCGCTATGACCATGGTGATACTTGCCAATAACAAGTGACGTCACAATGCATTATGAACGATGATTCCACGTAGATAAGGAGCCCGCGTTATGACACGTTTTGTCGTAGCGAATAAGGGCCCAGAAAATGCAAAAAATAGAAAGAAAGAATCAAATATAAATAATTTTAATTTTTAAGGAAATTATCAACAATTTATTGTAGCCTCCTTCGACCAAAGTAATTACGTCGATGGTAGCCTCCATCAGCAGCTATGACGGCTTTTGTTAGTACCGAGATGCTACGAGTATTGAAAAGTAATAAGTACCTAGATATAGCATTTTAGACATTGCTGCATACAGTGTGGTAAAGAGTCTGATTTGAAAACTGATAAACATTTTTAGACCGCCACCGTACATTTGGTACCAACTTTCAGACAGGAAAGTGACACGGAAAATAGGTATACTTGCGGTTAATTCAATACTGGTTGAAACTTTTTCTCTTATCAATATTCCGGTAACTGAGGTTATAAATATTAAATATCCTCATCATCTTCAGCGCATACCTACCCTTCTGTTCAATTATGAGGGTTCTAATGCTAAGGAGCTGAGCTATGTCCGCACTGTAACCCAAGGTTTGGTGTGCAGAAGATACGAGAAACCATTAGGTACGAGGTATCAGGGGAGCATAAATCTTTTTATTGAACTGCGAAAATGTCGTAGCAATCATAAATAAATAAATAAATAAATAATGCTGGACAGTTCACACAACATTATCTAGCCCCAAGCTAGATAATATCATAATAGCCCACCTGATGTTTAGCGGTAACCTCTGCCTTTAACAATACAACCTCATAGATTACGTCCACCTAGGACGCACCTTATGTGGCATTGCACTACACCCGCCAACCCTGATACAATTATTTCTCACGGATCGAGAGCTCACAAGCACAGCCGTACGAACTATTATTTATTCTGTGGCCGTACGCTGTTTTGACATTTAATACTAAAACAAAGATCACCACGAATAATGTGTATTTTAGGAACTTATACACCGTTGGTCAACCGCGGCTGATGGTTGCGTGAGAAAAAATAAAATACACTGGAATTTTTTGAGATAACAAAATACCTAGAAGACAGATAGATAGATAAACTCTTTATTGTAAACCTAAGAAAAGTAAAAAAAAACAAAGTGACAAAGAACAAACTAATTAACAACGTGCAATGGGAGTCTTATCGCTAAAAGTGATCTATTCCAGACAACCTTTGAATGGTTTTTTAGAAGGTAGTTATTAAAGCTAGTTTTAGTGTATTGTCGTGCACAAACCTAAAAAACCTTAATTTCTTATTTATTTTATATTATTGAAATTGGGACTTCGAGGAAAAATAAAAAAGAAAAGGTCAAAATACTAATAATAGTAGAATAAAGTTTCGTCCTTACCTACTAAAACCAAAAGACCAAGGAAGAACTCTGAAACGTCAACGCGAAAGAAGTCGCGGGTACAGCTTAATGGGAAACAAATTGAAAAAAAAAGTGTGTTTAAGCTCCGAAACGTGACTGGATATTACTCCAGATCAGCCGTGCTATTCGGGGCCGCGTGAAGCTTCCCCGGGAATATTCAGGATTTGCACATTAAGAAATCTGCACTCGGTAAAGTTCGGCGTGTAACGCGTATCGCGCAACGCGTGAATTAGATGACACAAAATATGAAGTGAATTAGCTCAACTCACGGTACCAAGAATACCATAGCAGTTCAGTATAAGACGCGTGAATATGTTGCGCGAATTACTAATTAATTCCTTTCTTAGTACAACCTGTCGCATCAAGACATACTCTCCAAATTTCTAGTCTCTAAAACCAGCGGTTTGGGCTGTGCGTCGTCACTCGGTCAGGTAGTCAGTCACTCAGTCAGTCAGTCAGTCAGTCAGTCAGTCAGTCAGTCAGTCAGTCAGTCAGTCAGTCAGCCAGTCAGTCAGCCAGTCAGTCAGTCAGTCAGGACATTGCTTTTTATATATGAGATGTAACGATGGGAATTTGTTTTATGAGAATAGTCGAAAAGTGATGATAGGAGTAACTGGCTAGATTGATAACAAAAGATATGAACTTATTTATATTTTTCCGGAAAAATTCAGTTTTTATTAAAAAAACCTTTTTGGGTGCTTTGTATGATCATTATGGATCGAGATGATGCATAGTTTTATACAAGTTTGTGCTCGCAAGGGCTACTGTTCGCAGAACTACTTCCTAAAAATAATAAAAATGAAATGTCAAATAATAATAACAGTTGTATAAAATAGTCAAGCTTTGTAAGAGCAAGTGTACATGCGACCACATGGACAAGTGTAAATAAACACTTGTGAAACCGCGACACAAAAGGTAGTTATTATGTTATAATCGATTCGATAGAATCCCCCATTGAAGTTAGATGAAGGGTCCTTTAGAAAATAGCATGGTGGCATAGTAGAGAGAACAAAAAATAATATTGATCAATTCAGGGTTGCCATATCCTACGTTGGATACGGAAACGTTACAAGTTGATTGCCTTCCATATCATTTTCTATACAGCGCAGTGTATAGTCTGTATACCATATCTAGTAATGGTTAGATACGGTATGTTGGTAAGTAATGTACAAACAATAGGCTTGGTATGCACGAACACAATAAAAACTGCTGCATGGGTTCAGTTTCTCAGATTCCAACAAAAAATTTGATATTCTATTGAATTTTTAAATTGTTGTCTAGTGTGATATTTGTACTATTTGCGCATGTAACTACGCAGTAGAAAATTGGTGCCGCTAATCAAGGAAAGTTTTATTTCTGCCTAGTAGTTCTTATTTCCTTATAAGCCACACATTAATTACATTTATGTGAAACTAGTAGCGCCCCGCGGTTTCACCCGCGTAAGTCTCGATCCCGTGGGAATATCGGAATAAAAATGCGCCTATGTGTTATTCCGGGAGTCCAGTTATCTCCATTCAAAATTTCATCTAAATCTGCCCAGCCGTTTCAGCGTGAAGAAGTAACAAACACACACACTAACACACTCACAAAGTTTCGCATTTATAATATTAGTGTGATTACTGGCACATGAGACTATTCATCTTTATGTATCAGGGTGCAGTGCAATGCCACATAGGGTGCGTCCTAGGTGGACGTGACCTATGAGGTAATGCACTGTTCATAGGCAGAGGTTACCGCTTAACATCAGGTGGGCCATCAGCTTGTTCCGTCAATCAAGTACTTAGTATAAAAATAAAAATAATAACACGGAAATTAAAATAATTATTGGACGAGCGAAGCGAGTTCTCCGAGTTAACTTGGAAGAATCGGTGTTTGTATGTATGTATGTATGTTTGTCCGAGCATAACTTGCGAACCGTTAATCAGATCTTAATGAAATTTGAATATGGGGTAGATAGTATTGGTACAATTTATTGGTACAATTTATTGGTAAGGTTATGAGCTATATCGGTCTGGGGGTTGTTGAGATATCGGTGTCCAAGAGGGGGGTAAAAAAAGTGAGAATATCAGATCAAATGGGGTGTTATATGAAAGCTCTTTACTTCGACATTTCAAAAATATTTTTTATAATTTTTTTACTTATGTAGTTTTTGAGATATTTGGGTAAATCAAAAATGTAAAAAAACCAAAACCTCTAGGGTACTTCCACTAATCCTACATCGCTGAAATTTGGTACGTTTGTAGCTGTTATGACACAAATACTGAGAAAAATCTAAAATTTAAGAATTTCGATGGGGGTTGTTTGGATATTGGGGTACAAAGAGGGAGTAAAAAAAATAAAAGTGAGAACATCAGATCAAATGGAGTATCATATGAAAGCCTCTTGCTTCGACATTTCAAAACTATTTTTTATATTTTTTTAACTTATGTAGGTTTTGAGATAGATAGATAGATAGATAGATTAACTCTTTATTGTACACAAATAACACACAGAAACACAAAACATAACTCAATAACAAAAAAATAACAGAAATGTACAATGGGCGGTCTTATCGCTTATAGCGATTTCTTCCAGACAACCTTAGGATGGAGAGGACTATATGGAAGAATGGGACAGTGGTGTTATCACCTTGACAAATACACATATCATTAAATATATACAAACCTACATTATAATACATAAAAATAAATACATAATAATATAAACACAACATAAAAGCAGACAAGAACAATGAAAATGAGATATTAGGGTAAATAAACAAATTTATAAAATTAAAACCTCTATGGTACTTCCACTAATTCTACAACGCTGAAATTTGGTACGTTTGTAGATTTTATGACACAAATACTGGGAAAAGTCTAAAATTGAAGAATTTCGAAACTTGTAACCTAAAAAACAATAACCAATTATGTTGACCTCCCGTTTCTAGGAATTTGAACGACGTTGTAGGTCTAACTTTACAAACCACTTAACTATTTCATCTCAGTAAATGTTTTCAGTTTTTTTTTTTTTTTAACTATGATAGGCCTCTGTTTGACCACGATCTCAACTGTTGGTAAGTGACGATGTGGCCGAAGATGAAGCACAAAGGTCTAGCCTTGAAGAGACCGAGATTATAGTTTTCAGGAAAGACAGACGACGGTATGGTATTCCACTCCTTAGCAGTTCGCATTATAAAGGTAGAACTGAATCGTTTAGTACGAATAGAGGGTATACTAATGAGGTAAGGATGGTACCGAGCCGTGCGTCTGCTCGTCTTATGATGAAAAGGAGATGGTGGGATCAGATCATGAAGTGCCTGGGAGCATTCCCCGAAATGTAACCTATAGAAGATCGAAAGGCATGCGACTTTACGGCGGTGTTCGTAACTCTGGATCTTAGTCTCCGCCATATGTTGCTCACCAATAATCCTGAAAGCTCTGTGTTCAATCGTGTCCAGGGCAGCAAGCTGGTGTTTGGCAGATCCATCCCAAACATGGCAGCAGTACCTACTCCATACAAGCACGGACTTAAGCTTTATATAGACTCAGAAGCTGTCCTGGCGTGAAGTAACGCTTTACCTTATTTAGGATGCCTAGCTTCATGGCAGCTGTTTTTTCCTTAGACTCGATGTAGGAGCCAAAGTTGAGAGTAGGCGTAAGTGACACCCAAGAGCTCGAGGTTATACCCTATAGCTACAGGAACATCTCGGAATACAGGAACATAGAGAAACTGTATTTTTTTCGCCGAAAACAGACAAGCCTGCGTTTAGAGGCGTTGAACTTGACTAAGATTGGCATCGCCCGAGTCGGATACGGCCTTGAGAGTTTAATTCAGACGCTGCAGCATCTCATCTCTTAGCTCCTGAATTTCAATATGCCTAGCTTGGGCAGTGGAAACATATCTCTCCACAGCTGTGCTGTCGTCTGCATACCCAATGATACCGGGCAGCAGCATATAATTAATGTGCAGCAGAAACAGTGTGGCAGATAGCACAGACCCCTGAGGTACCCCGGCGTTTATAGCCAATTGATCCGACGAGCAGCCATCAATTACTACTCGAATGGATCTTTCCCTCAGAAAGTCTGCAAGCCAGGTGCAGAATTGAACTGGCAGTCAATACGGTTGGAAAGGTATTAGTATATGTTGTGCAAAACTACAGGGAGAAGTCGAAAATTGAGGATTGTCTTTGTAATACCAATTTTTTGCGATGAAAAACGTAATCTTTGGTGGAAATCCACAACTAGATGGCAATCCCAATTATGTCTGAAAGTTAGATCGTGCTATCGATGCGTTTTGAAGCTTGGATATGAGTACCGTGATAACTACGTTCATTTTATGAGGATATACTCACGTATATAAAATATATATTTTTTCAAAAGAAAAAAGGTAACCTACCTAAATCGCGTGTATTCGAACCACTAATTAAAATAATATAATTTTAGGGACCCGTTATAACCTATAATAACCAATTCAATGCAATGGGGGGTTTGCCATAATCACCACACCTAGCTGGCGGATTCGTTATTGCAGTATTGGTGATGAGCACTCAGGTGGATGCTCTGGTGTAATCCCAGTCGGCTCATAAGACATCCACAGGAGGCATAATTCAGGGACATAATCTTATGCTGGACACACCACGGCCATGTCGACTTTGCTCACAAATGGCTCATCATGACAGTTATGTGATTGATAATGAAAAACATGCGTACTTCATACAAACGTCTAGCGCAATACTAAAATCATAAAAAATCATACAAAGTTAAAATCGCAGGATAGTTGCAATATAAACAAGTAGGTAATCAATTCGTAAGAGTACCTACATAGGTAGAGTTGGAACAAGACACGTACGTACCTACTTACCTTAGTTTTTCATAATAAAATGAAACCCTTTGGTCGAAGATGAAACCAATCCTACGTTTGTGCGTAGAAAAAATGCAAAGTTGATAGAATCATGTCTTTCTTCTAGTCACTATATTTTTTTGCGAAGAGTCCTGTTCATCATGCTAGGAACTTTTCGAAGATGGTTGGCGTAATGTTACTGCGTAACTGTTGGTTTCTAGTGTCGCATAACTTACCTACGCTTTTTATACCCTGGCTTAGAGCATTGCGGCCTCCGTACCGGAGTACCCTGGGAAGAGGCGTATGATAAATGTGTCAATCAATCTTAGATTGTACCCTACACAGTAAGAATTGTTATTTACATGACTTACTACTTCAACTTCATCAGACGGAAGAGATCCTTGGACATAGGCTCCTCCAGAGGATTCTACTACGAACAGTCTTGATCGGCTATTGCGACCTTTACAATGACATCGGGTGGGGCTGCCATACAACAGCGTGTTCCAAATCTTGGTCGCCAATATCGTATTTGGTGACAGAAAACATTGCTATATAGGGCAATATAGACGCGGCCAAAGCGACTGCAAAGCGGACGATTGATGAATCGTTACGAGATACGAGTACTAAGGAAATCACTTTTAGATACCAATCTTAGAATCCTAAAAAAATATGAATTTCGAAAGACTTGATGGTAAATAAATAACGCTTTATTTTCATCTCTAGTATATTTTTGAAGATATTACTAACCTACGATGATTATTTCATCTAAATCAGTTAAATCGTTATTTACAGCGGAAAATAAATATATTTATATAAATGGGTACAAACTAAATATTTTCACAGCTCATTTCGTATTGAACCCATAGACTACGGAACACTAAATAAAAGCAATAACATAATAAACTAATGATTCGCAGCTGCATTCACCCGTTTTTATTGCAAAATAAAACATTAAGCATTGCACCCAGCAAGGGCATTTCAATGATTGAAACCGGATAAAAGGGGCTGCCTGATCTCGGTGCAACCAACAAAATGCGGAGAAATGCAATTCCATTAGGTATTTTATTTTCATTTGGAGAAAACTATTGCGAGAGACGTCTACGAGTTTACGAATACGTTTTATAATCATCATCATCAGCTGAGAGACATCTACTGTTGCACAATTGCCTTCCTCATGGAGTTCCACCTGAGTGAGTCTTGAGCTGCCTCCACCAACCGACTTCTTGCGACCTTTGGTTATAATTTAAATCATTAGTGGATTCAAGATTAGTATTTTATCATGCTTTTATATGGGTATAATAAAGCATGTGATAATTCGTGTGATAGTTCTCCCGTGATCATGGCGCATGCAACTGTGCCGAAATGAATCATGGTAAATTTCCCGTTTCTAGTGAAAATTATGTACATAACCATGATAGTTTCAAAAGTATATAATAATAAAAATTAAGAATAAAAATTATTATACGTACAAAACTACAACTTTCTGACTACATTTCAGTTTTACGCAATGTTATTTTCACCGTGCACTCTGCTGATGAAAGTTACTGACTTCTCGTTAGCTGACATCGGATTCGAAACATGTTCTTTTAGAGTCGCAGACTTAAATAAAGTTGAGCAAACACCTCCAGCGTCTATTAGGAAAATTATTTCTTCCTTGCTCTGGCATGAAAAGTTTAAACGGAAACTAGTAGTATACTTTCTGGTTCTTGCTTAAGATATTTATTTTCAAAAAGAAGAATACTTTTCGCTTACTTTAAAATACACGATACTGTAAAATTACAAAATTATTTAAAAACTTCTAGAACATTCCATACTCACACAAGTAGGTTATTGACAAAAACTAACAGACAATCTTTACTCACACATACATAGTGTTTACGATTTAGCTCTCTAGCGGCTATAAAACCCGACGCACGTATGTGCCGCATTCATTCAACTAAAGCTTCGCGCTGATTAACCACTACAAACTTAGACTATACGCCCATTCTGGTGAGTTTATTTAAATATACCACACTCTAGCTAGAACTGTTTAATCTGATGTTCTTCTTATTTTTCTTAGTGTTGTAAATTCTAGCATCACACTTGAAGCACGTCCACTTAGGAACATCTTCGTTCGTCCTAAATAGTTTCTAAAACCGCTACTACTATGTCTGTCCTTTTGACTAACTAGTTCTTAATCTCTGTTTTAAACCCTACGGTGTAATAAGGTTGAAAGCCACGTACTGCCTACCCCTGCGAGCCACGTCTGCGGCACCTAGAGGCGACTTTCAACCAAATTGCACCAGAGGGAAGAATCAAGGCTATCCACTACAACTACGTGATCTTTACAGGGTCCAACTCTACGGGTCGAACCATACGGTTGGTGGCCTCACAGCCACCAACCGGACTCACCAGCTACCTGCTGTCTACCAGCTGTCTCCAGCCCTACCTGCTGCTACCAGCCTGCCACGATCTACCTCGCAGACAAGGGGCGCGCTCTTCACCATGACGTCTAGATCACGTGCTTCCGATCTACAGCTCACAGGACAGTACCGTGGAGAGTCCACACCTGTTCTTGGGTTCCGTACTACGCGTGTCCAAGTGTTCTTTTCTACAAGCGTGACCTTTTGAGACATAACCTACTGCTGAGATTGAGACCCTTGATCAAACCCCGGCCCATAGCCGTCTGGCCTTCTGCCTGCTACTCTGGCCCTCTGCCTGCACTTCTGCCTGCACTTCTGCCTTCAGCATACTACTAAAGACTCTAAGTATAACGAACTATTAAGTGACCTTATTGTTAGCATTTTAAGTTTAATATATGTATAAAAATATCCTATTCGTTTATCTACCTACCCCTAGCTCTTCTATCAGGTAGGATAGGAACCTAAAACCTAGACTACCTACCTGTCCACGGCTGCACCGTGACAATACCATAGATTGATTCACACTATAACCACTACAATAGGTCCATAAATATTAGTCATTTTCATATAAGTATAAGTACTTTTATTTACAGAAAGAATAATACAACTAATACAAGTAGGTACCTATGTACAAAATAAAATAAAAACATATGAAAGGTAGCTCAACTCATTCCAATCACTACCAGACGGAAGCGTCCCGAAGATGCTGGCTGCATTGCCACGATGCATGGCAATACTAATGCCACAGATTAAATAATAGTTACTGCGTAACTAAAGCGTTGAGCCAGATAAGAGCCAGCTCACGGATCAAGCGTTGCTTCGACTAGACGCCCTGAAATAATTTTGAAAAACGCGAAGGGCCCATATAATTAATTTCTAATATTTTAATTATTATGGACAAGACACTACACAGGAACCAGAATAGGGAATACTAGTGAGGGTAGAAAAAATAATTATATCTCTGCTCAGATAGTATAACAGTGTGCAAGCAGTTCGCTGGGGTCCGATGTGTAAGAAGATTATCACATTTTTTTGGTGATATATTGATAATCTTCTAACAAAACATATAAACCTATTAATATTTTAAAGTGGGCTCCTAATATATGATTACCTTCAAGGGCAAACAGCATTCTTTTTTTAGGGTTCCGTACCCAAAGGGTAAAACGGGACCCTATTACTAAGGCCGGCTGTCTGTCTGTCTGTCTGTTTGTCCATCCGTCTGTCACCAGTCTGTATCATGAACATCATCTCATGAACCGTGATAGTTAGATAGTTGAAATTTTCACAGATGATGTATTTCTGTTGCAGCTATAACAAAAAATACTAAAAAATAGAATTAAATAAATATTTAAGGGGGCTCCCATACAATAAACGTAATTTCTCTAAATGTAGGTTAAGAGATGTTCTGTGGGGTCTCAGTTTTTGGATGGGTGACCACTTTTTGCGTGCATTTTTTTTGTTTTTTTTTTATAAACATGTTTTTGGGCCGTTTTTGTAGTTAATGGTACGGAACACTAAGTGCGCGAGTCCGACGGGATCTTGGCTGGTTTTTAGATGTTTAAAATTAAAAAAATATTTTTCCATTTCTGTTCATAAATGACGGAGATTTGAGGTAACAAAAAAATAAACACACGAATTGAGAACATCCTTTTTTAAGTAAAATCTAGTATAGCAATATTTTATCTGTGGTACAGTTAAAAAGAAATTGCAATAAAAAAAATAACAAACATTATTCCCCTCACCCCTCATACGAGGGTGCAATAATAAGTACAAATGTGTGATGTCGTTCCGCCTAATAAATGCCATTCAGTCGATAGAATGACCGACACTTTAATCTCCCGTATAATCTCATAGCAGAAACATATTGCTTACAGCTGAGGGCATTGATGTTATTGAAATTTTGAGATAAAATATGAACCCCCAACTATACGGATATTAGTGCTGTACCAATGTGTATATTATTGTTTATACAAATAGTAGGTCTATATAATGGGAAAGATACTTTTGACGTGAAAATAATCTATACGTCGAAAATAATATATTTTGACGACCTCTGTGGCGGGGGGGCGAACGTTCGCCTGCGACGCCGGAGGTTGCGGGTTCGATTCCCGCCTCGGAAAAAATATTTGTGCGATATGCAGGTATTTGTTCAGGGTGTTCTGGGTATTTTCTATGTATAATAAAAAATATCTATCTATGTTATATATTGTATTACGTGTATCAGGTGTCTAGTACCCATAACACAAGCTCTGCTTAGCTTGGGGCTAGATAATGTTGTGTAAACTGTCCAGCATTATTTATTATTTATTTATTTATTTATAAATCCGGTTTGGTACGAGAAGTAGCCAAAGGAAAAAATGTGGATTAAACAAAATTTTCGAATTTCGTGACGCATTCTACGCATATTTTTTTGAAAGAAATTATGTAACCTACCTTAATCCCGTGTATTATCGCGATATCAGTTCGGGGCGAACCACTGGTATATGAAGTTTCGTCAAGATTCATTGAAAATTACAACCCATTATTTAAACCGAAGCGAAGTTTATACTACAATATTATAGACAATTAGCTGCTGCCATCTTTACGTCGATGCTGCCATCGGCTGCACTAATACCACAGAATAAATTTAAGTGTAATACCATCAGCCTCTTGACAATAGATGGCGTGTCGGTCCATAAATATTAATTTTAGAAAATTATTATAAAGCATACTTTGGAGAAGAATAATTTTTTGACCGCAACACGCTTCAATCCAAGAATTATTTCGAAATTTGTTTGGTTTTTGTAATAATTCAGCATAATATGTAATAGTTATATTCAATAGTAGTATGTATATCATTTCATTTAAATACAAAAATTATGCTTTATGCAATGAGTTAGAAACTTGTTTTTTTTAGGGAGGTCACGTATTGCTGTCTCTTTTACTCTCCTGGAAAATGCATTGCACAAGCTGATTATTTTAATTTTCAAAAAACGTGCGAACTAATCAGTTTCTGTAAAAACAGAATATCTTGAGATCAAGTTCTTATCATTTTAAATAGATAGATATAAGGTTCTGTTCAAATCTGAGGTTGTAAATGACGAAAACAACGATTGAAATTCAAATCCTGACTCGCGCAAGCGAAGTGTTTCGAACATTTAGCTCATATTAAAGGTGTATTGCGTGTAACTCGGAAGGTCCATAGCTACTGCGGAACCCGGTGGTAGCGGGTAGCCCGCCTGAATACCCGCCCTGCGCAGGGCAGACCCGACTATCTCAACGTCAGTAGCTAATGCGACCCTCCTTTTTTTAACCGACTTCACCCGCCCTGCGCTGGGCAGACCCGACTATCTCAACGTCAGTAGCTAATGCGACCCTCCTTTTTTTAACCGACTTCACCCGCCCTGCGCAGGGCAGACTCGACTATCTCAACGTCAGTAGCTAATGCGACCCTCCTTTTTTTAACCGACTTCACCCGCCCTGCGCTGGGCAGACCCGACTATCTCAACGTCAGTAGCTAATGCGACCCTCCTTTTTTAACCGACTTCACCCGCCCTGCGCTGGGCAGACCCGACTATCTCAACGTCAGTAGCTAATGCGACCCTCCTTTTTTTAACCGACTTCACCCGCCCTGCGCTGGGCAGACCCGACTATCTCAACGTCAGTAGCTAATGCGACCCTCCTTTTTTTAACCGACTTCACCCGCCCTGCGCAGGGCAGACTCGACTATCTCAACGTCAGTAGCTAATGCGACCCTCCTTTTTTTAACCGACTTCACCCGCCCTGCGCTGGGCAGACCCGACTATCTCAACGTCAGTAGCTAATGCGACCCTCCTTTTTTAACCGACTTCACCCGCCCTGCGCTGGGCAGACCCGACTATCTCAACGTCAGTAGCTAATGCGACCCTCCTTTTTTTAACCGACTTCACCCGCCCTGCGCAGGGCAGACCCGACTATCTCAACGTCAGTAGCTAATGCGACCCTCCTTTTTTAACCGACTTCACCCGCCCTGCGCTGGGCAGACCCGACTATCTCAACGTCAGTAGCTAATGCGACCCTCCTTTTTTAACCGACTTCACCCGCCCTGCGCTGGGCAGACCCGACTATCTCAACGTCAGTAGCTAATGCGACCCTCCTTTTTTAACCGACTTCACCCGCCCTGCGCAGGGCAGACCCGACTATCTCAACGTCAGTAGCTAATGCGACCCTCCTTTTTTAACCGACTTCACCCGCCCTGCGCTGGGCAGACCCGACTATCTCAACGTCAGTAGCTAATCCGACCTAACCTAACCTAACCTAACCGACTTCAAAAAAAGGAGGAGGTTCTCGGTTCATATGCAATTTTTATGTTTGTTACCTCATTTCCCCGTCATTTATGAAACGAATTGGAATTTTTTTTTTTATTTGAAAAGGTACATCTCCATGTTTGTCCCATTTTCACTGATGATGGGATCCATGAGGAATTGAGGGAACTCTTCAAATATTATTATAGCTATTTCCACACAAGCTTGGAAAGGTTTTGTTTATCATTCGAAATCTGCGTGCAAACGTGCTTTTTATCCGCTAGCGTGGATATGGCGTGAATATGGTTTTTAAAATTCGAACCTTTTTTAAAAAAAGGATATTATACAGCTAGCTAAAATAATCGCACTAGCCAGCACGATGATTGCACTAATTGAACGAGCGAAGCGAGTTCTCTGAGTCAACTTGGAAGAATCGGCGTTTGTATGTATGTGTTTATGTATGTATGTATGTTTGTCCGAGCATAATTTCCAAACCGTTAATCCAATCTTCATGAAATTTGATTGGGGGCTAGATAGTATTGGTACAATTTGTTGGTAAGCTATATCGGTTGGGGGGTTGTTGAGATATTGGGGTCCAAAAGGGGATAAAAAAAATAAAAGTGAGAATATCAGACCAAATGGGGTGTCATATGAAAGCCCCTCGCTTCGAAATTTCAAAACTATTTTTTTTGGAATGTGTAGTTTTTGAGATTTTAGTGTAAATCGAAATTGTAAAAAACCAATTCTACAACGCTGAAAGGTATGTTTGTATCTTTTATGACACAAATACTAAATTTAAGAATTTGTACTCCATAAGACAATAACCAGTAATAACATCCATTGATGACCTCCCTTTTTCTAGGAATTTGAACGACGCTGTAGGTCTAACTTCTCGTTTCTAGGAATATAAACGAGGTTGTAGGTCTAACTTCTCGTTCCTAGGAATATAAACGAGGTTGTAGGTCTAACTTTTCGAACCACACGTACATACATATTTTTTCAAAAGAAATAAGGTAACCTACCTAAATCGCGTGTATTCGCGAGGTCTCAGTTCTGGGCGAACCACTAGTGCTTTATCGATAAGCTTTACGAATATAATGCGATTCTGTTTCCACGACGGAAATTAAGCAGCACCCCTTTGCATATTAATTTGTATTAATAGAATTAGGGTTACCATGTTTCTCCCCACGCCGATGCCCCAAACATAGAGGAAAAACAAAAAAAAAATGGCGGATTGAAATTTCTGTTTTTTTTTTAAATCTATAAGTATATATATACATATATATAAAACAAAGTCGTGTTAGTTACACCACTTATAACTCAAGATCGGCTGGACCTATGTTATTTATCTCTTTTTTGGTGGCCGAATAGCAGAATATGTAATAAGGAGGGGGGGGGGGGGGGGGGGGGGGGGGGTATTTATTTAAATAAATAAATAACGCTGGTCAGTTCACACAACATTATCTACCCCCAAGCTAAGCAGAGCTTGTGTTATGGGTACTAGATAACTGGTAAACTTAATACATACTTATTACATAGTTTTTTTTTTCTTCTGTGTTTATCTGCGATCAGTCTTTAGACTATGAGCAGGTTTGGTGTGGATAGACGAATGGTGGGCTTTTAAGAGAAGTGGTCCAGCGACCTTTTCTCAATTTCTGTGCGTCATGTTCTGATGGGTTCCATGATGTGTTATCTATCTGCTATTCAGTTATTTTGTAGTAAGACATCTTTTCTTTTCAGACGCTTTTTATATGAGGGCTTAGTGAGTCGCTGAGCCAGTTGATTGGGATCAATTTTTCCTGATAGGCTTGAGCACTAGTTTTGATTTCTTCAGATACCGTGTTGACTTTAAGTATTTCATGCAACTCAGTGTTTCTTATGAACCAGAGTGCGTTGGAGATATTTTTAAGCAGGCCATTTTGGAAGCGCTGAATTAAATTTATATTGGAGGTGCAAGCTGATCCCCACAGTTGGATGCCATAAGTCCAGACTGGCTTCAGGACAGTTGTGTAGATGAGTAGCTTGTTATCAACTGACAGTTTTGAGTTTCTCCCAAGGAGCCAGTAGAGTCCTCTGTATTTTAAGCCTAGTTGATCCCTTTTTGTTTGAAGGTGTTTCTTCCATGTCAGGCGGCGGTCCAGGTGCATGCCTAGGTACTTTACGGCGTCACTATGTGGTAGCGGGTGGTTTCCTAGGTTGACCGGGGGACAATCTCCTCTTCTCAGTGTAAATGTTATATGGACTGACTTTGAGGCACTTGCCATAATCCTCCATTTTTTCAGCCAATAATCTACCTTGTTAAGGCTGTTTTGCAAGAGTTCTGATGCTTTTTGTGGGTTTTTACTATTTGCTAGAATTGCTGTGTCATCCGCATAAGTGGCAATGGTAACATTAGGTGTTTCAGGAAGATCAGCTGTAAAAATTGTGTAGAGTATGGGTCCCAAGACTGAACCTTGTGGAACACCTGCACTTATATTGTAGAAGCCAGAAGTCTCCTCCCCATCTTTGATTTGAAAAATTCGATTTTTTAGGTATGAGTTTAGGAGGGAGTAATATGTGTGTGGCAGAAATGTTTTTATTTTGTACAGAAGGCCATCTTGCCAGACTCGGTCAAAAGCTTGCTGGATATCGAGGAAGGCAGAGGAGCAGTATTCCTTATTTTCCAGAGCACTTCGAATAGTGTCATAGACTCTGTGGACTTGTTCTGTTGTTCCATGTCTTTGTCGAAACCCAAATTGATGTTCAGGGATGACCTTCCTGTCAGCCAAGGCAGGGGACATTCTTTTGAACAGTACTCTTTCAAATAGCTTAGATATTACAGGCAGAAGGCTTATTGGTCGATATGAGCTAACTTCATTTGCTGGTTTACCTTCCTTGTACACCATTATTATCTGTGAGACTTTCCACAATGATGGGAAGTGTTGCACCCGGAGTATTCCATTAAACAATGTTGTCAGGTATATGATGCCTTTTTGTGGGAGTTGTTGTAAAACCTCTTTTGTAATTAAGTCAAACCCTGGTGCTTTTTTACTATCCAGGCGTTTTATTTCAAGTACAATTTCCTTTGGTGTTACTGGCCTAATTGGTAAGTCTAACTGGAAGTCCTGGGCTAGTGTATTCACAGGGTCTGCTGGTGGAGCAATGGGATCGGGCTCATTTGGGGTCATTTTTAAGATGGACTGCAAATGCTTCGGCCCTTTCTTGATTCGATCGGGCCCATCGATTGTTAAGTAGTTTTATGGGTGGATTAACCCTCTGTGGTTTATTATCATTATTCTTCATTACTTTCCAAAGTGAGTAGTTTGTTGCTTTGGTGGCAGTTAGTGATTCCAAGTGATTTTGCATACTTTCGTCCTCTGTATCCTTTATCATAGTTTTTAATTCAAACATAGCTTTGTTTAAAGCTGTTTTGTCAGAGGGGCACCTACTGGTGTGCCATACACGACGCAGTCTCCTTTTTTCTTGTATCCTTTTTCGGATTTCCCGAGGCACATTTTTCAGTCTCATTCCATATTCTGATTTTTGGGGAGTGCGTCTCCAGCAGGCTGTCTGTATTGTATTTGTAAATTGCATAGTAGCATTATCAACATCACCAGAACTTTTCAGGGCGACTTTAAGTTTCAGGGTATCATCCACTATGTCACGGAATGAGTCCCAATCTGTTTGTCTATTGTAGAGAGGAACTTCTTTGTCCTGTAGCACGACCTTGGTACTCATTTTTAGTATAACAGGGATATGATTGGAACATCCAAATAAGTCAGATTCTGTGTTGAATGAGTATTTGGATAGACCCTTGCATATAAAAAAGTCTATTATATCAGGCATCTTGTATGACTCAGTTGGCCAGTGTGTGGGTTCAGTTGGAGAGAGGGAGGTAAGGTTGTTATCTTCCATGCTGCGTTTTAGCACTCTTCCTCTAGTAGTTATGAGTCTGGAGCCCCAGTGTACATGCTTGGCGTTCCAGTCACCACCAGATATCCACCGGTTCTCGAGTGTTTGAAAGTAGTCATCTAGAAGACCCTGGGTAAATTTATGTTTAGGTGGACAGTAGACTGCGGAGATATTGAAGTTACCATTTTTATCTTCCACTGTTATTGTTGCAGCTTGAATTTCATCTGTTTGGAATTGACAGAGGTAGTGGTGTTTGATTGAAGATTTAATGATGACTGCCGCGCCTCCATGAGCTGTGCCATCAGGATGATTGGTGCAGTATATATTAAAGTTTCGTATTTTTATGAGATGTTTTTTAGTGAGGTGGGTTTCTGATACAAGTAAGATGTCCAGATCGTGCATATCTATGAACATTTCCACCTCTTGTTTGTTGGGGGCTAGGCCGTTGATGTTCCAGGTCGCTAGCTTTAGAGTTCTTACTTGAAAGACTTTTCTACTAGAGTCACTATAAGACTCATCAGCCATTATTACATAGATAGATATTTTTTTATTATACATAGAACATTCCCAGAACACCCTGAACAAATATCTGCAGATCGCACAAATATTTGTTCCTAGGCGGGAATCGTTGAGGATTTTTGACATCTAGCCTTAGATGCAAGTTTCAACCGTCTCCTACCTTAGAGGAATACGTCTCCGAATCACTCCACTATACATGGAAATAATTAAATTTTAAATTAATTTCATTTTAATGTGTTTTCCAAAATCTTAGAATTGGTGCCACCATTTTACTAGGATATGAATTGACTGAAACTCAAACGACTTGACCTAATTGAATACTTGATATTCAAAATTTAAGGAGACTTTCCTCAGAGGCCTTTCCTAAGAATAAGGTTTTTTTTCTGGAAGGCCATCACGCGGTTTTACATGGTATCTCAGGCTACTCCATTTTTGCGTTATAATAATTATTGATATCATAGATATCATCTTCAAGGTGAGAGAGACCGTAAAACCTTCAGTATTGGCTTCAGTAGGTAGTTGTTTTATTTTGAATCTATTTTTATACAAAAGTTAGGTACACCCCGAACCAATCGTCCATATAGATTAAATTCCTCGCCATGCAAAGGTTGTCTGGATGGAATAGATCATAATTTAGCCCGTTGTGCATTTAATTTTATTTAATTGTGTGTAATTTTTGACTCGTGTGCAATAAAGTATTTTATCTATACTCAAATCGAAAAATTCGAATTACGAATTCAAAGATGGTTCTATACAGACGCACTTTATAGACGCATATACATAAAATTAAGACTAAAACTCATTATAGTACCGCGAACTGTGTCATAAAACTCATTGTAGTACCGCTATCTTTTTTTAAAATTAATGCATTAAACTAGTCTATGGTTATGTCTGAATATGAAAAAAAGGCGCAAGCATGCGCAGTTCGAACTGTGAAAAAATGGCGCAAGCATGCGTAGTTTGAACTTAATTTCCCGCGCTTCCCATTCTTTTGCCGATCGTGTTTTTGTATTCTACTTTGTTTAATTTAAATTTTTCCTATAAGTGAAGATAAAGTAGTGTATGAAACTGCATATAACTTAGGTATTAAAACACTCGAGTTAACCTACGTATTTTAATACCCCTTCTTATATGACAGTTGCATAAACTACTGTTCAATAATTCATTCATTCTTTTAGATATTCCCGCTAGAGAACCAATAGAGAGCGATGTAATAAATAAAATACACTACAAAAACCAAATAAAAGTAATACAAAGAATGTAATCGACCCTGCCAGGATTCGAACCTGGAATCTTCTGATCCGTAGTCAGACGCGTTATCCATTGCGCCACAGGGCCACTGGTCGAGACCACGAAATTTATGGTATTTACCTACGTACGAACTGAAGATTTTCAAATCTTAATCGGAACGAGTAACGTCTATTTCTACCAGGAACAATAGCGCTAGATTGTAAGTCGGTTGATGTTAAGAAGCGACAGAAAAAAACACTGTATTCCTCGGAAAACACGACGTTACAACAGCATCGTGTGTCCGTGCAGATTGGACTACAGGACGAGAGGAATAAATTTAACGTCTGTGAATGGACAGCTTTAATATCACAAATCATAATCAATGTACCTATTGTATTGCTGTTATACACAGTACGTAGACCTAGCTCATGCTCCGCCTATTTACGTGTACCTACCAAGTAGGTACAAATCCTAGCCTTCGGAATAAACCTAATTTGCATTTATGAAAACGCAAAAAATATATTTTATTTGTTAGAATTTGTAGGAAAACAAAATTAATTGAGTCGAACATAAAATCAAGTCAAATAAAAATACACGACACGGCCCCGAAGCATCGTAGGGTGTTAAAAATCTTGACTTTTCTTTTTTCGCCTCTCCGGAATTCAATTGGTGGGGGTTGTGCTCACACCTAATCAGTGGCAAATCGTGCAGAAACAAACCAAACTTTAGTAGCTCGATAGGAATTCGGACAAGAATCTTCGGGCCATTTTTGGGCGTCAGATTTTAAGGCTTGCACTGGCTTTGGGGTTAATTGTATTAGATAAAAACAAAGAGCAAGGTTTTTTGACGTTTAAAGCGTCTTTACTTTCGAGTTGATAGCCAGGCATAATTAGAGAATTAAAATTGTTTGTCTGGCGCCAATATACAATCTATGCAACGGGTGCAAGGCAAGGATGCAGAAAATGTCGTTTCAACAAAAAAACCAGGAATTGGACAACAGAGCCCATTTCTTTTTTAAAAGAGTTTTGGCGAAACCTTTCCCTCGCTTGCGAAACTACATAAAATTAATATTTTCTTTGGTAGTTTTGTTAGGAACTGATGATGGACAACTGTTATGATAATATAAAATACAGGATGGCCAGTGGCGTACTCTTTTTCGAAATTTGGGTACGCCAATTCTTTGAATTTGACCAATTTTTTTCGCCATATTTTTTGAGGTCTTAATCAGTATTTTTGTCCGAATACTTTAGTGACACATAGCAATGCTTTGTACCGCTTCAGTAAGAAATGGTACCTAACAATAGGTTTGGCGTTTGTTTGGCGTTACCTATGTATTATATGGTATTGTTTGTTTGTATGAATGTTCAAACCACTGAACCGATTTTGACAAATGAGGTGTTAATCGATCCGTCTTTACCACGACGGCGTAGTATATAATAGTAATATGACTCTCTTTCTCGTGGGTGGTATTTGGATTTTAATATTTTCAAAAAACACGCGTTATTTGAGGGTCCTTTGATAACAGCACACGAGTTTGTTGTCAGAATGTTGTTTTTGACAGTTTGTTTACGTATTTTCAGACTCACTGAAGTGTAAGAGATAGGTACCTCTTAATGGTGATTCTTATCAGGTAACACAATTTCGTCATGTTATTTTATTTTTCTAAAGGGAAAATCCCTTGAGATCGTTCCGATATGAAGTTATTTAGTCTCGACGGGAAATCGAATTTTGCATGGAACTTTTTCGTAGAAATAAATGAAAAAAAAAGCTTTCAAACAGCATCACTAGGTAATAAAAGTTTTTTGAATTTACATACTAGATAATTCTCATCGCCATCATCATCAGTTGGATATCCAATGCTGTAGGAGCCCCAAATAGAAGACAGTGTATGATGCCATAAACACCATGCTCGGCAGGCGGATTGGTGGTCGCAGTATTGGTGTTGAGTACTCAGGTGGATGCTGCTGCCCATTCTCTGGTACCTGAGTCGGCTTTTACGACCTCCATAAGAGGAGACGGAGGGGTCTAATCTTGGGCCGGATACACCGGTAGCCCTCTAAAGTACACAACACCGTGCATAGTACGGGCGTGAATTTACAACGCTGGTAATCCCATGATTTATTACATGTAAAAATCACACTGATATTATAAAGGCGAAAGTTTGTGTGTGTGTGTGTAGTGTGTTTGTTACTTCTTCACGCTGAAACGGCTGGACGGATTTGCATGAAATTTGGAATGGAAACAACTTGACTCCCGGAATAACACATAGGCACATTTTTATCCCGATATTCCCACGGTATAGAGACTTACGCGGGTGAAACCGCGGGGTGCTGCTAGTCATTGATATAATACGTGTACTACTGAGAAACACAAACGGATTTTTTCCTGATTTTTTTATACAGCTATAAGACATTTTACACGTTCGTTAGTATTTTAATATTTATTTCAGGCCTGGGGCTAATAAGCTGAATAACTCGTCTCCCCCCCCCCCCCCTCATCTCCCAGCATCCATCCACACATCAAATATCATCAAAATCTGCTCAACCGTTGATGCGACAGACGTTGTCCTATCCAATGGTCTTGAGTTGAGTGAGGTATAAAAATCCCATTGAAAAAAGTATCTTCAGATTTTCACGAATTTTAAAATTATCCTGTAAACTTTTCCTGTTTTTTTTTTGTCTAAAAACTTTATGCGGACTATTTCGAACAACAACAAATCAAAAGAGCCAAATCGGTCTAGCCGTTCTCATGTGATGCGATTACAAACCAACAGTTTTATTTTTATTTATTTATAGGGTATTTATTGAACGTATGATCCTCTAATTAGGCTGCATGTAGGTGTAATCAAGAACTTTGCCTATACTGGCTGAGAGGAGCCTTAACGCTCATCCAGCGGATATAAGCAATTCTATATACGGTATGGCCGTATCTTTACTGTACACATTGTAATTCAAATCACAGTGCTTACTTTTATTATGGACATAAAATACCCAAAGGTGTTCTAGCTAATGCAATATAGTTTTTTTATTTATTTCGGTATAGCAATATACGTTTCATAGAAATGTTAAATTAACAAAATTATGGCAAACTAGATGTTGTCCTTAGTTTCACCCGCATTATAATAATAAAAATAATAATATAAGCCTGTATTGCTGTTTATTTTATAATATAACATAGGTTCCTAATATTAAACGAATCTAAAATAAACACTATATGTATGGCAACTATATGTATGTATACAATTATGTATCGGCAACCGGTTTTATAGCTTCAACGGCTTGTCCTTCGTCAAAGTTCTCCTCTATAGATTTTCACCTTGTATTAACCTTTGCTACCCGAGTCCATTCTGGACCCGCTTCTTTCTTCATATCATCCTCCCAACGTTTAGTCTGGCACCCACATTATTCTGCCTTTAATGCAGGTTTTGATATGTCTGTATACTAAACCGTATCGTATACCAAACCGTATCGTGTGATATTTCATTTGAAAGGCCTTCCAAAATCATTATAAGGTTTCATTCATAATTTTGCAATTATGAGAAGGCTGGTGCGGAGATACTGCTGCGAAATGAAATCACGAGACCTGTTCGAAGCGAAGAACAATGAAAGCGAGTAGAACTATGTTCGAGTGAGTGATAGTAGCGAAGGGGAGCCAAGCGACAATTTCTGCGAGAATAAAACAAATTTTACTTGAAAGATTGCTTTCAAAATCGATATCTGAGGGTCGCTGTGGTCAGAAAACAAAAATACGTTATCGGAAATTGAAAACCTGAACACTATATTACTGATTATATTATCTTATGTGATAATATAGTTCACTGTGGTCGGGCTATCGTTTTTCCCATATACTTGCTACTGTACTAACGCTACTACGCCAAGAAAGCTGCTTCAATAGCGGCCTTCCGCTAAGTGCACATACAAGGCCATAATGCAGCATGTTTGAACGGATTTTTTGTAATATATTAGAAAAGTTTGCCGTTGGGACTACGCGATGCCGAGACCGACTTTAAAATTTGTTTCTCCATACCTTATTTTATTTTTATTTTAATGGGATAAGCTTTTAATACGGGAAAATAAACAGTCACGGGTTTAAAAGTTGCCCAAGAACAGTCGTTATGATAATGCCAGCATTATTAAGCCCTGTCTCGGTAAGTATATTGGTCCTTATATTGGCAACTGTAGTTACCTAATAGTTCTGGAGAGTGGAGTGGAGGTAGCATGATCACATTATTAATTCATGTTCAATTTGGCCTTCATTTTAATCCCCGACAGAAAAAGGGGAGTTAATTATGTCTGAGGTCATATTAATGTGTATGAGTCTGCATGTATTTCAGTATGTATGCGTGTTTTTATGTTGCCACGTAGCTCTAGAACGGGTGCTTTTATTTTAAAGCGTTTTTTTTGCTATAATGATGGTGTTCCACAAATGGTTCTTTGCTATGTTTGGTGGTAGTTCTTGCAGTCGTTTCTAGGACCATCAGTCCTAGAAACGACTTTTATTAAACTCAGGCGTTTTTGTAGTTATAACCTTTAGTTGAGCCCAAAATTTTCATTTTCTATTACATCAGACTCTACGCTCTGATGATGACGATGAACAGGCTCTAGGATAGGACTACTAATGCCTTAAGTTTGAGCTCAAACTTCAAATTAACACGATATGACATGACTCCAGGATCTGATAATGTCCAGCACACGATGTATAATAATTATTGATAATGATATGTTCATATTTTTTCTCACTAATTATTCAAACGGCAGAGTATTCTATTTTAGAGCACAGCATAGAGCACTGGAAGAGTATCTAGTAATACTGACTTCCGTTCCTAAGGTTGTGGAGAGACTAAGAACGAACCAGTGAAACGAGGACGAACGAGCGCTCTAACTTCACTTCAATAACTCAGACATGGTTATGATGTGAATTTCACGGGTTTTCAAGCCTTCAAACACTGAAAGCGTTTCAGCGGCTCCTTTGCATCTGAATAAATAAAGTTTTTTTTGTTCCGCCTTTTTTGCTTCGAGTTTTGAAAGCATTTACTGGATGTCGTCTCTCAAAATAAAACAGATAATTCGAACAAAAGCGATCTGAAGCCATCTCGCAGAGATTCATCTCAATAATTTGCATAAATGATGTCTAACAAAGGAATTTTCAATTCCAATCTTTTCCAACTTGCATTGTCTCGGCATAATAATTATAAGTTAATATATATAAAATCGTTGCGTAACTTACTGACTGCCTGTAAATCCATAACGCACTAAGACTTTCTCTATAAGTAATTGAACCGGCACCTAACACTTTTTTGTTAATTTTTTCATAATTTATATCTAATATTTAATAGCCTTCTGTATGCGTCAGAAATGGTGCAAACCTGGGATACGCTCGTATTCGTATCATCTAACGATTCCATAAGAATCCACGACTACTCGACTTAGGTCCACATTTTTTGCTAATTTGCCTGTACTACGACTATCAACGCACATCAACCCTTCCTTGAGACCTGAAAGTTGGAAGACACATTCCTTTTGTAGTGTAAAGGTGAACTTAAAAGGAATTTCTGAAACTAATCTCCTAGGGGGTAAGGTTGGGGTGTTGAAATATATATGGAAACAACTTCACGCGAAGTCTAAGGCGTTCCACTTGCATCTAAAGTTGTTAATGTCTGTACGGTCCCGATACTCATTAAATGAGATTTGTAAAACCAATCTTTCAAATGATTTAGTAGTTTTTGGATATTTTTTTTATTTTTTATTTTGTTTTAGGAAGACTAACAGCATAAAAAACATCATAAATATATATAAATTTAGAATTATAAGGCTAATGATAAGTCTTCACTCTTAAAAAACAAAGTAACAGAGCAAGTTAGAAGTACAAGTTAAACATAAACATAAAATAATGATAATGAAATATTTCGATTAATACAAACAGCTTAGACAAACAGTACATTTAGATTAACCACAGATAAAATAATACTATATTAAGTTAACCAAAGAACTCAGAGCTCAACAAACGCCTCATCCTCGGTATACTACAGTTGAACAAATCAACAGTAGTACAATGCTGTTTATTGTAATTATCACACGCACGCCATATATAAGAATTACAACGATAATTAGTGGATACAAATTCTAAACTGAATGTGGGAATAAACCTACGAGACCTGCCAGGAACGTAGAGTTGCAACTTGCTTAGCAACAGGACAATCAACATGACCAGATACCAACTTACCCAGATAAAGAACATCAGCAATTTCACGTCGTTTAGTCAATGGTAAGAGGTGATACCTCTAACAAGCTAATTCATAACCACGTATATACATTCTTGACCGAAAATTTAAGAAACGTATAAATTTATTTTGTATTTGTTCAATCCAATCTTTATAGATATTATAGCGAGGATTCCATATCTGTGATGCATATTCTAAATTACTCGTCACAAAAGTACAATATAGAATTTTCAATGTTTTAATATTATTGAAATCTAAGTCCTTATAATAAACCCCAGAGCTTTATATGCTTTAGAGAATATAAAATCAATATGGTTGTCAAACAGCAACTTACAATCATGGATCAACAAATTTTAACAACAAAGATAAAATTTGTGGGCTTATTTTTATCAAGTAATACTTATTGGACATACTTATTCATTCGCAAGTGTTCATGGCGCATCGTCGAATCGTCCCTGGCTTCTGTTGGTATTCGAATACTGACATGGCCTGCTCGAATTCAAGACATGAATCCAAAGGAATATGTCTAATAGTGAGAGCACAGCCTCAAGTTGACGAATAAAACACACTGTAAATCATACCAGGCCGCCGTTGCATCTAGGCGGGAGGGTGGGGAGGGTTTTGGGCGGGGTTTTTTCGGGGAAATACGCGTTTTTATGTTACGATTTAATTATACACGATATATTTTGAGTATAAATGAGTGTTTTTCGGGTCTATTCGCTGTTTGCAATTGATTTTGTCTACAAATTTTTAATTTCATAAAATGACGACCTCTGTTGCGTGGCGTGCGAAGGTTGGCCTGCAACGCAGGAAGTTGCGGGTTCGATTCCCGCCTCGGAAAAAATATTTGTGCGGTCGCAGATATTTGTTCAGGGTGTTCTGGGTATTTTTCCATGTAGAATTAAAAATATCTATCTATGTAATATATTGTATGAAGTATTATCAGTTATCTAGTACCCATAACACAAGCTCTGCTTAGCTTGGGGCTAGATAATGTTGTGCGAACTGTTCAGCATTTTTTTTTTTTTTACAATTTGCAGGTTTTCGCCCCCTCTTCGGAATCATCTTTTTTTTTTCTTTTTTTTTTTTATGTTATAAGGAGACAAACAAGCAGACGGCCCGCCTGATGTAAAGCAGTCACCGCCGCCTATGGACATCTGCAACACCCACGGTATTGCAAACGCGCTGCTTCTACGTTTTATTAGTACATCGCCCACTTTCGTTTTTTGCCCTCTTTACTAAAAGTACCATCAAATATTTCGTGTTTGGTACAAAACTGGACATATCGATTTAATTTTTCGTTGTTTGTCCACTTTTTGTATAGTCGAGAACAAAATGAATAGGATATTATGTAGTAGGTATGTAACCTATTTAAAGGGGCAAATAGCTTAAACTAGTAAGTAGGAAGTCGCATTTTTTTATTTCTTGATCCAGTCAATGAAAAATCATTTTTGCAAAAAACAGATTTGGCATATCTGCCAGTTGATTATATATTATAAAGGATTTATCTCCATAACTTTTGAAATTGAAGACCGTAGACAAGAATATGATGTTTTTTTTAGATATTTTGTGGGTCAATGGACGAAGCCTCAAAACCAACTTATGTTTTGTATACTACTTGAATGACGGAACAAGCAGATGGCCCACCTGATGTTAAACGGTAACCTCTGCCTATGAACAGTGCATTACCTCATAGGTCACGTCCACCTAGGTTGCGCCCTATGTGGCATTGTTCGGCGCCCGCCACCCTGAGACATAGAGATGAAAAGTTTCATTTGCCTGTAATTGATAGCCACAATCATTGATTGATTTTCACCGGCACCCACAGCAATGCGAGCACTACAGCTTTGCGGCACAAATAGGTATGGTGGTAGTACTTCCCCGGACGAACTCTTTCACAAAAAAGCTCGACTACTACTAAAAAAAAACATTTAATAAGCTGTTTTAACAACAGCCGTCACCGTACTATAAATGCTACTGATGGATGGCATTTCCGACTCAATCAGACAATGAAGTCAAAAAAACCTAACTTATTCCTAGCAATTGATGTGTTGAAAAAAGAAAGCGTCCATTATGACATCTTACGACGTCAAAAACTGTATGTACCATATACAAGAAAACGAGAACTAAAAGATGTTATTGCTGATCAACGCATCACCAAGATTGTTGAAAACCATTTGACGAATGTGATTAGTAGATATGAAAGAGTGTTTATGCAGACTAACAAAGTTAAATTTCCACAGCTTGATGAAAATAGGTACTTTTAAAGTGAATTAATTTTTAAAAGTTTTTATTTTTGTTTGAAATGAAGTATAAGCTATTTGTTTCTATTATTTTATGATAAATTAATCACTGACTTTGTTTTTTATTTTGCAATAATCAATTACAATTTTCTATTTGACTATGCATATTTGTCTCTATCTTTTTCATCAACACTTCTCAAAGGGGTCATATTGAGAATAATAATAATTAATGTAGTAAAAGTGGGTTAATACTAATAAAACGTAGATGATTCTGAAAAGGGGCGAAAATCTACAATTTGTTTGAAATTAAGAATTCGTTGACAAAATTAAAAATGGGGCAAATAGCGAACATACCGTTTCTTGTTTTAAAGAAATTTTGTTAAAATATTATTTATGGTTAATATGGCATTTTTTCAAATTTTTAAACCTTTTATACATATTTGTTAATAAAATTGAGTTTTTTTTTTTTTTTATATACCCAACTGAAACTATGTAGTACGAACAGCATTCGAAATAAATAAATAATGAAACTTTGGCCACATTTTCTGCCGGTGAGTGTATTAGCTAAGGGGAATCGCTTAACCCGTCTACAAAACGGATCCTCCTCTCGTTTTCTTTGGAAAAACTTGTAACGGTATCTTACTTAAACATAAGTTTTTTGATAAGTCAGTGTTTAAACGACGCTCGGGTGAGGGTGTTACAGGTTGCTAGGGTGTGGGGCTAGCTCTAGTGAGGTAAGATTATCGATAAAATTACAGTCAGTAACGATTTTTTTTAGATATTTTATTTCTTTCAAATCAAATCAAATCAAAATCATTTATTGCGTAATATGGGTTTGTTACAGAATGTTAATTGCAACTGTTTAAGTCCTGCCACAATCAGCGTTTCACGCATGCAATTTAGTAGATACTATACAGGTGACATTATAATTAATTTCATACATTAGTTTTACATTATACAAAGTACATTACATTAGAAAATTACATTAGTCCAAGTTCTTATCTTTTAAATAGTCTTTTGACTTTTAATAAGCCTTTTCTATAAGCAGTTTTTTCAATTTTGCTTTAAACACATTCAAGTTAGGGCCATCCAATATAGATTTAGGATGGTAATTATATATACGTACAGATTACACTCTTGTTGTATAAGGCAGTTTTCTTACGAGGAAAACAGATTTTGTTGATGTGCCGTTTGCTCTTCCGTTTTACAAAGAGGTCCATATTAGTTTTTACAAAAGTAGCTGTTTCATAAATATACAAACAAGGTAATGTTAGAATTCTCAGTTCAGTGAAGTATTGCTTACAGCTATCAGTTTTATGAAGTTTACTTATGGCTCTGATACATTTCTTCTGACTTATAAATATTCGCTCTTTCAGTGTAGAATTACCCCAGAATATTACCCATACCTCAAAACAGACTCGACATATGCGTGATAAGCAGTCAGCAGAATCATTAACAATTTTACGGAGCATGTACATTGCATATGAAAATTGATTAAGTTTCTTACATATAGTGTCAACGTGAGCTTTCCAGTTTAAGTTACTGTCTAAATTTAATCCTAAAAATTGGTAATGTCAACGTGTTTAATATGATTTCCTAAATAATTTGCATCAATGTCTAGTTTATTACTATTATTATAATTATTTTAAAATTTCATAATAAGAGTCTTATCAAAATTTATATTTAAATAATTTTGTTTTAACCAGTTAATTATTATTTCTAATGTAGAATTGACTGTGGACTCTAATTGAGATCTACAAGTATCCGTAAATATCACCGTGCTATCATCTGCAAATAGCACCATCCGGTTAGAAATTGCCTTTGGAAGATCATTAATGTAGATAATAAAGAGAAGTGGCCCTAAAACACTTCCCTGTGGTACTCCATACTTAGTTTTACGATATTTAGACCTATAAAGAATCTCTTTTTTCAACTTCGGACAAATACGTGATATATCAGTTGCCTGTTTTCTATACTCAAGCAGGAGTTTATATGGCTTACAATTTTGCCTTTTACACCATAGATCTTTATATTGGCGTTGCTCGGCTTGTGCATTTGCTATTTTCAAGTTTAACTATTGTATTTGCGATATAATTTGTAACATTACTCTCCTTCCAAGCCGTCACAGTCACAGTCTAGTCACATGTTAGTAAAACGGTGGCCGTTTTACTAAGTCTTTGGTTTACAATTTCCTCTAATTTTAAAAGTCACGCATTTCACTTTCGTTTAAGGTTTAAATTCTAATTTTTTGGTGTTTTTACAGTGATTTTATTGTTTATGGGTATCGTATCTAAACTGCAACCAAAATAACACAAAATAACTCAAAAAACATTCTTTTCGAAAATGGCGGAAAGAGCTAGAAGAGTCCAGTTCAGTAGAAGAGGCGCGTTTATGTTTAATTTTATTTCATTAAATTTTTAACCCCCGACGAAAAACGAAGGGGTGTTATAAGTTTGACGTATCTGTGTGTGTGTGAGTGTGTCTGCTGTTCCATCGTAGCTCCCAAACGGATGAACCGATTTTTTTTTTGTTTGAAAGGTGTATTTGCCAGATGTTTTCTTAGCTTTATTTGATCAAAATCGGTTCAGCCGTTCAGCATTGGGGGTTTTTTAATTTTTACTAAATTAATTACTTGCTGTATTTGCGTACCATGGACCTTAATGAAAATCGATTCTTAAGCAGCCCAACATTAATTAATTTCCTTTATTTCTATCGACACTGTTCCCCTCCCATCGAAGCAACAGGGTGCTGCACGCGTGCGCGTGGTCGCCCCTTTACCACCCTGTATCCACCCCGTTGCCCATAAATGGAGGTTCGGGCTCGTTCGAGGCTCAGACCCACGCCTGAAACCGGCAGTCGTGGCTCTCCTGGCCTCCGGTCCTCCGGTCCTGAATAACTAGTGACGCGCTGTGGAAGCGGTTCCCACTTCTGAAACAGTTTGTGCGGGGACTGTCGGTCGTGACGTATAATGGTGACTTTTTAAATGTGATCATAACTTTTGTGCTGAGCCCGGAGTTGCGGTGAACTAGCAAGGTACGTGAAAACATTTCAGCTTTCTTGAAATTTGCGGAGATGGCAGAATAAGACAATAACTTTCTTATGTTTTTTAGGTATTTCTGTTTAATAACAGATTGGAAATGTTGCTGCGATAGAGGAGTTCATAGCGGCTTTCAGAAAATTCAAAAAAATCAGTTTCATGTCTTTTCATTCTTCTTTTTTAACAACTGTTCTCTAGTTTTTGCTTAACTTTAATAACCGTATTTTTAAGAATTTTTTAAGCAAAGAAAATCAAGTCAAAATTGATTTCCAAAATCCGCAAAACGTTTGATACTCGTATATGAACCATACTAAGTTGTATGTTTTTTTCTTTCTTTATATTTCTCTGTGGTATTACGAAACACCAAATAATTAATTACGAATCGCCACATATATACACTTTTTACTACTACACAATTTGGTGAGGATGATGATGATAATGTATACTATTTTTTTATACAAAATATATGCAATGTATGCAAGTAGGCAAGTACAAAATTTTAAAAAATACTAATGAAACAGTTGTGCTACCCAAAGACCGCTGGTAACGATCTAAAGGTAACTCAACAGGGGCTGAATTACTCCGCGAAGCGTCTCCCTAAGATGCTAAAAGTATATTCACGTTTTTCACGTTCATTAGTTTGATCAAAAATTTATAAAAAGGCAATTCTTAATATAAAGAGAAAAAACTGCTTTTTAACAAATGTCTTCAGTCAAAATTTGTTTAAATTTATTTGCTTCATTGGGCTTTTTCTACTTACCTGCAAAATATTACCTCCACTAACGGTACCGTCACCGGTTCAGTCGCTGTTGCCGTAGCTGTGTCGGTTAGTGGAAAAACGCCCAATCTATGAAAGTCTTTTTCAAACTTGTCCAAATAGGACTTAATAAGAACGGAAATCATATAAAAAAAATACTTACTTTTGTAAACAAAACCGTCCTGAACTCGAAGTAGAGTATTTCACTCGAACAGATTGTATCTTCCCGTTGATAAAGTCAAATCAAAATTCAATTAGTACAATCTCCCAACTTCAAAATCAGCAATTCAAATTGGGAGAATGAGATATTGGTACAATTACGTAGAACTGCTTACCGTAAAACGAAAAACAGTAATTATTCAAGATAAGATAAAAAAATTGTAAGAGTATCAGTTGAGAAAAAATGCGTTGCATAAAAAACCTTTTAAACAATAATAGTTTTTGTTGTGTACCATACACACACACACGCACACACACCCTGACACACGCCTTTTTCCCCGAAGGGTAGGCAGAGCCTCAAAAGGCCTCTTTTCAGCGTGGGTTCCACCATCGTGGGAATATAGACTTGACAAGTGGTGAGCTCATCGCCGCCATTGCTTCCTCACTAACTCGGCTAACACTTTCTTCCAGTAAATAACACATTCCTTAATAAGCTAAGCAGTCCGGACAAATCTTATATCAACAAATTTTACTAAAAAGTCCAGGTAATCCCTTAGTCAGCTTTTCGAACATCCATAGTAGGCGACGGAGGGGCCTATTCTTAGGCCGGACACATTTAGGTACCATAAATATGTAATATTCACAAAAAATTATAATTCCTACAAAAGTATTGGTGTGACAATTTAATTTGTTGATAAAATGTCAAAAATACTTATCAGTTTTTTTTGCACTTCCTTTATTTAATGAGGAGAAACGGTAAAAATCAGCTTGGAGCCGAGGGGGTAGCGGCTTTATGCCGTCTCGTACCTTGCAAAACTCAAAATCCAAATATGATAAAATACAAGATACATGGAATCACATAATACAATTTAAAAAAGGGCATTTAATACACGTAAGTCAAATAATAAAAAAGTGTTATAAGTTTGTAAAAGTAAAAAGTACTAGACCATAAAAACGAGTGAGCCTTACAGTAGTCGCATATATTATGATGTGTAACATCTGATATCTCACCTCCTTGGTAATAAACAACATGTTTGATAGTACCAACCTATCGAAAAAATGCGCAATACCAACCTCTCCGAAAAATGCGCGCTTCCTGTCACACACTTCCGTCCCTATTCACGAAATCACTCCCACAGATTGCAGGAAAGCGAGAGGAAAGATGTTACACATCAACGGTGACATTTTTTTTAATACAAAGCACCCCGAATAACACTTTTACTTACCTCATATTTCTATTACTAGCCGACTTGGTCTTGAGAAAGCAATGGTGGCGATGAGCTCAGCACTGGTCACATTATTTCTACGATTGTGCAAGCCACGGTGAAAAGAGACTCATTAAAGCTCTTCCTAGCCCTTAATGACACTAAATGAGAACTTTGTCGAGATAAACTTTATATTTTGTGCTTCTTTCTTTTGAAAGAACGTCCCTACCTTTTTACGCAACAAAAAAGCCTACATCGTTTTTTTACCTACATCTTTTCCTGTCTATGAATGTCACAAAAAGAATATGTTTAGGCTTTAGAAAACCGCCCACATTAGTCTACTGAAACCACTTTTTAAGACTCTAGCAATAAAATATACTTTTTCATACTGGCAGTTGTAAGTTCTATTATTAGGTCCTAACATAAGAAAATGGCGTAATAGCAACAAAAAAACTATTGAAGTATGTACCTAGCATTGTTATCTATGCAATTTCACCATTTTAAAGGTAGTTCATTAATTCCTTTGGTAAAAAATTGTGGGACCGAGAATTAATAAAATCTTGAGAAAAGTTTTGACTGCCTTATCGGTTTTTTTTCCTTGCAATGAATTGTCTAAACTCCGGAAAAATGTGTAATCTGTTGAAGCAATGTCCGAGGAGTATGGTGGGTGTCGGAGACATTCCAATCGCAGCTCCACTAATTTAGCGACCGTCTGCAGTGTATGGTATAGCGTCAGCCTGAAGAGGCAGGTGGCTAAAACAATTGACCAGTCTCGGTTGTTTAACGGCTAGCTTTTCCACCATGGTTTGCAATTGTTGACAATAAAGATCTGCCGTAATTGCCTGGTCAGATCTTATAGAGCTGTAGTGGATGCCACCACAGCTCTCACAGCAGCAGCACAGTTGATGTCAGCACTGGTCCTTCAGACACTTACCATTAGTTACCTTTTTCTGAGTAAACTTTCGCTTGGGGCAGAACGAAAATGTTGGAACCAAAAACGTACCGTGTTTTATTGAACACTAGCTTCCCCACACACATCATTAATCCTTCGAGCTGTTTCTGCAGCGCTGGTGACACGGTGGAACTCGTATTCGTAAATAGCGTGGTATTTTAAGTTTTGCATATTGTCATCAAAACGATGTCAAACAAAAATCAAATGGCGTAATATAAAATAAATCACTTTTGAAACAAATAAACGAGCTTAAGGTGGTTGCTTTTTCACACTAACGTATTTTACCAAATATAGGTGTACAGAGTATAATTTTACACTGAAATGACTGTTATTAGCTTATATATTGGTCATTATTTGCGGCAAATCATATTTGGTTGAAGAAAATACTGGATTAATCAGCCAACAACAGTAATTTCAGTGTAAAATTAGAATCTGTACGCCCATATTTGGAAAAATAAGTTGGTATGAAAAAACAACCACCTTAAAGATATAAATTTGAATTTATTACTCCGAACCAAATGCCAGATATTGAGATCAAATTGGCCAGTTCGACAAAATGCCAATTTCATATGTAAGGACCTTAGAGCATTGCAAGCCTCCGGTAAGGATCAATATTTACTTGCAAACAAAGATACATTTTCACTTAGAACGCGACTTTATGATCTTTGTTGTAGACACGGATTAAATAATAGTACTACGTAGTGCTCTACTTATTGTACAAACTTTGAACTTAACTTCGTGGATCCAGCCATAAGGCACTAGCTAAATGTGGAGTCTTACTACAGTAGAATTCACAGTTCTAACGTCCAAATGTTTCACTCCGAAACGTTACCCTGTAGCTCACTATACCGATATTGGGACAGCGGGGTAAGCACGAATAATTAACGTTAGCGAGACGATAGTCCATGTCAAATATTGCCCAATGACATCGGGGCGAATAGAAATCTCAATCATTTGATTGGGTAATTTTAAAATTTAATATCGCCACGCTAGCGTCTATATATAATTTGACATAATTCGACGACCGCACCGACTGGCTGGCACCTAGTTTTTCGCGATAGCTAGAATCCTTGCCATGGAACTAGAGTCAGCGTTATAGATTATTATTATTATGAGCCTGTGGTGTCCCACTGCAGGGCAAAGGCCTCCCTTCCTTCCTTGCATTCGTCTCTATTGTTGGCTATTTGGGGCCAATCCTTCAAGTAGGAGTCTAGCTCATCCCGCCATCTCCGTCTGGGCCTTCCACGTGGTGGTCGTCTGTTTGGGATCCAATCTGTCGTGGTCTTTGCCCATAGTTCTTCTGACATACGGCACATATGTCCAGCCCAGTCCCACTTAAGTTTAGCAGCTTTTTGAGCAACGTCAGCTATCTGTGTTTGGGAGCGTATTTATATTGAATCCAATTCGGAGTGATATTGGTGGTTTTACCAACTTTCGTATATCATGCCGTGTGCATTTTGCTTTTGTGTGTAAACACTTATTAGCCACCCGCTTGCAGCTGGAAGTTTGCTTGTTAATATTTACTTGCTGCTTCTTCATGTAGTTTAAGGGTGTTTACATACGGTGTCTATCAGCATCAATGCAATCTTGGGACAGCAACGACACAAACGCGATGCAGATACGATTCAGTGTATTTTTACTTCGGTTCTCTCATTTTAAGATACGATGCCATTGTGGGCCGATAGTTGAAATGCGTTGCATAGTCACCATGTGTAGGTACTACTAGATAGTTCCGGAACGTGACTCGCGTGGACCACCGTAGCTCAAAAACCCCAGTACCAATCAAGCTAATGTTCTTCACATAACCTACCTACCACGTTTCATTAAGATGGGATCACGGTTCAGTATCGTCGGACAAACACACATACAAACATACATACTTACTCTGTGACCTCGCTTTGTTTAGTTAATAAACACCCTGGATTCTAGGCTTAGTCTAATTTGTAAAAACAACAAATCACTTTTGCCGTAGAGTTCATTTCATCATTATCATCCACAGCCTCGGTTTCGCCACTACTGGGTACATGCTTACCTTAATTTGTGACAGCCATCAGGATCTTCTCTAGTTCCATCCATCTGCAGCCCGCTGCCGGACGTCACCTGTTCTGTATCCTCTCCTAGGCCACTATTCGCGTACTCCACCTGTCATCACCTCGCCTCGCAATGTGACCCGCCCAACTACATTTCAGTTTCATAATGGTTGAAATATGCTAAACCGAGCTGGGCTAAGCTGAACTTTTTATATGTAGTTCATACCTTCGACCAAAGTAAAATAAATGGACTGGCCTTACCCATACAAAACGTCCGTGAAAAATAAGACAATTCGGATTTAGGGTACGGTCAACAAATAAACTATCTATCTATCTATCCAGCCACTGCTGAGTAAAGGCCTCTTCTCTATAGCGCCACTCCTGGCGGTCTTGTAAATAAACTAGGTGAAATTAAATTATTGAACTTCTTAAAAACTGTATTTTTTTAATACTTAATACTTTAACAGATGCAATATGTTTTCTAAAGTTATTTCAGTAGGTTTATAGTAAAAAAAATCGCCGAAAAAAATGCAATTATTGAATGAAACTTTTACAAAAATACATGGTTTCCTTCTGTTTTATGTAGTAACGTATCTATTTTTCAGCTCCAAACATACACAATATAAATCAATAGAAAAGCAAGTCCACCTAAGGTCTTCAGCTCAATCAATTTGTGAAAAATATATTTTTCATCACTCAATAAACTAAGAAAATATCATAAAAATCGTACGGAAACATAAATGTATAAAAATTCCAGTATTTAAGAAACTGCAGAGTGCAGTTTTAAGAATTTTGCACAATGAGTTTTTTTATACTACTTGGAATGACAGATCAAGAACATTTACAAACACACAACAAGAACATTACAAGAAGATGGCCCACCTGATGTTAAGTGGTACCCTCTGCCTATGAACAGTGCATTACCTCAGGTCACGTCCACCTAGGACGCGCCCTATGTGGCATTCCACTGCGCCCGCCACCCTGAAACATAAAGATGAAAAGTCCCATGTGGCCGTAATTTCATCGGCACCCTTACCCTTCAAACCGGAACACAGCAATGCGAGCACTACTGCTTTGCGCCAGAAACAGGTATGGTGGTAGTACTTCCCCGGACGAACTCTTTTACAAAAAAGCTCTACTACTACTAACCGTTTTTTGGCGTATAGAATTCATTGTGTAGAAAATGATCAGAGCAAATACGGGAAAATGAATTCCACTTCCAAAAGTCGACTGTTCTTGCTCGTCTTATGACTTCTTTCCATTTTTGTTTACCTTAGATTTTTTTTGGAAAGCTATAAGGTTAATTAACATGCCATTACATATTATATGCAATTACCTAAAGCGACGTGCTTAGCAATGTTTTGACGTAAATAATGCAAATTACAATTCTAAATCAATACGATACCCCTTAGGCATCAGATTTTTTTGCAGTCTGTACCGGACTATCCGTCATGCGTGAAGTCTTGTCAAATATTTCGTCGCTGTAGTTGGAAAACTAAATAAGTAATAACAACAACAAAACCAACATCGCGAGAAAAACGCGATTTACTGTTTTATTGCGTCAAAAATGGCAATAACTTTTTTATCGTAACTAATTTTTCAGTCCGTGTTTTGATATGTTATAGATTGGTACTGTATCTATTTTCGAATTTAATGATAATACATTTTAGTTCTTTTGATTAAGAGAAAAAAATAAAAAAACGACTATGTATTTTTCCCTCGCCAAAGTTTTGAATAATTTAAATGATCTATTATTTACTTATTTGAATATGACAATCCTATCCATGGGTATAGATTTATATAATATTAAAATACATTTTAAAATAAAACCAACTTATAATCATTTCTTTTTATCAAGACTGAATATTAGAAAACTACTGAAACACCTACATTATTTTAGCAGACTTATAAATTCAAAGTAAGTGACATAACAAACTTATCATACGACTAATGCTTATAAAATCAACAAAATGAAAAAAAATTGTGGAACACAATAATTCTAAGTATCAAAAAGAAAAAGGTATGTCGACTAAAATTAAAACTATCTACGAGTATAAACTTGTGTCTGTTAACTTTCATTCAGAGTGGGGAACATTGAGATAATGTCCTGGGGCGTAGTCCTTCTTGTCGCTCGTCCTCTAATGCAAGACGTGTCCATCGACATGTATGGGCCATCATAACCATGCAATAAAGTCGATTTCGCAAAATGTGTTAGTTATGTAGTTTTCCTACCACACGACGATTTATAAGTTTTTTATCAATTGATGAAAATTATATTACAAAACCTTTACTTACGAATTAAATGCGATGCCTGAAGCTTTATTTGTATTTCTTGTGTTGTTTGCACTTGCAGAAAAGCACAGGAAGGCATTATATTACCAAGGTATCTAATTTTGTTTTTTTTTCAGCATAGCTGTCACTCGTTGCCGTGACAAAGACTGACTGAAGCGAAGTATACTAGCTAGGTCTGTTTAGAAGCTTCAAAACTATCGTTCCCTAAGGCCATCGAGCAACACGGAATGGAGACGCCATCAAAGGCATTCCCCGCTGTAGTTCCCCTCTAAATTGAATGCCCTCGAGGGCATACAGCTTATAAAAAACTAGCTGTCGCCGATTGCTCTGTCAGACTGAATCGACTCGCGTGGGAGATAGTGCTCCAAGAAAAATGCCGAGTTGTTCAGTTTTATGCTGTAAAAAAATGATTGGATCATCAAATTTACAAGAAGATGGTGTTTCCTTTCACATGTACCTGAATTTCAATTAAATTATTATAATTTATTGCATAAAAATTTACCAAGTCAAATTAAGCCGTATAAAAACAAACGTGGCCATCTTAGATTTTGTAATTTTTGAGTTAGTGTTCGGGGTAAAATAATAAAACTGAACGGTTTAACAAAAAAAACCGTGAATATTTTATTCAATAACACTGATTCACTCTTCACTACGACTGCACTTCAGTACACTAGTCATTCATTACTCTAAAATCACTCCCAAGTTACTTGATTTATTCGTACTGAAAGCCAATTCCCTTACGACTACCCTGCCCACTCTTAAACCGAGCTCCACTTAAGCGTGTGATAGAGGGGCAACATAAAAGTGACCAAAAGAATAGATATAAATGTGTATAATACATCAATGTGCATGTCAGGATGTATTCTGCTGACGTAAACATGTATATAACGTGTAATGTCAGTAAGCCAAGAGGTGGATGATTACTTAATATCCTTGATTACTAAATACCATTTATTAAACACGTTCGACATCATGTGACATGTGGCATTAACGAGTATCGTATTTGACGGCTATGTAACCACTAACTAACCGTTAACTACTAACTACTACTACTACGTGTCACAGGCTCTTTCTTGGTTCAGTGACCAACTTGAGATATAGTGTCCCTGAAAGTGGCCTGTGACCAATGGTGAAAGAACCAGTGTGGTAAAAGGATTAAATGTACCTCGCAGAGATGTATTATATGATATGTCAACGTAAGTGTCATGTGAAACTATATTTAAAGAAATAAAATTAAATCACACTACTATTAACAACAAGTGTAACATCAAAAAGTTTGTACATTTGAGAACTTTGATTACAAGAGATGGCAAGCATGAAGATGATATTTAAATGAGTGTAAATTCTGGAAATCAAGTGAACTTAACGCCTTATTATCAGCCGGAACGTATCCAAAAAGTCACGACGACTGGATGTGCATAGAGGGGTGTTAGTGCCAACACTAATGTATCTGGTGGTAGCGAAAGTTGCTAAGGCAGAATAAACATGAAAGTAGAATAAATGCAGTGAAGATGAGGTTTGAGAAGTATGTATGGTGGACTTTGAGAGAGAATAAGAAACTGTGTGTTAACAGAGCATTGTAAAATGAAAGAGCACGTGTATATTGACAAGGATTGAGAAAGGAATGCTTGGATGGTTTGGGTGAATGATAGTAGATTAACGAAACTAGTTCATAAGATGAGCATGAATGAGACAGTTGGAAGGGGGAGACCTCGGTGAAGGTATTCAGAATAGATCAGGGTCGATCTGGAGAATGGCCAGGCTAAGAGCGCCCTTAACCAATGAGCATATATGAAGAATGTGATGTGAGTGAATGAAGCGAAACAGGTATGCCAGGATCGTAGCAAGTGGAAATTCGTGGTCTCTGCCTACTTCTCTGGGAAACAGGCGTGAGTATGTGTGTATGTTTGTAATATTATAAATGCTAAATTTTCTAAGGATTGGATGAAATTTAGAACGGCGATAGCTGGACCACTGGAATAGTTTTAAATTTTATTTAGATGTTCCCATAGGATCAAAACTTATGCGAGTGAAATCGCGGGTTGCTTCTAGTTTATAATAAGAATAAAACTACGTGGTTAATTTTATCAAAATCGGCAATATTTATCATACTTAAATAACTTTACTCTTTTCAGGTAAAAGTAAATAAAGATGCTTTAAAAAAATCGTTGATCGCCCATTGTGAGGTTACTGTAAAATCTTTGCATGTTGTGTTTGCCTATAATGAGGGGTTTTCACGGCCATACCAAATCATCTATAAACCCTTGAAAATAGATGTCGCTGCTGTGTACTTAACTGTAAAAATAAAGTGAAATGTAAAAGTCAACAACGAAGTGATATATTTTCGTGGTATTTTGTTACTATCACACAAAATAACATAGGTACGATGCATTTGTTGATTTTGACAACCACAGTTGAGTCAGGGCCATCAATTGAGCCAAATTGAATTTAAAAAAAAAACGAAAATGAAAAGCCCCCATTGGTTTCTTCTGTAGCTAAAGATTGGTATATAGTTTGTACCTCTTCATATATGCATGTCGGATCCTCAAGATCCCTCCGAGCGGCAAAAGGCAACTTAGGGGCTTTCCAGTGGGTCTCGTGCAAATGAGGAAAATTCAAAAGTGGTTTCACTAAGATTTTATTCAAACTGACTTTGAACTTGATTTTGTATTTTGTTGATTAAATCGTGTGCACTATGCCAACGCCGATGTAATAATGAGCTCTGGCGCTTTCGTACGCTCCTTTTATATCCGAGCGTCGATCGCTTTGCGTCTTTGCGTAAACAAGACTCGGGCGCATTCGTTTGGGTGGCGCGACACGACAGAATACGATTGTTCGCAGCCGTACACGTGGTGTTTATAAGCCTTCAATCTCAGTAGATCTATTCTCCAGATTCATCATATGACTTCTCTCTCCGACATACATGTGTAGACTGTTGGTAAACCTAATATTTTTTTTATTAAATAAGCAACTGTTAACAATAACAGCCTCAATGCACACTGAAATAGCTTTGTGCTCATTTAACAGTTTTTTTTATTTCTCAAAAATTCCTGTATGTGAGTTGCCCGTGTTTTCTTTTATACTACTAAATTAGTGATGTGCCTCAATAATAAAGTAGATTTTTTATCGATAAAATAAATGCTCGTTTAATATGTTTTACAAGCTATTGAAATTTGATTTATATTATTCGGGAGCCATAGCCTAGCCTAACCTAACTTTCTAACCGTTAATCCAATCACCATGAAGGTATTGGTATGTAACAAGGTAGGTAACTGTTATGATTTTAATTTGAAATTATTCATTTTATGCCATAAGTTGACGACCTCTGTGGCGCGGTGGACGAAGGTTCGCCTGTGACGCAGGAGGTTGCGGGTTTGATTCCTGCCTCAGAACAAATATTTGTACGATCTTCAGATATTTGTTCAGGGTGTTCTGTGTATTTTCTGTGTTAATGCAAAATAAATATCTATGTAATGTACTGTACTAGGGATATCAGTTATCTAGTCCATATCACAAGCTGTGCTTGGCTTGGGGCTGGATAATCTTGTGTGAACTGTGTCCAGCATCAAAAAATAAAATAAAAATAAATATATATATATATAATGAAATTCACTTAGGTACAATGTGAAAGAAAACACCATCTTTTCGTAAATTCGATGTTCCAGACCTTGATTTACAGCTGAAAATGTAACGATTCGGCATTTCAGTATTTGTAGCACTGTCACACTGTTTTACTCTATGCGTCACACGATCGGTTCAGTCTGACAGAGCAATCGGCCCATCATGATACAATTTTATTACTAGCAAAAGCAAAACATGCTTGGTGAGGGCTAGCAAGCTTTTTTTCCGTGATTATTTATATTTAAACAAAGACATGAATTTAAATTACTATGCTAAATTACAACGGATAGTTTTTTCGTTAAGTGTACCACAAAATTGCATGGGATAGTAGAGGACTCGCTTCGCTCGCCCTAATGATCGGGCGAAAACAGTGTTACTAACGCGTATGCCCAAATGAAATTGTGCATAGCCAGAGGGGAACGACATCTTGACATGAATTTAAATTACTATGTGATATTACAAATCTAGAGGTGTGATAGTTTTTCGTAAAAAGTTGCATGCCTACCTAGGTTGTGGGATACGTGATCACTATAAATTAACAAAAGCATTTCCCAGTTTGAACTCATTTACTCATTTTCAAGAAAAGTCGTGTCATGAGTGTCCGTACTGTGTCGTGGGATTTTCCTATTCAAATCCTATTCTTTGATTGACCAAAGAATTTAAAAAAAAATTGCTAGGTATAATTTTTTCAACGCGATTTTCTGTTCACTAGATAAAGCGCTAAGTATTACTTTACCTACCATTGTTTAACATTAACATAACTTAACACACCCAACACATACCTACATAGTTGTGATCCCACACTAGGATCCCATGTAACGTGGGATAATTATGCCTGAAATTTTTAAAAAAAACTATTTTACATTTTAATGACTAATGTAGTTTTTTGGCACTTAGGACCATGATTTTTGGTTTTTGACAATAACAGTGACAGACAGATATAATACATCGTATATTTCGTGGCCAGAACCGACATGGATTATGTAGGTTAGAAGGATGACGGCAGCTAAGTAAAGCGTTTTTTCCTTTCCTTTCCTTTCGTCTCTTTTGACTTGCCGACCCATAGTTTTATGAAATTATTATATTCTTTGAACAAAATTCTAATTAAATTTTCCCAAGAACTAATCATCTCATGAGCTAGTGGTTGTACCTGGGGTACTCAAAATTTTCTTGATTTTTTCTCTATACTCTAAGTTTCCGCGTTTACCCCCTCTCTCTCCAGCCTACTACTACCTTTTACTAATCTAAAATTTCATAGTGATCCACAAAATGATCTGTATGTTATCCTCGATAACTACTCCGGAACTCCTCCTTCACAGAGAGCGTTCAACCCTTCCCCCCATACCTAGCCACCCTTAAATCCCTTCAGTGACCCTTGATGGTAGCACAGAATATATACAGTAGGCAAAGTAAGTTCCTACCAAAAAGTTATCGATACTATTAATTTATCGACTTGAGTGCTGGAAGTCCCTAGAACAGGTGTTACTGTCAATTTTGTGACATAACATGATGTTTGTACACAGAAAGCATCTATGTGTGTATAAAGATTTTTGATGTGTTGCTGTTTATAGATGTGTGCGTTTATAGCGATAGAACGACTGGTTACGAAAGTGTGCATCAAACTGTAAATGAGTGCGTGAAGCCCCCCCCAAAAATTTCTGAATAAATATGTATCGGTTGACAGCTCTAAGGCGTCTCCCCTCCGGTACGGAGGCCTGCGTTGCTCGATGCCTAAGGCCCGTCCATTCATTTTATTTACGTCGATGGTTCATACTACATCGTGTGCAGCTTGCGCCTTGGTCGAGCCTCGGGCGCACGTTGTAGCATGGACTATACTTATAATAAATGCTTATAATATATACTTATTTTAAATCCGTACCTCGTCCGCAACTACAACCTCTGTGGCGTGGCGGGCGAAGGTTCGCCTGCGACGCAAGAGGTTGCGGGTTCGATTCCCGCCTCGGAACAAATATTTGTGCGATCTTCAGATATTTGTTCGGAGTGTTCTGTGTATTTTCCATATTTAATAAAAAATATCTATCTATGTAATACATTGTATTAAGTATATCAGTTGTCTAGTACCCATAACACAAGCTCTGCTTAGCTTGGGGCTAGATAATGTTGTGTGAACTGTCCAGCATTATGTATTTATTTATTTTTATTTAACTAGTACGTGGCACGGCTCTGACCCAGCTCGGCTTAGCATAAATCATACTTTATCCGTTTACCGACGCAAGTATGAGTTCATCTTTTAGGATGATAGTGTTAGCGAATAATATGTCGAACACTCAAACAAGTACCTTTTAGATGAGATCCCTGCGCAGATCTATAACGAAAATCACCATAAACACATTTCAAAGATTTACTTATTAAATCTGCCGTAACATTTAGAGGTACCTACAAAATCCATTTTTCCTTCAACTTTGCGAACAAAGGCGGAACAGTTACGCCACAAAGTAAAATTTCATTTTCATAAATTTTAATCTCGATAAATTATTTGCGAATGGACGAAGGAACAAGGGGTCACCCCAGATATAAACGTAAGGAATTAGTCTAATGTCAAAGCGGTACCAATTACAAAGGGGTACAAAAAAACTTTGAGCATTATTCATTACAATCTTTGAGTGCAGGTTTTTAAGTTCAAAGAAAACGGTTCGGGGTGAATGCAGCACCATTAATTTTATCAAAGGGTTGTTTAAGAGCGTTGATACAGTTTAGTTATACCAGCCAATTATAAACGACTACTTGGTGCTTGCCTTCGTGTTAGCTATAAAGAAACTAATATTAATAAATTTTCGAATTTCTTCTTTGAGTAGATAGCAATATTGATGTTGATTTATTCAACGTGCTTCTATAAATTTATTTACAAATCTTTGCTCATACATTTTCTACCTTATTAAAGGACCGAACCAGAAAGTTTTGCAGTCATCCGTTTATTTCCTTTGATTAAGTTATTTTCCTCTTTTGCCTACCGCAGAGATCAGAGCAACAGAATTTAAAAATTAAAATTGTATTAATATATTACTATAGTATCAGAAAATCAGCAACCTTTCGAATATAGTTAAGAAATAAATAAAGGACTTTTAAACTCATTATTAAAAAAAAAGCTTGAACTAGATTTATCTCTATTTAATATAATTGGCATCCCACGTGTTGTGCATTTGCCACTTTCAAGTTTATTTATGGTAATTACAATATATTTTGCAACGTTACACTCCTTCCAAGTCGTCAAAGTCACAGTCAAGTCATCTTTTAGTAAAACGGTTGCCGTTTTACTAAAACTTTGGTAGACTTTTTCCACCACTTTGAAAAGACACGCAATTTACTTCCATTTCACTACACTTGTGCTCTTTACACGAGTTACATTGGTTAAAACGCCACCAAAATAACACAAAATATCTCAATAAAAAAACACTAGGAAAAGATATAAAATAAAAGTTGACATGTCTCTTTTCTAAAATGGCGGATAGCGCCTCATCGTTCGAGTTATGCGCGACCACTGTGTCGTGGCGCGTTCTTGATCGACGGAGCATTTCAATTTATTTTATGAGTCGACACCTTCACTTGGGGCCGTTCTGCTCTTAGTAAAACACCCCAATTCGGTCGGCCTGACATTTATTCAATGAAAGGAATTTACTACTGTTTTCGGATGGTATTACAGTATTTTCAGGGGTTCAGTATCAATCATATAACATTTTCAAAATTTGTAAGGTTGAAAATATTTTGTTGCCACACACATGAAAGCATACATACGAAGATACGCGTGAAACAAACCCGGGTTGAACTTCTTTTTTTTATTCTTTTTTTTATGCTACTTTTAATGGTTGTACAAGCAGATGGCCCACCTGATGATAAGCGGTACCCTCTGCCTATAAACAGTGCATTATCACATAGGTCACGTCCAACTAGGCCGCGCCCTATGTGGTATTGCACTGTGCCCGCAATCCTGAGACATAAAGATGAAACATCTCATGTGCCTGTAATTTCACTGGCAACCATACCCTTCAAACCGGAACACACCAATGCGAGCACTACTGCTTTGCGGCAGAAATAGGTATGGTGGTAGTACTTCCCCGACAGAACTCTTTCACAAAAAAGCTCTACTACTACTCGCCTACTACTACTGACCTGTCAGTCAGTTCGGAAAAATTAGTTTCTTTTCTTACCCAGACATGAACAAGGAAAAATCGGAACGAAAATGAAGAAATAGAAAACAAAAACCACTTTCTATCAAGGTAAGACCGGCTACGTTTAAAACAAGCAGTAACAATCAGGAAAGCAAAAAGTTCCTTCTAGAAACTCTGTAAAAATGTAGGAAGTACATTAAAACCTCTTAAAAGTTTCGCTTTACCTCAAGGTGCTCCTCTGAAGTTTCTTGCACTAATTGTTTACGGCTTGGAAAAATGTACAAAAGCTTCAGAATCTGATATTATAATAATTCATGATATTAAACGAAACAAGTTGACTCTTGCGTGTTAGTCTCTCTGGCGCGGCGTTCGTGTATCCGACTGAGATTCGAGAGGTTGCGGGTTCAATTCCCGCGATTGACTAATGTTTATATGATCTGCAAATTTTTGTTTCTGGTCTAGGTGTTGTAGTACCATGGTACTCGTAGTTCCTGATACCCACACAGGGGTTCATAGTATGGGATCAGGGGATCGATTTTTGAAAGTCACTAAGTGACAAGAAGTCACGAATGACAAAACGTCATCGATGTCTTTGAAATCACTTTTTACCAAATGTCGTATTTTTGAAAGTCATACCCTGTCTACCAACTTGCAAATATTTCACAGTTTTTGTCTTTGACATACTACGTATCTGTCCATTATTAGTTTGTCTGTTCCACTATAAGTCCATGGTTCCACTCACCATAGACAAAACAGTGTACTACGTTCGGACCATAGATAATAATTATGTGTGGGTGGAATAGGAAAGCCACAAAATAAAGAGTAAAATTGAGTAAATACTATTCATAAATGTCAGTGCCAAAACAGTCACGGAGTGATTTCAAATCGAGTGGGTAGAGGCACTCGTATTGATATCATAGTATGACAATTTTAGTCAGCGGTGATTTCCAAAAATACGAACTTTTGGTAATCGGTGACTAATAGTCATTTTGCTGACTTCTAGTCACTCGCTGACTTTCAAAAATCGATCTCCAGTACCTTGTATGTGACTGTTGGGTGTTACGTTATGCATATTATGTACGATCATACATTATCATAATGAGTAAAGTAGGTGCAGATTTACAAAATAACCTTGTATAATTTCATTACAAACATAATAGCAATCATATTTCACCAAAAATATTGCCCTAATTATTTGGAACGTTCGAACCATTCATCCACCGCTTACCCAAACATCAGATTTCGAAAAAGGGGTTAAAATAAAAATTCAATACATAAATTAGTGGCCTCGGGATAGGCCACAGTCACACAAAAAGCAGATTGCCGGCGCCTGTCTACCACCCGGTGATCAGAGTTTTGTGACTACCCAAAGAAAATACACAGCCACATACATAGACACACGCCTTTTTCCCCGAAAGGATAGGCAGAGCCTCAATGGGCCCCTTTTCACCGTGGGTAGCACACCATCGTGAGAATATAGACGTGACAAGTGGTGGGCTCATCGCCGCCATTGCTTCCCACGACTGACTCGGCTAATTATTTCTTTAAGTAATAACACATTCCTTAATAAGCTAGCAGCCAGGACAAATCATGTCAACGAATTTTAGAAACAAGTCCGGGTAACAAAAATTTCATAAATTAAATCTAACGACAAGTCACTACTGAGCCCATTATTTTTTGCATCGCAGTATTTAATCTGAACAGAGGCCGTAGACAAAGTAACATTCTAATAGCGATGTCGCTAGTCGAAAAGCCAACAATGCATGAGTTTGACGTAAGCTATCGAAATGTCACGTGGTCTATTGTATTGTATTACGACTGTAGAAATGAAATCGCTTCGAAGCGAATGCCACTTGGCTAGGCCGGCAGATCTGCCAGCCTAGCCAAGTGGCATTTGCTTAGTTGCATGCATTATTGGTTTTTCTACTAGCGACATTGCTATTAGAATGTTACTTTGTCTACGGCCTCAGAATAGCTTAATCCGCAACGGCTTTTAAACTAATTTTATATTGCAAGCTGATTTTGAACTATGCGGGTTTATTAATGTGCGTTTGCATTTCGTTAAGCGACGGTAAACAGACATCCGGTAATATACGTGTTTGTGTCCATAGAGATACGGCGGGTATAGCAGGAATGATGTACGCCCCTCGGTCAATATTGATATGCCTTTTTATGACCCATTTTCCTTTCGGGTACGCGCTTTACATCGTGGCTGTATCCTGACGGAGTTCCGTTCAGCGTTTAGCAAGGGAGCTAGCGATGATTTTATGACGTTATACAGCTGAACCTTGAATATTTAGACCACACTCGCAAAAAATAGATAGGCATGAATTAGTTGAGAAGAGAAATATGAAGTTGATTGAAAGCTGGTTGAAAGGAGAGAACGAATTGTAATGTTTTATATCTAATCAACAGAAAGCACAGCTGATTTCAGTAATTATCTTTCAATATTATTTGAGCCTTTCGGGGTCGAGACTCCGTGGGGTAACGGGGCACTTCGCGTTTTCTAAATTCTTTCTAGGCGTCTGGTCGAAGCGACGCGTGACCCGAGAACTGGCTCTTATCTGGCTCAACGCATTAGTATTCAAAAATCAATCAAAAAAAAATCAAAATCATTTATTTCAGGCTTACTGAGAAATGCACTAAACCTAAACAGTAAGCCCATATCTACATAAATACCTTATAAACTAACATACACATAAAAACACTTTATTACTTAATCTAACACACGTGTGATCGCCGACGCGTCACGGCCCGGGGGATCACGTGACAGGCGACCCTTGAACCGCCGGAACTTCACCCCTTTCGGCCAGAAGTCAGGGCTCAAGTAAGTCTTCACATTTTCCGTAGGGACCCTCACCATAAATGAGCTAAAGCTCACATTATGACGAGAGTCCAACTTCATGACCCTCAAACCCACTCCGGCTTTCTTCCTGATATACTCCACCACCTCTGCGGCCTTCACATCGAAGTAGACGCGGGACACGTAGATCTGCGTGGTGGGTACCTCCGCTCGGAAGTGCTGCTCACTGGATACATGAGTACCACACTGGTTCCGGCTAGAAGGCTTTCGTTTCTTCATCACCTCGATAAAGCCCTCTGCATCACAGGGCTCCTCCCTTGGAGCCCTAGCGGTTGCAGCGCTGCGAACTGGTTCACAGCTCCGCTTCTTCCCCTTTTTCTGAGAGACAGCCAAGTTGCTAGCCGCTGCGGAAGCGTAATCATGCCGTTGGGGAGGAACCAGCGTGACCGGTGTCGGCTTTTCTGCGGTGCGAGACATGCTGGCGGCGGGCCGAGGGCACGAGTTCGGTGTAATTGCGGCGGCGAGCGACAAATTCGCTGAGCCGACACATTCCATCTCGTCACTCAACAACGACACAGTGCACTTTGCACCTTGCAGGACGTTGACCTCGTTAGAGGCGGACGACCTACTTACTAAATTAGTGTCACGTAATGACACCAACTCAGCACGCAGACCGGAGATAGCATCTTCGGACGCCTCCAACTTAGCCTGTACTACAGCCAGGCTTGTCTTCAGGAACACGATGTCCCGCAGCAGCCTGGTGACGTCGACGTGGTCGAATCCCACTGGTGGGAGCTTATGCAGCTCCTTAGCGACGAAATCGGGCACATCATCAGGATCAGTCTCCTTGAACAGAGTCACAATGTCCTGAAGACTCCTTTCACCTCCATCCCTCCGGCGGGACGGCATACTGGCTTCCTTGCCTAGCGTGCTGAAGAGTAGCAGCTTGCCACTGCAGATGTCATCCTCCTTAAAGTTTGACTTGCAGATCTGCAAGATGCTGATCTCGTCCATGATGTCGATGGCATTCTGAATGAACGCCAGCAACTCGTTCACGACGATCGCCTTGTCAGCCATCGCGGAAACTATCGGGCTGCGGCTTGAGCCGCGCGTTCGCGAATTATATTCGTAACTGTGCAAGAGCGAGACACGTCCGTTTCCAAGCGCGCATCGCATCGCACTTGCCATTCGGCGTGGCAATGCAGCCAGCATCTTAGGGACGTTTCCGTATGGTAGTGATTTGAATCAGTTGAGCTACCTTCAGATCGTTAGCAGCGTTCTCAGGTAGCACAACTGTAATTTTTTTTTTGTACATACTTTCTTGTATTTGTTGTATTATTCTTTCTGTACATAAATGTAATTTCAAAACAATAAGTCATCTTGCGCAATACAGTAGTATTTTTTTATTTTTTTACTATTGAAATTTTACTACAGTGTTGCGCAAGATATCTTATTGTTTTGAACGCAGATACGATATAGATTGTGTTCAATTTGTGTCCAACTAAGCTATAATAGTATTCTTTAGATACCTATGTTGAAAGATAATTACTGAAAACAGCTGTTCTTTCTGTTAGACAAGTCCAGTGTGGAAATATTCCATTTGAATACCAAAATGAACTTGAGCCACTTCAATCCACTAAAATCCCGCAATTTTGAATCTTTATCTTGGCAGATTATCAATTTTATAGCAGGTATCGTTGTAAAACCACTACTGGGTCGCGCACTCTATATTACAGTTCCGGTAGTATAGTATTATTTTATCTGTGGTTCCGCTAAAGCGTTGAAATTTTTTGCCGCTCTCGAACTAACGTATTCACAGTACGACTGACATGACAGTCGAAAACAAATGCGATTTTTCGCATGTTGGAACTTGTTGTGTGTAGTGTAAAAGTTAGTGGGAAAATAGGAAGCAGTATGAACAAAAGCGAAACATACATTTAGAGTTGAATGATGTTTATCACTGCTGTTATTGTTTACCTACCAACTCATAAGCTAAGTAACTAGAAGATTATTATGTAAAGTGTATTAGATTTCATTAGTAGATTTTATATTTTAGAAAAATTACCCGGTCTTGTTGATAAGATTCGTTGGTATAAGATATTTCGTGGCTGCTAGCTTAATCTGGAATGTGTTATTACTGGAAAAAAGCGTTAGCCGAGTCAGTCGTGGGAAGCAATGGAGGCGATGAGCTCACCACTCGTCACGTCTATATTCCACGGTGGTACAACCCACTGTGAAAAGAGGCCCCATTGAGGCCTACGCCTTTGGGGAAAAAGGGCGTGTGTCTATGTATGTATGTACTAGGTATTTATATTCTTCATCTGAATATTTGTCGACAATTTAGAGGTCCTATCCATGACCACCGACCACGACCACGCTCGAAGGTCATGCAACAAAACGTCAGCAGGAGAATAGAGGGTATTAGGAGAGAGTGAAGAGAGGTATGTGATGTATAGTCATAATATTTGTAAACTGATGCCGCGAAGAAGTAATGCTCGCATTGCTGTGATCCGGTTGAAGGGTATGGGTGCCGGTGAAATTACAGGCACAAGGGACTTTTCATCTTATGAGCTTGTCCAGACGAGGCGATTTACGCGCGATTCAACTCTCGCGTATTACATGTAATTATTGTTACGCCCAGTAGCCGTAGTGCGACTGTTTGCTACAAGTTTACGCGCTCTACCAAGACCGCGTTTTACGCGCAGTTTGTATAAAGAAATGTACAGAGCCCCTATAGCGGCGAGTTAATGAATGATTTTTTGTGAGTGTTTTGCGAGTGTAGTGTAATTTTTGGCAGTTCATGTCACGTATTGTTGTAAAGTATACTTGTTGTATACCTTAATTTTGCCGTTTACTCAACCAACGCGGTGGTCGCGTAAACGCGTTTTAACTGGTATGCCCACACTAGGCCTACAGATGACGCGTTTATGGCGCGATTTACGCGCGAGCGTTCTACTATCTGTATTATTAATTCTGTGATTCTGCGTACGTCCATTCGCGGCAACCATGCGGCAACTATCGCGCGTGTACTTTCCCCAGTATATATTGTAGTTTTTGGTGTACTGGACGGATCAATGGGGTCCCTAGTATCCATACATAGTAGTAATAAAAAAAGACTTGATTTGCAACGTCGAACGCGCTTCAGACGCGCGAGTCGAGAGTCTCACGTATTGCACGCGATATACGCGCGAGCGGCAAAACGCCCGACTGCATGTAGACGGAATGTATGAATTTCTAGTATCTCACGATCGCGCGACTCTAATCGCGCAAATCAAATCTTTTTTTATTACGACTGAAAATCTTGCTTCGTTGTCTGGCCTAACTAAACGGTCTATAGCAACATGGTTCTACAAAGGCAATAGACGAACTTTTATTTATGTTCGTTAAAACTGCAGAACTTTTCGCTCACAGGTAGGTACATCCGATGTGTCGGAAGCTTGCAAAGCACGATGTGTCGGAAGCTTGCAAAGCACGCTGTGGATGCTAAAACCCACGCGACAGACAACACAACGGTCAGTAAAAAGTAAAGTTGTTGTACGATCGTATTTTTAAGATAGTGGGAATCGCGTGTCTTCTGTATGAAGCTCTATAAACCCAGGCACGTGATGTACCTATAGGTAGGTGGTCTAGAGAACAAAAGGAACTTTCTATTGTACTTTTAGGGTTCCGTAGCCAAATAGCAAAATATGGAACCCTTATGGATTCGTCATGTCTGTCTGTGTTTCTATCTGTCTGTCCGTATGTCACAGCCACTTTTTTCCGAAACTATAAGAGCTAGTCTGTTGAAACTTGGTAAGTAGATGTATTCTGTGTACCGCATTAAGATTTTCACACAAAAATAGAAAAAAAACAATACATTTTTTACTTAGATCTGAAAATAAAAAAATTTTTTTTCTTCAATCGCATTCGTTTTTTGGATAGATCTTAAAAATTATATTGAGGTTTCTAATATAATTTATTTCCCAAACTGAATAGTTTGCGCGAGAGACACTTCCAAAGTGGTAAAATGTGTCTCCCTTCCCCCCACCTGTAACTTATAAAATAAGAGAAAAATAAAACAAAAAAAAATATGATGTACTTCATGTACCATGTAAACTTCCACTGAAAATTGGTTTGAACGAGATATAGTAAGTAGTTTTTTTTAACTACATCATAAATCGTAAACCATCCAAGAACTTTTATATTATGTTACTTGTTGCTACGGAACCCTTCATGGGCGAGTCCGCCTCGCACTTAGCTGCTTTTTTTACTGCTGCGCAGGATTATTGGCGCTGCAGAGATACATACTTATATAGATAAATCACGGGAAGCTAATGCTATGTTCAGATTAGCATGCTATGCTGCATCTTTTTTGCACCAACAAACCATTGCTTTCGGTATTTCTTTTGGTTCTCGATTTTTCTGTATATATATCCCTTGAACTTGCAGTTATTTTTAACCCCCGACGCAAAAACGACGGTTATAACGGCGTGTTATAAGTTTGACGTGTCTGTGTGTGTGTGTGTGTGTGTGTGTATGTGTCTGTCTGTCCCATCGTAGCTCCCGAACGGCAAAACCAATTTCGTTTTTTTTTTGTTTGAAAGGTGAATTCATCGTGAGTGTTCTTAGTTATGTTTGATCAAACGGTTCAGCCGTTTCATAATGAAACGGCTGAACTAAAAACTAAAAATTAATTACTTGTATTAAATATATAGGTTCATCATTCTTTTTAGCTGCTTGTAAAAGCGTTTAAATCGATTCGCCGATAAACTTAAAGTGCATCACTAAATAATCAAAATAAATAACTGGTAATCTAATATTTCCATGATGGTTGAGCAAGATAAGAGCCAGCTCTCGGGTCAGGCGTCTCTTCGACCAGATGCCCTGAAAGAATTTTGAAAACGCGAAGGGCCCCGGTACCCCGTGTACCCAGAGTCTCGACCCCGAAAGGCTCAAATAAGTAAACTCTGTCGAGAGTTGCATTATCTAATTATTTAAATAGCATAACTAAAAAAAAACAGTCAGTAACTAAATTAACAACAAAGAAAACAGTCTAATTACTATTTCGGTAAACAGTTTTAATAATTAATCGTGTACCTAATCCACTTCGGGAACCCGTTTTCATTAGGGCTGATGTATTATTAACGAGTTTAGAGAATCAACGAAAACGAATTACGAAAATAATAAAAGTTCGTCGCCACTGAGCGGCTGTGCTACGCGCGTAGCAGCGCCGCTACGTGCTACGTCGTGCCGCGTTTAGCTAAAACGCCCAGATGCACTAGGTATTGATATTCTAAAAAAAAATGTAGGTATTGTACAGTTCCCAATAAGCCTGAAATAAGTATATTGATTGATTGATTTAATAAAGACTAATCTTTTCAAGTTTGAATATTAAGATATATTAAATAATTTCAAATAAAATAATAATTATACGTTTTATGGTTTATAAAGCTAAATTTTAATAGAGACAAACAAGATATTAGCTATACTATAGCCTCAGTAGCATAACTCGGTCACATTAGCAGCTCAGTATTAAATTGGCCTGTTGCAATTTCAGGCGATATTACATGATGGTAAATAGCTTTTAAATCTACGCTGGATAATTAAATCTTACTACTACTGCTGTTTACGGTCTAGCAATTCTAGTTACAAACAATACCTATATGGTGTTATTTTATCTATGCCTATACCTAGCAGTTGTGGGCATGAAAGTAATGAGATTATAGAGAAACTAACTGAGTTGTTAAATAATAGAGTTGAAACCTCCTTTTGTATATTCCTGCAAATTTTAGGAAGTTAAGTACAAGATAATTTATATACACCTATATAAGGCTTAATCTGACTCACTGACTCACTGACTGATTTATTGATACATCATCGCCATGCAGAAACAGCTGGACCTACAAACCTGAAACTTGGAGCGTAGGTTTTTTTAACACTTGTTATGGGTACATAAAATTATTCTTGACGAATAAAATACAGAATAATTTAACACATGTTTCAGGATTTTTCAAATAACCCGTAAAAAGGGATGACAAAGTTTTAGTTTTTTTTTGTGTGATGTGATGCGTAGCAAAGCACTGGGTATTCAACTAGTATTCCTATAAATGATTAAAGCTCAATGATTTGACCAACCCCTTATGGCATGTAGCATGTGTACACAGAGCAACATGGAGGCCGTATTGCTATAATCAGTTGTATAATAATTGCTTTGTGTCATATTTGTATAATATGTAATGTATGTGTGCATGAAAGGATACTACGGGAAACATTCTGAATTATTTATCCTAATGTCACAATCAAAGCTGTTTACTAAACCCATGGACGTAGTATACAAACTGAGCGCTCGCAGCTGAAAAACGAGCCGAGCAAGACATGTACTATAGAAACAGTGTGTCTACTTCTAATACGGTGACCATAAAATAAAGTCATGTCCAGGAGACTTTTTCCATAGAGTGCCTATGGAAAAAGTCTCGTCACTATGAACGTGGAGTGGAACAAACATTATTTAAATCTAATTATTTATCACAGTTATTTATGCAGTCAGATTCATAATGGAGGCTTGGTAAGTGATCAGTATCACGAATCGATAACACTTTTTGTTAATTTCGTATAATAAAATGTTGACCTCCCCTAATAGATGACTCGGGACTAGGCTTGCGTTTGTAGGAAACACGTTTTTTTTTCCAATATCACATAAAGTGTTATCGAACCTTGTTACTGATTACTTACCGAGTGTTCAGTGTCGGCAAACGTCGTAACTCGTGACGCAGCCATGCCGTGATGTTTCTTGTCTGCCGGGCGTCCCGCGACGGCCAACTTTTAAATTTGTAGTATCGATGACCTCTTAGTATTTACCTATACAATGGTTATGGTCACCCTTGCTATCATAAAGCTATCATTTCAAGTGTTAGAAAGGGACAAACTGCCTCTTTTCTAACTATCTCTCTTGGCTCATTTTTCCTCTATCTATGACGGTCTAAATTGAGTCTTAACCTAATGGAATAAGGTCTTGTTTCGGTAATATAATTTTTTAGAGCGCTCCGTCCTTTAGTATACTAAATAAAATAAATAAATAAATAATGCTGGACAGTTCACACAACATTTGTAGAATCTCCTAATTTTTAGGCCTTTAGATTAAATATTAGGCTAAACAAAATTCATCTCAAGTTGAGATGGTTAAATATACCCTATGAGCCTTGTAAATCAAATACCTCTGAAAGCAACAACGTTAGATACATTGCATGAAGACAGATTATATGAAAGTAGGTAAATTTTAGAAATAGTGGTCTCTTAGTATCTTTTACATATCTGAATAGTGTGTACGTTTACAAAGACCAAACATTGTAAAATAACTCTTACTATCAACACAGTTGCTTTCAATCGCACGATCAGCCCAATACTGAATTCACTATTAAATTTTACTGCTCAATGACTGAAGCTCATTAAAAGTCAGTTCCAACTCCCGATTTGAATGAAAGTCGTAAATATTTGGTGATATTAAATTATTCAGTGTACGAACTTCTTCGATTATACGACTTACTGTCACAGGGTCTGATATGGTTTTGCGTTTTACCACAGTTTAACGTCCATTAAAATATAATGAGACCGCATTGTAACATGCTTTGATGTCGCTGCTCACGAATTAGCCAGAGAGAGATTAGGATTAAGGAAATAAGCTCATACCTTGGGAAATGCTCAAACTGGTATACTCGCATTAGGTATAAAGACATTGTTATTAAAGATTGTTGTTTAAGTTAGTTTACAGATAGCCTAAACAAAAGAATTCAAAAACTGTATGTTGTTAAACTAAAAACTTAAGTAGGACTTTAAATATTTGGTTGCCGACTTGTAGTCACACCAGATTGCCACACTGGTGGGACTAACAGGAATTTATTTTACTCGTAGTCACACTATGTGGTGTGATCAGTAGTAACCTATTAAAACATAAGACTCGAGCTCACCCTTTTAGTTTGGGGAATTGGATAAGTACATTACATTATCATTTACAAAAATAGAGATATTCTATTTTTTATATGGCTTCTGGGGAATATTCCCTGCAATTTAGCCAATATCAAGTAATAATAAACTCAAGTAATAAGAAAAAGTCAGCCATTTTAACCCTCGTTAAAAACAAAAAAAAAACAAACAAACCAAACAAACCAAACCAAACAAACCACAAAACCACCACCACCACCACCTTGGTAGACAAACCAAGGTTTTGGAGGAAAATATCCACCATTGCGAAAAGACACGCAATTTTTCAAGGTTTCATTGAACTAACTTTCATGTCTTTCATGTCCGTGGCAGAAAAATCTTCTGTCTGTGGGATCAAATGTGACGATCGAATTTTCATCACTACCCTATATCTGATTGAGCTGAAATTTGGCATACCAGTCAAATTCTTGTGACAATACTATATTAAAGTGATAGCGAGCTGATCTTGATGATGGAGACAACGAGACTGGTCGATGAATAATAGCCGCCAGGCTGTGTTTGGGCCATTTTGATCAGCTCACGGTTCCGATCAGTAATTTCATTAAAGCATGTATGGAAAAAAAACAACAGGAAATCAACTTTCAAATTAATTGGTTTTACGATTAAGGTTTTTATGAAATATGTATAGGTATTAATAATTATGTTTACTTTCTTGTTATAAGTATAGTTACTAAATGAACCATAATGTTAGGTATAATTTTAACAAGGGCGTTACAAGTACGGTCTGAAACTAGTTTATGTTAAACATAAATATAGCTTAATTCAAACAAAATGGTTTGTTTGTGTATGGTTTGAAAAGTTAGCAAGGTAAGTATTTTTCTTTGGATTTCTTTCTTTTCCAGCTTTGAATTTTATACTGATTAGTCTACTTACCTAGATGATCTATTTCTTATAATAAAATATGGGCTGAACAATTTGATATCACTCCTAAGATCCCTCTCAGATTGATATATTTACTTTGATAAAATACCTACAGAGATGATCCTTTGGAATAAACAATAAACACGTGGCAGGGTTATGCCATAGAATATACCAGAGTTACTACACCCCGAGTGTGGGGATGAAGATAACGTGCGCGCGTGAGGCCGAATACGTTAGCGATTTTGGTCACACGCGAATTCTTCGCTTGCTGTGCTGTTTAAAACGTAAACATTGCTCGTAATTTTCTCGTAAAGTTCTTTAAAATGCTTTGTGTTATTTTCATAGTATTTCGAATTATATATTACGCTAGAGACACTAATTATTATCTACACTAATATTATAAAATGTTTTGTTGGTTTGTAATGGAGCAACTGAAAAACTATGGAACCGATTTAAAAAAATAATTCACCTAGACAATGGATCGCCACCGTGCACGCCACCGCGGACGCGGGCTGAACGCGTTGGTTTGGCCTTAGCTTTAGTTTAAAGGATAAGTTTTTATAAAAAATATATTTTTCTATACAAGCTTTTATTAAATTAGTGATCGAAACATTAGAGAGAAGCAGACTCTGAAAATAGTAAATATTTATATCGAACACTGAATTACCGATGCTCCAATGAAATTCAAAAAACTGGTACGGTAAGGTATATCTAAAAGTACGAGTTTTTATCACATCTCCTATCCAAACTTTAATTTCGCTACTTCCAATCTCCATAGTTGCCTTTGCCATATGTATCTAACTTCATCATAGATTCAGGCGGCTTCAGCTAAATCACATTTTGATAGCAACGCCGGTTCATCTGTATGCAAACAGTTTAAAATTCAGACATGGTGCAACGGTAGCTTTAGCTCTTCCAAATGGAGTGACTTCTTACGAAATTTTTTATTTCATTTTATTGGACCTCCCTTTGTACCGGTTTAAAGCAGTACGCTGGATGAAAGCTGAAATCAAATTTGTTTGAAGATATTTTGTCCATTGATTATTAGAAATATAGGTCCTATTGAAAAAAAAACAGTTCTGACTATGACTGAGGTGTGGCTAAGAAAATACCACTCCTTCTCCTTAGATAGGGATGGGCAAGAGCATTCACCTGAGTAGTCTACAATGAATATCCGTGAAAACCTTCAATAAGCTTTCTGATATTTATTAATTTGTAAGTCTGTTAATTTTAAGCCTTTGGTTTTCCTTCATATAAATATAAATATAAATACTGCGCTTACCAATCCGCCTGCCAAGCGTGGTGATTATGGTAAATAATTATATGGCATTGCATTATATAGGGAGGCCTCGTCCAGCAGAATACGTTTCAGGCTGCTTACGACCACGACGAGCGCCCTCTGTTGATGAGTGGACGCGATAAGTTTTAGACAAAGACGCATATACCCTGAACTGTCCACGGATAGTCCGAGAATGTTTTACGAAATTCACGAAAGCTCCTAAAAGATCCGGAAAAATTTACGGCGTTTCTAAATATTCCAAAATCATCACAAACCTTCCGGAATATAAAGAAAGAAAGGAATAAAATTTGTTTATTTTCACCCAAGGCACCTCCTCCTCGCGTCGCATTCCTCAATGCTGAGGGTCGTGACCACCTCCATGGATCACCTTCTGCCGGACGATGTTGCGCCAATGAGATCTGTTGCCAGCGAGCTGCACGGCTTCGTGTAATTTCGAATCGAGAGTGGTGCGGATCTGGTCTGTCCAACGTAATGGGCTACGGCCTCGTGGCCTCTTTCCCTCAATTTTTCCAGTAATAATCAGTTTCTCTAAGTTGTCACTGCCTTTTCTCCCAAGACACAACACAAACATAACACATAAAAACAAAAAAACAAAAATCTAGTAGGTAACAAGCAACTAATATAAAAAAAACTTGTTGGTAAATTAAGTAGTTGGTTGTTCTAGGTAACTAAGCCTTGAATCTTAGATAGCACAATTTTAGAACAATATTTTAGGCTTGTGTTGCTCAGGTACCTATAAAAGCCGAGTTCGCTCAAAAACCAGTAAGACCCAAGTTCACGAGCAAATACATCGGTGGTTCCGTTCCGTTCCGTTTCGTATGAGGTAGTGCTGGCCTCTGGTGTCGGAGTTTGTCAAGCCGCCCGAGGGCCTCTGACATGGTGGTGACAAAGTGACAGATGACGTATGAAAACATCTGTCAAAGAGAGTTGTTAAGGCTAAACAGCTGTTTAAACGTCCATTAATGTGTCTACGACGCATTTTCACCAACCCAAACAACTTAAACAACTAATAACAATAATGCCAACACAAACAACTTAAACAACTCTTTTTGACAGATGTTTTCATACGTTATCTTGACGATTGGTTACAGTAACCACAGATTTATTTGTCCGTGAACTTGGGCCTTTGTCGTATATTGGCGTTCAGTGCAAATCAGTGTTTTAGTATTAGTAGAGCTTTTTTGCGAAATATTTCGTTCGGAGAAGTAACTACCACCTATTTCTGCTGCATAGCAGTAGTGCTCGCATTGCTGTGTTCTGGTTTGAAGGGTATGGGTACCGGTGAATTTACAGGCACATGAGACTTTTTATCTTTATGTCTCAGGGTAGCGGGCGCATTGAATTGCAGTGGTAATGCATTGTTAAAGGCAGAGGTTACCGCTTAACATCAGGTGGGCTATCTGATTGCTTCGTCGTTCATGCAGTAATAAAACCAAATTAACAGTAAAGTTACTTGAGAGTAAATAGTGTTAGTGAGATATGTACAGTCGTAATGGCGATTGAAATGGTGTGTTTTGAAGTTAATGAATAGAAACTCGTGAAATTTGAACATTGTTATGAGAAAAATGTACTAGGTACAAAATGTACAAAAAAACAGTCAAGTAATACAAAAGAACGGTAGTGAAACATTTTTCTTTGATCTTTTCGCGCAATGTTGGTGATGCATTTCGAATAAGAGATAAAAGTATTGCTTCAACTCACAGGATTCCGGACTCGACTTTAAAAAGGACTCAAAGGAACTTTTTAAAAATAAAATGTTGTTCATGGTGCATATAAATGAAGCTGAGAAATTAATATTGCATTACCCAATCTGAGTGATAGAACTTAATTAAAGTTCTATTTTTTTAAGTAAATTTCTACTGTTTTTCGTGGCAAGTCCTCACAGAATCCCATCATAAATATCAAAGTTACGATATTTGGATGATTAGACGTTTGTGTGTTTGTTACTTAATCACGCCGAAACGCCTGAAACAATTTCAATTAAATTTGGTAGACAGTACACAAGTAAACAAAATAACGTTAGGGATAGAGTATCAAACGGCTGAAGTAGAGCGCCGTATATCCCAAGCCTGGGCAGCATTTGGAGCAAATAAACGGATAATGCGCAGGAAGCGGTTTCTTAAGCTAAAGGCAAAGGTTTTCGACCAATGCATTGTCTTCATTTACGAACGGAGACCATGTCGCTTACCACACGGTCAGCTGAGAGATTCAGGCCCGTATTCCAGAACTAAACTCAAACTGAATCGAGGTACATAGATTATTTGCCAGATTTCAATGAAAAACTCCAAATCAATGCTTGAGTCTCGATTCACGCTTTGAGTTTTTGAATACGGGCCTGAGAGTCACGCAAAAGGTGATGAAGAGCGTTATGCTCACAATCACTTTTCGGGAACGCAGACAGAATTAATAGATACGGCAAACAACTAAGCTGAGAAACGTGGTCACTGCTGAGCGAAGGTGGAGCTGGATGGGTCATATCAAATAAATATACAAATAAATATATATTCTTTCTTTCTTCTTTCTTTCTTTATATCTAGGCTGGACAAAAGTCACTGGACGAGACAGATCCTTTAATGGACCCGTCTGTGGCATCCAGATTGTGGGCAAACAGAAGACAGAGTTGACAATGGGTGCACAACATAAAAGGATACGCAAGCTATCGCTTGGATCGACTAGCGTGGAAGGAAATGGGAGAGGCCTTCGTCCTTAACTGGACATTTAATTACTCATGCTGATCATGACGGTATAACCTAGATTGAGCTACAGGATTTTTTATATCCTGATAAAACTGAGCTAAGTCGCGGGCAGTCACTAGTTTAAAATAAAGGAAATCCTTATTACACAGATATGTGTAAATAACGAATGGTGCTTAATCTATCGCTAAGGCTACAGTAAGCGGTTACACCTTTTAGACATTTCCGAACGTCCATTAAAGGATTTGTGGGATTAACCAGTTAAGTCTCCAAACTACAGCTTTTGCGTTTTCGTTTTAGCACTCAACGTATTACAGTATCGGCTTACTTAGAGAACTTTACAGGTTTTTGTTTTCAGGTGTGTCCGGCATCTGATTGGATTTGATGCGGTGATTTTTGATGAATGTTTAGTGCCTAATATAGAAAGATACTTTTAGGATAACATGATGAATATTATCCAATATTTGCCATAATTACTTACTTTTTTGAAAGTTATTATTCAACTTACCTCATTCGTATGTTTGTCTTTGCTACTCGAGAACCTTTATTCCCCACCGGTTGTCAGTTGTGTTAGAGTTCCTATTGCCACGTCAACTGGCTAATTCTATAATAGTGATCAAGGTTCTTCCACAGATCTTCTCATTTTGGAGCCTATCACGTAGATAAACTCCAGGCATACCTAGCCTTTGTCCATAGCTCGATGCCTGCTTTTGAGCTTCTCTTGGAGTACAAATTGTTGCCATCTTTTTTTTGCTTTGGACAAAATAAAGATTATAAGCTATTGGAAAAACAATGTTTCTATTTGCCCCTGGATTAGATTTTACGGTGTTTTCTCTTTTTTTTGTCTCATATTTATTAAACTTTAAACTAAATTTAGATAAAAAAAGTATTCTTTGAAATTTGAGAATTTATGAAAATTTGTGTTAAATAAAAGCCGGCGTGTGTTGCTTAGTACGTAAAAACACTAACCCACCCACCCTCATATACATTAAATTAAATGTGGGACTACCCATATTAAAAGTCATACATTTATTTACAGAAAGAATAATACAACTAATACAAGGTATGTACAAAATACATATTATGAAACAGCTGTGCTACCTGAAGACAGCTGCTTGCGAACTAAAGGTTTTTTATCTAAATCTACCCATATTTAATAAGAACATAATAGTTTGAACAAAAACATGGAAAATGGTCAATACATTTGTACAAATACGGAAATTATACGAATGTGTCCGAAGCAGTTTTTTTGTGTTACCTGTATTACTAGTATAGTATTATTTTATCTGTGCCTGTATTTTCAAACTCTTTCAAATATAATTTGTGCAGTTGAAAAACACCTATCCAATTAATTTGTTCGACCACTGTGTTTATTTTCGTGCGCAAATATCGGAATCATCGAGCAACGCAGGCCTCCGTACCGGAGGGGAGACGCCTTAGAGCTGTCAACCGATACATATTTATTCAGAAATTTTTGGGGGGGGCTTCACGCACTCACTTACAGTTTGATGCACACTTTTGTAACCAGTCGTTCTATCGCTATAAACGCACACATCTATAAACAGCAACACATCAAAAATCTTTATACACACATAGATGCTTTCTGTGTACAAACATCATGTTATGTCACAAAATTGACAGTAACACCCGTTCTAGGGACTTCCAGCACTCAAGTCGATAAATTAATAGTATCGATAACTTTTTGGTAGGAACTTACTTTGCCTACTGTATATATTCTGTGCTACAATCAAGGGTCATTAAAGGGATTTAAGGGCGGCTAGGTATGGGGGGAAGGGTTGAACGCTCTCTGTGAAGGAGGAGTTCCGGAGTAGTTATCGAGGATAACATACAGATCATTTTGTGGATCACTATGAAATTTTAGATTAGTAAAAGGTAGTAGTAGGCTGGAGAGAGAGGGGGTAAACGCGGAAACTTATAGAGTGTAGAGAAAAAATCAAGAAAATTTTGAGTATCCCAGGTACAACCACTAGCTCATGAGATGATTAGTTCTTGGGAAAATTTAATTAGAATTTTGTTCAAAGCATACAATAATTTCATAAAACTATGGGTCGGCAAGTCAAAAGAGACGAAAGGAAAGGAAAGGAAAAAACGCTTTACTTAGCTGCCGTCATCCTTCTAACCTACATAATCCATGTCAGTTCTGGCCACGAAATATACGATGTATTATATCTGTCAGTCACTGTTATTGTCAAAAACCAAAAAACATGGTCCTAAGTGCCAAAAAACTACATTAGTCATTAAAATGTAAAATAGTTTTTTTTTAAATTTCAGGCATAATTATCCCACGTCACATGGGATCCTAGTGTGGGATCACAACTATGTAGGTATGTGTTGGGTGTGTTATGTTATGTTAATGTTAAACAATGGTAGGTAAAGTAATACTTAGCGCTTTATCTAGTGAACAGAAAATCGCGTTGAAAAAATTATACCTAGCAATTTTTTTTAAAATTCTTTGGTCAATCAAAGAATAGGATTTGAATAGGAAAATCCCACGACACAGTACGGACACTCATGACTCGACTTTTCTTGAAAATGAGTAAATGAGTTCAAACTGGGAAATGCTTTTGTTAATTTATAGTGATCACGTATCCCACAACCTAGGTAGGCATGCAACTTTTTACTAAAAACTATCACACCTCTAGATTTGTAATATCACATAGTAATTTAAATTCATGTCAAGATGTCGTTCCCCTCTGGCTATGCACAATTTCATTTGGGCATACGCGTTAGTAACACTGTTTTCGCCCGATCATTAGGGCGAGCGAAGCGAGTCCTCTACTATCCCATGCAATTTTGTGGTACACTTAACGAAAAACCTATCCGTTGTAATTTAGCATAGTAATTTAAATTCATGTCTTTGTTTAAATATAAATAATCACGGAAAAAAAAGCTTGCTAGCCCTCACCAAGCATGTTTTGCTTTTGCTAGTAATAAAATTGTATCATGATGGGCCGATTGCTCTGTCAGACTGAACCGATCGTGTGACGCATAGAGTAAAACAGTGTGACAGTGCTACAAATACTGAAATGCCGAATCGTTACATTTTCAGCTGTAAATCAAGGTCTGGAACATCGAATTTACGAAAAGATGGTGTTTTCTTTCACATTGTACCTAAGTGAATTTCATTATATATATATATATATTTATTTTTATTTTATTTTTTGATGCTGGACACAGTTCACACAAGATTATCCAGCCCCAAGCCAAGCACAGCTTGTGATATGGACTAGATAACTGATATCCCTAGTACAGTACATTACATAGATATTTATTTTGCATTAACATAGAAAATACCCGGAACACCCTGAACAAATATCTGAAGATCGTACAAACATTTGTTCTGAGGCAGGAATCAAACCCGCAACCTCCTGCGTCACAGGCGAACCTTCGTCCACCGCGCCACAGAGGTCGTCAACTTATGGCATAAAATGAATAATTTCAAATTAAAATCATAACAGTTACCTACCTTGTTACATACCAATACCTTCATGGTGATTGGATTAACGGTTAGAAAGTTAGGTTAGGCTAGGCTATGGCTCCCGAATAATATAAATCAAATTTCAATAGCTTGTAAAACATATTAAACGAGCATTTATTTTATCGATAAAAATCTTCTTTATTATTGAGGCACATCACTAATTTAGTAGTATAAAAGAAAACACGGGCAACTCAAATACAGGAATTTTTGAGAAATAAAAAAAAACTGTTAAATGAGCACAAAGCTATTTCAGTGTGCATTGAGGCTGTTATTGTTAGCAGTTTTTTATTTAATAAAAAAAATATTAGGTTTACCAACAGTCTACACATGTATGTCGGAGAGAGAAGTCATATGATGAATCTGGAGAATAGATCTACTGAGATTGAAGGCTTATAAACACCACGTGTACGGCTGCGAACAATCGTATTCTGTTGTGTCGCGCCACCCAAACGAATGCGCCCGAGTCTTGTTTACGCAAAGACGCAAAGCGATTGACGCTCGGATATAAAAGGAGCGTACGAAAGCGCCAGAGCTCATTATTACATCGGCGTTGGCAGAGTGCACACGATTTAATCAACAAAATACAAAATCAAGTTCAAAGTCAGTTTGAATAAAATCTTAGTGAAACCACTTTTGAATTTTCCTCATTTGCACGAGACCCACTGGAAAGCCCCTAAGTTGCCTTTTGCCGCTCGGAGGGATCTTGAGGATCCGACATGCATATATGAAGAGGTACAATCTATATACCTATCTTTGTCTACAGAAGAAACCAATGGGGGCTTTTCATTTTAGTTTTTTTTTTAAATTCAATTTGGCTCAATTGATGGCCCTGACTCAACTGTGGTTGTCAAAATCAACAAATGCATCGTACCTATGTTATTTTGTGTGATAGTAACAAAATACCACAAAAATATATCACTTCGTTGTTGACTTTTACATTTCACTTTATTTTTACAGTTAAGTACACAGCAGCGACATCTATTTTCAAGGGTTTATAGATGATTTGGTATGGCCGTGAAAACCCCTCATTATAGGCAAACACAACGTGCAAAGATTTTACAGTAACCTCACAATGGGCGATCAACGATTTTTTAAAGCATCTTTATTTACTTTTACCTGAAAAGAGTAAAGTTATTTAAGTATTATCAATATTGCCGATTTTGATAAAATTAACCACGTAGTTTTATTCTTATTATAAACTAGAAGCAACCCGCGGTTTCACTCGCATAAGTTTTGATCCTATGGGAACATCTAAATAAAATTTAAAACTATTCCAGTGGTCCAGCTATCGCCGTTCTAAATTTAATCCAATCCTTAGAAAATTTAGCATTTATAATATTACAAACATACACACATACTCACGCCTGTTTCCCAGAGAAGTAGGCAGAGACCATGAATTTCCACTTGCTACGATCCTGGCATACCTGTTTCGCTTCATTCACTCACATCACATTCTTCATATATGCTCATTGGTTAAGGGCGCTCTTAGCCTGGCCATTCTCCAGATCGACCCTGATCTATTCTGAATACCTTCACCGAGGTCTCCCCCTTCCAACTGTCCCATTCATGCTCATCTTATGAACTAGTTTCGTTAATCTACTATCATTCATCCTTTATATATACCCAAACCATCCAAGCATACCTTTCTCAATCCTTGTCACTATACACGTGCTCTTTCATTTTACAATGCTCTGTTAACACACGGTTTCTTATTCTCTCTCAAAGTCCACCATACATACTTCTCATACCTCATCTTCACTGCATTTTTTCTACTTTCATGTTTATTCTGCCTTAGCAACTTTCGCTACCACCAGATACATTAGTGTTGGCACTAACACCCCTCTATGCACATCCAGTCGTCGTGCCTTTTTGGATACGTTCCGGCTGATAATAAGGCGTTAAGTTCACTTGATTTCCAGAATTTACACTCATTTAAATATCATCTTCATGCTTGCCATCTCTTGTAATCAAAGTTCTCAAATGTACAAACTTTTTGATGTTACACTTGTTGTTAATAGTAGTGTGATTTAATTTTATTTCTTTAAATATAGTTTCACATGACACTTACGTTGACATATCATATAATACACCTCTGCGAGGTACATTTAATCCTTTTACCACACTGGTTCTTTCACCATTGGTCACAGGCCACTTTCAGGGACACTATATCTCAAGTTGGTCACTGAACCAAGAAAGAGCCTGTGACATGTAGTAGTAGTAGTTAGTAGTTAACGGTTAGTTAGTGGTTACATAGCCGTCAAATACGATACTCGTTAATGCCACATGTCACATGATGTCGAACGTGTTTAATAAATGGTATTTAGTAATCAAGGATATTAAGTAATCATCCACCTCTTGGCTTACTGACATTACACGTTATATACATGTTTACGTCAGCAGAATACATCCTGACATGCACATTGATGTATTATACACATTTATATCTATTCTTTTGGTCACTTTTATGTCGCCCCTCTATCACACGCTTAAGTGGAGCTCGGTTTAAGAGTGGGCAGGGTAGTCGTAAGGGAATTGGCTTTCAGTACGAATAAATCAAGTAACTTGGGAGTGATTTTAGAGTAATTAATGACTAGTGTACTGAAGTGCAGTCGTAGTGAAGAGTGAATCAGTGTTATTGAATAAAATATTCACGGTTTTTTTTGTTAAACCGTTCAGTTTTATTATTTTTACCCCGAACACTAACTCAAAAATTACAACATCTAAGATGGCCACTTTTGTTTTTATACGGCTTAATTTGACTTGGTCAATTTTTATGCAATAAATTATCATAATTTAATTGAAATTCAGGTACATGTGAAAGGAAACACCATCTTCTTGTAAATTTGATGATCCAATCATTTTTTTACAGCATAAAACTGAACAACTCGGCATTTTTCTTGGAACACTATCTCCCACGCGAGTCGATTCAGTCTGACAGAGCAATCGGCGACAGCTAGTTTTTTATAAGCTGTATGCCCTCGAGGGCATTAAATTTAGAGGGGAACTACAGCGGGGAATGCCTTTGATGGCGTCTCCATTCCGTGTTGCTCGATGATCGGAATCGATCACACAGTCAATTGGAGCTAGATTTGATTTCACACGTAGGTATGGTTCGTTAGTAAGTTCGACAGTAACTTAAAAATATATGCTTAATGTATGAGCGTAAAGTCAATTTATTCACCATAACATTGGACAAAATTATGAAGTAAGATGAATTTACAAAAGCTTCTCATAAAATCAACTTAACCTAACCTCTTAAAAAACTTGTTATTTTCCAGGATTCCTAAAAACCCCTTTGAATGTTACATCAATATTACATTTCTCTCAAAATTCTTTAAACACAACATAGTCATCTTTTTCAACCTATTACCGCCAAATGTTCTTCCATAGCACGCCATCAGCATCAAGGTGGACAACGGAACTCCTCCATATATGTAGACTGGCCGTGTTTACGCTCATTTTGATGAGCACACGGTTCTAATCGCTAATTTTATAAAAGCTTGTAATAAACATTTAGTTTTCAACAAAAAACTAAACTTTTGGCGGGGAACATTATTCAGTCTAATAGTGAATGCTAGGCGTTGGCAAGCGCATTGGCACAGATAATATTATAGCTGTTTCAGGAGACATGCTATGGACAACGTGCTGTCGACAGCTCCTTGGCAATGTACCCATCTGGTGTAGCTTCATGACACAATGTGTGAAGTTTAAATTAAATAATTGTGTATAATAAGTTCCTTAATATTTGGAGACAATCAAATGTTCCTCTCCTATATATCATATCCTACCTAATATATCATTTCAATATAGAAAAAACCTTGATTTGAAAGTAAAATAACATTGATATAGACATGATAAATAACATGCATCTCCAAATGCAGTTTTATGAAAAGGTTTTGTGTTATATCAAGGGTGATAATAAAAAGGTTTTACATGTCAGGAGAGACATCGGGAGATGTCGGGTTACTGCAGTAGATGATGGATTGCAAAACGGCTAAACCGATCAAAATGCGGTTTTTTGCAATCGTTATGTAGGACTTCGCCAAACAGATAGGAACGATTACTACATATCACAAGGGGGTGCTGAAATATATCATGGATATTACAGATTGTTATGGGAATACGCCAACTAGAGTGCGCGCCATTGGGAAGCCACATGCAAAACTAGTCTCATATGGCGCCACCATCGCTGATGCTTGTCATTTGGTAGTCTTTTATTTTTCTAGTCAAAAGGGAAACAGTGTGTCCCTTTATTTTTACACTGAAAGCACTTCACAGAGGCATTTTTATAGCAGCCTATTATATAATGTTTATTTACTAAAATTATCCATTGACATTTGATACTTTAAAGTCAGTATCCATGCTTTGATCATTGATGGACTCGCCAACAGGTGGGTTAATGAACACAGTTGTCAGTTTTTTTTACTTTGTTGGACCTTTGTTTGGCCACGAAACAACACCAGCGATATTGCGCCACCTAGCGAGATAAATAGAGTGTGCCTCTCCATTGCAGACGCAATGTAAAAAAGTCTATGGTTTTGATCTTATTATTAACCCCTGATCAATAAGAGGGTTATACAGGTTAGGCCACGGTGTCACTGTATGTATGTATGTTTCATTGTTCACACATAGCTCCGAAACGGGTGCTCTGAATTCAACGGTTTTTATTTTCTATGAAACATGGTGTTTGCGATATGGTGCTAGGCTGTGATTGGTGGAATTGATACAGCCGTTTCGAGAATCATCAATCATCTCACTATATTTTTTTTACGGAATTTAGGGTTTATTAAATAAGTAATAAAATAAATAAATAATGCTGGACAGTTCACACAACAGTATATAGCCCCAAGCTAAGCCCCGAGCTAGTGTTATGGGTACTAGATAACTGATATACTTAATACAATACATTACATAGAAAGATATTTTTTATTAGACACAGAGAATACCAGAACACCCTGAACAAATATTCGTACAAATATTTGTTCCGAGGCGGGAATCAAACCTGCAACCTCCTGCGGCGCAGGCGAACCTTCACCCGCCGTGCCACAGAGGTCGTCAAATTGTTGCTATTAATACCCTACAGTCTGAGCTCAAAAATTATAAATTTCGACGAAATCAGTGTCTGTTGATAAGCAGCATAGTATGGAAAGGATCTAATTTCACTATAGAAGCTTCAAGTTTCAGCTCAAATATAAAGTTAAGATGACGACATGTCTTCATTGCAGACTCCAGGGTCTGATGATGACCAGCACACAATGAATATGAATATGGGCGCTCCGACTTCATTGCGGTTTTATTTGTATGATAAGTTAGAATGTTAGAATGTCACAGTAAGTTTTCTACATTTTTTTCACCTAGTGTAATCCTGTTTATTCTATACATACATACATAGACACACGCCTTTTTCCCCGAAAGGGTAGGCAGAGCCTTAAATGGGCCACTTTTCGCCATGCGTTGCACCATCGTGGGAAATAGACGTGACAAGTGGTGAGCTCATCGCCGCCATTGCCTCCTACGACTGACTCTGCTAACACTTTCTTCCAGTAATAACACATTCTTGTAAGCTAGCAGCCAGGACAAATCTTATACTAACGAATCTTACAAACAAGTCCGGGTGCAAGTTTAATTCTATGCTGATTATATAATCAGACCCTGGAACCTGATGTTGTAAATTAACATTTTAATCTCAAACTGAAGATTCTAGCCGAAATAATAGTAAAATTAGCTAGCCTTAATTGGTGTTGGAGCACTGATTGTCATATAATTATGCGTAAACACGTGAAAATATTTTTTCCGATAACATAAACAAAAAAAAACAATGTTAGTTGTTGTTAAAAAAACAACCAGCTAGAAAAAGTGCTGGCACTAGGGAGCCATATTTTTTTTGGGTGGTCTATCGCCTAGGGGGTAAAGACGGGTTTTTTTTATAGAATTAACTTGTGAGTTTAGAGTTGGTTGATTCATTTGGTACATAATACCTCCAAAGAAAGATACTGAAGTGGGTGCCGCTACCGAAAAACCAAAGAACCAAGGATTATCAATCACAAAAACGCGATAAAACCAATTCTATTACTCGCGTTATCGCGTACGTGACACCGTGCTAAGGTGCGGCCACTCGTGAATGTGGTTCGGAAATAGGGTTACGAGATGAGAGCTCTGAAAACCGGGCTTGAGACCAGAAGGCCGGATAAATCTGGAAAATTCTGAAGAAACAGCCGACTATGATACCTACGGTCTTCTCTGTTGTTATATAACCCAAGAGGCCCAAGTCTGAGTTTCCGTCATCGTAACGAAGGTCGTAACGACGATTGTCCGTGTATAATGAATAGGCTATTAATTGCCAGAAACGTCACAGATTAATGGCTAGTAACTATGCAAAACATTGCACGATCGTCGTTACTATGTATATCGATTCGGACGGTAATGTTCCTGTGACGTTTCCGAGTTGGGCCTCTGATCAAACCTTAGAGCATTGCAGGCCTCCGTATGTGTTGCTCGATGGATCAAACAGTGTTATACGTTTGACGTGTGTGTTTATGTGGCATCGTAGCTCCCAAACAAATAAAGGTGGGGTATAACGTAAAATTACCAATCTTAGATTAGATTTTTAACTGACTAAATCAAGTACAATATTCAAATTAAAAATATGCATAGATACTACATTATACCGAGGGATCAGATAGAAAAACGATAGGACAACATTGTCTCGATAAAAAAATCACAAAGTTACCTCTAACTTTTGGCTAGATTCGATTAATTGTCAATACGGTACAGATTATCGGGTCAAATCTTAAATAGATAAAATCAATACAATGAAACGGAGGATTCGCACACGGGTTTTTTTATAATTATCTATATTTCAAGAGATATTCAATAAAAAACCGCTTTTTCGAGCGGCGCGTGGCGTTTTTTTTGTATAATGATTTCTGCCTGGAGCGCAGTCTTTACCATTTTTTTAAAAAATGTTTCTTGATTGAGATGTTTCTTAGCTATGTTATAGCACACCTGTTGAGAAGCCCGCATAGACTAACATTTAATTTAATATATTGGAATTATTTAATACATGCGGGTTGAGCTGATGGCCTCCTCTTTGAAGTCGGTTAAAAACACACGCGTTTTTGGACGGAACAGCTGTATAAAATCCGGACGTGTAACATACCTACACAAGAGGCTCCTTTTAAATTATACATGCGATTTTAAGTAACTAGGGATCACATCCCTCCCTCAATTCCGCTTATCTGCGTGATTTTACCCCGATACCCTTTCGGGGTAAATTGATTGAATAATGTTTTTATTCACAAAGGTTTTTACATTACTTTGGCACAATAAGGTACAGTTTCACTATTGTTTTTAATTTCTATATTAAGCCAACGCGATGATATTTATGAGATATCTATCAATTAAAACATGGTGTGTTAGGTAAGTCTCCTAGGTTTCGCGAAATAAACTTTCGCTATCTGAAGAAGTGTGGATGAGTTAAAAAAAAACGAAGTATAGTAAATCACCCGACATTGTACCAAATCAGATGATGGAGCATAATTATTTACTGATAGTTCATAATTAGGTATTTATGTTACTGTGCGTACAGAAGAACGAGTAATAAACTATTTGTTTAAAATTATCTGACGAACAGACAAAAATGTGTTTGCCCATACTGACTGAGGTTGAAGATGTTCAGCAAAGCAAAAGGTAATTGTGAAGGTGACTGTGATTTTTTCATTCATTAATTTGTTTTATTTTTACTGCTTCTTCTTTTTTGATCACCCAGAGGTTGGTGGCTCAAAAAGGAGCCTTTGAATTGATTGTCAGTTCCAGTTGGACTAGTGATCAAAGGATTCAGAGTAGGCACGCCCTGAGGGGCGTTAATAGTGCTTTGTTATTTGATCATAGTAAATCACAGACACTAGAAAACGCAAGTGCATCAACTTTGCGTGTCACTTTGCCTGTCCGATAAAGGCGCAATGCACCTATTATTAAGTTCTCTCTAATAATAGGTTCTCTCGCGATAACACGTCGGATGTTAATAGAAAAATGCCTAATTGCGCCATAGTGAATGGTCAAGTTTTTCAGATATATCGAAGCATAAATAAAAATAAATAGGTGCAAAGTGGTACGTTAGGTTTTATACAAATTTACGTGTTTGCGGTGTCTATCTTGATCTATGGTCTATGAAGCAAATATACAATTGTGGTAGATTTTGACCAAGCAAATAAGTGGAATGTGTGAAATGTGTGTGAATGTCTCGACTGTGGAATGATAAGCATAATAATTTGTCACAATACCTTGTTTGTTTATATTAATATGAATGTGTATGTGCGCCTACTTTTTGGTGATTGTACCTAGTCAAACCTTTGGCGGTTTTTAAGGTACAATATTATAATTAAATGTGTAAAATATATTGTGCATGAAACAAATAAAAAATAAATAAATAAATAACGTATAAATATTTTAGGCCATTTCCATCTTTTAAAGCCTCCTTAAATTTGTATATGCCAATAAAGGCTCTTGATCATCAGCCTATATAATTCCACTGGACAAAGGGCTCTTCCTTATAATACAAAGACGAATGGTGTTGAGCTGCCTCCATCCACTTCTTCCCGATCTTTAAAATGTCAGCGGTTCATCGAGAGGTGGGACATCCTACGCTGCGTGAAACCAGTACAGAGAGTAATTTCACTGTAATCCCTTTAAAAATTTTAATCCCGTAAAAGTTGCGTTAGCGCGTTAGCATCTGTTTGAATGTTTTGTGCGCTATGCGGTCCTTTGATGTTCGTCAAACAATCAGTAGTGATTGAAGCGCACGTGCTATCTTAATTACATTAGTCCACAACACTCAATGGTGAAATTGATTGCGATAAACAGATACCGTACTGCATTTCATTAGTGTGTAATCGGATTGCAATTATTGTAAAAAATATGCATTGAAAAAACAGCGCGTTCTTTTTTTTTACTTTTTTTTCCATCATAATCACCAGCGCTTAGCAGGCGGATTGGTGATCACAGTTTTGTAGCTGCTGCCCCTTAATCCACGGGAGGAGACGGAGATGTATATTCTTAGGCCTATAATTATTTTTGCTTCAAACCAGTATAGATCATATTTCTGTGTTCCGGATTCAAGGATATGAGTGCCGGTGAAATTACAGGCACTTGAGACTTTCATCTTTATGTCTCTGGATGGCGGGCGCAGTGCAATGTCATATAGGGCGCGTCCTAGGTGGACGTGAACTACGAGGTTATGTATGTTATGGGCAGAGGTTACCACTTAATATAGTGGGCCAAATTCTCGTTCAGTAATTCAGTCAAATAATCAGGGCACTTTTTATGTAAGAGTACATAATAAATCAGATATGTAACTCGAAGATATATAGTTACTCGTAGTTTGACACAAATCTGGTTGAGTTTTTGCATAAACTAAATAGAATAAATAGGAGACCTTTTAAAACCCATTGCATTATTATTTTACTGTGACCACTTATATTTACTATGACACGACGTTACTGATATTAAAAAATTCATTCAATGGTCTGTTCATACGACTCACAACGGAACAGACGCGTTGGACATATGAATTTCGCTCCGATATTTGAACGTTTTCGAACGAGGAGTGGCATACAAATCCTCGGCTGATGAATTTCTACTTCTTTATTTATATAGTGAAGAGCTTCTTTTGTGTATTAAGCTAACGATTTAAAATGGATAGCCGAATGTGAAAATTCAGTTAGTCGCATAGAGATAACTAGTGGTTCGCCACGAACTGAGAACTCGCGATTACACGCGATTTCGGTAGGTTACCTTATTTCTTTCGAAAAAATAACTATTTTATGTACCTACGTGAGTATATCCTCATAAAATGAACGTAGTTGAAATGAAATGAAATGAAATGAAATGAAATGAAATGAAAATGAAATGAAATGAAAAACATTTATTTGGCACAAACAAAAAAAACAAACAGAACAAACAGAATGCTAGGAAAAAGTAGGACAAAAAACAGAAAAATAAATAAAAAATAACAACCAAAAACATACAAAAACAGATACAAAAACATAATTTAGACACTTAAGTTATAAATAAAATAAAATAAAAAATTACATTTAAAAAAAAATAATGAAAACCAATGTTTATTAGTTGAAAATAAATAAATAAATGTCCCACGCATCCAATCTGTCCGTAACAAATTAACAAATAAAACAAAAAGTTGCGCCAAAATGGCATCAGCTCAGCATAATGCGGAGTAGGCAGATTATCCTACCTACTCAGCGCTGATTTTCAGCTGATGCCAAGCAGTGACGTCACCTACGCCAGAACCTCGCACCGCACTCGGAGTATAACGATGTGGCATTATATAAAAAAAAAACAAGAAAATATATCCAAAAAACATGAAAATATATACATAAGTACTAAATACTGGATAGTTCTATCCAACAATAACAAAACCTCAGTTAAATAATACAAAAAAAATAAAAAATTAAAAGAAATATAAAACAATATATCAAGTATCACTTGAACTTCACTGTACTTGAACTTGTACTTCATATCCAAGCTTCGAAACGCATCGATAGCGCGTCCTAACTATCAGACATAATTAGCAGTGCCATGTAGTTGTGTTTTTTTTTTACATTTATAGACCTTTGTTTGACCACGATCTCACCTGTTGGTAAGTGACAATGTGGCCAAAGATGGAGCACAAAGGTCTAGAAGGCACCTATTCACTCTAGCCTCAAAGAGACCCATATTATAGTTCTCAGGAAAGACAGACGACGGTAGTGTATTCCACTCCTTAGCAGTTCGCATTATAAATGTGGAACAGAAACGTTTAGTACGAATAGAGGCTATACCTTCTAATGAGGTAAGGGTGATACCGAGCCGTGCGCCTGCTCGTCCTATGATGAAAAGGAGATGGTGGGATCAGATCATGAAAAGTTCCTGGAAGCATTCCCCGAAATGTAACCTATAGAAGATAGAAAAGCACGCGACCTTACGGCGGTGCTCGAGACTCTGGATCTTAGTCTCCGCCATATTATGTTGCTCACCTATAAGCCTGAAAGCTCTGCGTTCGATCGAGTCTGAGGCAGCAAGCTGGTGTTTGGAAAAACTGTACTGTTTCCAAACGTGGAAGCAGTACTTCATACCAGCCCGGACTTGTGCTTTGTACAGACTTAGAAACTGTCCTGGTGTGAAGTAACGCTTTACCTTATTCAGGATACCCAGCTTCATGGAAGCAGTTTTTGCCTTAGACTCGATGTAGGAGCCAAAGTTGAGAGTAGGCATGAGTGAAACGCCTAAGAGCTCGAGGTGATCTCCTATAGCTACAGGTATATTTCGGAAGATAGGAACTTGGAGAAACTGACTTTTTTACTACTGGATTTGCTACTTAACCAACAAAGATTACGTTTTTCATCGCAAAAAATTGGTAGGTATTATAAGGACAATGCTCAAATTTCGACTTTTCCCTGTAGTTTTGCACAAAATATACAAACACCTTTCTAACCGACTTCTAAAAACATTTATCTACTGAGATGATAATATTATAGTTTAGTGGTTCGAAAACTTAGACCTACAACGTCGTTCAAATTCCTAGAAACGGGAGGTCAACAATATTGGTTATTGTTCTTTAGAGAACAAGTTTCGAAATTCTTCAATTTTCGACTTTTCCCAGTATTTGTGTCATAAAAGCTACACATATACCAAATTTCAGTGTTGTAGGATTAGTGGAAGTACCCTAGAGGTTTTGGTTTTTTACATTTTATATTTACTCTAATATCTCAAAAACTAAGTAAGTTGAAAAATTATAAAAAATAGTTTTGAAATGTCGAAGCAAGGGGCTTTCATATGACATCCCATTTGATCTGATATTCTCACTTTTATTTTGTTTACCCCCTCTTGGACCCCAATATCTCAACAACCCCCCGATCGATATAGCTCATAACCTTACCAACAAATTGTACCAACACTATCTAATTTCATGAAGATCGGATTAACGGTTCAGAAGTTATGCTCGGACAAACATACATACATACATACATACATGCATACATACATACATACATACATACATACATACATACAAACGCCGATTCTTCCAAGTTGACTCAGAGAACTCGCTTCGCTCGTTCAAAAATGGTATTTTAGGAAGCAGGGAGTGAGAATTATTCGTTTATGGAAACAATCACATCACTCAGCACAAATCTAAATCAGTTAATTTTATTATAAGAAATTTAAAACCTTAATTACAAATTCTTCCACCAGTCTTCATACAAAGATACTGCATTAAAATAAGACCACCCGTTGTAGCCTAAATAAGAAGACATTTTCATTGACATTGAGTAGTAGAGCTCTTTTGTGAGAGTTCGTCCGGGGAAACACTACCATCTGCCACTTTGACCGAGCTTTTTTCATAATGTTAGCTTATGCACCTAAGTAGTAAGTTAGTTGTATATGTTAGTAATAGTGGTGTGTAAAGTTTTTCTATACAAATATAGATAAATATTTGATTTGATTATAATGAGAACCATAAATAGGTGCGTATAGATATACTTAAAATGCAAAATAAATATGCCGGTATGAATGGCAGAAACTGCAAGATCTGATCCCACCATCTCCCTTTCATCTTATGAAAATTATGCGCACGGGCTATCCTTACCTCATTTATTATATTACACCCTTTAAAATAGTACTAAGCGATTCGGTTCTACCTTTATAATGCAAACTGCTATAAAGTGGAACTCGGTGCCGTCGTCGAACTATACACCTCTATTCCAAATATACCACAAAAAAAACGTGGATAATCAGTATTCGATAAAGATTGAATCTAAATAACAACTTCCAGGAATATCCATAAAAATGAGAACAATTGGTCAAAACTATTTATTAGTGCATGCGCCATAGATTACTACCAAGTTATTATATCGACACGTCACGCGTCACCGCACAAACTCAAGCACGTATTATGCCCATAAAATTCGGATTTTCTCAAGAAATAAAATGTGAATTATCTTTGGTAATTCCATTCAAAAAAAAAACATTACGTAGATCAAATTTGTACCTATTTAATATCCACAATTTTTTTTATGGTATATTTGGAATAGTTGTGTATATACTCGTAATCTGCGTTTCTATAAGGCAAGAGTAAATAGGTGAATTCCAAACCTTCGTGCTCAATCGTCGGCCACATATTCACACGTGACATCGCAGTCAAACGAAGGTGTATAGGTAATAGTAACAAAAAACTCTACGTTCTTAGCTCTATCCTTGACACCATCTCTCTGACAAAAGACACGTGTATACTAAAGAATTAGAACACTTCTTACCGTCTGCACTAGGTTAGAGTATTTAGTTTCGTCTACTCTAAGTTTTTCTAAACATGATGCAAGTTTAACTAATGATCCTACAAATGTCCAAAACAAAACACGCCATAACGCTAACTACTACATAAATAGTTTGAACGGCTACCATCGTAATTATTATGCCAAAACAATTATTGACATGATTATCACAAAATTGCCACTGGCTTGGTATTCAGCGACGCATTACCATAATGTTGGTTTTGCCGTACATTGTCCTGCCCGCACAGTGTTGCCTATATCGATTTCTAGGCTACCTACCTACACCCTTCGACCAATTACTTTGGTCGAAGCCTACACCTATATTATATTACCTGGGTACAGTTATTAATCATACATTATATCGAAAGTATTTATAGCCAGAATATTATTGACAAGTTCATTTTATAAAAAGTTAAAAAACCTTGACTATTTTCCGTGTTCCAATTCAATTTAATTTAATCATCAGCCCTTGGAGTCTTCAGGAGGAAGACATATCATGTCATCGTAATTTGAAGTTTAAGCTCAAACTTAATGTTTTGGAGTCAAAAATGCCAGAGATCCCTTCAGTAAAAAAACTATTCATTTATGTACGCTTGTAAGTCAAAATTGCGTTCATATTCATCTTGTAGCCTTGCTATTTTTGTATCACGAGGTGCTTCTAAAATAAAAGCATAATGTTTGAGAGAAGTCGATCACCAATAAATAATTTACTGTCGGAATTAATTGACCTAGAGATAGGTATTCGACATATTGAATCTGTTTTATCGTGCCGATTAATTAACACTACTCGATCGATGTTTAAGCTGTTATTGGTCGAGATTGCGGCAACACTCGACCGGGTTCCACTCGAGGGCAATCAGCTTCAAGAATCGCAATTAGTTCGAATCGGATTCACACAGCAAGTACGGTCAGATTACATAAAGAATCGGAAACATATTTCGTCTAAACGATAGCCAAGGAGTAAGTGATAGTTGTTTTACGTCAAACAAAATGTGCGAGTAGCACGTCTGTTAAGGAAAGGAGTAGTTTGCAAATAATGCGATGATCAACGCTTCCTAACACTACTACACCAGCCCTTATTACGACTTGTACGTTATTATAATTTCAGCACAATAAAATATAGGAAGGGGTCAAAAATTCGGTCGCCAGATTTATCCCCTATAGGCAAACAGTTTTATTTTCTACCTTTCGTCTCCATCATCAAATCAGCTCAGTGTTACGATAATATTGTAGTGTCATCAGAACTTCACCGGCGGCGTGCAAAATTTCAGCTCAATCAGTTGGGAGAAACTGGTTTAAAATTCAGTTGCAAGATTTGTCCCCTATAAACAGACAGACAGTCAGGAAAGCAGGTTAAATAAAATGCTGTCCATACGAAATGTAACTTGTATACGAGTATATTTTCCACTCAGCTATTGCATAATAAACCAACGAAAAATAAAAACAGGGACACGAATGCTCGGAGTCTGCTTACTCATAATTACCAGAGTTTTTTAAATAGGCGAAATAAAAACATGGGCGTATAAAGAAAACCAGGGACTTAAGACCACTGAAAAACGACCCAACATTATTTATTCGGTCCCTCTTTGCTTTTAATTCGGATTTATGTATGTACATTAAAGAAAGGAGCTTATATCCTGGGAATGACAAGAGGCTCTTGTTCATGTAGATATACTTTTGTTTTTCATACTGTTACTTAATCGTGTTCTTTTAATACTATTTTCCTTCCATATCCATCATCAAATCAGCTCACTGTCACCATAACTTTATCGAAACTTGACACAATTTTGACAGGTATATATAATTTCAGTTCAATCGGTTGGGGGAACTGGTATAAAAATCAATTTTATATCAGATTTATATTTTGTACCATAAAATTTGTTCGAAACGGACACATATTGCTTAGTGTATGTAACGAACAGACAGACAAGAAAGCGAAGTAAAAAGTTATTAAAACTATATAGCCCGACTACGGTGAATGTTGACCTCAATCACAGATACAATAATACTTTACTAGTACCTCAATAGAGTTCACCTCAAATCTTTGACGGTGAACCACTACATTAGGTACTTATGTCAGTACAATATTTTAATATAGTAGGTATATGTTAATGCCTAAATCTGGGCTAATATAACCTCTTATTGTGTTCCGAACGCGCGACGTGTTCGTAAGCGTGTTAATGGAAGTACTTGTCCGCTAACCACAGCCTACTATTTCATAAACTTACGCCTTCAAGAATTTCAGCGGCCTAATCGTCCGCGAATAAGATTTCGTCTGCTAGGATTGACAACTCATTCATTTGAAATACCTATGTAATGTACGTATTATAAAATTATAAGAAAACAGAAAGGAACAGATATATGGCCAAATTCAACGTTCGTTATCTTTGTGTGGCAATGCAGGCTGTATAGCTCGCAGAACTGACAAATGTCAGGGAATAAAGGTTTTTGGATGGCGACAACAAAACGGACGACGCAGTATAACTTTTGAAACTATCATGGTTATGTATCATGGTAAATATCCCGTTTCTAGTCAAAAACTTAGGTATAGTGTTTGCAAGGGCTTGTCTTGATGGACTGACGACAGCTTAATTTAAAGGTTGCAGGAAGTCAGTGGATGAAGGAGGCTTAAAAACATTCGTTATTGCATTCTATGGCTAGACTGTTGTACAGCGATAGACTTGTACGGGCTGATGATGGTGATGATGCATCTTCGTACACTATCTTGCGATACCTAATAAAGTAAATACTACATTTTATTGCGCTTGTCTTGGAGCACAATTAGGTGGCACGGGTACCCATTTATTAACACGGTGGCTTTCTGAATTCCTGCCAACTGAGACTCCGTCGCATAGACACAGAGCTACGAATGCAGCTATATAGCTTATCTCAAGGGAAACGCGTTGACCGAGCGATGCGACGTCTCATAGCTTAATTGTAGGATGCGGCGTTTGTATGTAAGTTTGTATGTGTGTTATTTTGACGATAACTGCAGAACCGTTGATCCAATCTTGATGAAACTTGGTAAGTTATTGTGGTTATTGGATAGATTTTGTATGTTCAAACATGAGCTTGTTTGAGTACAGGGGATTTTGAGGTACGGGGTCCATGCGAGGTTACATTCGGGGCGAACTACAGTACTAGTAAAATAAGAGTAGTAAAACCATTGACTTAGTATTTTCGCTTTCTAATCTAGGGTTTACCCATAGATCTAGAAACAATTCGACAGTAAACACAGAACAATTCGAACTTTTACCTTAGTAAAACTGAATAGTACTTGGTAAACCTTAGGATTTACTTGTTTTTTTTCGAATTTACCCTAATTCTAGCTTTTACAGGAACATATGTGTGTACAATTACGTCTCTGTATACTGTATATGTTGCTGATAAATCCTGTTAAATGTGATTTCACTCGCACTGTTCATCTTCACCGGGATCTTGTCAGTGTAAGTATAACGTGGTATACCATTATCAATCTGGTAGTGCCGTTTGATAGAGGCAAATACTGCACTAGCCTTTTGCTCGTGACTCGCGGTGTATCTTGATTAAAAACAATCCCTTCCTCCTACCTTGCCCCCCTAGCATATATACATACCACAGATAAAATAATACTATACTACATACCAAATAGCATCAAGAGGAATACTCCCACTTTCGTCCGCCCAAAGACATTATAGAAGTCGCAGGAAGGTGGTGGATACAGGCGGCTCAAGACCGTTTGTCGCTGCATTTTATGGAGGGGGGCATAGTCCAGAAGTGGACTTCTGTAGGCTGATGACGATGATGAGATACCACCAAAATCTGCTCAACGTGGAACCTCCAAGATGCGGTCGATCTAGAAAATTTGCATTTCGTCATAGCACCAAATACCACAGATCGCGTGCAAACTCAGTCATAGACAGGTTGCCGTTGGTGTTTCGCATGGTATAAATTGACATACTCTATAATGTTTCCGTTAGTACCGTTGGAGGTACGCAATCATAAACGGTACCAAGTTATGGAAGTCCTTAGTTACATAATTCTCACCACACCAGCCCAATAACCGTAATCCAACAACGTTATAAAATTTGTAAGAATGTAAAATTGGTATTAATATTCATTTGGAAACGGACGCGAAGCTTGAGCTCTTGATCCGAAAGCGCCGGAAATTGCGTTGTGAACGGAACATTGTCTCCGTCGGATTACTGTCAATTCGGCACGTCATTTCCGCTTCGTGAAAACATCCGTCGGATTATGTCAAATGTTTAAACGAATCACCTGTGGAGTGTTTGAAACTTATCGGTAATTGAATGTTTTTTAAGGACCTATAGATACCCTAAAATTACTGCCTATATATAGGTACGATTTTTTTAGACCGGGGCAGAAAACAAGGTGGACGGTGGAAACTTAGCATTTTGCAAGGAACAACCAGGTGGACAAAGGTGAGCCGTTGTAAAAAAAAAACTATCCACGGATCATCCAGGTGGTCTCAGGTGGTGGTAGGTGGAGGTTAACCGGGAACTTGATAGTAGCCCCACTCTTCCAGCCTTTGACAAAATTGAAAATTGAAATTGAGTTCCCTTTTGTCCGCGGTGAAGGTTTTTGGAGTTTACTCCTTATGAATGGATTTTGATATAAGGCCTACAATACGTAAATGAATGGGAAGTACAATCGTAAAACCAAGCGTTAACAAAAGTGAACATTTCATACTGAACTGGTCAGGGGGGTTAGTACGAGAATTTGTCAGTATTCGAAACTATAAGAAGTTTCGTTTCCTTCCATACATTTACTTGCAGCGCCCCTAGCGGAAACGAGGAGAAAACTAAGGACGCTGTCAGTAAATGTTTTGAAGGAAACGAAACTTCATATAGTTTCGAATACTGACAAATTCTCGTACTAAGGGTAACTGGAGTAAACTACAGTCACGCATCGCAGCTGACACATACCATTGTTTTTTCTAAGTGCGACGGTTTTTCCCCTGGCTAAGACATCACCTACACTATGCACGCGTTCGAAAATCAACGTGTGTACAAAATCAAATGAATAATCAATAGAGCATCCAACGCACGCTTTTCTGCATGCTAGGCGCTTTTTGAAGCAATTGTGAAGCAATGTAAATTCTCTCCCATTTGTTTTAACAACATCGGCGTCGAATTTATTTATTGATAAAATATTATTATGCGCGTTTGTATATCATTATTGGATATTATATTATATAATTACTCTATTAGTTTTAATAATTACAGCTTTATTTATTTTTGTATATATTTTTTTGCACATTTTTTTGCACGCCGTTCGGGGATACAGGCGTTTGTATATACATAAATTAGTTCAGATTTCGTGTTTCTGCTCTATCATGCCCTTGGAAATATGATGAAGACTTACATATATATTTTTTGTCATATACTGTGTAGGTTTTGCTAAAAATACGTCTAAGAGAAGCCTTACCTTTAGCCTATTTTAATCCAAGTGGTGCTTAACCTTCTCAATTAATCCTGTACCGATTAAACTCATATACAAACTTACCAATTGCATTGGTGAACAACGTACCTACTTACCACATTTAATGGTGATTGGATCAACAGCTCGAAAGTTATTGTCGAACGAAGTCCCATCAAACTTTCTTATAAAAACCAACCATTCGAGTTCACATAGAAAACTCATTTCGCTCGGTCAACAAAACTACGAGTACACTCTAAATGTGGCAGATTTCAACCAGGGCTACCTGACCGTTAGGGACTAAGCCTAAGCCTTATTGTAGAATATCACTCACGGACTACATCGCACTCGACTTATAGTCTTGAGTGCCTCTTTACTGGAGAAACATTGTATGTAGACTGAGATTAAACGGAAGTACAATGTCTAGTGCTTACGAAGAGAGGCTTTAGTACTTTTACAACTAATTGGGACAGATTATCAAGTTCTATAAACTAGTACAGCCACCATAAGAGGTGGGAATTCAGAGTGACTGAGTAACAAACTCACAAACATCCAACAAGATTATTCCTCTGTGTCACATTATTTTGCCATGCTGATATGACTGTCGGTCTACATTCATGCTGTCGGTATATGCATGTCCTGACTGTCATACTCGAGTTGAGTGGCCTCTTGTATAAAGACAAATCACAAACAAGCTACAGCTCGTTCACCGTAAGATGGCATCTGTAAATACTACATGGCTGGTGACCGTTCACCGTAAGATGGCACCTGTAAATACAGGCAGGTGTCAACTTACGGTGAACGGTCTGTAGACAAGATGAACGTTTTTTTTAAACAGCCAGGTAATTGTTTTATTAGCACCATATATTGAAAATGTGTTGGGTATCAAGATTTAATGTTCCATTGCACGATAACCTTATATAACACATACTCAGATTAGGTAGTTAATAGCCGATGTTCTCAGTCGATTCATAAAATCAAAATCAGTGGATACTCTGCACCGTTTTCGGCTTGGGCGTAATTTTACAACAACCGTACTCGTATAGTCACTACGATGATAATGAAGGAAACAGCATCGTAATCTGTCCAATAGTTTCGGCTGCAAGATTGTCTGTGGTGTTCGCCTACTTTAGTTTATTATAGAGGAGGTGCAAAACACATTATTATTCTAATTGTGATGCACAGATGAAGTAGTACATCTTCTTCTGAGTTGTGGTAAGCAAAATTTATGTCAGGATAATGCATAGCCCATGGGCATAGCCCGACAGAACCAGCATGACATACCAGTATGAAAAAATAGTATGACATAGATCAATAACCCATCCAAAACGACATGCACAATTATTTTTTATTTCTGTGTAATTTGTTTTTGTTTTAATTTTTAAGTTCCTATCTTGTTTGCTTTTTCGTTGGTGTGTGTCTTTGTTTGTATAGTCATAAATAAAAGTTTATTGATTTCTTTCTTTCTTTTCTTTCAAAAGCGACGATGCAACTTGGTAGGCAGGTAGGTTATGTGAATATAATCTTAAGTTCGAACATGAGCTTCATCGGTACTGGGTTTTTTGAGCTACTGGGGTCAGCTTTTGGCGTTTATCTGGTGCACATCAGAAACGTACGTCCAGTCCGGCCTCACAAAATGCAAGGCAAATTTATGAGTTTCTACTTTCAGAGCATCTGTAATGAAAAAGCTCATTTTATGTGATGTAAATATATCTATCGAACAAGTGTTACGACGAGGTATGATCGAGAACTTTCACACATTACGACTTTCAAATAAATGCTCTAGGGATTTGGTAATAGAGATAAAAATGTAATGTATGTGCCATTTAATGTAGCCAGTTGAAATCTGCAGTTGAATTTTATTGAATGGAATGTAAAATGGTAGCTTGCAGTGTCAGTATGGGGTAGAGTATACAACATAACTGCGACGCAGGAGGTTGCGGATTCGATTCCCGTCTCGGAACAAATATTTGTGTGTTTGTCTCCTCCCGTAGATAGATAGATAGAAAATATTTTATTGTACACCTTAATAGCTAAACCCGTAGATGGCGTAAACGCCAACTAAGGGATTACCCGGTCTTGTTGATAAGATTTGTCCTGGCTGCTAGCTTATTATGGAATGTGTTATTACTGGAAGAAAGCGTTAGCAGAGTCAGGCGTGGGAAGCAATGGCAGCGATGAGTTCACCACTTGTCACGTCTTTATTCCACGATGGTGCAACTCACTGTAAAAAGAGGCCCATTGAGGCTCTGCCTACCCCTTCGGGGAAAAAGGCATGTGTATGTATGTATGTATGTATGAATTATATTAGATTAGTTAATCAGTATTTTTTCTTTTGGATTGACAAGCATTTTCAACCTCGATCGAAATAGACAATACACTCTGTACAGACCGTTCACCGTAAGATAGCCAACCAAGGCAGGGTGCCATCTTACGGTGAATTAGCTGTAACTATTCCAAGAATGACCCGCGTTTATTAGTAGCACGGTTACATTACATTTTAGTAGGGTTTAAAAAATAAAACCAAGACAGTATTCAATTACTTGGGGTTTTATGACCACGTACATTGTTGTCAGGTTAAGATTTTTTAAATTACCTTCTGGTAAGACACTCGCTATTTTTTTCTCTCAATCTGTTTTTGTAAATATGTGCTTATACTACAGTATTTCCAGTCAATCATCATCATCATCATCAGCCCAAACTAGTCCACAGCTAGACATAGGCCTCTCCCAATACGCGCCACTGAGCCCGATGTTCGGCTCTTCTCATCCACATTCTGCCCGCCGCCTTTCGTAGGTCATCGCTCCACCTAGCCAGAAAGTGCCCCACGCTACGTTTGCCAAGACGCGGTCTCCACTCAAGAACTCGCTTACCCCTACGGTTGTCAGTTCCTCGGCATACATGACCAGCCCATTGCCAGTTCAGCTTGCTAATCCGGTAAGCAATTAATTTAGATCTCTTTTTGATAATCTCATTTCGGATTTTAACTTTTAGAGAAACTCCGAGCATAGCTCGTTCCTGTCAATCAACTTTCATAAAGCAATCGACTCGCAAGTCTGTCAAATAAATAATCGAAATCTCCTAACAATAAAAGAACTTCGTTGCCATAAAAAATATGAACCTACCCACCTTTCACATTATTTACCATGGAGGAAAACCATGAATACTTTACGAAGATAGCTCTAAAATATTGGTCCGTTCCGTGCCGCTGTCGTGATGGCTTGACAGTAAGTCAGACATGACATGACGGGTTCATCGTCTGAAAACACGCGATATGCGATGCAAATCCTGCGGAATTATTTCAATAGGACACGTTTACCAGAACTAAACTCAAACCGTGATACTAATAAACGCGGATCATCCTTTAAATAGTTACACCGTGTTTTATCTCTTTCGATCACATTTGAATCTGCCTGTCAATGCAAAAGACAAAACACTGTGCAAGTATTCCAATTATAATTCGAATTATAAAACTCTTTATTAAGATATTAAAAGAGTTATTCTTGGAATAGGTTCACAATGATTTGTCTTTTGCATTGTCCATAGAGTTCCAAATTAATTCACAAGGGAAAAAACAAGGCATAACTATACAAATAATGATCCGGGTTTATTAGTATCGTGTCAGGAGGCCAATCGGAAACAGACGAGTGATTGCTTCTTTTGTTAATTTTCCTTGTAAAACGTTTTATTTGTACATACATACATACACACACGCCTTTATCCCTGAAAGGGCGAACGTGACAAGTGGAGAGCTCATGGCCGTCATTGCTTCCCACGACTGACTCGGCTAAAGCTTTCTTCCAGTAATAACATATTCCATAAATAATAATAATAAGCTTGCAGCCAGCACAATTCTTATACCAACGAATCTTATCAACAAGTCCTGGTAATGTTTCTGAGTAAAGATTATGAATCACTAGCGATCCGCCCCGGCTTCGCACGGGTAGCCCCCGGTGAAAAATAGCCCCCCCCCCCCCCCCCCCCCCCCCCACGATATTTTATTACTTATTCTGCTATTCAGAGCGGAAAAGAATCCAGCAAAAAAGAGATAACTAACATCGGTCCAGCCGATCTTGAGTTATAAGTGGTGTGACTAACACGACTTTGTTTTATATATGTAGAGATTAAATATGAGTATTCCCATTAAACAAAGGTGTTACTAATATTACCACTAAAACCAAGCAATTATAAGTATTCCCATTAAACAAAGGTGTTACTTATATTACCACTAAAACCAAGCAATTATAAGTATTCCCATTAAACAAAGGTGTTACTAATATTACCACTAGAACCAAGCAATTATAAGTATTCCCATTAAACAAAGGTGTTACTAATATTACCACTAAAACCAAGCAATTATAAGTATGCCCATTAAACAAAGGTGTTACTAATATTACCACTAAAACCAAGCAATTATAAGTATTCCCATTAAACAAAGGTGTTACTAATATTACCACTAAAACCAAGCAATTATAAGTATTCCCATTAAACAAAGGTGTTACTAATATTACCACTAAAACCAAGCAATTATAAGTATTCCCATTAAACAAAGGTGTTACTAATATTACCACTAAAACCAAGCAATTATAAGGAACTAATCAGTACGCATTTCATTACTATACCACAGTATGCAGCACTTGGTTACATTCCTAAAATATCATCATCATCCATAGAAAGCAAAGGCTGCATATTATAATGTGTTCTGTCCATCGAAATGGGGAGATTCCTCTTATTCAGCGTCTGGTTTGTGGTCGCCACTAGAGAAATTTTCTTCCCCAACAGAAGCCAAAAAAAACTCCTTTATATTTCTAAAACGAAGGTTTACGTGATTTCTCAGTTGCGTTCCGTACCTGCCTTTCCATAATTCAAACTGACGGCGCTTTTAATATCCACCTGCAAAAGGAATTATTATTAATATAGGCAAAGGGATTGTTAGGCTGAAATTTATTAATTATAACGTCAGGTATGTGTGGCACAGAAATTTACGTGGAGTAGGGGTAACTCGGTAATATAAAGGAAAATTACATGATAGTTGGTAGTGATTTCGATCAGTTGAGCTACCTTAAGATCGCTAGCAGCGGTCTTCAGGTAGCACAACTGTTTAATATGTATTTTGTACATACCTTGTATTAGTTGTATTATTCTTTCTGTAAATAAATGTATGCATGTTGCTTAGTTTTAATGAAAATTAAATGTCAAATTATTTCGTTCACCAATATTTTTAGGGTTTCGTAACCAAACTACGGAACCCTTATTGATTCGTCATGTCTGTCTGTCGTCTGTCTGTCTGTCTGTCTGTCCGTGTATGTCACAGCCACTTTTTTCCGAATCTGTAAGAGCTATGCTGTTGAAACTTGGTAAATAGATGTATTCTGTGAACCACATTAAGATTTTCACACAAAAATAGAAAAAAAACAAGTAATTTTTGGGGTTCCCCATACTTAGAACTGAAACTCATTTTTTTTTCATCAAACCCATACGTGTGTTGTATATATGGATAGGTCTTTAAAAATAAAAATGAGGTTTCTAATTTAATTTTTTCCTAAACTAAATAGTTTGCGGGAAAGATACTTCCAAAGTGGTAAAAGGTGTGTCCTCCACCCGTAACTTCTAAAATAAGAGAATGATAAAACTAAAAAAAATATATGATGTACATTATTACCATGTAAACTTCCAACGAAAATTGATTTGAACGAGATTTAGAAAGTAGTTTTTTTTTAATACGTCTTAAATCGTAATCCATCCAAGATCTTTTATATTATGTTACTTGCTGCTACAGAACCCTTCATGGGCAAGTCCAACTCGCACTTGGCCGCTTTTTTTATTTACCGGCATAGAATTTCTAATAACACTACGATGGACTTAGCATTGCATACACTATGAACACAAAAATATGGCATCTTTGAAAATTCGAACGAAGACAAATGAGTTCTATACTCTGCTGGTTCGCTGGTTCACACTCGAGTCCAAATGTGTTCAATAGTCAAGCAGCAATGGACGGATTAGACTTGTCAGAATTTTCCCTCTTTATACGTTTTGTTTCTCTTTTGGTTCGGACACTTTTTGAGCGGTGACCCAAAGTACATTAACTTTGAGGTCAATGCCTAATGGAACGGAGCGGGATGCGTTTAGGATGATGGTGCCAGACTCGTGACTCCCCTAATTTCCCCCTTTGGGGAGACATCAGGATTTTTCAGATAGGTTGTTGTGTGTGCTAATGAATGATCCCATTTATCAATAAAAGAGTTTGATCGATTTAGATACGGATTTATTTTTGTGAAAGATGGTGTTTGCGAGATGGTTCTTAGCGAAGTTTGGTGGAAATTGGTGCAGACGTTTCCATACAATAAAAACCATAAAAACAAAAAAAAAAACAAAAATGGAGACACACAAATCCTTCACCAGTAAGCCTGTGGTGTCTATCTAACAACGTGACGCTCTTGCATACGAACCGAATGGCGCAGCTCCACTCTCGATGGTCCGATGACATGTTTAAGATCGCCAGGAAGTCAGTGGATGGAGACAGCACAAGACCAACCGTTATGAAAGTATATTATGAAGTACTATGTCCAACTTAAGGCGCATACAACAGCCAAATTCTGTCACTTTCTAGCTCATTAAAGTTCAGGTAAGTTAGAAAGTGACACCATAGCACTCGCGGAACGAAAAATAAGTGAAAATAACGAAAAATAATAGTTTTCCACGTGAAAAACCGTCGTATCACAGAATCATACGTTCAACTTGAAGATAAAGTCTTTGCCGACATTTAGGTGAAAAAAAGGTATAATATTCTATGTCGTTTAAAAGGTGAATTAAATTTTCATTCGATAACAGCTGCATTTTGTTATCTATTGTCACATAGTTTACGAACTAGAACATTTTTGTACGTTCACTATACAGATAAAAAGCCAATGAATGACATATAGTTTTTCCAGCACATAATATTGACTCCTTTATGAGGAGAAAGCCTCCAATTGACGACCTCTGTGGCGCTGCAGGCGAAGGTTCGCCTGCGACGCAGGTGGTTGCGGGTTTGATTCCCGCCTTGGAACAAATATTTGTACGATCTGCAAATATTTGTTCAGTGTGTTCTAGGAATTTTCTATGTATAATAAAAAAAAACTATGTAATGTATTGTGTTAAGTGTAGTTATCTAGTACCCATAACACAAGCTCTGTTTAGCTTGGGGCTAGATAATGTTGTATGAACTGTCCAGCATTAACACTTATAATTAACACTTAGCATTTTTTAAATAATACCAATTGGCTGCTCTGTACGCCTTAATATACCTACGGGACTTGTACTATTATATATTCTGTGCTACCGGTTGATGATGATAATGCTATTACATACTGAACCTTATTTTATGCTTCCTTGAAACATGTACGACTATTTCTCAACAAAGCCTGTAACTAAAGTACATAAAAGCCGTAAATAAATCGAAACTCAATAATACAGATTGCCTATAATTCAATGGGCCTGCTTAATTTGCATGGCGCGATTACGTATTAGGCGGAGAGCCGAGCGAAACGTATTTAGGATCACGTTCACGAAGAAAACCGGGCATGTAAGACAAAGTAACGAATTGACGACACGCAAGACTTAAAGTCGGTACAAAACGCACTGCGGGTCTTGGTTCCTCTGAAGTTAGGCTCTTGCAAATATAAATACGATTATTGAGTAAATTAGTTCAATTAATCGTTGTTTTTAGCGATTATATATTGTAACTTCCCCCCTCTCGTACACACTACCCCCCCACTCCACTTACTTAATTTTATTAACCTCTCAACCCCTCGCAACCCTAAACCCCAACAAACACTAGAAACTACTGAAACTGCTCTTAAACTTAACTCCCGTTTTCCAACTTTCTTAGTTACTTACATGAACGTATCTTTGATATGCTCATAATCTTAGTTATGGGTTTGCTTGATTCATTACTTAATTAATTTGGCCATGGTGATCGTCTAGTTTTTAGTGGTAGGACCGTACGTTGTGTAATTGTAGTAATTCAGGTAATTTCAAGTTATTTATGTCAAGACCTAACAATACCTAATGAAACCTAACTAACCTTATCTAACGAATAATGAATAATATAGAAACTACTAAAATATAAATTCTTTATTGATTAGTTTTAAAATATAATTTGACTAACCTAGTTTATCCCGTCATTATTAATTTTAGATTTTATCCTAATCTATAACTACAGTTCAAAGACTTCCTCTCTATACCATACTTATAAAATTTCCTAACTTTCCTAATATAATACCTATAAACAAATCTATTTAATGACTTTATCCTAAAGTTCACTCCAACATAATTTGATTAGTATGAACGCATCACTGAGTCAAAAGAGATGTGTTATCCTCATAACAACAGTAGGTATGAATACTTCATAAATTATCAAGATTAAAAGCTATGGATTTAGCTAAGGTTTGTTAGTCAGTCTGTATAGTCTTGTACTGGGACACTTTAAGGGCCGCACAATAAAATTGTGCGGGACAGTTCATCCGACCTCCCCTCAACTGTCTTTCCGAACCTCGCCATACATAAATATTATAAAATATAATGACGTTAAGGGACAAAGAAACATTCATACAGGAAAGTTATTATTCCAGAATGTTTGTATAAAAATGTATTTCAGGATTTAAAATTATATTTAATATAAAAGTCTTAATTTTGAGACTCATATTAAAATATAGATCTTTATTGATCTTTATAGACTCATTTATGCTTTAAAAGAGGATTCACAAACTCTAATGGTCCATGACACGCTCAAACTTATAAATTCTTAGAGGCTTAAACCTCAGATAATGAAAGATTAAGTATATTTATAAATACCATTTAGTCAAGTGTCTAAGATTCAAACTTGACTTCAGACTCATTTGGTCATCAAGCATTTTAGCCTAAATATTTATTTATTAGATGGAAATAACGGTTATAACGGTATTCATAAAATTTCCCGAATTAACCTAAACGAAAGTCTTACCTTAATACCTACAACAACTACGAATTCTCTTACTCGAACTACCTAAAGGTTTTATTGTTAATCTATTTTTATTCGAACTAGCAGTGAGGAGGGTAGCTCGCGATCTTCCATCAACTCTTCTAACCCCGGACTTGCCTTTACGGAAAGGCCCCTAAGTTCTAATAATAACCTAAAATTCTACGGAATAAGAACTAGAACTACCTTGAAGTTAAATATTTTATTTTATTTTTTTAAACGAACTAACAGTGAGGTGGGTTAACTCGTGATCATCCAACACTCTTCTAACCCGGACTTGCCTTCACGGAAAGGCCCCTAAGTTCTAATAGTAACCTAACATTCTACGGAATAAGAACAAGAACTACCTTGAAGTTAAATATTTTATTTTATATTTAAACGAACTAACAGTGAGGTGGGTTAACTCGCGTTCATCCAACACTCTTCTAACCCGGACTTGCCTTCACGGAAAGGCCCCTAAGTTCTAATAATAACCCTAACATTCTACGGAATAAGAACAAGAACTACCTTGAAGTTAAATATTTTATTTTATATTTTAACGAACTAACAGTGAGGTGGGTTAACTCGCGATCATCCAACACTCTTCTAACCCGGACTTGCCTTCACGGAAAGGCCCCTAAGTTCTAATAGAAACCTAACATTCTACGGAATAAGAACAAGAACTACCTTGAAGTTAAATATTTTATTTTATATTTAAACGAACTAACAGTGAAGCGGGTTAACTCGCGATCATCCAACACTCTTCTAACCCGGACTTGCCTTCACGGAAAGGCCCCTAAGTTCTAATAATAATCCTACATTCTACAAAGCCTAGTAGAAAATAATCTAAACTACAAATAAAGCTCGGTATAATAAAACTCTTCTGAATAATTTATATAAATAAAATACAGTCAAAGTCTGTCTTTACCTTTACAAGAACTAATTTCTGTTTTAAAGAATTCCCCAAATAAAACCTTGGAACATAATAAAATAGCATAGGAAAGAATTATCAATATTTGATATAGCAGATTAGGGACTTCAAGTTCCTCCTTCTATTCTAGTCAGGATTCACTTAGCACGGCTCTTGCTAGGCTGAGTATAATCATGAATATCAAAAACGATTTCTTTATAGCTTTTGGTAAAACCCCAGTTACCTATTTGTTTCAAACTTTATAATTTTGTCACAACAAAATAATCTAAAATCACAACTTTTACTTTTAACAAGTTTAGATTTACTAGCTTATTATTTCAAACAAGATAGTTTAAAAATGGAACTTCTGAATCCAATTCAAAATTCAAAACTATTCTTTGAATATAAATTATGATAGTAGATATCCTGGTTTGTTACATCAGGTCAGTGTCTCAAGAGTCACTCCCTTCTCTAGTAGAGATCATCTTCAGTACGGCTTTGCTTGACTGGAGTATAACCGTTAATAACAAAATTGAGTTCTCTTTCATCTCAATAGATATCACTATGTAAAATTTGCGAATTATTTCTCTCCAATTAAACACAGAAGTTCACTATTTCAAAATAAGTTGGATTTTAGATTTAATCGATAAGTAAGATTCACATTAAGCAATAGACTGCAAATATGAAAAGGAATTTCTATCAAGATATAAACCCTAACTAAAGGTTACGTGAAAACTAGGAACAAGTTTCTAGATTCAGTTTATCAAAGAAAAGGGTAAAAACTATTAAGTAAAATCATTAAAGCAATTAAACTGCTTTGAAAGACTTCTTAATTAATCCAAACGAAAACGTAAACGCAAACGTAAATGCAAACACAACACAAACGCAACATAGACGTCAACGCATTCAAGCGTAACGTAAACGCAAACGTAAGCGTCAATGCAAACATAAACGCAACATAAACGTAGACGAAACAATAAACGTAAACGCAAACGTAAACGCAAACGTAAATGTAAACATAACACAAACGCAACATAAACGTAAACGCAATCAAGCGTAACGTAAACGCAAACGTAAGCGTCAATGCAAACATAAACGCAACATAAACGCAACGTAAACGCAAACGTGAATGTAAACATAACACAAACGCAACATAGACGTCAACGCAATTCAGCGTAACGTAAACGCAAACGTAAGCGTCAATGCAAACATAAACGCATAGTATTTTAATTACTTTAATTACTTTACTTTAATTTATTTTATCAGTAATGTACACACAAGCCATCAATTTATTCAATAAGACACAACAATACAAAAGGTTTATAATCAAATCACTTACCAATGATTTTCCAATATACACAAATCACTGCAATCCAAAAATGCAAAACACTGTCTGATTTGACCACTAATCAAAATTGAACACTCAGTTTATTCATGAATTTACTTCTACTTTTATCACCAAATGAAACCACAATATTGGTTTTACTTACAAATTTTACACAAACTTTATCACAAAATCAAAATACAACACTGAATTTACGTACACTTTTCTAACTTACTGTACTCTTTGGTAACTCGCGTTCAATACTTCCAACTCCCGACTGTTTCCGTTGCGCGTCCGTAATCAACTGCCTTTTTCACGTTAATTGTTCTCAATTTATACAAAAACTATCGGCGTTACTACCGGCGTCGCTACCGGCGTCGCTACCGGCGTCACTACCGGCGTCGCTACCGGCGTCGCTACCGGCGTCACTACCGGCGTCGCTACCGGTGCTACTATCGATGTTACTATCGGCGTTACTACCGGCGTCGCTACCGGCGTCGCTACCGGCGTCACTACCGGCGTCGCTACCGGCGTCGCTACCGGCGTCACTACCGGCGTCGCTACCGGTGCTACTATCGATGTTACTATCGGCGTTACCACCGGCGTCGCTACCGGCGTCGCTACCGGCGTCACTACCGGCGTCGCTACCGGCGTCGCTACCGGCGTCGCTACCGGCGTCGCTACCGGTGCTACTATCGGTGTTATACGATTCCAACAGCAAAGGTCATTCACTCCACTCAATTTCTATTGTTTTATATGTCTCTTACAGACATTTCAAATTCTCCTAACTTCAAGCTCTTTAAATCGATTAAAATATTATGTGTTTCCGCCAAGCGGAACGATGTGGGTAGACCTCAGCAACAGAGAGATACTTAGTAGTAACATTAAGTATATAATTTGTATATATTGAATAATTTCATGTTGTTTATTTATTTTGTTATTCCTAGCATGTTTTACTTGCTAGATTTCTTGTACTGTGCAACATTTTTAACCTTAAATATGTTTGTGAAGTAAACGAATCATCAGTCAGTACGTATGATTAGTTACAGCTCGACCCCCTGCAAATTTTCGCAGTTAATTTTCCCAAAATTTACTATAGGAAATTTGGCATAATCCAATTTTACTCACAAACACAATTGAACTTCATTATTCTCTTCATACTTTCCAAATTACGAGTAAACTACAATTTGTTAGTGCTTAAAATCAAATATATATTTAATCTCGTGTGTGTTAGGGTGGGTGTGTATATAGTGTAAAGTGTTTTTAAACCCAATCTGAAAACAGTCCATTAAGAACTCGAGCATCAGACGATAATTATGATAGCATGACCAAAACACCCAACCACAGAAACCATCTGTTTAATCTAGGTTCAGCAAAAGAAGCAGGGCTGTGAATTCTGCTATACCCGAGTGATATCAAGTAGCCCTTCCCGATCAAACCCTTGTTTGAAGTGAAAGTACTACCTCCCCCCTACTTATTCCAGATCACCCAATAATGGCAAGTGTAACGGGGTAAAATAATCATGTTATTCCCCCGAAACTAAAGTCCCATAATGAGCCATTTTCAATTCGGCGCATGTAGGAGTGCCCAGTTCGAACCTAACCACGTAAGTAGAACTTTTAATGAAGGCAACTCGTGACAGGAATATTTTGTCTAAAGACTTAAACCTAACACCAAATCCCTTCCTTCACCAACCGTCCTTTGTGTAGTAAATGTCATATCTAAAATTAAGCACCAGCAACCGTTTCTAACCTAGGAACTGTGGAATTAACTAAGCCCTTTATTTTTTTTTATTTTTTTTTTTTTTATTTTTTTTTTTTTCATTCATCATCTCTTAAAACTCCTTACGTAAAAGTTTCGCAGTAGATTCACGCTACTTAATTAGCCCAACAGGTCAGTTTAGGTAAGAAACTTTTGTAAAATAACAAAATAAATTCGTTAAATTTAAGCTGATAAATAATAAATCAATTCAATCGATGAAAGCTTGTTAAACCAGATTATGATCATTCAAATTATTATTCGCTAACATTTTTAAATCTTAAATATCCTAGATAATTAATTTCTGTAACAAACCACAGCATGACTTCAAATTCATTCACTTTTTTTTTCATTTTTATCTTTTGAATCTTCAGGTTTATTTACTGCATGAAAAATATGAATATAATTTAAGTTATATTTTTTTATTTTAATCGAACTAAACAGTGAGGAGGGACTCGCGATCATCCTTCACTCTTCTAATACCGGACTTGCCTTCACGGAAAGGCCCCTAATTCTAAAAATATCCTATTTTCTACGAAACGAAAACGAACTACCTTGAAGTTATATTGTATTTTTTTTTTTTTGTTTTTTAATAGAACTAACAGTGAGGAGGGCTAACTCGCGATCATCCTTCACTCTTCTAACCGCGGACTTGCCTTCACGGAAAGGCCCCTAATTCTAAAAATATCCTATTTTCTACGAAACGAAAACGAACTACCTTGAAGTTATATTGTTTTTTTTTTTTTTTTTTTAATAGAACTAACAGTGAGGAGGGCTAACTCGCGATCATCCTTCACTCTACTAACCGCGGACTTGCCTTCACGGAAGGCCCCTAATTCTAAAAATATCCTATTTACTACGAAACAAAAACGAACTACCTTGAAATTTTTTTTTTTTTTTTTGTTTTTTAATAGAACTAACAGTGAGGAGGGCTAACTCGCGATCATCCTTCACTCTACTAACCGCGGACTTGCCTTCACGGAAAGGTCCCTAATTCTAAAATATCCTATTTTCTACGAAACAAAAACGAACTACCTCGAAGTATTTTTTTTTTAAATTAAGTTCCCAATATTGTTACTTGAATTTCATACTATTATATTGTTTTCAAAACATAATTATCATATAACTTTTGAAACTATCATGGTTATGTACATATAAAACTCAAAAATCATGGTAAATATCCCGTTTCTAGTGAAAATTATAATTATCATACTTAAATATATATATAATAAGAATAATATACTATAGTCAGGCCATTCTAATAGGTAACACTTGACAACTCATCAAAATTCAACAACGTAACTCTGTAACGGCGGGCATAAAATAAGAACTGCAAAACGCTTATATTTTTTTATAAATTACGATTACATATTTATTGTAATAATGACCGATACGAGTAATTTTACGATTTTCTTTCACTAATAAACCATTCTAAACGTAATAAACAATTTCTGATTCAAAGAACTGAACGCCGCCACAATGTTGTGTCATTTAACCCTTTTTATTTACAAACACTAGGAATGCCACTCCAAAAATCGAAAGCCGATAAGTAGAATAGAATGCAGCGATTACTTGTGAAGAAATATCTTCATAAATTAGTAACCTCGTTGTGATTATAGAAAACATAATTATATTTATTATTCTTTTAACTAACTATAAAAATACAAAAAAGAACTAAATAGAAAAATCATTGATGTTAGGTACAATTTAGGTGGGGTGTATAAATCATAATGGACAATGCATCGTATCACTCTGCACAAGTTGTCACACCACCAACACATAAATATTGAAATTAAGAATTGGCTATTAAGAAATGGTGTGGACCAAGTCCAACTTTATTAAAAGTTGAGTTGTTAAATCTGGTAAAAGCAACTAAGCCGTCCAAGCTCCGCTATGTAATCGATGAACTAGCCCTAGAGCATGGTCACAAAGTTATTCGATTCCCTCCCTACCACTGCCAGTATAACGCTATCGAGCTTATTTGGGCACAAATAAAGGGTCATACAGCGCGGAACAATACTGAACCATTCTTCAGTACTGCTAAAATGATGACTCTCCTACAAATTGTGTGTGCAGAAGTCAGTCAGAAAAGTCGTAGAGAAAACAAAGAAAATAATTTTACAAGATTTTGAACGAGATGGTAAAATAAACAATATTATTGAAAATGAATTAATAATATCTCTAAATGCTGTCAGCAGTGATAAAGATGACAATACTAATAACATTTCTGATAGTCCAACTGAATAAATGCATTTTTTTTTTGTTAAATTAGACAACTGTCTTATTTTGCTCCTTAAATTTACGAAAGAAAATAATGAGACAGGGATTCGCCCGATAACCCTTAAAATTCACATATGTTCCAAGTTCGTATCGATTCAATCACCCTAATCGATGTTTCCAAGCAAGTCACCTCAATATGAAGATAAAACCGACAAACGTCAAATGTCACCCACGAAATTGGCCCGACTATAACTTTTTATTTTTTATTTTTATTTTAGTTCAACCCGCTAATATATCATTTTTTTTATTATTTATTTTACTCTTTATTATTTCAACTTTAAATTAAATTTTGACACACATCTGGGCTTGTCATTTTAATTTTGTTATTAAATTATCTATAGGTACTTTCATACAACAAAATATATTAAAACTCCGTTACACATAATATCGAACAAGAAACCATGTCAAAGCCCTGTGATTATACATACTAGACTTTAAGTCCTAGAATGGTTTGTTGAAATATAGGGATGTTAGTACCAGATACACCTTTAAATAAGTTTTTTTTTTAAAATACCCTTTATATTTCGACACTCCACTTTTCTACCAACAATTTCCGAAAAATAAAAACATTGACTAGATCTGTTCAAGATTTCATACCCTGCTTTCTAATCAAATAATATTGTACTTCAGAAATCTTATCAAGAACGTTAAATTGTAAACTCTAAAATCAAACATTTTGTTTCTATATTTCACGCAACCTTTGTTCAAATCTTATGAAAAACTCATTTAAAAACACTGTTGAAACACTAGGTCCCTCCATAACCTCAAACCCCAACAATTTTTTTTTATGGATCCATTTAAAAATCTACTTAAATTACCTGTTCATTCAACATCATACACGACTCCTTTTAGATACTATTCACTGTAGTTCATTCATCCCTAGCTTTCCAACAGCATTATTTATATTTAAATACTTAATTTACCTTTTAATGAACTACTCTTAACTAATAAGCTTACTATGAATCTCACCTATCCAAATTAAGCTACTCCTTTTCTAGTTTACCCCATTTAAAAATCTACATATAGTTTGAATATATTGAAACCAAACCTTTCAATAAATTACCCCTTTACTCAGAAAGAAAAAATGCTAAATTTGTTATATATATATTATATTACCTTTTTTTTATCACCCAAACTTAACAAAAGAATAAAATCAAACTTTGACCAATGACAAGGTATTGTTTAGATATAATAACCCAACTCAATCAGTTTCTAGACTATCTTGATTCTAGTTCAGAAGAGTTTTGCTATACCTATTTATTTCCTTAATCCTAAGTTACACCTTTTTTTTTTTTACTACAGGCACTAATGCAATGAATCATCTAAGTACGTTGATACTAAACTTTAATAAGAAAAAAACATAACACGAGAATGAAAATTTGTGATTACGCATTTTGTACAATAGAACCCTCATTTAATCTAGGCGTATTTACGAGTCTGAAACTTTGAAATAAATAAACAAATCTTAGTTTTTTTTTTTTTTTTTTTTTCTACTAACCTAAATCAAACAACAATTTTTTTTTTATACCTCGCCTAACTTGGCTAAGCCCTTTATCTTAACCTAGCCAAACCTAAGGAAAGAGTTCGTTCAGCAAGCACCACCACCATACCTATCCCTGCCACAAAGCAGCAGTGCTGCATTGCTGTGTTCCGGTTTAAAGAGGAAGGGCGCCGGCGAAATCACAGGCACATGAGACCCCTCATTTCTACGTCTCCGGGTGTCAGCCGCAGTGCAATGCCACACGGGGCGCGTCCCAGGTGTACGCGACCCATGAGGCAATGCACCGTTCATAGGCAGAGGGTACCACTCAACATCAGGTGGGCCATCCGCTCAATCCGTTATTTCAAGTAGTATAAAAAGTAAAACCTGAGTAGTTTTTTTTTTCTTACCTAACCTAAGTGAAACCTAACAATCTAACTAACCTAAGAGAATCTGAAGCAGATATTACTTTTAACATCCTAAGCGAAACCTTATTTTTTTTTATTTTCTCCCTCAAAACCTAATTAGATTATGTTATACCATATTTGATTCTAACAAATAAATACTCAGAAATGAACCATACCCATTTGCTCCAACAATTCATTATTTTGTTCTATGCAACTTATTTTTTTTTTTTATTTATTTACTGAGTCGGCCTATGAGTAAAAATAATTAATAATAAAGATGTAAATAGATTTATTTTAATCTCAATTTAAAGATTTTAAAAGGTACATTCTTACGTAATCATTTATCACAGATGTCAAAACTAAATGCAAGCAATCTACGACCCCCTTTTCAAATAACTACATACCTACGTATAATATCAAAGAAGATTTATTCTAAAGCAAAACAATATATTTTCCGACTTCCACATTTGAATAATTATATACTTACTTCTATAACAAAAACCATTTCACGATACTATAGTTAACTAAAAATAATAAAATTTACGACCCCCCGATTCAAAGAATGAAATACCTACTTGTATGAAAAGATAAAGTTAACCATTTACAAAAACTATTTTTAAAACGACTTGTTTAACGTCCATTAATTGATAATGTAATAATATACACTCTCAAAAACTTAATATCTTTGAATAATCCCGCTTAAAGAAATCAACCCCTAAAATCCAAAAAATATTATCTATCAATTTATCTAACTATCTACCTGTCTATCTACCTATCTATCTTCCTATCTATCTACCTATCTTTCTTTATGAAAGTATTTACCTATAATCACATTCTAGTCTAATTCAAAATATTTTATTTATTGACCTCCCCGTTCAAAGAATTTTAATTCCCACTTTTACAAGGCAAACCCACTATTTACCTACTTAAAATTTATTAACTAACCGACCCCCCGTTTAAAGAATTAAATACCTATTTTTACATTAATTAGAAATGTTGGGTAGAACTACTCTAAGTTAAATTCTTATTTTAGAAAAAAAAATACCTTAGGCAAAACTGAGAAATTTACCTAGTTAGAATTTACCCCGTTTTATTCTATGTAAATGGAACAAACTTAATATATTATAACAACAAAAATCATAGATAAGTAGCTCAAAATAAAATAAGAAACATAAAAATATAATTTTACTATTAACATAATCCTATTTTACTAGTAACCTATTTTATGAATCTACAATGACTAGATCAGTAATTTTTTCTAGAAGGCGTTAAAAGGAGATGAACCTAATGATGATGGTATTCTTTATACCTTGAACAAATATTTCTGCAAAAGTTTTTAGATTCATTATATTCAATTAACCTCAATAGAACCTCACTTAATCAATTATATTTCAATTTTTCCAAAATTTACCAATAAAATGATATCTACCTTTATAGAATTTTAAAATTGCAACTACATAAGACTGAAAGTGACTTTATTTACTTTGTTACTTTGCCTAGAAATATAAGTTAACCTACCTATTTTCTCGCATAGTCTTTAAGTTCGATAACCTTTTAAACAAGGACTCAATTATCTATTTATATTTAATAAATTTAACAAACACTACCTACCTTCCAACTACGTAATGAAATTATTTTCCTACAACGAAGACTTACATAATTTATAAAACTATTAAATAAAAAGATGCCTACAAAAATTACTAAATAAAATACCTAATTATAGTTTGACTTGACACAGAACTTTCCTTTATTTACGGCAACAAATTGTGCGGGAAACCCGCCACATGAATTAAATACTAAATCAACAACCCACAAACTAACAATATACCCAAATATATTTATTTTATACTTATGACAGCTTAAAAAAAATAACCTAATTAAATTCATATTACTAATAAATTGAGTAACTACTTAATTCAGACATAAACTATCCTGGTCACGGCTAGACCATATTGTAACTTCCCCCCTCTCGTACACACTACCCCCCCACTCCACTTACTTAATTTTATTAACCTCTCAACCCCTCGCAACCCTAAACCCCAACAAACACTAGAAACTACTGAAACTGCTCTTAAACTTAACTCCCGTTTTCCAACTTTCTTAGTTACTTACATGAACGTATCTTTGATATGCTCATAATCTTAGTTATGGGTTTGCTTGATTCATTACTTAATTAATTTGGCCATGGTGATCGTCTAGTTTTTAGTGGTAGGACCGTACGTTGTGTAATTGTAGTAATTCAGGTAATTTCAAGTTATTTATGTCAAGACCTAACAATACCTAATGAAACCTAACTAACCTTATCTAACGAATAATGAATAATATAGAAACTACTAAAATATAAATTCTTTATTGATTAGTTTTAAAATATAATTTGACTAACCTAGTTTATCCCGTCATTATTAATTTTAGATTTTATCCTAATCTATAACTACAGTTCAAAGACTTCCTCTCTATACCATACTTATAAAATTTCCTAACTTTCCTAATATAATACCTATAAACAAATCTATTTAATGACTTTATCCTAAAGTTCACTCCAACATAATTTGATTAGTATGAACGCATCACTGAGTCAAAAGAGATGTGTTATCCTCATAACAACAGTAGGTATGAATACTTCATAAATTATCAAGATTAAAAGCTATGGATTTAGCTAAGGTTTGTTAGTCAGTCTGTATAGTCTTGTACTGGGACACTTTAAGGGCCGCACAATAAAATTGTGCGGGACAGTTCATCCGACCTCCCCTCAACTGTCTTTCCGAACCTCGCCATACATAAATATTATAAAATATAATGACGTTAAGGGACAAAGAAACATTCATACAGGAAAGTTATTATTCCAGAATGTTTGTATAAAAATGTATTTCAGGATTTAAAATTATATTTAATATAAAAGTCTTAATTTTGAGACTCATATTAAAATATAGATCTTTATTGATCTTTATAGACTCATTTATGCTTTAAAAGAGGATTCACAAACTCTAATGGTCCATGACACGCTCAAACTTATAAATTCTTAGAGGCTTAAACCTCAGATAATGAAAGATTAAGTATATTTATAAATACCATTTAGTCAAGTGTCTAAGATTCAAACTTGACTTCAGACTCATTTGGTCATCAAGCATTTTAGCCTAAATATTTATTTATTAGATGGAAATAACGGTTATAACGGTATTCATAAAATTTCCCGAATTAACCTAAACGAAAGTCTTACCTTAATACCTACAACAACTACGAATTCTCTTACTCGAACTACCTAAAGGTTTTATTGTTAATCTATTTTTATTCGAACTAGCAGTGAGGAGGGTAGCTCGCGATCTTCCATCAACTCTTCTAACCCCGGACTTGCCTTTACGGAAAGGCCCCTAAGTTCTAATAATAACCTAAAATTCTACGGAATAAGAACTAGAACTACCTTGAAGTTAAATATTTTATTTTATTTTTTTAAACGAACTAACAGTGAGGTGGGTTAACTCGTGATCATCCAACACTCTTCTAACCCGGACTTGCCTTCACGGAAAGGCCCCTAAGTTCTAATAGTAACCTAACATTCTACGGAATAAGAACAAGAACTACCTTGAAGTTAAATATTTTATTTTATATTTAAACGAACTAACAGTGAGGTGGGTTAACTCGCGTTCATCCAACACTCTTCTAACCCGGACTTGCCTTCACGGAAAGGCCCCTAAGTTCTAATAATAACCCTAACATTCTACGGAATAAGAACAAGAACTACCTTGAAGTTAAATATTTTATTTTATATTTTAACGAACTAACAGTGAGGTGGGTTAACTCGCGATCATCCAACACTCTTCTAACCCGGACTTGCCTTCACGGAAAGGCCCCTAAGTTCTAATAGAAACCTAACATTCTACGGAATAAGAACAAGAACTACCTTGAAGTTAAATATTTTATTTTATATTTAAACGAACTAACAGTGAAGCGGGTTAACTCGCGATCATCCAACACTCTTCTAACCCGGACTTGCCTTCACGGAAAGGCCCCTAAGTTCTAATAATAATCCTACATTCTACAAAGCCTAGTAGAAAATAATCTAAACTACAAATAAAGCTCGGTATAATAAAACTCTTCTGAATAATTTATATAAATAAAATACAGTCAAAGTCTGTCTTTACCTTTACAAGAACTAATTTCTGTTTTAAAGAATTCCCCAAATAAAACCTTGGAACATAATAAAATAGCATAGGAAAGAATTATCAATATTTGATATAGCAGATTAGGGACTTCAAGTTCCTCCTTCTATTCTAGTCAGGATTCACTTAGCACGGCTCTTGCTAGGCTGAGTATAATCATGAATATCAAAAACGATTTCTTTATAGCTTTTGGTAAAACCCCAGTTACCTATTTGTTTCAAACTTTATAATTTTGTCACAACAAAATAATCTAAAATCACAACTTTTACTTTTAACAAGTTTAGATTTACTAGCTTATTATTTCAAACAAGATAGTTTAAAAATGGAACTTCTGAATCCAATTCAAAATTCAAAACTATTCTTTGAATATAAATTATGATAGTAGATATCCTGGTTTGTTACATCAGGTCAGTGTCTCAAGAGTCACTCCCTTCTCTAGTAGAGATCATCTTCAGTACGGCTTTGCTTGACTGGAGTATAACCGTTAATAACAAAATTGAGTTCTCTTTCATCTCAATAGATATCACTATGTAAAATTTGCGAATTATTTCTCTCCAATTAAACACAGAAGTTCACTATTTCAAAATAAGTTGGATTTTAGATTTAATCGATAAGTAAGATTCACATTAAGCAATAGACTGCAAATATGAAAAGGAATTTCTATCAAGATATAAACCCTAACTAAAGGTTACGTGAAAACTAGGAACAAGTTTCTAGATTCAGTTTATCAAAGAAAAGGGTAAAAACTATTAAGTAAAATCATTAAAGCAATTAAACTGCTTTGAAAGACTTCTTAATTAATCCAAACGAAAACGTAAACGCAAACGTAAATGCAAACACAACACAAACGCAACATAGACGTCAACGCATTCAAGCGTAACGTAAACGCAAACGTAAGCGTCAATGCAAACATAAACGCAACATAAACGTAGACGAAACAATAAACGTAAACGCAAACGTAAACGCAAACGTAAATGTAAACATAACACAAACGCAACATAAACGTAAACGCAATCAAGCGTAACGTAAACGCAAACGTAAGCGTCAATGCAAACATAAACGCAACATAAACGCAACGTAAACGCAAACGTGAATGTAAACATAACACAAACGCAACATAGACGTCAACGCAATTCAGCGTAACGTAAACGCAAACGTAAGCGTCAATGCAAACATAAACGCATAGTATTTTAATTACTTTAATTACTTTACTTTAATTTATTTTATCAGTAATGTACACACAAGCCATCAATTTATTCAATAAGACACAACAATACAAAAGGTTTATAATCAAATCACTTACCAATGATTTTCCAATATACACAAATCACTGCAATCCAAAAATGCAAACACTGTCTGATTTGACCACTAATCAAAATTGAACACTCAGTTTATTCATGAATTTACTTCTACTTTTATCACCAAATGAAACCACAATATTGGTTTTACTTACAAATTTTACACAAACTTTATCACAAAATCAAAATACAACACTGAATTTACGTACACTTTTCTAACTTACTGTACTCTTTGGTAACTCGCGTTCAATACTTCCAACTCCCGACTGTTTCCGTTGCGCGTCCGTAATCAACTGCCTTTTTCACGTTAATTGTTCTCAATTTATACAAAAACTATCGGCGTTACTACCGGCGTCGCTACCGGCGTCGCTACCGGCGTCACTACCGGCGTCGCTACCGGCGTCGCTACCGGCGTCACTACCGGCGTCGCTACCGGTGCTACTATCGATGTTACTATCGGCGTTACTACCGGCGTCGCTACCGGCGTCGCTACCGGCGTCACTACCGGCGTCGCTACCGGCGTCGCTACCGGCGTCACTACCGGCGTCGCTACCGGTGCTACTATCGATGTTACTATCGGCGTTACCACCGGCGTCGCTACCGGCGTCGCTACCGGCGTCACTACCGGCGTCGCTACCGGCGTCGCTACCGGCGTCGCTACCGGCGTCGCTACCGGTGCTACTATCGGTGTTATACGATTCCAACAGCAAAGGTCATTCACTCCACTCAATTTCTATTGTTTTATATGTCTCTTACAGACATTTCAAATTCTCCTAACTTCAAGCTCTTTAAATCGATTAAAATATTATGTGTTTCCGCCAAGCGGAACGATGTGGGTAGACCTCAGCAACAGAGAGATACTTAGTAGTAACATTAAGTATATAATTTGTATATATTGAATAATTTCATGTTGTTTATTTATTTTGTTATTCCTAGCATGTTTTACTTGCTAGATTTCTTGTACTGTGCAACATTTTTAACCTTAAATATGTTTGTGAAGTAAACGAATCATCAGTCAGTACGTATGATTAGTTACAATATAATTGTAGACGCACATCCTTAGCCAAGAATAAGAACTGCGCTTGTCGTATATCGAAGTTTTCTTTTGTGATTTTTTTAAATATTTTATGTTGATGCTCCTATATTTTTCCTTAAATGGGTGAAGAGAGTATATAATTTTATACTGAAATAACTGATGATAACTTGTTGAAGAAAAGTAGTAGATTCAAAATCACAAGTATGAACTCAAATTTCGATGTTATTTACACCGTTTTCTTTAAACAAATATAATTTGCAGCAAATAAATACCAATATAAAAGCCAACAACAGTAATTTCAGTGTAAAATTATACTCTCTTCGCCAATATTATGGAAAAATACATTAGTACGAAAACGCAACCACTAAGAATAAATAAATAATAACTCCTTTAGCGCCTCTGGTTGGCTTAACAACATCATTAACTAGTGGCCATACTTAGATTTATGCCGGAAAGCAGGTAAACAGGAGCTGACAATCTGCTTTCTAAGTAGATGTTTTCTTAGGTGGGGAGACCGGGCGAAAGCGCTCCAATGGCATTTCGAATGAATAATTGCGGCGCAGATTTGACGGGAGGCATTTTTATTGCCTCAAAGTATGAGCAATATTAGAATTCTGTAATTGCTTATAAAAGTTTTTAGGAGTTCTTTTTTGCCTTTATTATTATCATCTACGGAAATATGATATGACGACTTGCCCTTTTGACAGAGTTTGTTTTGTAAAATTAGTATCAGGCCATGGTTTACAGAAGTCAATACATTTTTGGATGAAAAAATGTTTACGAAATTAGTTTTCCTCAAAGTCCAATGACTACCGGTTCTCGTCGCGAAAATCCGTTGCCCATCTACCGCGGCTGTCATCAGATCAGCTCCTATTTACTAAATCAATAATGTAGGAGACATTAAGCGGACGCGGGCCACGACGGGCCAACCCATACATAGAATTATCTAAAGATGCTAGCTGTGTGTTGCATTCATGCGGCCATCTCCGGTCAGCGACAAAAAACCTTTTTCCGTCTTGTTTGATCTCATTTTGTGTGGTTACTAAAACACCTACAAAAGAATTCACCTAAATAACATAACATAACACAAATATTTGCAGATCATACAAACATTTGTTCCACAGCGGGAATTGAATCCGCAACCTAAATAACATAACACTCAACAGTCACATATATAGTCCTGATCTCACACTAGGATTCCCTGTGTCGTGGGTATCAGGAACTACGAGTACCATGGTACCATAACACAAATATTTGCAGATCATACAAATATTTGTCCCGCAGCGGGAATTGAGCCCGCAACCTTTAGCATCTCAGCTGGCTACTCGCCCGATGCGCTACAGAGTTCGTCATAATAAATATAATTGGCTTTTTTTGTGTTGACCCAAAAATGTGAACTACTCAAAATCAATGTGTCATATTTGTGTCATAAGATATTTTGTATTCGAATTATACAATGTTAAAAGTGGGGGGGGGGGGGGGGGGGGAGGGGCGCATAACGGATCGATGCGTACGGGGCATGAATGGGGAACCCCATATTGGCATGATGAAGTTTTAGGCATCAAAAACAACAAAGCCTTAGAAATATCTGCTTGTATTTTGAACCTTAATGAATTATTAGGACGTACCCCATACTACTCCACTTACTAACATACTCACACTGCCAATGCCCCCGTTCAAAATGGGGTTTCGCATTTAAATTTAAAAAAATACGCTATTTAATTAATTACATTACCGAACTACAGATATGCCAAATCTATTTATCTTCATAAATATTCTTTAGTTTAATAAAACATTAACTGGGCTTAAACTGTGTGAACATTATATATTTGCACGTATGTTTTTTGTTTTGTTTCATTTTATGTGATAAATTAATGTGGTGTAGTTACAATAATGTGTTATATATCTACTTATGTTGCTTTGATCGTATACGATGGGGCCCGCACGGTTACTGGCCACCCGAGTGCTATGGAGGAGGGTCAGACGAGAATTTGTGACCGTTGCAAATATTTAATTAATTTGACTGATCTGCGATGAACATTATCGCATAGCGTTGCCACTCTACCTCAGAGGGGAGAAATTGAATAGTATAATGCAAATAATTTAAACATTTTGGGGTGTGTTTAGAAAATCAAGTACTAAGTTTAGATAATAAATATACTAAATGTATTGTCAAGTATTCAATAAATCAACCCCTTGTATCTGACAAATAATAATTAGTTTTTGTTTGAAAAATATTTTATTCAATACTATCTTTTATAAAATAGTGATCGCAACCGTGTGCTGATCAAAATTAGCCTAAACATGGCCAGTCAACTATTATCCATCAAGGTGTTCCACATTCCGTCGCCATCTTCAGAACAGCTTGGTTTCACCATAATATTGTAAGTATTATCATCGGAAGTTGACAGGTATGCGAAGTTTCAGCTCAATCGGTCGCGGTTAACTGGTCAAAATTCAGCCTTGAGACGCAGAGGCCCTTTATTATACCACAGACGCACAATGTGTTATACCTAACTTCCACGGGGACGGGACTTGGGACGTTAAGAGAAACCTACAATAAATATATGATAAACGTGAGACTGCCCACGCATCGGGGTGAAAAACTAAAAAAACAGTGCGGCATCCATTTTTCTATAACTTGGTTGGCTCTTCAATTCTCGACGACCTTCGAGAAAATTTACCATTCCGGCTCAGGCTGGCACCGTTGGTATGAGATTCCTATCTGGGCAATCAAATTAACTCAAATTTGCAAACAATCAATCAAACTTGTGGTATAAGAAGTTTATTCCTCCTATTTTTTTGCCATCTGATTGTTTATCGAGCAAAACATTGTTTTGGCTTTATGTTTACTTTTTCATTTTCATATAGGGAAAATGTTGTACATATTTCGCTCGTAAATGCTCGTACTAATTTCAAACTCTTTCATAACTGGTATTTTCAGAATCTGGTATATGTCGAATCTGGTATTTCACGAATCTGGTGTTTTGCTCCGGAAGAATTCATTTAAATGGAAAATACAGTGCTATACGAATATATAATGTTCGTCAAAGATTACTTCAAAACGGAATAAGTAACTAAGTTATGCAAAGTTAAGTACTCGTAATACTAGAAAAGTAATGAATTATATAAATACAAAATTAAGAAATTACCTAATCTATATCTGTATATATATATACATACAAAACAAAGTCGTGTTTGTTACACCAGTTATAACTCAAGAATGGTTGAACCGATGTGGCTGAAAATTGGTGGGGAGGTAGCTTAGAACGTCTACCATCCTATCAAAAACAAAATGCCTACGATATAAAAAAAACTAACCGACTTAAATAGATGAATAAGTGCGTGTCGGACCATGCAGTGTATAGGGCTCTGAAGTCAAGTCACGATAACCCGAGCAGTTTTAATCTATTGTGGAAGTTACAGTCGAGTCTACCGGACCCAGCTTTACCCATACAGATTTTCATTATTACTTACCCGATTTCATCCTTTTGTGGGTTTTTTTTTGGATGAAAAGTATCATGTGGCTGAATACAATTTACCTGTTTATACATAAACCACTCTAAAACTATGCCGCTTTTACTTGGCACTTGACACAAGTTTGACGTTTTAAAATGATCCTTATGGTTACGGAATAAAGAATATTGTATTTTGACGTAATGAGATAAGGGCGTGTTCAGTTTTAAATTGGTTTATCTCTACTGGAATTCATATGAAGCGGTTCAAGAAACATCTATAATAGTATTAACAGTAAGTGGTTCAACCAGTACGGGGTGGAAACACGAAGCTCTAATAATTCAAATTCAAAATCTTTTTTTTAGACCTATTGGGAATTGCACTAAGCCTAAACAATAATCCCATAGAAACATAAATACCTTAGAAACTGACATACATATAAAAAACACTTAATTTATAATTCAATCTAACCCACAATCTAACACAATAATGACTACTTCAATGCTTCATATTTATTAAACGGATCTCTCTAACGATACCAAGTTCATGAAACCTCATAACCTTTTTAAAAGACCTCCTCAACGAATACTATCATAATCGGTAATGCATATTTTTTTGTAAATTAAACCCACTTTAAATGTAGTTGATATTCCCCGAAAAATTATATTTAGTTACTCAGTTTTTACTTCATAACTTTGTAGGCGTCACCAATTTGTGCTTACAAAAACGGCTCTGTCTACGAAAGAACAGATGAACAGACGGATATGTCGAAACTAAATGGGTTCCTGTCAGACTTCCGAACCCAGAATATGATTAAGTGTGACGTGCGTACAAAATTAAAGACAGGACCAGCTAAGCCTGCGTTTCTAAGAAAATCGATCAGACGAAAGTAATTTTCAGAATAAGTACGGTTAGTACTTGGAATCCACCTTTCTCCTTCGGGGGACTCGAATGTACACAAACAAACATAATTCACAGACGAAATTATTTCCGAAATAGACATGATTTACCTTAAATTAAATGACAGCACGCAGAAAATTACAAAGTCCTACAGAACGTAGGAAATTGAACATATTTCAATAACATTATTTCGAAAGATCGGAAGTATGATTAAAATGACAAAGGTTCGACAGGGTTTCGGCACGGAATGGTGGTGCTCAGACGAAATTAGACTCTAATATTAAACAATATTCTGTCTATGTTTCTAATGATAGATTTATATAAGACTGTATAAACTCGCCTGTCTAGCTTTCACGAAAGCTTTCTATACTTGACATTAACTTTATGCTCCTCATACTTCCAACTTATGTGCAACGATTTGGGTTCAGTAAGTATTAGGTGTATTAGAAAATATGAGTTAAAACTGTTCTTGAGCTATATTAAATATTTACCTTCACATTTTATGGGATACTGAAACGAAATGTTTTAACTTACAACGGCTAAATTTGTTTTGAACTAGCTGTATTTGACTTTCTTCGTATTAACAAATGAATATAGTTTTCTTTTTTAACTCCTTTTATAACGTAACAAGCAGATGACCTTCCTGATCTTAACATCAGGTGGGTAAAAGGCCTCATTAGTCACGTCCACCTAGGATGCACCCTATAGCATTGCACTGCGATTGTCATTGGCCTGTATTTGAAAGCGATCGTCTCGCTAGCCTCTCAGTAACATTAACTATTCATCCTCATCCCAGTATTGGCTTTCTCGTTGTCAACTAAAACTAGACATCAATTTTAATACCGATTACAGTTTTTGATTTTGTAGAGTGTGTGGATGTATTTTATGGTAAGGGCTTTTAAAAACCCGGTTTATACAAAACCTAGGGTCAAGGCGTGTTTCTTTCTTTAATCGGCCAGTATGCTTCCGGCCACTAATATAAAATATCAATGCACAATTTGCAAAATGAGGATACTGTCTCGAGTTCCACAGTGCGCCAACAGTAGCAAAGTTGTACATTGTTCACTTATTGTTCGCTACGCAGAAACTTCAACCATCAAACTTTATTTTAGCACCGTTAACTTTGCTTAGTTAACATTTGTTCATAGCTCCATGCAAAGCAATAGTTTTAATTAAAATTTACAATTGGAACAGCAGTACGGAACGAATCGCTTTATTAAAACAGTTATAAGTATACGATCCTTCAAGTTCGAGATTGTTTCCTAAACTGTTTATGAAAGGAAATCCGAATAGGGAATATCCACTGAACAATCAGACATGCCGAACGCCTTCAATAACGTGAATTTGGCCTCATCAAGAGCAAATGACGGCGGGTTATTCAGAGAGCCAACAGTTTAGCCGGCGCACGTGAAAGCACTTCGCGTCAAATCCGCGTCAAGTGGTTCAAATTGCCTCCTCCTTAGTTATGATGAATGTTGGCAAAAATTGAAATCACGTTTCGTCTTCCGTAGTAATACTGAAGGAAGGAATGTTTGAATAGCTGTTTGTAAAATATCAATCGAATGAAAGGTGGCTTTTAGAATGTTCCAAATAGTATCTGTCCGTGGCTTCGATCGCGGTTTACTGGGACAGAAAGTAGCAGATACCTAGGTCAATCCAGGTCGTAATCTATTCGTATACCATTTTTCACCAAAACTGGCTTAGCCGAACGGCTTAGCTTTCCACTTAGCTAAGAACGGGGAAAACAGCATGGCACCGCGATTTCCTTGGTTAGCGGCTTTATGCCGTCTTGTGCCGAGTCTGTCGTGGGAAGCAATGGCGGCGATGAGATCCCCACTTGTCACGTGTATATTCCACGATAGTACAACCCACTGTGAAAAGGGGCCCATTGAAGCTCTGCCCTTCGGGGAAAAATGCTTGTGTCTATGTGGTAATGTATGTAAGTGCCGTGATGCCGTATAAAATTGAAGTAAAAATATAGAATAAGGACTCATTGAATCACATAACACAAGATAGTAAATAGATCAAGTGTTTAAGTTTGTAAGTGTAAAACGTCGTGTGCCAAATAACGGTGACTTCGGTTTCAATACAAAACAGCCCGGATGACACTTCTCCTTACTTCAGATTTCTATGCGCGCAACAATCCTACTATAAGTCCAGTCAAGATGTACACCCTTGCTTGCAAAAGTTCGGGTCACGCTGATTTTTTTATGTATTGTTAGGACCTTAACCAACATTAAAAAACCAGATTTGCAATTTTCCAAGTGCTGTGCGTTCGGCGGTGTGCCCAAAAAACCCTGAAATTTTGGGGTTTTTTTTCAGTTTTTGCTAAATATCTCAATGAAGGAAGGGTCTGACCGGCAAAGTCACTGAATACTTTTAAAGATAACTAAATTTGCCAAAATTTAACACTAGCGCGAGCTCTATAGAGTCATTGGTTCCCAAGAAACAGTTCTTCAAAAATAGGCAATTTTTTCCTAAAAGTGTTTTTTTTTTCGAATTTTTTCGCTTCCCAAGTTAAATGTTATAGAAATTAAGTTGTAGTAAATTTAATAAGCTTTCATTTAAACCCTAATTGGTACCTGTAAGCACTGCGGTTCTCTCAAAAACAGATCTTGTATCTTAGATGGCCGGGGCTTGGGCTCGCACGAAAATGGTGTCTCGATGGCCGTTATGGACGCTGGGAGAGGCGTCCAGTCTGTAGACGGATCAATTTCATCGTCCGAGCATTACAGCTCCACATCTGGGACGTTAATTCACAATTTGCCACCGCATGACTGGCAGAGGACTGCATTTACATGGTGGTGGTGATGGGGGTGAGTCCCTGAGAAGACAGCATCCTTCCCCAATTAGTGGGATTAAAGTTGACTCTCTGCCACTTCTGCACTTGGTGGTAGCACCTTGCTGCATGGTGGCCTGCGGCAACTTCCGTCGATACCGTTTGGCCAAGGAAAGGCTAAAATGACCACTCTCCTGAGTAAGAGTGTCTTCCTTCGGCCAGACTTCACCCCACAAGTCATGAGAGAAGCAGGCATCAAGTGTTTTGTGGCTCTACTTATATATACATCACGAGGGATACTTTGGATTTCCTGATGTATGAGGCGTTTGTCTCTTCAACGAGCATATACCTCGCCCGTTTGCCACCGACGGAAGATGCCGCAGGCCACCATGCGGCAAGATGCTACCTCCAAGTGCAGAAGTGGCGGGGAGTCAACTTTAATCCCACTGATTAGGGGTGGAAGCTGTCTTCTCAGGGACTCACTCCCCACCACCATGGATCCAGCTACTCCGCGAAAATTTTCATGTAAATGCAGTCCTCAGCCAGTCATGCTGTGGCAAATTGTAAATTAACGTCCCGGATGTGGAGCTGAAATGCTCGGACGATGAAGTTGACCCGACTACAGACTGGACGCCTCTCCCAGCATCCATAACGGCCATCGAGACACCATCTTCTTGCGAGCCCAAGCCCGGGCTATCTAAGATAGAAAATCCGTTTTTAAGAGAACCGCTATACCTACAGGTACCAATTTGATCTCAAATGAAACATTAAATTTACTACAACCTTATGTTTATAATATTTAACTTGGGATGCGTATTTTGGAATATATTTCACAAAATAAGTGAACATTTCGAAAAAATGCACTATAGGAAAAAATTGCCTATTTTTGAAGAACTGTATCTTGGGAACTAATGGCTCTATAGAGCTTTTGCTAGTGTTAAATTGTAGCAAATTTAGTCAACTTTAAAAGTATTAACAGTAACTACACCGGTCAGACCCTTCCTTCACTAAGATATTGAGCAAAAACTTAAAAAGAACCCTAAATTTCATGGTTTTTTGGGCACACTGCCGAACGCACAGCACTTGGAATATTGCAAATCTGGTTTTTTAAGGTCCTAACAACATATAAAAAAATCAGCGTGACCCGAACTTTTGCAAGCACGTCCCACTTTCATATGTTGACTGGACTACTAATATTATAAACGCGAAAGTTTGTATGGATGGATGTATATTTGTTACTCTTTCACGTAAAAACTACTTGATGGATTTGGATGAAATTTGGAATAGAGATAACTGGACTCCCGGAATAACACAAAATCACATTTTTAGCCCAATATTCCGACGGGATCGAGACTTACGCGGGTGAAACCGCGGGGCGCTGCTTGTTTTATATAATTTAATACGAATACTATAATGCAAATATACCTACCAATAAAAATACTACTAATCAGCAGTTACTAAACGTTTAAAAAATTATTTAATGAAAAAAAATGAGTTTTATAATTACCTTATAGACAACAACGTATTTGAATGTTATCATTGATTTTATGTCATTTTAATGGTAAAATAGATCTCGCACTCTACGTGTTTTTATACATAAATATACTTTCCCCCTCTTAAAATGGGTATCATTCACTTATACTATTGTTTCTCAGCAACGAATAGTAGAATAAGAACAAATATTTGCAGATTACACAAAAAATATCGTCTACGATCGTAAAATCAACGTGAACAGTTACGGCACACTCTCTTTTCAATTAGTCCATTCGAAAAATCTAAGTCGTAAAGTAGGATTCAAAGCCAATAGCTTCCTGGGTATATAAAGTACGATAGGATGTGAACTTTCACAGAAGAAGGGTTTCTTCTGAAGATTTCTTCCGCCGCGATTGTTTTAATACACCTTCATGAAATTCAAATGAAGCCCCGAGTGCCCTTCGACCGTGCCATTTATATTTATTTATTTCCCAAACATGAATCGCTATGCTAACTTACTTATGATTTATGTCTGAGCTCGCTTATTTCACGGACTCGTTTGTATTGCAATATTGTCCACGAACTTTTGTGACGATCGTTTCGGTCACGAACAATGCCTCTGTCCAGATATGTACTTTTCAAACTGGGGCAAGAGATGCAATGATCAACAATACACACGATGTTAGATACTTACTCATAATGGGCCTACACTGAGAATAAGAATAAGAATATGTTTATTGATCAGCTGTGTACATGGTGATGTTTAATAGTAAATAGTTTCAACAGCCTGCCCATTTCGAGCGTACAACATAAATGTGCGAAGTTTAAATATAGGTAACAATTAATAACTAATGTTATAATCTTAAACTCCTAAAATCTTAATCTTAATCTTAACCTATAGATTAATGAAGTTGAAAGCAACCAATTTGCGATCTTCAAAATATTCGTTCATAGTATAGAATGCTTTAGAAATTAGCCATGCCTTCAGTTTCTTTTTGTAAATAATACCATTTAATATTTTTAGATCAAGGGGCAGAAAGTTATAAATTTGTATGGCCATGGCATATGCACTATTAGCATACGTACTGTTGTTAAACTGTGGTATACAGATATTGTACTTATACCTAGTTCTCTTAATTTCAGCACGATTCTACTTTATTTCACAGAAATAATTTTCATTATTTTTTACAAATAAACAAGTTTCATAAATATAAATGCCAGTAACCGTAAGGAAATTATTAGTTTTAAAAATATCTGGAAGGGTGTCAGTACTATCTAATCTAAATATAATTCTTAAGCATCTTTTTTGTAATATGAAAGTTGAATCAACCGCAACAGAGTTTCCCCAAAATACCACTCCATAGATTAACTGAGGATAAACATAACCATAGTAAGCATTTATAGCAATTTGTTTAGAAGATATATTTGTCAATATAGATAAAACGTAACAGTACTGTGAGAGCTTACTATTTATTTAACTGACATGAGATTTTCAATGGAGATTTGAGTCTATATTTACGCCTAGAAAGTTGGTTTCTTGAACTGTCTTTACTTGATTATCTTTGTATGAAATGTTGAGCTGTAAGGGTAGTTGTTTATAGTTTCTGAAATGTATTAATTTAGTTTTATCTACATTTACTGTTAGGTTTATATTATCCAACCAATAACCAACAGATTTTATGGTGTTGTTTATTTCAGTTTCAAATTCTGGAATGCTTAACTTGTTTTTGGGAATGTAAATGGTAGCATCGTCTGCGAACATTACACATAAATGTTCAGTTATTTCGGGTAGTTCATTCACATAAGTTAAAAATAATAAAGGCCCAAGAATACTTCCTTGGGGGACACCTGAACATATATTTTCAGATTTGAAAACTTTTTGTTGAACAGTTTTTGACGATCTATCATAAACATCTAAAACTATTGATTGTGATCTATTTAGCAAATAGGGCTCAATAAGTTTAAGAGCGGGACCTGGCCCTAGTGTGAGAAGTTTGAAATCACATGGATCATATTAAACCGTCATATAAACTAGGTGAAATTACTCCTTGTCGTCTTTATCTAGTCTTGGCTATTTTTTGATTAACCTTCTTACAAAATGCTTCGCGCCTCTGTAGCTAGTGCCTATCGAAAAAGAAGCTCATGCATAGAAAATGAATACCCCACGATCCTTCTGAACGCAGTCGAATAAAAAGGAAAATGTAAGTGTTCATAAGACAGCACACGCTACGATTGATTTACTTGAAAACTTAGAGCAATACGGCCTACGGGCGATAACAAAGTGCTCATTGTGCTCAAATTGTTTCATTTTATCCTGCATTAGATCTTTGTGGCATGGTGGGTTTTCTGCTGCGACAAAGCAAGGAAAGAATCTATAAAAACTCACCTTGATTAATGAATATTATACTTTTTGTAATAAAACTAAGATTATACCATTTCATAAATAGTTTATAAAATAAAAGTGATGAAATATATATAGGTAAGCTATCACCGATATTAGTTTGTCGAAATTGTATATATGGTTAACAGTTTTGGACCATCCACAGTATCACTTTTGCGATTTAATGAGAATGCAAGATTTTGCGCTTAGCAATTGGTAGAATATTCTAGCTTGGTCTCTGTCACTGACCACTGTTTTATTTTGTCTTGTTTCGTCCCACCAATGCCAGGCCTAGTCAACTGGCTCGCCTGTTAATTACCGTTCGTTTTCCTTTTTTTCAAACCCCTATTTGGGAATGTAAGTAAATCACGGCAGTTTGTGCATTACTGCTATTTGCGAGCACAAACTTTGCCGTTTATAGCGTTCGATCTGTTGTTTAAAGTGGATTTGTTTGAATGGAATTGCTCTGTGATTAAATGTTATTGCTGACAAGTTGGAGTTTAGTGAAATTAGTTTTTAATTTTCTTAGTTTATACTACTAACTACGTTGTATTTTTATGGTTTTCGATCATTATTAAAAGCTTTTTCAGATAGTTCTTATTTTCCAGGCGTAAAAGCTAGCTTTTGTAAGCTTTGTAAACGCCAATGCGATATGCATATTTCGCACGAGTGGAGATGCGCTTAGCCCGTACACGCGTAAGTCTTGAAGAAAGCTTCGTTAGATCCGTCGACCGGCGCGCCCATGTTGAAATGCGCGCGTACACGTGTGTCCGGTTATAATGAAGTACGCGTGTAATCGCGTATCATAAACGGTTAGGAAAACTGAACTAATTTTAGTATTTTTGTCCAATTAGTTTAACTCATCGAGCAACGCAGGCCTCCGTACCGGAGTTTAACTGGTTGAACTTATTGGATAAGAAAACCACTATTATGCAGTCAACAACTCAAACTTCAAAACTTTTTTAAAATCATTTTATGGAAAAGGGCTTTGTCGCTTATGCGATGATGCCGCCCTGGTAACAACATTTTCAAACAACTGCAACAAAGCTTTTCAACTAAAATTCTAATTTCAATAAAAACTGAAATTCAAAATATAAAAACTAAAACTTTCCCTCAAATAATGAACAAAACAGTGCTTGTCTCAGAGGTTAGAGATTAACCAAAATAAAGTTGATTTACGAGAATTCAGTAGCCGGTAAACAAGGTTTGTTATTAAAATCTGTTAAATATTCTACGAGTTTGCCGGCGGAGTAGGGATGCTACATATCCAAACGAGATATGAAAAAGAGATGGTTAGTTCCCTATAGTAGCGGATAAGAAAATAAAACTTTATTTTATTTTTATAACTCGTTATTATATAAGAAAATATTATCCATTTTTGTAGCTATGTTTTTTTAAGCGCAATTGGAATCTGGTTTATATGATCTCGGTAGTAAATCTCACTGCATCCTTATATAGTTGAAGATTCTCAAAAAGTCAGAGAAAATGATTCCTACAATTTGCAGAGATTCAATTGGAAAAGAATTTGAATATGGACTTTCTTATTGTTAAAACTGCTACAGTTATGTTCAGCATAAAATAAAACTCGCAATTAAATTCAAAATATTATACTGAACATCAAATATCATATCATTTGGATCTGAAACGCTATTTTTACTAAAACATTTTATAAAAGAAACAGTTGAGCTACCCAAAGACCGTTGCAATCGATCTAAAGGTAGCTCAACTGATCCAAATCAACTGTTTCATTTGATTTTCTAATTTCTGTAAATATCTACTTGTATAGTTGTATTTACTATTTGTATTTCTGTAAATACTTACATGTTATTCGATATTGGGATCCTGAGCTGAGTTATAGAAAATTCAAGAGCAAAAAGTGAATAAAATGAAAGACAGGGCTGTATTTTTCAAAATTTTGCTTCTGAAATCCAAGCCTCGACTCACCCCTACCGTGTAATGTAAGGTCACTCACAGCGAGGGAGGGGCAAGGGGAGAGAGGCAAGAGGGGCAGACACCTTTATGACTATGGCACGTGCACTGTACTGAGGTAATTTTTGATAAAATTGTATTACGACACTACTCTCGCCCGTGCAAGATTTGCAGATAGAATAACTGGGACTATAAGATAAAGACATTGGCCAGGTTATAGCTGGTCCGACTGTTTGTGTTTTACCTTCCTGTCTGGGAATCCATAGTTATTTCGCATGTTTTGAATTTCATTTTTATCTCAAATAGCACTTGTTTTCAATGCGGCCAGTATAGACTAGTAACCAAAGAATCTGCCTAATTCACGAAACTGTCGAGTAACGAATCTGCCGAATTTCGAATCTGTCCCATACAGAATCTGTCTTACACTGAACAAGCGACATGATCAATAGAATGCAACCATATATAATAAATTTCATTGCGGTTTATGAATTCCTTATTCGGAGCCGTTTTGGCGGATGTTTCTGATTTGTATGTGTGTTGGTTTTCGTTGAACAGGTTTCAAATCAGCGACCCATCGCGGATATGTCTATAAATAAATAAATAAATAAATATTACTGGACAGATTACACAACATTATCTAGCCCCAAGCTAAGCAGAGCTTGTGTTATGGGTACTAGATAATTGATATACTTAATACAATATATTACATAGATAGATATTTAAGAAGAACAAGAAGAACCTCAGACTAATTGGTCTGAATGACTTTGGCTTGGTATAATATGAATTTCTTAGCTTAGGATAAGATAAAGATTATCAACGACTGTCCATGTATAAATACTTTTTGTTTTATAAAAACTTTTTTTAGTGGGGGTTGCCCATAACTATATTGTTTTTCCGGTTAAACTTACGTTGATATTAATCGAGTACATGATCCGAGGTATCGAGTAATAAATTCCCTTGGTCTTGTAAGAATATAATTACAAATAACATAAGTTATTTGGACCCAGAAAATGCAATGGAGCGGCTTGTAGTGCAAGGCAGTGTGGAACCCTACATACTGCCTTGGTAGACCACGTGGTCGCTCTCGGATTCGATAAAAATAGTTTATCAAGTCCATCACACAATCTACAACGACCGAATGTTCTCAGAAGGAGGCTAATACAGCCAAGTAGAGAAAACCGCAAGAGCTGCCACTCAAGCAAGACGAATAGCCAATACAAGAGTAAAGAGTGAACGACAAAGTCAAAATCAGTTTATTTTATTTTTAATTTCATGTATGTATCCAGACTAAGAGATTTGTCCTGGCTGTTAGCTTAATATTGAGTGTGTAGTTAAAATATATCTTTTTATTAATATATAATAAAAAATATATTAAAATTAAAACATATATTTTTTCATAAAAACAAGCTTTTATGAAATTAGTGATCGGAACGGTGTGCTGATCAAAATGAGCACAAATACTGACAGGCTACTATTATCCATCGAGGAGTGCTGTTTTCCACCTTCTGTTTCCATTGTCAGAACAGCTCACTGTCACCATAACATTGTATTGTCTTTAGAACTTGACAGGTATGCCCAATTTCAGCTCAATTGAACACCGGAAAATGGGTCTAATTTAATTTGTAAGATTTGATTACACTGGGACAGGTGAAACTAATGATATGCTTGTAATAAAAAGCTTTAGTTAGCCAAATCAGTCTTAGGAAGCTATGGCGACGATGACCTCACCACTTGTCACGTCTATATCCCCACTTGCCTACCCTTTTGGAGGAAAGACTCTTTGGTTGTATGTAATTATGTAACTTTGTGTACAGCTATCCATTTTTAGGGTTCCGTAGTCAAAGACAAGGAACCCTTATAGATTCGTCATGTCTGTCTGTCTGTCTGTCTGTCTATCTGTCTGTCTGTCTGTCTGTCTGTCCGTGTATGTCACAGCCTTTTTTTTCCGAAACTATAAGAGCTACACTGTTGAAACTTGGTAGGTAGATGTATTCTGTGAACCGCATTAAGATTTTTACACAACAATTGAAAAAAAAACAATTATTTTTGGGGTTCACTGAAACTCAATTTTTTTTTTCCATTAAACCTATATATGTGGGGTATTTATGGATAGGTCTTTAAAAATGATGTTGAGGTTTCTAATATAATTTTTTTCTAAACTTAATAGTTTGCGCGAGAGACACTTCCAAAGTGATAAAAAGTGTGTCCCCCCCCCATAACTTCTAAAATAAGAGAATGATAAAACTAAAAAAAATATATGACGTACATTACCATGTAAACTTTCACTCAAAATTGGTTTGAACGAGATCTAGTAAGTATTTTCTTTTTAATACGTCATTAATCGTAATCCATCCAAGAACTTTTATATTATGTTACTTGCTACGGAACCCTTCATGGGCGAGTCCGACTCGCACTTGGCCGCTTTTTGTTTATCTAATTTCGGTCTATTAAAAAGTTGTCTAGGAGAAATCGCTTTCAGCCATAAGCTCGCTCATTATACTGTACTATATATAGTTTTCATCCCATCTATTCGAAAAGGACGACTGGGTTCGCCTTTAAGTGCACCCAACGGTGGTGTTTTCTATGAGAAACTTTTAGCGGGCAGTAATGAGTTTTGCGGCGCACTTATTAAGTTCCTAATTCAAAAAGTGCACGGCAAAGATAATTGCGGCGCACTTATTGAATTTGGAACCAGCGCCAAATAATTCGAACGCAAATATTGTTTGAATAAATACTGGCTGGTACGACGGCCCAAAACCCAAAACAAAAAACCCAAAACATAGAAAAAACACAATACACAAAAAAAAACACAAAAACACAAAAATACAAAAAAAAACACAATACACACAAAAAACACAAATCACAAAACACAAAAAAAAAAACACACAAAAAACACAAAAAAAAACACAAAAAAAACACAAAAAAAAAACACAAAAAACATAAAATAATTTGTTTTTTTTTTTATATTTTCATATATAACAAATATTAATAATATTTTAAATAATAATAAATATTATTAATATTTTTATAAATCACAAATATTAGTATTAAAAAACTCGAGTCTATTACGATTAAAATTTAATGATGAACTTTAACGAGTTAATAATAACATGTTACCGTCAGTTCGTCAGAAAACGGGCCGGAAATGAGGCTGATTTACACCCTCCCACATTCACACGAAGTGCCACAAGTAGCAAGCCTACAAAACAGTTCAGTGTCAACACAACATAGGTACGAACCCAAACAAATACTTGTATCACCCACGAATGTAAATGTTTGTCTACACTCGGGATTTGAACACGGTACCCCTTGGCACTAAATCACAAGGAATGCATTATAAACTACTAGTGAGGAAGAGTGCCGCACCTTTACAAGCATACTTACAAAGTTGGTTTATTACTAATACACGACCTGTGTGGCGCGGCGGGCGAACGTTCGCCTGCGACTCAGGAGGTTGCGGGTTCGATTCCCGCCTCAGAACAAATATTTGTGCAATCTGCAGATATTTGTTCAGGGTGTTCTGGGTATTTTCTAAATATAATAAAAAATATCTATCTATATAATATATCAGTTGTCTAGTACCCATAACACAAGCTCTGCTTAGCTTGGGGCTAGATAATGTTGTGTGAATTGTCCAGCATTAGTTATTTATTTAGTTATAGATTGTTTTGTGGAACCTTCTTAGGTATAACATATTGTGGTAAACTAAATGGGTTTTATAAAACCCGGTTTAGCATAACCGTAGCATAACTATGCTACGACTCGTAGACATTCTTTTAGATGTATTTACAAGTTGCATTGAATTCTCCAAAACAAACTAATAAATAAGGTTCTAAGGAAGGCTAACTGCCACAAAATGTTTTAAAAAAAGCTTAGGCCGCGGCGGTTATGCTTGCTCAGATCTGTGACAGTGGCCCAATTCTCTAAACTTTCACCATAACTGCTATTTCTCATCGCTCGGGAGATGAAATTTGAACAAGTCGGAAACTATCCCGCGCGGGATCAGTGTTGTGTAACCTCACCTATATTAGAGAGTTGCGGTCATTTTTGGTTTTCTTTATTACAATTTATTGGGCAATAATATGGCGTAATGTTTGCTCCGAAAACTGCTATTCCGCGTTATTCTTTTGTTTACTGTAGCTGTGATATTGCTTTTCACGAAATATGAGTGAGGCGAGGTGCCTTCGCGGTTTTCGTAAGTTCAGTTACTACCCTCGGCACTTGAATTTTCCCCATGCTAGTGTATCTTTCCCTTCCGCTCACAGTGCAAAGTTCTCGACGGGCCCTTTGCAAATTGGAACACAAAGGTTTCCGTAGGCCGTCAATAAACATTGTGCAAAGCGAAACGTATCATTGTTCTCTGTATATTTTAATTATTAGACAGTGCTCAAGGGCCGACCCTTTTGGCGCCGAGGGTCTGTAATGGAAGATCTTTTGCTGGTACGGTCGTACTAGCCTCTTACCTTTATCTCTGTTTTCCTAAGTTAGATATGTTTAAGTTGAATTCGCTAATGTAATAATTACATTGGCAACTGGTCTATGATCAAAATATGGAAACACTGTACGATTTAACGTCGTGGTGTGTCCGGCCTATGAGCAGACCCATCTCCTCCGATGGATGTCCGTAAAAGTTGACTATGGGATTACACCAGGGGCTGGGCAGCAGCATCCACCTGTGTGCTCAACACCAATACTGCTGTTACCAATCCGTCTGCTAAGTGTGTTGTTTATGGAAAATCCCCAATTGCTGTCTATTGTCTGTGATGGTACGTATTACAAACCCACCAACTTATCTGTAGAATGAAATGTATGTACATGATAGAAAACTACATACATTTTATTATACAGATAAGTTGGTGGATCTGTAACATATTTTTCTCCAAGCTGACACTTGTTAAGTTTGACAAGACTTAACTGCTTGGAACCTAGATCATGTTATAAAAATTTGCTCTAATTTAAACTTTGCGTGCTGACATGACTTATCTGTCAGTCGTTTTGTTCTTTCTGTTCTGCAATCAATATTAACGATTCAAAAGCACTTCACCTTAAACAAGAGCACTAAGAAATAATGAGTGAAACAATGGTACAATGCTCACTGGAAGCGGAATTACGCGGAGCTGTTTTGAGTTTTTTATTGAACTGCTACTAATAATGCCGTTAACTTGAGAAGCTGATGTTAAGGCAGCGCTGACCCCAGACAGACATTGCTGAGGAAAATACCAAAATCGCTATGGCTATAAATATTTGAGGATTTCCCTCAATTTTTCATGGATCATAAGAACCAGGTTTTGATAAAAATGGGGCCAATCTGGAAGTATACATTTTCAAATAAAAAGAACATCTGAAATCTGTTTATAAATGAAGGAAATATGAGGTATCAAAAAAATTATCTGTTAAAAATGATGTTACTGCTCTCTAACAAGCAAGCTAGCGACATAACTACTTTTCCGTTTGGGACAAATTAAACTTAGTTACATAAACAAGAATATTTCCAATATTTTGACACCAATAATAATTTATTTACAAAATAAATAAATATCTAGCGACGAATTGAAAATAAATGAGACTAAGAAAAAGGAAGAGAAAAATAAATAGGCATAATCCCATTTGCCACCGACTAATACCGGGACCTGTACTAGGGCGCGGAGAGGGATTGCCGCTACCGTTTTAAGATGAAAGAAGCCCAAGAAAAGGAAGCCAGCTTGAATCAGGTTGACCAAGATGTTTAGCACCGACTACGAAATTTGACGAGTTCGCGAAAATTGGTGTTTGAACGCGATTACTTTCATGTGAATATTTTAGCTCCAAGTTGACTAGCAGAATAAAATCAGAATCAGAATCAATTCAGGCTATCAGGCAAAGAAAAGCGCCAAGTTCTCTGGCTCTCTATTATCACTCAACATTGACTCCATCTTCGGCCACATTGTCACTTACCAACAGGTGAGATAACGGTCAAACAAAGGTCTATAAAAGTAAAAAAAAAACTCAACATTGACTGCCCCTATGGCGCGGCGGGTGAGTAGCCAGCTGGGGTGCAAGAGGTTACGGGTTCGATCTCCGCTGTGGGAAAAATGTTTATATGATCTGCATATATCTGTTCCGGGTCTAGGTGTTGAGGTACCATGGTACTCGTAGTTCCTGATAACCATGACACTGGTTATTTTAGTGTGGGATTAGGACTATGCATATCGGTATTATGTTATGTTATTGGATAAGATGTGATGGTGAAGTAACCAGTGAGCCATAAGGTTTCAGTTTGTCTCACATTTATTTTATTTATTTATTTACTTTATTAAATAGGACACCGAACACAGGTTTACACTAACACGTGCACAAAACAAACAAAACAAGGTCTTAATCTTAGTATTCCAGTAATTATAGGGTATCACAACGTGCGCAAGAAATACAAAATTAACAGCTTATTACAGGGATATAATAATAAAATATAGGACAAGAAATATAAAAGCTAAGAAATATTTAAGCTACAGTTATCCAGCAATTTATTATTGACGAATCCAATACGAGATTGGATATCATAATAAGCAAACCAAAGAATTTCTAATAATGGAAACCAAATAAATCTCAATGACATCGAATGTTCTCATAGCCAGTTAAAATTAGGTTAGAATTTCCTTCGTTACCTACCGTATTTTTAATTAATGAAAGCACCCTTATAGTTATATGTAAGCGTATTAGCCACAAATGTAAATTAGATGGCCATAGCCAGTTCGCCGGCAATTTAATTAAAAACGTTTTTAGTTAACGTAAGGGATATTAACATTATTCGTGTCATTAAAATTTTTACCATGGTTTTATATTTATTTTTATTTATAAAATTAGTATTTTAAAAATAAAACGGCATTAATTATGGAAAATCGCCCATTGTATTGTATGGGGGAGGCGTCGTCCAGCATTGACGTCTAAGGTAGCTGATAATAATGATAGGACCATTATTTGTCATTAGCTTTTAGAGGTCCACTGCTGGACGATGCCTCTCCATATAATGGTGAGAAAGCTCAGGCAGATTGGTAATCGCAGCATTAATTTGAGTACTCAGGTAGATGCTGGTGCTCATCCCCTGGTGTGATTGCACCTGAGTCATGCTTTACGACATCCAAAGGAAGAGAAGGAGGGCTTAATTTTACGGCTGGATACGCCACGGTAACCTAGTTAATTACCAACAATGTGGAACCTACAATGTATTACAAATAGGTAGAGTTTATAAGATTTTACGTATGTATGGGTAGGATGAGGGTGACAATAAACCTCTCTTACTATCCCAGCAATGTCGAAGTAAGTCCTCGCAAGACGGCAGTAAAGTTTACAACTACGATGTTTCATCTCGATAACGTGATTACAGCATGCAAACATCGTATGCGTGCCGACATAATTACACAAACAGATAGTTGCTGTAATTTAATTATTAACGACCAATTTTCTGGCTTTGTAGTATGAGTATGAATCTACGAAACAAGGTGTAAACGAGGGTTAGTCGAAAAAAGAAGTATCTATGACCCACTTTAATCACATCCATGTATTTTTACAATTACGTTATTAAATTATGTTCGTTATCATCGAGCGTCCGAAATATCACATGATTTAAAATTAGTATACTTATGATATGCACTATTATTCAACTCACGAGTTAATTCATAATTAATTCCAAAAAAATGTACCTATGTAAGCTATAAAAATTTATTTCCCTACGAATTTTTGATAATATTTGTCATACTATTATTTTTATTAAATCATAAATGATAACTATTATGTAATCATCACATCAATAAGCTACTTTTGTAAAAAAATAAAAAAACCCAACGTTATGAAACAGCTAACTCAATTTTGATAGAACATGTCTCAGAACCATCGCTAGAAAACCTGCTTTTTAATTAATAACCGCATTCAAATCGGTTCACCCGTTTAAGAGCTACGGTGCCACAGACAGACACACACAGCGGTCAAACTTATAACACCACTCTTTTTGCGTCGTGGGTTAAAAAAGGAATGTTTCCAATTCAAACCACGCAGTATACGAGAGCCTCCCAACCCTCAATTCTATGTTCCAACGACTTTTCAAAGGTGGTTGTAACTTTTAAGTTAAAAATAAATAAGTTACAGATTAATAAAAAAACATTTTGTACGAGACGGCCATGACAGATCGTTATTATGGTACTCTATGCAAGAGGTGTAAATATGTCAAGCAATGGACGTTTATCGGTTGATGATAATGCACAGGCCTTGTTAACTATTGAGACACGTAATTAGTAGGCTCTGTTAGTAATCTGTAGATTGAGCTGAAATCGACAGTGATTGAGCTCGAACTGACATTTATGTGAAATCCGATGACAATGCGATTATCCACTGACTTTGACATGATACCCCAGAGACGAAATATAGACCAATAATTTGGAAACGGTTTTTTTTTACATTTCATATCAACAACATTTTCGATCAAAAATGCGTGAATTATTAGAATATCCGGATAAAGCAAGAAAAATACTGTTTTTTTTTATAGGGTTATATTGTGACCTGACCTATATCAAATAGACACCGCAAGTGCACCTACTTTGAGTGTCCGAAAGCTTGCGTAATGTAATACCTATTAACAAACCCCAAATCAGTTTGCTCTTCACGATAGCGCGTCGGATATTAATAGAAAAATGCCTAATTGCGCGGTTGCGCCATAGTCTGTACCATAGTGAACTGTAAAAATTCTTCGAAATCAGTTAGCCGTGCGAATGGAGATATTTCGTAGCAAACTAGGCGCAAAATAAAACGGCACGCTTGGTTTTATAAAACATGTTTGCTAACAAGAAATTAGACTAAAACAGAATTAACCGATGTCAGAATTGACCATCTTTATGTGTTTCGTCTTTCTTTAGGTTCAGGCGCATTATGAGCGCTGGCACAAAGTCCATTTACTTTAGGATCTCTAAGTAAATTAAGAGTTAAATGAAGAGTTTCCACTCTAATGTGAGCGAAATCTAAAGCATCAAGTGACTGATGCCTAGAATGGTTTGCTTACCTCATTCGCGTCACGTAGCAACCCTAACTATTTACAGAGCATGCTCCAGCTAGTTCGACGTTCGATCTGATGAGACGATTGTACAAATTAATAGGGTGTCGCAATTCATCGTAGGATTTGTATTCACAAACAGCCATCTTACATATTAATCATGTTGGCATCTGTCGCTCATAGACATACCTACATTCGAATTTTTACTCCGTTATATTGAAGAAATAAATTGTAAATGACTGCGGAACATAACATAAACGTAACGTAACAACAGTGACATCCTCATTATCATCATCAGCCTACAGAAGTCCACTGCTGGACATAGGTCATCCTTATAGAACGCCACGACGAATGCTCCTATTTATCCTACTCCTACTAATCACACCACAGTAATATTATAAATGCGAAAGTTTGTGTGTTAGCGTATTTGTTACTTCTTCACGCTGAAAACGCTGTTTAGTAGTAGTAGAGCTTTTTTGTGAAAGAGTTCGTCCGGGGAAGTACTACCACCATACCTATTTCTGCCGCAAAGCAGTAGTGCTCGCATTGCTGTGTTCCGGTTTGAAGGGTAAGGGTGCCGGTGAAATTACAGGCACATGAGACTTTTCATCTTCATGTCTCAGGGTGGCGGGCGCAGTGCAATGCCACATAGGTTGCGTCCTAGGTGGACGTGATCTATGAGGTAATGCACTGTTCATAGGCAGAGGTTACCGCATAACATCAGGTGGGCCCCTTGCTTGATCCGTCATTTAAGTAGTATAAAAAAAAAAAAAAAAAAAAAAAAGACTGGACGGATTTGGATGTAATTTGGTATGGAGATAGCTTGACTTCGGGAATAACACATTAGACATATTTTCATCCCGAAATTCCCACGGGAACGAGACCTATGCGGGTGACACCGTGGGGCGCGGCTAGTTTACTATATCCTAGGGTTTGCTACAATTTGATGTGGGTTTGAGTATTGTAGTACGAAAGTACTCGTGGCACCATGGTACTTGTAATTCCTGATACCCACGACCCACGTTCTAGTGTGGGATCAGGACTATGTGACTGTTGGATGTTATGTTATGTTATGTTATACCGCGCGTGTCTGGATGGACGATACTGGGTTGTATTTATTTATCACTTGTGTCTGTCCGCAGCTTCGTTCGCGTTTTACCTAAGTAAAAAGTATCCTGCAGCTCAATCCAATCTGTGTACCGAATTTCATCGAAATTGGTTCAGCCATTTCGTCGTGATTAAGTAACATACAAACATGCATTATAGTAGCAGACATTTTTTTGTGAAAGAGTTCGTCCGGTGAAGTACTACCACCATACCTATTTCTGCTGCAAACCAGTAGTGCTCGCATTGCTGTGTTCCGGTTTGAAGGGTAAGGGTGCCGGTGAATATGAGACAGATACGGTACAGGCATATGATACTTTCCAGGTTTATGTTTCAGGGTGGCGGGCGCAGTGCAATGCCACATAGGGTGCGTCCTAGGTGGACGTGACCTATGTGATAATGCACTGGTCATAGGCAGAGGGTACCGCTTAATATCAGTTGGGCCATCTTCTTGATCCGTCATTCCAAGAAGTATAAAAAAAACATGCAAACACCTTAACTTTGCCATTACCTAATGATATAAGTGGGATAGTGTTACAACAAAAACCAGGAACATAATATCAATTCGAAATCATAATAATCAATTTCTGAATTGCCTTTAATATTTCCGGGAGAGACTAAGTAACAGTGTTTCATCTAAATAATTCAGGGATGTACTATCTTCTGAAGTGTTACGAATACGCAATGAAGTGGAATGGTGCTTTTTGGGGCGCTGAATATTTGAAACACAGCACTCAGTTCGGTCAATTCATAGCTCAGTTCCTGAATAAATTGCGTGCAGCTCACCTTATCAAACATTTTAACATCCAAATAATGTTTTTTTTTTGTGTTTTTTTTTTGTTTTCTATACTAGCTTTTATAAAATTAAAGATCGTAAACGTGTGCTGATCAAAATGAGCCTAAACACGACCGGTCTACTATTATCTATTGAGGAATTCCGTTGTCCACCTTCCATCTCAATCATCAGATCAGCTCGCTGTCACAATCATATTGTATTATCATAAGAACTAGACAGGTTTGCTAAATTTCAGCTCAATCGGTAGAGGATAACTGCTTCTAAATTCAGTTGCAAGATTCCACCCGAATTCCACCCATTCCAAACTAATATATTCCAAGGTAAATAAATGCTTGTAAAAAGAGGAATCTTGAGGCATATTGTGTCTTTAATTTCGTTTTTGCCACGTAGCTTCGGAACTCTAATTTCAATGCGGTTTTATAATGAACGATGTTTTTTGCGAGATGGTTCTTACTTGTGATTGGTGGAAATTGTCGGAGCCGTTTCCAGACTCATCAGCTAAGAACAATTGTTTTGAAGGGAACTTGCAACCAGAACCTTCAGTTCGATTTCAAAATTTTAATTTTCACCGACATTATAGGTTCGAGGATCTCATGATAACGAGCACACGATGAATACGATCAAGGGAGCAATGAGTGTTTTTTTTTGTAACTATGTGAATGACGGAGCTAGCATCTGCTTGTTCCTCAGGTGTGGCCCACCTGATGTTAATCGGTAGCCTCTGCCTTTAACAACGCATTATCACATAGGTCACGTCCATCTAGGACGCACCCTGTGTGGCATTGCACTGCGCCCGCCACCCTGAGACATAAAGATGAAAAGTCTCACGTCCCTGTAATTTCACCTTCAAACCGGAACACAACAATACGAGTACTACTGCTTTGCGGCAGAAATAAGTATGGAGGTAGTACTTCCCCGGACGAACTCTTTCACAAAAAAGATCAACTACTACTGAAAACGGTGGTTTATGAAAACTTGAGTTATGCCACTGAAAATAGTTGGGGGTTGTAGGATACTCATTTCCCAACTTCCTTTTTGTCGTTCCTTCATGGAGTCCTTCACCTTAGTTTGTTAATTGTTTGGTCTTCAACTGATTTTGATTTTGAGGTATCATATTAAGTGTTTTGCGTTTTACGTGTTTTACCATGCTACTAATAAACGTGGAATATCCTTCGAGTGGTTACTCCGAGTTTTGTCTCTTTCTATCGAATATAAAACTACTTGCCAATGCAAAAGACAAAACACTGTGTAACTAACCCAATGAAAATTCGAATTTTATATGGGTATACTCCGAAGGTGGTTCCATATTCACCAAGTCAAGATTTGATGATGGAATCTCAGAGAAATTCAGGGAAATCACAATGACAGTTTCAAATGAGGAAACTGTCATTGGGAAATCATCAGAAATAAATGGCAAATAAAATGTTTGTTGCTTTTTCATAATTAATTCAGGTTTTTGCGTCTGGGAGTCATCACCTTATGCTCCTTATTTCTAACTAGCGACTCGCCCCGGCTTCGCACGGGTAGCCCAACTCAAAAATAGCCCCCCCCCCCCCCCATTTTTATTACTTATTCTGCTATTCGGAGCGGAGAAGAATCCACCAAAAATGAGATAACTAACATCGGTCCAGCCAATCTTAAGTTATAAGTGGTGTAAGCACGACTTTGTTTTATATATATATATATATAGATAATGACGAATTCAAGATTATTGCACTGACCTTAGTACCTATTGGTAAACTCACTGTATCAGTCTATTGTTAGTGTCATCATTTTTAATAATAAAATATTCTGATTCTGTTTCTGATTCTGCTCTTGAGCTGATGATGAAAGCCACAACACTTCTTATCGATTAGATAATACTGAATTTCAGATTAAATTAAACAGGCAAAATGCGCATAAGACTTTTTATAGAAAGATTTAAGTCAATTTTGTAAAAAAAAAAGATTTAACATTAAAACAATCTGTGTAAATATGATTCGTGCGCTCGATACGACAAAATGGTAAATTCAAACGCACCAATCGACAAATGTCCATTCCGTGCGTGTTGCCAGTATCCATTCGAAGTGTTGTTTGCATTTTGTCGTATTGGTCGGTGGGTCTGTTGACAAATGTATCGTCGTTTTGCAACAGCTAATTTGGACGGACGTTCAAGTTTGTTGGAGCATCTGCGTGCAATATTTCGGAAGACTTACAACGAAACTGTTACGTCTTTCTCTTATCTTCTTGTGTCCTTTGAAAAGATCCTTTGATTGCGACTGGGGGTAGAGATAACCACTATTGAAACAATTTAAAAAACTACTTAATAAAAAATAGCCACTCGTAAGTAAGGCTCCTTTCATAAATGATCCAATCTACAAAAACAAATAAACCGCCAACAGGTTGGCTACTAAAAAACTGTCATCGATTCTTTTATCCGCGACAGCAAATCGACAATAATCGTCACGAATGCCGTATTTGCATATTCATGACGCGATATCCCTTGATTTAACGACAACCGCGGCATGATCGTTAAACCCCCACAAAAAGTGTCACGTAATTTTTTTCTCTTAGAATTCCTCTTTCAAATTATAAAACCTACAAAAACTTGCCACGGGCTTCTTATAGTCGTGCTAGAAGTAAGAAGAAGTGCTTGTGTAACAATTATAAATATTAGCTATTTGATTTGATCGCTATTAATAATAATGATTGATAAATGCATATACTTCGACGAGATGGAATAGCTAAATAAATACAATTATTACTTAAAATGTATAGTTTCACTAACAAAAGAATGTGAAAAAAATATCCTCGCAAAAAGGTCCTAACTCAGCGTAATCATGTTTGTCGGTTTTCTTTCTTGTATGTTGAACCTTTGAAATATACAAGTTCACGCTTATTTCAAGCGGGTATCACCAAAAGTGACTAAAATTATCATGAGGCAGGAAACAGAGACTTCGTGGGCAGCTTTCTGAAGGTATAAGAACATAAATGACTATGACGGACGAACTTAGAAGCTTTGTATTATGAAAATACTATAGAAACACAACGGAACCCAACTATGTGCACTCGTGTTATTCACGTACTTGGCACTTTTTTTACACTTTTACACAGAATATATTTCTAGAGTTCTCTCATTCTGCTGCCAGCCGGTCGTTCTTTGCCACATAACAAACAGCTTTCTGTGGGATGTTTCCATGTGTCATTTTAGTTAAAGTCCAAGCTTTGGCAACGAATTTAAATAATTGTTTTACCATGTGGCTATTTTTAAACTATATTTATGGAGCCATTTAAAGTTTATGCGGTAAGCACTTAGATGTATGTGTGTAGTTATTTCAGTTTTTTTTTTGGGATAATCAGGAAATGTTTAGAATTATTTGAAACCGTTATAAAAAATACAATAATGACAGATACTGATAGCTGTTCAAAAATGGTAGCATCAGCTGAAAAGGTTAATTTTACAAGCACTATGACAGATATATGCAACACTTCGATTTCTAAGCTCCCACGTTTGTAACGAGAATATACTTAGAGCTCATTCACACGAGGATGGTTCGTGACGATTCGTGTTTTTGACGAGTCGTCTTTTTTCACGATTTTTTTTTTTTGACGGCGGCAATGCTTTTTGAATGCCTGTGTTCACACGGATTACGAATCGTGACAAATGAAGCATTCAAAAAGAATTGCCGCCGTCAAAAACAAAAAAAAACGTGAAAAAAGACGACTCGTCAAAAAACACGAATCGTCACGGATCGTCGTCGTGTGAATTAGCTCTAACTGAAGAACACTAATTTACCAAAACATTATGCAATAGAGTCACAATGTAATTTAGTAACATTTTTGTGCTTAGTAGTACTACTAGAAGAATAATGAACTCAAAACACGTTGACTAACGTAAATAAATCCTGTAACACCGGTTCTTAGCAAAGACGACAATACCGCTTCGTGTTTGACAGAACGTATTACTTATGTCGCTAGGTGTACCACTAGAGATGTGACAAAGAGCTACTCTCAGAAGACGGAAAAGACAAGGAACTGCACTCACTGATAAACACGTGAAAATTAATATTTAGAGACATACGCTTTAGCTTCATTCAGGTGTCTTGCTGTACCTTAACAATTCAAATATGTAACCAATAGGGTCGCACAAGTCGCAACTTATTGGTCGAACACAATAAAAAACTAAATTCTGTTAATAAATCGAAAAGAAGATGAGCTAAGACATGGCAATACTTTAAGCATTGTTAAACATTTTAAACATATTATTGTATGCATTTAATTTAGCATTTGGTAATAATAAGTTTTTCTATGATATCATTGATTATATCTTGGTAATTTTTACTGGGATAAGGGAGCCTCGAAACTAATTTCGACATATTTTTGTTCATGTATAGATTTGGGAGCCTCGAAAAGAGCTACGTGCATTGGTGCAAAAAACAATGGAATTGAAAATATCGTGGTTGGCAATATTTGGGGTATACCGTCGAACACGGTTGCGTGCGGTGCTCATGATGAAGAGGCTTCAGAAATTAGTCTCGAAACGTCAGCAAAACGACGAAAAACAGCGGTAAAAAGTAGTTTATCTACAACTACACTAATATTATAAAGAGGAAAGATTTGTATTTGTGTGTGTGTGTGTGTGTATGTATGTTTGTAATGAATAAACTCATAAACTACTGTGCCGATTTCAAAAATTATTTCACCATAAGGAAGCTACATTAACTCTTAGTGAATAGGCTACCAGGGGGGGGGTAGGGAGGAGGGCTGTTTTTCATCCTGAAACTACCCGTGCAAAGCCGAGTCGCTAGTTCATTATAAAAAAAAATAGTGGGTTCAATTCGTAACACGTGATAATTAAAAAATCCGTCTTATCTCCAAATACTTTTGACAAAGCGTCTGACTCGGATTATGATGAAGCCATCAGTGTCCCATCCTTAGTTGTCGAGTGTACATGAGATAACGCTCCTTGGCAATGATTAATGTGTACCCTCGTCCCGCACACGTCATCTCACCGTGGGGTTTTATATAATTACTGTTGAAAACTTTGTTTACAACGAATGAACACGGTTGATGACTTATGTTATCGTGGCCGCACTTTGATATCATCAGCTCATTATGTTCCTACTCAGGCCTTCTGGCTAGAAGAGAGAGAGTGTATGGAGCACGTTGATATATGTATGTCTTGATAGAAGGTAGGAAAGAAAATGAGTACGCTTGGGCAGCAGTAGTCAACTAGCATCACTTGATCTTAATCTTAATATTATAATCAAACCAGAATCATAATTTCGTCAGGAAAAAAAAACCAGCCATTTTGTGAGTCGGACTCGCGCACGAAGCGTTCCATACCATTATCAATAAAAACGGCAAAAAAACACGTTTGTTTTATGGGAGCCTCCTTAAATATTTATTATATTCTGTTTTTTAGTATTTGTTGTTATAGCGGCAACAGAAATACATCATCTGCGAAAATTTCAGTTGTCTAACTATCACGGTTCATGAGAAACGACGACAGACGGACAGACGGACATCAATGTCTTAGTTATCGAGGTCCCGTTTTACCCTTTGGGTACGGAACCCTAATTACGGAGATTTGATGAACAATATTTAGTGAAACTAATATATTTTGATTTCCATGTCTATTTTTATAAGCTCTTTTAGTTTATAGGTAGGTATATATCATACTAGCGACTCACCCCGGCTTCGCACGGGTAGTGTCGAGATGAAAAGCAGCCCCCCACCCCTCAAGCCTAGTTAGGCATGAATTTTTGAAGGGGGTTGTGCCAAAAATATCTACCGGTATTTTTTTCGTTCTGCATAAGTTTTTTTGATTAGCAACTCTGTGCACTAATATTTTCACATAACAACACTTAACATTCTCTACAATAGTCTTGACTCACTAGGATTCCCTGTGTCGTTGGTACCAGGAACTACGAGTGCCATACCACACAACACACGGACCCGGAACAAATGTTTCCAGATCATAGTACCATTGGTCCCGCAGCGGGAATTAGATGGGGATAAAACAAGAACTTAAGACGGCGGTGTACTGGTAACAAATACATAATATATCACATAGGTACATACATACTTTTTTATAAATAATATAAATATAGCCACATTTAACAACACACCACATTAGAACAATATAATAATATAAATACATAACATAAAAAACATATAACTTTAATGTATATTTTTTTAATTAACTCTTGATATATTTAGCTAAAACATGTTAACTGCCCTGGTTGGTTTTTAATACGGTTTTCACTGACGTGTAGAGCCTTTATTGAGGAAGGTTTTAGTGTACGTAATATCTGTGTTACTTAATGTCCAAGCCAGCAGAGCTATGAGCAAATACTAGTCTTTATTACTTGATACCCCTTTAACGTGACATACTCCATAAACTATGTGAACTATTCAAGGACCATTCCGCCTTGTCATTCCACATGCCATAGAATTCCAACTGAGCGTATCCAAAACACTTGCAATAATAATTTACAGTTAACGCCATCTTGCTCTGTAGTTATAGCCGTTTGTACGATAATTACTGCTCTATTTTGCTATGTATAGTAGAGTATAGTAACACGTACAGTCAACGTCAAAATTGATTACATATTCAATTCAGCATATAAATTCGTTAGAATTTAGATCCTTTAAATTAAGGTTTAATATTGAATACAGTCGTGGGCTAGTCTTTTGTTGATTGTTGTATGCTTTTTTTATTAATTTGGATTTACAAAATGATAAGCCCACACAAGGTAACACGTCATCATCATCAAAATTCCACTGCTGGGCATAGGTCTTCTCCATCGAATCAACAGAAACAAGGCAGACAGCAGACCAAATGATAAAAAAATGCAGCTCAAAAAAGAGGTAAATTTTAAATCCACGTCATTCAAAGATAAACAGAATTGAATTCCACCAGACAGCCGTCACTTCCATCCATCAGAAAAATTCAGCGTTACATCCGGGAGCGTTATAAGGGATTTATACGACCCTAGCTTGCAAGCATAGCGTAACACGAGAACATGACGTGTATTAATACATACTACATGTAATCTGTTACATGTTACTTCAGGGGAAAAGTGTGGTATTCAACGAGATAGCTTTACATATCTGTAAGCTTAGTAGCTTCGGCGTTGGCGTTATTTCTGTTCAGCCGTATTTAATTCACAATATTTCCGTTGGAACATTGACACGGTAGTGACAGTAAACAGAAACAGTAAATTTTTACCCATTCCTTTACGTAGGGTCTTGTTTTATGTTTAAGTTTAAAACCCTATGGGTATTGTGTGTTTTATATGTTTTTTTTTGCTTAAATTCTATTATTATTTATTTTTTATTTCTATTGAGTGTGTGTGCTAAAAAAATAAATCTTTCTTTCTTTTTTTCCTTCTTTCTTAAACATAAACATAAACATGTCAACAATATCATGTAAACATTATATCGTTGACTCAAAGATAAGTACAATACCTTTTGTGTTTTAAAAGAAATTGGTCAGAAATCAGAGTTTATAAAATCATTTATATAAAACCAAGATAAGATAAGATAATTTATTTGTTTAAAATATAGTTATTTTACATTGGTGGTCATGATACTTAAGTCAATCTAAGATATTTAATCGTCATTATTATCGATTCATTAATCAAACAAATACTTTGGTTCCCATGGGTAGTTAGTACTCTGTAGATACATACATGTGGAAACAAGAAGCGGACGGATCCACATGTGGAGCTTGATTGTGGATCCTAGTGAACAGAGCTATCCATTGCCATGTCATTATATTAACAAAAATTTTACATTTTCAAAATTAATTTATCAAAATTAAATGTCAAGGAGATATTAAAAAATATAATTATTAAACATTTAATTCTTATAATTTTATAAGTCAAGACATTTCTCAATTGAATATAAGTAGTTAATGATTTGCAAGCTAGCCTTTAGCTTATTATATTCCAAAAGCATTGCCTCTATTTTCTTAGACTTTTTTGGCAGTTTACTATTTTTTTACATGCATTTGCGTTTTTGTAGTGTTAGTCACGGTATTGGCATTACTAATGGTCTTTGTGTTGCTTTTTTTGTATACGTTTCTTTCCAAACAATTGTTATCTTTCTATAAAATACATTGCTAATTGAAGCCCACGTCCGCTGTTACAATCTGAATAGAAAATCTAAAACAACATTGTCGATTTGCAATATTCTCGACGTGCTAGAAATAAATCCCCCGTCTTTGTGATGAAATAAAGAAAACTCTATACTTCTGGTTTTCGAAAAAGACACGCAGGTGTCTGCAGCCACAGTCGTAACCGCCTTTATTAGTCTAGTGCTATGACAAACTTTATTTCTTCACTTTTGCATAAAACATTTACGTCTCTCTTAATTATTATTTTTTCGCTTTTTCAATGGGGTAATGATTTATAACGCGAACAGCTAAGGAGCGTTCTGAATATTGTAATCTGGTTCTCTTCAGGGCAAGAATGAATACACACCTTCTAGACATTCGTGCTCCAGCGACAGCCGCATCTTCACTTACCAGTGAGATCGCGGCAAATTGAAGGGCATAATGTAAAAAACCGATATAATGGAGTCAGAGGTCAGAGGTGCTTTGCGGAAGCTCAAGACCAACAAATCAGCCGGTAGAGACAATATTTTCGCTGAAGAGCTTAAACATCTTGGGAAAGCAGGCGAGAAATTCTTACTAGATATGTGCAATCACTTATGGCGGACAGGTGGCTGGGTGAGCGACTGGAAGGAATCTCTTCTGATTCCACTTCACAAAAAAGGATCTAAAAAGACTTGTGGAAACTACAGCACAGTGGCACTCATATCTCATGCCAGCAAGATATTGTTGTATATTATCAACGGTCGGCTGCAGTCCTATCTACAGCGGCAAATACCGAATGAACAAGCTGGGTTTGTAAACGGACGGGGCACGAGAGAATAAATTGTAAACATAAGGCAAATGATAGAAAAGAGTTTCACGTGCCAATGGTCATGTGTTTTATTGATTATTCAAAGGCGTTTGATTGCGTGCGATGGGATTGTTTGTGGAACATCCTCCTTGAAATGGGTGTACCCACGCATTTAGTAGCACTAATCGCTAACCTATATAAGGATGGTGAATCAATGGTCAGAGTAAATGAGGTGATCTCGAGACCCTTCAAACCTGAGAAGGGGGTACGCCAGGGATGTATTTTATCTCCTCTCCTTTTTAATATTTATGTAGAACACATCATGAGGAACGCTCTGGAGGAGTGGGAAGGAGGCATCGCAATTGGTGGTAATAAGATCAGTAACCTTAGGTATGCAGATTACACTACACTTTTCGCATTGTCAGAGCGGGAACTCGATGAGCTTTTCAAGCGAATAGAGTAGGAGAGCGAGCTGGTTGGACTTTCCATCAACAAATCCAAGACCAAGGTCATGGTCATAGACCGAGCTGGCAAACTTACGCGAACAGGAGAACTATCAGATCTGGAATTTTTGAGCGAATTTGTTTACTTGGGATCAATGATAACCGATCAAGGAGGTAGCGAGAGAGAAATTCGGCAACGGACTCTGATAGACAAATCTGCAATGAGCAAACTTACAAAAATTTGGCAGAATGGGAAGGTCTCCAACGTAAACAAGAAGAGACTAGTACGTACCTTGGTTTTCTCCATTTTTCTGTACGGTTCCGAGTCCTGGACGATCCGTACTGTGGACAGGATAAAGATCGACGCATTCGAGATGTGGTGTTGGAGCAGAATGTTGCGTATACCTTGGACTGCAAAAAGAACTAACAATTCCATTCTCGACCAACTGCAGATCAAAACCAGACTCTCCACTATTTGTTACCAGCGAGTATTGAGCTATTTCGGTCACATCGCTTGGAGGCAACCGGACAATCTAGACAAACTGGTGGTGGTTGGGAAGATAGAGGGGAAAAGACCTCGTGGCCCGTTACCTAGCCGCTGGTCTGACCAAGTCAAGGCATTAACAGGCCTCCCTGTCACTACCGCCCTTAGACAAGCTGAAGACAAGCTGGCATGGAAGCAGCTCGCCAATTCCTCTACCAGAGCATTTCAAGACGGGCACGACCTTCAGTAATAAAGAAAACGACTAAGAAGAGAGAATGTAAAAAAAGGACAAGTACGAATGAGACACGTGCCCCGAGAGTTCCGATCAATAAAATATTTCTTTCCACTTTCCTTTTCGAGTTTCAGCCACTTTTTCCTACAAACTTCACTAAGCCATAAAAAAGTTTAAAAAGTTTAAATTCCGCAATTTTAGAGTTTTTACTTTATTTGTCTTACAAAGCCTCCAAGCATTCTGAATTTCAGAATTGTGAGGTTATTGGAAGTACTCTAAAGGTGTTTCATTTTTGCAATATCCATACGAAAATTGGGCATTCATTGTCATCATACAATTGAAATTACCGTGGCTTGGTATCATTTTAGAAAAAATCATTGGCATATATTTTTTAATGCAATGAGTTAGAAGCTTGGTTGTTTATGCGCTATCACTTAACAAAGACCACGAAGACCTTTATAATTTTGGTATAAATTTCAAATTGATACCTTCTGATAAAAAGGGACAGACAGAAAGACAGACAGACAAAAAGTGATCCCATAGTGGTTTCGATGATACCTTACCAGATGTGGAGCCCTTAAAACAGAACTAGTTATAAAATGGGTATTTGGCCAGTACATGGAGAAATAAAAATATTTTATACCTCCTTTCCCGTATCTATATTGAGACAGCCGTCACGCGATGCGGTTGGTACTGACGTGACCATTCGTCCTAATTTCGGCGGTACTAAACGTTTACGAGCGATCAATATAACAAAACAGCCGTGAGCGTCCTCTTCCAACAATATTGAAGCTGCGGAAGTTACGGAAGGTTATACAATCGCCAAGACGTATTTGTTTCCCGTATTTCGAGTGCGATTCGGGAAATAACTGATAAATGTCGGTGACAGCGGTGGGTGATGTCCACTCGCCGGGTAAGACGTGCGGTCCAAATAGTCATATAAATAATTCCGGTCATGTGTCTACTGTTGGCGGTAGATTGGGTTTCGCGTGTATTTTCTTTGGCTCGGAAATAAATTAAATCAATTTATACACGTTTTCGAGAGCGTATGTTGTGAAATCTGACAGGTGACGGTAACTGGGCCACAATGGGTGCGCCGCCCTCATCGCTGAGAGGAAAATAAAAGATACTTTATTTTTCCTGCATCACGAGCCAAGTCACCGCGAAAGTCGTATTTTGTTTATCTCAGGTAAAAAATACAGGGCGTTATAATTATACGGCAACAGAAAATAGGCACTAGAAAAAAGATACACATAAGTATACAAACTACAGCCCTATTACGATGAACCACAGCAATAGGTACTTGTAGGTTGACCCCTATTTTAACCTTAAACATACGTCTTGATAGATTTTGTTCGTATACAATGTAGCCTATATCAGCCGGATCATAATAACGAATCGATCACCTCACTCATCAAAATCGGATGCGTAGATTAGGCGCTACAGTGGAAGATACGTAAATAAATACATACCTACAGGTCTAGCGCTTAACTGAGTCAGTCCCTGAGGTATGGGTAATGGTAATTATCAGACGACTTGAAGCCACGCCTCATTTTGAGGAAAAACAAAAACACCCCTCCCGTACAGCTCCCATAGCTCAGGGACTGACTCAGTTATGCGCTAAACCTGTGCATATACTGCTAAAAACATAGCTCTTACTTTTGGTTTTGCCAATGCCAATGATGCAATATGTGCTCAAATCTTTTTTTATTTATATCACATGAGGCAACTACAACTTTGGTACGGGCTTCACTACTTAGAAATGAGGTAACCCGTAGAAGAACCATATCACCGACATTGCCGTCAGAATTAGCATGTTGAAGTGGCAATGGGCAGGATTGCTCGCAGGCTGACAGCCTTTGGTTAATCAAGGTTTTCAATTGTCGACCACGAACCAGGCGACGCAATTTAGGAAGGCTCTGTTCTCGATATGGAAGTCGATGGATGGGACCGTTCGTCATTGCATTATATGCAGAAATGCACTTCTACATGAAGACGATGATGATGTCACTGTAGTTGGCTATCTTTAAATAAGACCACGCTCCAGTCTCAGACGAACTAAAAAGAAAAGATGGAACTTTCCGTGCTACAAAGTGTGGCAAGAAATAGGAAGACGATAACCATGCCCTCTCGCTTTTTTTTTACTACGTAATCGACTGAACAAGCATCAGATGGCCCGACTGATGTTAAGCGGTAACCTCTGCCTTTAACAATACATTACCTCATAGTTCACGTCCATTTAGAACGCGCCCTATGCGGCATTGCACTGCGCCAGCCACCCTGAGACATAAAGATGAAAAGTCTCAGGTGCCTGTAATTTCACCGGCACCCATACCCTTCAAACCGGAACACAGCAATGCGAGCACTACTGCTTTGCGACAGAAATAGATATGGAGGTAGTACTTTCCCGGACGAACTCTTTCACAAAAAATCTCTACTAATACTAAATTATTGCAGCGAAACTGATGAAGCACCATTTTTCTATCTCCATCTTACTTCGTGCCTTACTTATTTAGCTCGTAATGCCCTGTCTATTATATTTCTTAGTGTGAGGCTCCAGTGGATTACATCTATATGCCTAAATTTTATTATACTATAGCACGAAAGAGCAATCATAAAAGTTCCGTACACCGTAGTCTTTGTACTCAACAATACCCGTTGTATAGATTTCGCTCTATAGCATGGACTCCAATCATTTTGTATCACGATATTCTTAGAATGAGATCTTATGTCACATTTATGTTTGCCTTGAACAAGCAAGCGAAGAAACAGGCATGTTGTTAGTATTCTGTATTTCTGTATGTATGTAAGTATGTGTCTTTGTTGCCTCGTAGCTCCGGAACGTGTGCTCTGATTTCAAAGCGTTTTTTTTGTATGAAAAGTGGTGTTAGATATGGTTCTTAGCCATATTTGGTACTTTCAGCTAAAAATTATCGACGACATCAAACTCCGAATCTGATGATGGCCAGCATAGGATGAACAGGATCCAGGGTACATCTGAAGCGGAATCTTCAAGTTTGAGTTAAAACATATTAATTTTTAATCACGTCAATAAAGAGGAAAAATAACATATTGGAATAAATATGTTTGGTACCTCCCCTACAAAAAAGTTGGGGATGTTTTTTTCTCGTCTATCTTATGGTGTTTTTGGTGATCTTTGGATAGGTCGTTCAAAAATATTGCGGGTATGTGATAACCACCATACCTATTTCTGCCGGAAAGCAGTAGTGCTCGCATTGCTGTGTTCCGGTTTGAAGGGTAAGGGTGCCGGTGAAATTACAGGCACATGAGACTTTTCATCTTTATGTCTCAGGGTGGCGGGCGCAGTGCAATGATACATAGGGCGCGTCCTAGGTGGACGTGACCTATTAGGTAATGAACTGTTCATAGGCAGAGGGTTACCGCTTAACACCATGTGGGCCATCTGATTCTTCCGTCATCCAAGTAGTATAAAAAAAAAACGTTTTTAGATTTAGGGATCCGTTTGCGAAATAAAGCTTTAAAAGTGCTAACTTTTGTTAGCGTCAGAGTCCCCCCTCCCCCCCCCCCCCCCCCCTCCCCCCATGCCAAATAAACGTATCTTTTTTGGATATTTGCAAAAATTAATTGCAATAGCATATATCTCGAAGTAATAAAGAAAACTATTATACCTAAGTAGGCTTTACAAGCAAACGAGTAATAGTCGAACAACTTAATTATAAAATGTAATTGAAGAAGTAAAAACGGAGGCCTGGAATGCTCTTACAGTAAAAAGGACAATTCCAATGTATCAATCCCATTAAACATTAAAGTTGAGAATGGAAGTTGTTAGTTGTGTAAAAGAGAAAAGCCCCTTATGTTGGTTACACAGACCTTATATTGATTGGTTGTTGAAGTTGGTCATTTATTAGAAAGCCTAAGATAAAATTGTAAGGTAATAAAATACAAAACAGTTTTTTCTTTTATTTTACTTTTTTCTATGTATTTTCCATCTGTCAAATAAATCAGGTCTACGGCAAAAAATAACCCGTTGGCCTGCTAGTCTGACCATCAATCTGACCAATGGAAAAAAAAACCCTTTTCTAAGTCCGAATATTGTGACAGGCAACTATGGAACTCTACAAAGCGCATGGCTGCTTTTATTTTATTTGTGCAATGTAAAATAAAAGCCAGCCACTTTGAATTGAACTATTGCTCAGCTATATAAGTTATACAAAAGCGTAATGTTTATTTTAAAGCTGTAGACTGGTATTTTATTATTTGCAGTAAACATTCTTTCTTTACTTTATACATTTTTAAATGAAGCTTAGCAAGTATAAACTTGGCAGTCTCAGAGCATCGCCCTCTCACGCGAAGAACGTGGCTTCGCATAATTCTTAAGAAGATACACAACTTTTCAAGAATATATAAGTCTTCATTGAAACATAATATTAAGGTAAACTTGTGCAATCTATTTATTTTTGTTGAGCAATGCAAGCCTAATATTGTACAAGTTAACTGTATAATATATTCAGTGTTCCAGTAATTTTTTTAAAAAGGAACATTTATAGAAAGAAGCGCTTCGATGTGTAGCACGCATAAAATAGAGCTGTATCAGCTGCCATTCCTAGCAAAATATTTTTTGCAAGCAGATCATCCTGGAATGGTGACTGCTACACCAATTTCCACCATGCATAGCTAACAACCAACACACAACCAACCACCGAAATAGAATCGTATATAAAACTGTCAAACTGTCAAGATTTTGTAAATAAAAGGAACTTTCGTTTGCATTCACAAACTCTTACCCTAAACGCTTACACCCGCTACGTTCCGTCGGGAGTAATAAAATAATAGAAGTATGTTTACACAAGTTAGTTTTTAGTTTTTTATGTTTATAGGCGTGTGTCTATGTATGTATGTATGTTAATACAATCTCAAATCTCATTTAAAGTAAACAAAGTCGCTTTCTGCTTCTGTCTGTATGTTTGTTCGCTTAGTACTTCTATACTACACAACGGTATATTTAATTTAATGATGTAACAAGCGGATGTTAATCTCTGCCTATAACAATGCATTAGGTAACATAAAGGTCACGTCCACCTAGAGGGCGCCCTATGCGACATTACCACTAGGGTGGCAATTACAGGCACAAATAACATGATACTTTTCATCTTTATACGTCTTAGAGACCTATAACGATAAAAAGTATCATGTGCCTGTAATTCGCCGGCACCCAATCCTTCAAAATGGAATAGAAAAGCGAGCTCACTGCTTTGTGGGTACTTCTCCGGACGAACTCTTTCACGAAAAAGCTCTACTCGGTTTTCGAATTCCGGTTTTTCAATGATTAGAGAATTACTTTGGAAAGGTATATAATTTTGAATAGTAAGTTTTCATGCAAAACCAGGACGGGTTGCTATTAAGGTTGTTCCTCGTGGTCAGCTAGGCACAACAGCGTCAATAGATGGCGCTGTTGCCAAATTTTGAAGTATTTTATGTATTTATGAATGAAAATGTGCATATTATGTCATAACACTAACGTTCACGCAAATGGTGAAATATTTGCTATGTACCTAGCTATATTTCAGGTTATTTTAGTCTCTAGTTTTAACATACTTGTGCCGAGCAAATTCCGAGCAATATGAAAGCCTACTCACGCACACAGTCAAGGATATTATTGTATTAGAACTATAAGCTAATTTCGGCGCGCGAATTTCAAAATGGTTGGACTAGCGGCTTGGACTGTCGACTCAGAACTTCTGAACCCACGTTACTGCGTTCGATTCTATACTGCCTATATTTTTTGTATTTTTTTTTACTTTTTTTTTTGTGAACCAGTGACTATATCTCTCGACACTAAAACCGCAGTACTGGGTTCGATACCAGACAATTTTTTTTTATAAATGTTTTTGTAATGATCTACGAAATACACTGATTCTGCTTCAGCCAATATTATGTTTGTGAAGTGAGTGTTGTGGTGTGTCCTTATTTAAAATCAAAAAGTAGGTACTCGATTCTTAACCGACTTCAAAAAATGGAGGAGGTTCTCAATTCCAGAGTTTTTTATTATGTTTGTTACCTCATACCATTTACGTAACGATTAGGAAAAAAAATTACATGATATACTTCCAGATTGGTGCCACTTTAATTAAAATGTTTTTCTGATGATGGAATCCATGAAGATTGAAGGAACTCCTTAAATATTATAGGCACACATATAGCAATATCGGTATTTTCAGCAACAAGTCAAGCATTTGAATTCAGAATGTTTTTTTTTTTTTTATACTACTAGAATGACGGAACATGCTGATGGCCCACCTGATGTTAAGCGGTAACCTCTGCCTATGAACAGTGCATTACCTCATAGGTCACGTCCACCTAGGACGCGCCCTATGTGGCATTGCACTGCGCCCGCCACCCTGAGACATAAAGGTGAAACGTCTCATGTGCCTGTAATTTCACCGGCACCCTTACCCTTCAAACCGGAACACAGCAATGCGAGGACTACTGCTTTGCGGCAGAAATAGGTATTGTGGTAGTACTTCCCCGGACGAACTCTTATACAAAAAATCTCTACTACTACTATATTTCACGGGTGGCAACAATGGTGTCTTTCCGATATCCGATTGAGCTGAAATTTGGCATACTCGTACCTATCTAGTTCCGATGACAGTACAATACTATGGTGAAAGCGAGCTGATCTGATGATGGAGACGGAACGTGGACAGCGGAACTCCTCGATGGATAATAGTAGACTGGCCGTGTTTAGGCTCATTTTCATCAGCACACGAATCAGATTTCTAATTTTATTAAGTCTTATACCCGGACTTGTTTGTGAGATTCGTTACTATAAGATTTGTCCTGACTGCTAGCTTATTTAAGGAATGTATTATACTGGAAGAAAGCATTAGCAGAGTCAGTCGTGGGAAGCAATGGCGGCGATGAGCTCACCACTTGTCACGTCTATTTCCCACGATGGTGCAACCCACAGTGAAAAGAGGCCCATGAGCGGCTCTGCTTACTCTTTCGGGGAAAAGGGCGTGTGTCTATGTATGTATTTATGTTATATTGTGTATAAATTCCTAGTTATGAAGTCGTTTTTCAGGATTCGGAAAAAAAAAATACGGAACCTTTATGGATTCGTCATGTATGTCTGTCTGTCCGTGTATGTCACAGCCACTTTTTTCCGAAACTAATTTTCACACAAAAATAGAAAAAAACAATAAGTTTTTGGGGTTAAAACTGAAACACATTTTTTTTTTCATCAACCAGTGTGGGGTATCAATGGATAGGTCTTCAAAAATGATATTGAGGTTTCTAATATCATTTTATTCTAAACTGAATAGTATGCGCGAGAGAGAATGATAAAACTAAAAAAAATATATGATGTACATTAAAATGTAAACTTCCAACGAAAATTGTTTTGAAAGAGATCTAGTACGTAGTTTTTTTGAATATATCATAAATTGTTAACCATCCAAGAACTTTTATGTTATGTTACTTGCTGCTACGGAACCCTTCATGGGCGAGTCCGACTCGCACTGGGCCGCTTTTTTTCTAAAGATTTATTTACTTTCAGCTTTTATTGATAGATCATCAACTGAAGTCCACGGCTGGGCATAGGCCTCCCCCATAATATAATGGACATAGAAACTTTATTTTACGCCGAATCAATGGCTATTGCTTTACAAAGCACAAGTAAGGCCGCACGTAGAAACTGTTCTTCCCATCTATGGCACGGGGCACCCAAGTACCAGCTGCTTCGTTTTGACTCCTTACAGAGAAGAGCCATTAGCATCATCGGTGAACCCAAGCTCTCCGATACTCTAGAACCGCTTAGCCAACGTAGAGCTATCGGATCTCTTTGCGTGTTCTACCGCCTCTACAACGGGGAATGTTCTGACGAGCTTTCCGATCTCATCCTCGCATCAAGATTTTACCATCGCTCTTCCCGGCACCGTGACAAAGCTCATCCGCACATCAAAGAACCCTGGGTTTCTCGAACGACTCGTTTCTCGAGATCATTTCTTCCCCATAAAGTACTATTATTTATTCTGTGCCTACAAACTATGGAATGAGCTTCCATCTGAGGTTTTCCCGCTTGGTTACGTACGACATGTTTTATTTCATGAAAAATGGTCATAAATTCCTTCAGGGTAGGCAGCGCATCGACAATTACCCCCGGTGTTGCCGGAGTCTATAAGCGACGGTGACCACTTCACATCAGGTATGCTAGTTTGCCAATTCGTATCATAAAAAATAAAAATAAACTGCCAAGTGCTAGTCGGACTCTCGCACGAAGGGTTCCATACCATAATCTAAAATTAAAATTAAAATTACACGCAAATGTACCAGCCATCACCCAATCACGCACCCATCCAAAAACTGACCTCGCAGAGCATTGCTTAACCTACATTTGGAAAAATCTCGTTTTTTGTATGGGAGCACCCCTAAATATTTATTTTATTCTGCTTTTTATTATCAGTTGTTATAGCGGCAACAGAAATACATCATCTGTGAAAATTTCAACTCTCTAACTATCACGGTTTATGAGATACAGCCTGGTGACAGACGGCCGGACGGACGGACGGACGGACGGACGGACGGACGGACGGACGGACGGACTGACTGACTGACTGACTGACTGACTGACTGACTGACTGACAGACAGACAGACAGACAGACAGACAGACAGACAGACAGACAGACAGACAGACAGACAGAAAGACAGACAGACAGACAGACAGACAGATAGACAGACAGACAGACAGACAGACAGACAGACACGTCAAACTTATAATACCCCTTCGTTTTTCGTCGGGGGTTAACAAAGAGGATAACCCATTCAATAAAAAATAATTATATTTTTTTTTTAATTTCGAGGCCTTTGCGACTGGCGAGATAATGAGGGAAAGGATTGTATTACAAAAAGGCTAATTCTTCTTAAAAAAAAGATTGTTAATTTGTATTACACTATGCATAAAATATTTATCTTTTTTATGTTTTTTTTATTTATCTACACTATTATTTTGTATTTTTTAACCCCCGACGAAAAACGAAGGGGTGTTATAAGTTTGACGTGTCTGTGTGTGTGTGTGTGTGTGTCTGTATGTCCCAACGTGGCTCCAGAACGGATGAACCGAAATCGTTTTTTGTTTTTGTTTGATAGGTGTATTTGTCGGGAGTGTTCTTAGCTTTGTTGGATCAAAATCGGTTCAGCCGTTTCATTTCGTTCGGGTTTTTTTTAATTTTTACAAAATTAATTACCTGTAAATATGTAAACTTTGTTGTTTTGTTTGTTTGTTAGTTTGCCAAGCTGCGGTGAAATGGCTAGTACAGTATTAACACAATTACCTACTTGTAATAAATTAGTGCTTAGAAACGTAGTACGTACCATCTGGACTAGCTCCTAGAAAGGAATGGAATCGCTTCGAAGCGAATGTCATTTGGCTAGGCCGGCTGATATGCATTGCATGCAAATAATATTATGGAAATTAAAAAAAAAAGTGGCCAAGTGCGAGTCGGACTCGCCCATGAAGGGTTCCGTAGCAGCAAGTAACATAATATCAAAGTTCTTGGATGGTTTACGATTTATGACGTATTAAAAAAAAACTACTTAGTAGATCTCGTTCAAACCAATTTTCGTTGGAAGTTTACATGGTAATGTACATTTTTTTTTTGGTTTTATCATTCTCTTATTTTAGAAGTTACGGGGGGGGGGGGGGGGGGGGACGACTTTTTACCACTTTGGAAGTGTCTGTTGCGCAAACTATTCAGTTTAGAAAAAAGTTATATTAGAAACCTCAATATAATTTTTGAAGATCTACCCATAGATACCCCAGCCCCCCACCAACGGGTTTGATGAAAAAAAAATTGAGTTTCAGTTCTACGTACTAATACTTAGAACAGAACCCCCATTTTTTTTTTGTTTTTTTTTATTTTTTTGTGAAAATCTGTATGCTGTTCACAGAATACATCTACTTACCAAGTTTCAACAGCATAGATCCTATAGTTTCAGAAAAAAAGATCCTATAGTTTCAGAAAAAAGTGGCTGTGACATACACGGACAGACATACATGTCATAGTAAGATGAACTCTTGTCTTCTAAGCAGGAGGCAAAATGTTCAATACTCACCCTGGGGCTGCATATCTCAATCTTCCGGAGACCCTAACTCGCAATTATAATGAATAAGACCCCTAGGAATCATTTCAACGAATTTGTTTGAAGATTGTAGTTTCACCTACCTACACAGAACTGACTTCGATTGAAACAAGGCAATACTATGTTTTTTTTGTTTTTAATATTGAACGAGCGAAGCTAGTTCTCTGATTCAAATTGGAAGAATCGGCGTTTGTATGTATGTATGTATGTATGTTTGTCCGAGCATAACTTCCGAACCGTAAATCCGATCTTCATGAAATTTGATTGGGAGGTGATAGTATTGGTACAATTTGTTGGTAAGGTTATGAGCTATATCGGTCGGGGGGTTGTTGAGATATTGGGGTCCAAGAGGAGGTAAAAAAAAGTAAGAATATCAGATCAAATGGGGTGTCATATGAAAGTCCCTCGCTTCGACATTTCAAAACTATTTTAGTTTTTGAGATGTTAGGGTAAATCGAAAATGTAAAGAAACAAAACCTCTAGGGTACTTCCACTAATCCTACAACGCTGTTTTTTTTTACGTTTGTAGCTTTTATGATACAAATACTGGGAAAAGTCTAAAATTTATGGATCTTGAAACTTGTAGGTACCTACTCTATAAAACAACAACCAGTGTATAACATTCTTTGTTGACCTCCCGTTTCTAGGAATTTTAACGACGTTGAAGGTCTAACTTTTCGAACCACATGTGGATGTACATAGATATTTTTTCGAAATAAATAAGGTAACCTACCTAAACCGTGTGTATTCGTGAGGTCTCAGTTCAAAAAACCTTGTGCGTAAATATATAGGTAATTATGATCAGCTAGTAGTATTTAATTTAATTTTTACGTAATTAAGATAATATTATATTTGTCTGTAATTTCTGTCTAGTTGTTTGTAATTTAATTTTCTCCCATTATTTATACAAAGTTCATATGTAGAGACCTTGCAATGCATTGCGGCCTCCGGCTGTCTGGCTGATTCGCATACACATGTCCAATCCTAAATGTTTGTTTTTCTAATATTTTCTATCCGAGCTAATTATGATATGACAGATCGAAGCGGCAACAGCGCTTAGCCGGCGTAAGTCACGAGCTGACAACGTCGCGTGTAAGTGACATGTTACTGTTATCTAATCTGCGGCTATGTGTGTGACACTGTCAGTGTACACTCACACACTGACATAAATGAACTAAAATTTCGATGTTATTTTCGCTATTAATCCACTGTTTTCTTCAACCAAATATGTGTTGACGCAAATAATGACCAATATAAAAGCCAACAACAGTCATTTCAGTGTAAAATTATACTCTGTTTGCCCATATTTGTGCTAATACGTTTGTATGGAAAAGCGACCACCTTAACGAATAAAACACTATTTATGTAAAGCCCTATGCATAAAACTATTTTATTCCAGAATATAAATGCCCCTAAATTATATTGCAAATAAAATAATCATAAATTATGGTACAAGAAAAAGCTCTTTCCTATGAAGGTACTTTATTGTGAATGTTCGCACGGCATGTAGTCATAACCACGGCAGAGGGTTGCATACAACGATAACGTAGAGTCCCAGATGTTTTTCGACTTAATATGTGGGTTATTGCCCCATTTAGTCTGCTAGGTATAAGTACCGTGTCCGTCCAACAAACTTCGTAATTTTATTCCTACCGTAATTATTAGAGTACAACTTTTTTACCGCAGTCCTCGCCGCGGGAATAAAAATAAAAACAAGACCCGAGTACTGGGTGTGTTTTTGCTTAATACAACTGTGTTATCGTTAATCTTAGGTAATTAATACGCGCTGGGGTTTTAAATTTGATGCCAATTCGTGTGTAGTGCTAGTAATTCGTAGTTCGTAACGTAATTAGCCTTTATCCCCGAATGAATAGGCATAGCTTCAATGGGCTACTTTTCACCGTGGGTTGCACCATTGTGGGAATATAGATGTGACAAGTGGTGAGATCATCGCTGCTATTGCTTTCCACAACTGACTCGACTGACGCTTACTTTCTGTAATAACACATTCCTTAAAATCATAAACTCAATATTAACCAATTAATGAATTTCAAATATAATAAGAAAAATCTATAAGCCAGGATAAATAGTATACTAACGAATCTTACTAACGAGTCCGGGTAAGCAAAACGAAGAAGATTTAATTGTATTCGATGCTCCATAAACTATTTGGAATAATAGGCGTTAAAAAGCGGATTCAGAAACTAATTTAGAGTGTCTCGCCTCCTACCTATCTGATTCCGTAACCGCTACGTCAGCGTTCCAGCAAGGTAATAGCTTTATGAGTTTTACTCAGCTTTTTGTAAAATACCTTGGTGAAACGAGCAAAATTAAATTATTAGTACGCGTTTTTTTTTGTTAGTAGTACTAAAAGCTTTTTGGTGAAAGAATTCGTCTGAGAACGTACTATCATACATAATTCAACCACAAAGCAGTGATGTTACCTCTGCTGTGTTCCGGTTTAAATGGTATGGATGCAGGGGAAATTACAGGCACATGAGTCTTTTTATCTTTATATCTCAGGGTGCCGGCGTAGTGCAATGCCAAATAGGACGCGTCCTAAGTGGACGTGATCTATGAGGTAATGAATTGTCATAGGCTATTCGAAACCTGCTTGATATTCCAATCAAATGAAAAAATCAAGTAAAAAGGTTATATTTATATTCTATCGTCTACCACAAAAATAGGCACCTAAAAAAAATAGTAATTTCTAAATGTCCATAAAATCTAAATTAACTCAGAATTTACTACTCTTTCAATGGAAGAAAACAACTTCAGAGACCACCATTTATTTAAATAAATAAATAATGCTGGACATTTCACTCAACATTATCTAGCCCCAAGCTAAGCAGAGCTTGTGTAATAGGTACTAGATAACTGATATACGTAATACAATAAATAACTTATTTTTTTTTTGTTCAAATTATTTGTTTAATTAAAACTTAAGACAATAAAACAAAACTAAAATAAAAACCTACCTATCAGATCAGCAAGCCGTCACCCGATGGCAGCGTGCCCAGAATGCTGGCTGCATTGCCACGCTGAATGGCAATGCTTATTCGTTGAAAAAAATAAAGGCCAGCATTCCGGTCACGCGTGGACTCACAAAGACGCTCCGCAAGTTATTTGAAAATGTTATGTGCCCCTGGTCCCCTCGGGCCTAGAGTTTCCAATTCCTAGAAACTTGCGAAGCGTCTTTGTGAGTCCACGCGTGACCGGAATGCTGGCTTTTATTTTTTTCAACGAATAAGCATTGATATTCAACGTGGCAATGCAGCCAGCATTCTGGGCACGCTGCCATCGGGTGACGGCTTGCTGATCTGATAGGTAGGTTTTTATTTTAGTTTTGTTTTACATAGATAGATATTTTTTTATTATACATAGAAAATACCCAGACCACCCTGAACAAATATCTGCAGATCGCACAAAAATATTTGTTCCTAGGTGGGAATCGAACCGGCAACCTCCTGTGCCTGCGACCTGGTTGATGTATTCAGGATTTGTATGTATACTGTTCGTTATATTAATTTGTCTAGTAGAAAATGTAGCCTATGTCACCTGGACCTGAACCATAAATAACGAATCGCTCGACGACTCATTCATCAAAATCGGATAAGTACTTTAGGCGCTACGATTGAACATACGTACATAAATACATAGCCTGCTTAAAACATGACCGTTTATTTTGGTTTTGCCGTGGTTTGGTAAAAACAAGTATCTGCGCAGCTGAGCATAAACTGATATACCTGCGTCGTCTCTCAACAATTTTTATTAAGTTTTGGTACAATACCCGCCACACGAGTTTTTGTGACAGCGCAAGAATTAATATGACGGGAGAGGGTCAAAAATTGGATGACACAAACAGTGAACAAATTTAAATACTTTAGGTTGAAAACGTGTTTAAATTTTTATTGAATTGGGGTAACAATTGACTGTTTTTCGGTTGGGTGAGCGGACCCGTTTCCGGGCGGGCAAAATCCTATAAACACACTTAAAAAGCCACAAAGGTACGCAATAACGTAATGTAACCTTACGGTAAACCGAAAACAATTCATTTCTGGGAGCCTCCCCCCTCCCGTCACGTAGCCTCCCACCCTTACTGCTCGAGAAGCCGTGGGATGGTAGCCGATCCGTAAAAAGCAATTCTACTCGCGCCGTTTGCCTTTTTCATCGTACATTTAATGTGGACTAATGTAATAGTTAGCCCAAATTCCTTAAAAAGCATTGATACTTTATAAACGAACAAAGATGTTGTCAAATTTGCCAAGCTTTTCCCTCAAAAGCTTCAAAATCTAATACGTAGTTTAAATTATTATTTTATTATAATTAGTGCAACTACTAATGAAATAATAACTAGTGGTTCGCCCGGAACTGAGACCTCGCGAATACACGCGATTTGTGTAGGTTACCTTATTTCTTTCGAACGAATATCTATGTACTTGTGGTTTGAAAAGTTAGACCTACAACGTCGTTCAAATTCCTAGAAACGCGAAGTTAGACCAACAACGTCGTTCAAATTCCTAGAAACGCGAAGTTAGACCAACAACGTCGTTCAAATTTCTAGAAACGGGAGGTCAACAATGGATGTTATACTTTTATTTTACTTTGGTCGAAGGTTATACTGGTTATTGTTTTATAGAGTACAAGTTTCGAAATTCTTCAATTTTAGACTTTTCCCAGAATTTGTGTCATAAAAGATACAAACATACCAAATTTCAGCGTTGTAGGATTAGTGGAAGTATCCTAGAAGTTTTGTTCCACCATTTGATATGATATGCTGCCATTTTTTTTGTTTACCCCTCTTGGACCCCAATCACTCAGCAACCCCCCGAACGTTATACTTCATAACCTTACCAATACTATCTACTCCCCAATAAAATTTCATAAAGATCGGTTTAACGGCTCGGAAGTTATGCTCGGACAAACACACAAACGTACATACACACACACATACATACATACATACATACATACATACATAAATACATACATACGCCGATTCTTCCAAGTTGACTCAGAGAACTGGCTTCGCTCGTTCAATAGATACTAACTAATGAAAGTTCGATTTCATGCATTTACAAAGTCAATTCCTATCATGAGGGGAGTGCGATACACTGTATATTACGAGATACCTGTTCAATTAAAAATGCTTTTTCGATCGGCGTTAGATTTTTATCTGAAATTCAAATATTTGTCTTCAGTAGCTCACGACTCGTAAAATTATTAAATTATGATTACATTTTTAATTCAATCGTAAACGAAAATATGTAATTGAACCAATTGATACATGCCTGGAAATTGTGACAAATCACACAACCTACTCGTATAATATCATAAACTCTTCCAAGATGATAATCATTAAATTCATAGCTGTCTTGAATTTATTCTCAAATAAATTCAGGTCATATCTACTACTCTATCACTCTATCCAAAGTATATTACAACATCATACTCATAATAGAGGTTCTTGTTTTGAAATAATAAGGTCTGTAGTACGTAGTTACATTATGGTATCTTGTAAGCCTCGGGCAAACCCGGAACTTTTGTATCTACCCTCTAATTAGGTAGCAAAATTGTGTTTATACCTAATAGCTTTGATATTATTATATATTGAGTTAGCACAGGAAAATAACGAGTGTTTTTGGAGAGGAGATCGTTAAATAGTTATTTGATTAACATAACATGACATAACACTAAAGAGTCTCCTTATTCTGACCGTATTTACTAAAGCTCAAACATTCGAACGTTCGAAAGTTTTAGCTTACGTTCAGAATTAGCCCGATTGGGGCCCTGATCCCACACTAGGATCCCCTGTATTGTAGGTATCAGGAACTAAGAGTACCGCAATACCCACACCCATAGCAAATATTTGCAGATGACACAAAAATTTGTTCCACAGCGGGAATCGAACCCGCAAGTCGCAGCGGCTCAGCTAGCTACTCACTCGCCTCGCCACATAGTTTGCTTAGTTTACCTGATGGAAATATATCTTGAGTCTTGAGAGAAATAGGCCGAAGGTATTCTTCCATGGTAGTTATCGCACGTCTTCAATCAAAAGCATTTCCTCATTATTATTTATTGCCCCATTTATACCACCTATAACTCGCAAAGGATCATTGGGCAACTCAGCAAAATCATATAATTTTTAATGTTATAATAGGTTAATAAAAAACCATTTTAAACAACTAGTGGAACGCCCGCCACCATCTTCCCGGTGCACCCCCTTAGTGGGTGAATTTCGGATATTCCTGTCTCTCTCTAGACCACAAAAGGAATGTGAGCTCCAAATTTCCTAGTGTTATTACGGTTTAGACTATGCGTTGACAGTCAGTCAGTCACCTAACGACTTTGTAGTACACTGATTTAAATCGTTATTTCGTTTTTATTTTCTTTATTTATTTATTATGAAAGCGTATATTAAAAGTAAAAGCATTTTATGTTCGGTAGATATATCATGCGTGTTTGTCGTATCAATCTTAGTGCATTTCATCTAATACTAATGGAACACCCACAACTCGATTTTTATCCATATAAACTTCAACACCTTGCTCGACCATAAAAGGAATGTACCCTCCAAATTTCAGGTCTCTGTGACAGACCGTTTAGACTGTGCGTTGGCAGTCAGTCAGTCAGTCACGCATATTTTTTTTTCATCTAATGATATTAATAAATATTGTGGTTTATCCAGCCTAAGAATAGACTTCATCGTCTCCTCCCGTAGATGTCGAAAGCGCCCTGTAAACGATCAAATTTATCAACGGTCCACGTTCATACGTATTTTTTTTTACAAACTCTTCAATCAAAGCTGCCATTCTAAAAATAATATGACAAACAATTTTATCCTTTATAGGGCACTTTTGGGGATAACACCAGGCCCTAGTGTAATTGAATGAATCAATGAATGAATGAATGAATGAAAATATTTTATTGCACACCTGGACTGGTGATGATGGTTATGAATATAAAGAGGCTGCTGGATCCCACTACTAGACAAAGCCCTCTCTTTGCTTTTTCAATTAATCCCGGCTTTTACTGGCTAGTTCACAGAATATTTGACAAGTTTATCCCACCAGCTCTGCCTGAGTGACCATGTATTAGCCTTACGGACTGCCGGACACTTTATGATTATGCTTGGACAATGCTGGTTGGTAGATTGGTAAAACCTGGTTTGTTATTTGGGTACCCTTCGTGCCCGTGAGGGTGATTTGGGTTCCTTTAGGTGCTATTCGGAACCCTCCACACCCCCTATTGTATTTTTATATGATAATCCAAAAATAATTAAAATCATCTCAAACCGTACACAAAATTAAAAGTTATCACACCAAATATTCCATTTTACTACATTACCTATTTAAATCTAAGAACCTTCATTGCTACTTAAATATTTAATACCCTTTTCCACGGAAACATCGCAATAATTAAACATTTTATCACTGCCCTTTTTAGGGAAAAACATTGCCTGACGGGCGGGTTGTTTGATACTTTGACACAATAGACTGAGGGACAGTATCAAAAGGTGTTTTTTTTTAATCTTAGCTATTTACTGCCCTTTACGAAAGGTTACTAACCGCCATGTTTACGCTCTGAAACCATAAGATCATGTCCTGATCTAGTATCGATGTCATATATGTCACAAATTATATTCTCCAGAACTGAAAATGCAACAAGGAAAAGTGATTATATCTCAATGGGACCGAAACATTCAAGCGTTCAAACGCTTAAAAGTTTTCCCATGTATTTTGGCTTGATTTTTGCTTATTAGATGCGTCTCTTTTCAGTCTTTCAAATAACACTATCCAACACTTGTCACCATGAATAGAAAGCAGGCTTAATTGCTACTTAGTCTGTAAAATTGTATTGAATTGCTTACCAATTTACAGTCAGTTTTCAATTCAGACTCGGTTCAGTCAACTTTCAGTTTGGATTCGAAATAATAACGAGAATTGGCTTGCTTCACGCGTTTGATGCGAGGAAAATTAACTCCATGCGCTGCAACTGACACATTTTGGTTAATTCAGTTGAATTATACGAGATTCGGCAAAGCCTTACATATACTTTAGTGAAACGTTAGCGAAACGATAGCAAATGTCAAATAATAACAAATAAAATTATTACCATTTCTTGTCACCCCGATGTCATTGTCCAATATTTGACGTTAAGACGCCATAGGTTCTCAAATGTCTCTAGAATTTTAAAGTTTTTGATAAGAATTCTTATAGTTTTCTATGAAGAAAAAAATATATGATATTCTTGATCATTTTATCTAGTGAAATCAATAATTCAATACACTATTTGGATTACTTCACTCAATAAAAAAAAAACACAAAGATACCACCTTTTTAAAATTGAAATCATATTTTTGACTTACTTCTTTCACGTTTTAACTTATGAAACACTTGGTGTCATGTTCATTTTTATTTAAATTAGTGAAGTCAATAACAAAATTTAGCAAAACCAAAAGGGATTTTTTTAAATATTTTTTTAAACACAAATATAAGTACCAGAGCGTGCGCTCGGCTTGCTCAGACCGGTCGCAGACCGCATCGAGGCAGGATCTGTGTCAATTTTCCCGCCATCGGTCACGTGACTACGGATGAAATGGAAACTATCAAGTCAGGCTACTCGCAAATCATAATTATGAAAAGAGCCAACATAGGTACTTGTACTATTATTTATTCTGTGACAAAGGTAAGTAAAAGTAAACCTAGGTAAACAAATACATTATCCGATTTGTTTTGCGAATAAACTCTGACTTCATACTGTTACTTTAGATAGCTACATGCCTAGTAGGAGTAGAGATCTGGCCAAAGAAATTACCTCTCCGTCCCCTCTAGTGGATGTGGGATGTGCTGTGGTCTGTCTGACCAAAGAGTTGACTCTCCGTTTCTTCCCGTGGAAGAGAGAGCTGTGGTGTTTGTCTGGCCTAAGAAAATACCTCTCCGTCTCCTCAAGTGGATGTGTGAAGTGGTATGTCCGGCCTAAGAGTAACCCTCCGTTTTTTCCTATGGAAGAGTGTTGTGGTGTTTGTCTGGCCTAAGAAAATACCTCTCCGTCTCCTCAAGTGGATGTGTGAAGTGGTATGTCCGGCCTAAGAGTAACCCTCGGTTTTTTCCTATGGAAGAGTGCTGTGGTGTTTGTCTGGCCAAAGAAAATACCTCTCCGTCTCCTCAAGTGGATGTGTGAAGTGGTATGTCCGGCCTAAGAGTAACCCTCCGTTTTTTCCTATGGAAGAGTATTGTGGTGTTTGTCTGGCCTAAGAAAATACCTCTCCGTCTCCTCAAGTGGATGTATGAAGTGGTATGTCCGGCCTAAGAGTAACCCTCCGTTTTTTCCTATGGAAGAGTGCTGTGTTGTTTGTCCAGCCTAAGAAAATACCTGTGCGTCACCTCACGTGGATGTGTGCAATGGTCTATCTGGCCTAGGAGTAGACCCTCCGTCTGTTCCCGTGGAAGAGTGCCGTGATGTGTGTCCGGCCTAAGAAAATACCTCTCCGTCTCCTCAAGTGGATGTGTGAAGTGGTATGTCCGGCCTAAGAGTAACCCTCCGTTTTTTCCTATGGAAGAGTGCTGTGTTGTTTGTCCAGCCTAAGAAAATACCTGTGCGTCACCTCACGTGGATGTGTGCAGTGGTCTATCTGGCCTAGGAGTAGACCCTCCGTCTGTTCCCGTGGAAGAGTGCCGTGATGTGTGTCCGGCCTACGAAAATACCTCTCCGTCTCCTCAAGTGGATGTGTGAAGTGGTATGTCCGGCCTAAGAGTAACCCTCCGTTTTTTCCTATGGAAGAGTGTTGTGGTGTTTGTCTGGCCTAAGAAAATACCTCTCCGTCTCCTCAAGTGGATGTGTGAAGTGGTATGTCCAGCCTAAGAGTAACCCTCCGTTTTTTCCTATGGAAGAGTGCTGTGTTGTTTGTCCAGCCTAAGAAAATACCTGTGCGTCACCTCACGTGGATGTGTGCAGTGGTCTATCTGGGCTAGGAGTAGACCCTCCGTCTGTTCCCGTGGAAGAGTGCCGTGATGTGTGTCCGGCCTACGAAAATACCTCTCCGTCTCCTCAAGTGGATGTGTGAAGTGGTATGTCCGGCCTAAGAGTAACCCTCCGTTTTTTCCTATGGAAGAGTGTTGTGGTGTTTGTCTGGCCTAAGAAAATACCTCTCCGTCTCCTCAAGTGGATGTGTGAAGTGGTATGTCCAGCCTATGAGTAACCCTCCGTTTTTTCCTATGGAAGAGTGCTATGTTGTTTGTCCAGCCTAAGAAAATACCTGTGCGTCACCTCACGTGGATGTGTGCAGTGGTCTATCTGGCCTAGGAGTAGACCCTCCGTCTGTTCCCGTGGAAGAGTGCCGTGATGTGTGTCCGGCCTACGAAAATACCTCTCCGTCTCCTCAAGTGGATGTGTGAAGTGGTATGTCCGGCCTAAGAGTAACCCTCCGTTTTTTCCTATGGAAGAGTGCTGTGGTGTTTGTCTGGCCAAAGAAAATACCTCTCCGTCTCCTCAAGTGGATGTGTGAAGTGGTATGTCCGGCCTAAGAGTAACCCTCCGTTTTTTCCTATGGAAGAGTATTGTGGTGTTTGTCTGGCCTAAGAAAATACCTCTCCGTCTCCTCAAGTGGATGTATGAAGTGGTATGTCCGGCCTAAGAGTAACCCTCCGTTTTTTCCTATGGAAGAGTGCTGTGTTGTTTGTCCAGCCTAAGAAAATACCTGTGCGTCACCTCACGTGGATGTGTGCAATGGTCTATCTGGCCTAGGAGTAGACCCTCCGTCTGTTCCCGTGGAAGAGTGCCGTGATGTGTGTCCGGCCTAAGAAAATACCTCTCCGTCTCCTCAAGTGGATGTGTGAAGTGGTATGTCCGGCCTAAGAGTAACCCTCCGTTTTTTCCTATGGAAGAGTGTTGTGGTGTTTGTCTGGCCTAAGAAAATACCTCTCCGTCTCCTCAAGTGGATGTGTGAAGTGGTATGTCCGGCCTCAGAGTAACCCTCCGTTTTTTCCTATGGAAGAGTATTGTGGTGTTTGTCTGGCCTAAGAAAATACCTCTCCGTCTCCTCAAGTGGATGTATGAAGTGGTATGTCCGGCCTAAGAGTAACCCTCCGTTTTTTCCTATGGAAGAGTGCTGTGTTGTTTGTCCAGCCTAAGAAAATACCTGTGCGTCACCTCACGTGAATGTGTGCAGTGGTCTATCTGGCCTAGGAGTAGACCCTCCGTCTGTTCCCGTGGAAGAGTGCCGTGATGTGTGTCCGGCCTAAGAAAATACCTCTCCGTCTCCTCAAGTGGATGTGTGAAGTGGTATGTCCGGCCTAAGAGTAACTCTCCGTGTTTTCCTATGGAAGAGTGCTGTGGTGTTTGTCCGGCCTAAGAAAATACCTGTCCGTCACCTCACGTGGATATGTAACGTGGTATGTCCGACCTAAGAGTAACCCTCCGTTTTTTCCCATGGAAGAGGGCTGTGGTGTGTGTCCAGCCAAAAAAAAAACCTCTACGTCTCCTCCCGTGGATGCAATGAGCATCACATCAATGTACCAATTCCACCTATTGCATTAGGATACGATTTTCAATGTTAACTACATTTTGATTACTAGGACAGAAAATGTATGGTAGTAAATGTGTTACCGGCTACCACCATCCAAAGGGCGTCGATGATTTTGGCATAGTCGTCAGCCACCATTTAGTTTTATTTTCAAGTTAGTGGCGCACTTTGAAAACTGTACATAAATGGCTAGAGGATACGGCTTATTCGCAAAACGTCCACTTTTCATAATGTACACCGCACTTTTGGTCCTGACCAAAACAGTTCTTTGAAACGGTGACCGATCGGATCCGTTCAAACGACGCGTCCTACTGTTTTATGGGAAAGATTAAAGAAAAATGTTACAAACAAAAAAAAATAGAAGGCTGCTCTATAATGGCTTTTTTAAACAGACTTGTCCGACTAGACTTTGGTTAATTAAAGTCTTGTACCAAAGTTAACACTCGAAAATTTTGTTTATGCAGAAATGTTGCCAGCATCTCGGTGAATATACGAAAATCCTAACTTTTTTCAAAACCAAGATGGCAGATGGTGTGGCGGCCATTTTGTTAAATGGTGGAATATAAAATTTACAAATTGAAAAAAAGAGACTGTGTGCAACACTTAGCTTGATTGCTTGTATAGGGCTGTTGGTAAGTGGAGGACAAGTGGTGTTGCCAGGTGGAAATATTTTCCCCGTTTTTAGGGCAATTTCTTAGATTTTCTCCAAATATATATAAAAAATTAAGTTTTTGATAATAAAATGTATGTGGTATTATGAAGTAAACCCTTAAAAATAACCTTTGCCTATATAAATTTGTATATTGTTGGTAACCCTGGGAGGAAACGGTGCTTGTATAATCGAGAGACTGAAAAAAACGATATGGGTGGCGTTTTCGAGAAATTTGGAGGTGCTGATTGCGAATAAATCATCAAATTTGCAGTCAGGTACGTATGTAAGTGAGTAGGAAGGTAACCTGGCAACCCTGCGTAAAGGTAATATAAGAAAAAACTAATATGGGTGTCGTTTTTGAGTAATTTGTAGTTGCTGATTACGAATATTACTTAAATTTTTCGGTTACGTGGGTAAGTTAGTAGGTAAGCTGGTAACCCTATAAAATGGTAAGATCAGAAAAAAACTAATATGGGTGTCGTTTTCAAGTAATTTGTGGGTGCTGATTACGAATATTACGTTAGTTTTCTCTCTTCAAATTAACTTTGCTGTAGCTTATCGAGCTAACGAGACCAGCGTGACACGAAGTGGAACGATTCCACTGAGTGGAACGATGGTCGAGTGAGTGAGATAAACGAAGAGGCGACATTCGTATTAATTAGTGCAGGAGCATGTACAGGTACAGGTATAATTACAGGTACAGGTACAGACACAGGTACAGGTACAGGTACAGGTACAGGTACAGGTACAGGTACAGGTCAAGGTCAAGGTTAAGGGTCAAAATCAAAGTAGATTTATAGAGGTTCGTAGGCGTTGGAAGGAGTTTGTAGGGTTTGTAGGATTTTGTAGGGGTTTGTAGTGTTGGTAGGGTTTGCAGGGGTTTGTAGAGGTTTGTGCATACACGCGAGTAAGCGGCAAAGGAAAACTGTACGCCAGCTGCTCGCACCTCACTCACCACCGGCCCACTAGTTATTGTGCTATGGCTAGAGGATACAACTCATTCGCAAAACGTCCACTTCTTGTAATGTACACCGCACTTATTCTCAATATGACCACTTCGCATAACCTCCACTTCGCAAAATATACACTCAATTTTTTTGCTCAAATAGACTAAAGGAGATGTCCAAAAAATATATGAAGGCCGGTATAAAAATAACTAGAAATTCTAAGCAACATAATAGTTATTTACGGATAAAGGGCATTTATTTGGCTATTTTTCAGCTAATGAAAAATAATAAATGTACCTCAATTTTTTTAAACTTGATTCAAATGTTGTGTTTTTCAAAATAAAGTTAGAACTTGTAACACTCCCAAAAGGTGAACTTGACGCTCTTTGGAAGGCAGACTAAGGAATTTTGATACTCTCTAGCTAGCGAGACAGGCCGCAGACAGACAACCACAAAGAACTTTTCATACGACTATCCTACCTTCGTTCCATGTTGTCGCGTTATTACTAATACTTCACTTATTAGTTTTTCTGTTCTGTGTAGGTTCAGGATACATTCTAAGTAGATACCTACCTACACTGTTGGAGAGTTCACTAATAGATAGGAGCTGCCTGTAATGATAATAGTACCTTTAGCAATATGCATATGTACCTACATTCCTCGCCTCCTTATAAACATATGTATTTTTCAGGTAGCTCAGGGCACAGATAAATTTATTGTAAATTGTGTGTTAGCACGTATTCCATTCAAGAAGAATATTTTAGTCATCATATCTTTGGGCACAGGCAGAAGAAGACGAAATAGAATAATTTCTTTTATGTGCGATCGCAGATATTTGTTTAGGGTGTTCTGGGTATTTTTATGAATAATAAAAATATCTATCTATGTAATATATTGTATTAAGTATATCAGTTATCTAGTACACATAACACAAGGTCTGCTTAGCTTGGGGCTAGATAAAAAATGTGAAATGTGTAATGTGAACTGTCCAGCATTATTTATTTATTTATTTATTACACACGTGTGGATTTGGTATGTTTGTTTCATTATGTTTTCCCTTCAAGAACAATTTTATTATTTTCTCGGAAATGGAGGTTTTATAATATATAAAATTTATATAATCGAGTAGCCCAATAAATAAGCTTTTATTAGATATATTTCATAACTTCTGGAATTTTCTCAGAATATTATACCACTTCTGGACATCTCCTTTATTCGCAATATGTACACAGGACTTTTCATAAAATAACTTAATTTTTTTTTTGACTTTTTGACTTTTTATATTTTAGATTTTTTACTTTTTTCATATGATTACATTTTTACTTCTTGGTTTTAAAAGTAAAATATAAATACAAGTAAAATGTAACGAAAAGTAAAAAAGTTGCAATTTCCACCAGGCACCACCACTTGTTCTCCCACACGATAGCCCTTTACTAGTCATCAAGCTCCGGTGTTGCCCGCAGTCTTTTTTTTTCAATTTGAAAATTGAAAACTTTACGATTCTACAAAATGACCACCAAACAATCCGCCATGCGCCATCATGGTTTTTAAAAAAGTTGTGATTTTGCACCCTATATACACCAAGATGCTTACAACATTTCTATATAAACCAAATTTTCGAGTGTTAACTTTGGTAAAAAACTTTAATTCACCAAAGTCTAGTCGGACAAGTCTGTTTAAAAAACCCATTTTAGAGCAGCAATCTATTATTATTATTTTTTCTTTAATCTATCCCAAAAAACAGTAGGATGCGTCGTTTGAACGGATCCGATCGGTCACCATTTCGAAGAACGGTTTTGGTCAGCTTGGATTTTTGAAACGACAGATTTTTTCCCGAGTCTGATTAAAAAACTAAACACTTTCCTAGAACATGACCCATCACTAAAACGACTCCTTCTAGGAGAATAACGATGTCAATGAGTCAGTGAGCCAGTAACCCATATCCAGCTTTTTTGAAAAAAAAAAAATAGTTCGAAAAGTGCGGTGTACATTATGAGAAGTGGATGTTTTGCGAATGACCCGTACCCTCTAGCCAAATGTAATTTTTTTAAAGTGCGCCTCTAACTTAAAAATAAAACTAAATGGCGGCTGACGACTATGCCAAAATCGTCGACGCCCTTTGGATGGTGGTATGGTATGTATGTTATATATGGTAGTAACACATTTACTACCATACATTATCTGTGCTAGAAATCAAAATGAGTAGTTATTACATTGAAAATTGTAGAATGATATAGGTAGAATTCGTAGATTGATGTGATGCTCAATGCATCCACGGAAGGAGACGGACTGGTATTTTCTTAGGCCGGACACACATCACGGCACTATTCCACGGGAACAGACGGAGGGTCTACTCTTAGGCAAGACAGACCACTGCACACATCCACGTGAGGTGACGCACAGGTATTTTCTTAGGTCGGACACACACCTCGGCACACTTTCATGGAAAGACACGGAGAGTCTTCCCTTAGGCCAGACAGACCACTGTACACATCCACGTGAGGTGACGCATAGGTATTTTCTTAGGCCGGACAAACACCACAGCACTCTTTCATAGGAAAAAACGGAGGGTTACTCTTAGGCCGGACATACCACTTCACACATCCACTTGAGGAGACGGACAGGTATTTTCTTAGAGCGGACACACATCACGGCACTCTTCCACGGGAACTAATGGAGGGTCTACTCTTAGGCCAAACAGACCACTGCACACATCCACGTGAGGTGACGCACAGGTATCTTCTTAGGCCCGATAAACACCACAGCACTCTTCCATAGGAAAAACCGGAGGGTAACTCTTAGGCCAGACATACCACTTCACACATCCACGTGAGGAGACGGAGAAGTATTTTCTGAGGCCAGAAACACATCACGGCATTCTTTCACAAGAAGAGACGTAGGTGCTACTCTTTGTTCGGACAGACCACTGTAAACATCCACTGGAGGAGACGGAGAGGTAATTTTTTAGGCTAGACACCACGACACTCTTCCACGGGAAGAGATAGAGGGTATACTGTTAGGTCGGACAGACCACTGTAAACATCCACTGGAGGAGACGGAGAGGTATTTTTTTAGGCCAGACACACCACGACACTCTTCCACGGGAAGAGGCGGAGGGGCTACTCTTTGTTCGGACAGACCACTATAAACATCCACTGGAGGAGACGGAGAGGTAATTTTTTAGGCCAGACACACACCACGACACTCTTCCACGGGAAGAGACGGAGGGTATACTGTTAGGTCAGACAGACCACTGCACACATCCACTGGAGGAGACGGAGAGGTAATTTCTTAGGCTGGACACACACCTCTGCACTCTTCCTCAGAAAGAGACGGAGGGCCTACTCTTAGGTCGGACAGACCACTGCACACATCCACTGGAGTAGACGGAGAGGTAATTTCTTAGGCCGGACACACACCCCTGCACTCTTCCTCAGAAAGAGACGGAGGGCCTACTCTTAGGTCGGACAGACCACTGCACACATCCACTGGAGGAGACAGAGAGGTAATTTCTTAGGATCGAATCATGAGGTACTTATTTTGTTTATGGAACATCTGATTTTCTGCCACAACTAGATACCTTCCTGACGATCCATTTTTATAGGTAATGTGATTATCCAAATATCCAACAGAAATAATAAAAAAACTTACGTAAAAATTCTTTATTATTTATTTATTACTAGCACTAAAACTTATTATTTTTTGTGCGCATATTTTACTACTTTATGACCGTATGTGCGAAAATAATAGCAAGGCGCCTTAGAGAGTTTCCACACTATCCGATGCGATACCGTTATCGGCCGTAATTTTCATACATTTTATCGGTCTCCAATATCAGATACCGACAAAATGTATGGAAATGTGTTCCGATAAGGATATCGGATCGGAAAGTGTGAAAACGCTCTTACCCGCCGATAGAATTCGGGTCATTGAACTCGGCGCATCCTGCGTCCCGCTCAGTGGGCGGGGCGACCCCGCGTGCTTCACACCCTGACATAAAAATTTTCGTTGGCCCTATAGCGCCTTAACTATCGTCTCGATAGCTTCTCGCTAAATGTATATTATTCGTAGGTACTTACCAAGCTGAACTGAAGTTTACAAAAGTCAAACGCTAGCGTACGTCTTTCAGCTTTTTTCTTACCGGGGTGCGAGCACGGTTGGATCGTTTAGGAGCTGAGATACTGCATAAATTTGTCTTGGTTGCAACACCCGCTGTCTGTTTGATCACGCTGGGAGGGACCTTTCGAAGGGCACAGATAAACATTGAGATAGCTAGAATTATGCTTGTTCGTGACGAGCCGCGTTCCGCAGGTATAGCAAAAAATTATCAAGACAACGACGGCTTGAACATCATTATGATAATCAGGCGGATGATTTCCACTGCTGGACATAGGCCTCCCCCATCGACTGGCACGACGAACAGTCCTGAGCCGCATAACCATCGACCTCTTATCACCGTCACAATGTCTTATTTTTCTTCCCTTCTTCTTATAAAGGCTTCTGAGGAGTGCTCCAAACAATTTCGCCAGTGTCAAGTGATATAATTAGTTCAGTTCAGTTCTTGAACACAATTTCGCCAATGTCACGTTTTAAAACAAATTCAGCTTTTGCACGAAGGGTATTCCGGTTTATGGAGAGCGGAAGGTGTGCCAATCTAAAAAAATAACCAAGCAGAATTATCAAGTTGACGTACCAAATTCTATCTAAAAACATCTATCATAAAACAACAAAAATATATTAATTCGAATAGTAAATGTATTGGTACACACCTGGGATTTGAACCAACGGCCTTCAGATCAAAAGTCGGGTTGCTTCCCACTGAGCTGATAAGGCCCTGTCAACTCGGCAAATACCGTATCCGTTTTCTAATTCCCCGCCATTTTCTAAATTGAATGTAATGAACATCTAAAGCTTCCCCCTGGAAATATTAGCTTTTTCACGCGTGAGTTAGATGTTTTAGAGCCTGATGTACAAAATGAGTTCTCGGGAATGTTCTCCTTGACTTGGGCGGAATTTTAGGAATGTTTACGCAGCCCTACCTTTATTATGAAAGAAGAAAAAACGTACAGATTCATATCTAGGTGATATGAAATCATTGCGTAGGTATTCGAGGACTTTAGTACCTAATATTTTTGTGAGCTACTTACTATCTAAAATAGTACCTACTATAAACTATAATCCCACTATTATCATAAATGCCAAAGTTACAATGTTTTGATGTTTGTTACTCAATCACACCGAAACAATTGAGCTGGTTTCAATGATACTTCGTACACAGATAGATTATGAGCTGGACTGAACTATAGGTTACTTTTTGAATCCTGGTAAAACGCGACCGAAGCCACGGGCGGACACTACTCAAATATATTATCTTTCTGAAAATAAATAAATTTAAATAAGTCTGACGAAATCAGCCCCTGAAGCCCTTCTCCCATTACAATACGCACAGGCGATTCAAGTATCCTGCAAGTCTCGGAGACTAGTCGCCGCCAAATATCTCACATACATTTGAATGCAGACTACTGTGCGAGCCTGATAAGTGTCAAATATGCTTTTGACTAAAACGTATCTTTGCCAATATTTAAGCCACTGAAAGAATATTGAAGTAGGTACCGAGCAAAGTTTCTAAATTGTATTACTAACTATATACTACCTAGTAGTCTGTGAGTAAAACGACTCAAACTATGGAAAGACAGACAGCTAGAAAGGCGGACATTGTGATACTATAAGGATTCCTTGTAAGGTTCCAGAACCCTGCAAACAAAGAAAAATGTAAAAATTAACTTTTTAAAAGCTTTGATTGAACTTGACCCTGTTAGTATGTTAATTAGTATTGTTGCGGACCGAACTACAAGGAATGGAACCTTCCACCACGTACTATTAGGCCCTAATCCAATAAAAACAGCACAACAATTCATATTCAAAAAAATTACAAGACAATACAAATAAATATAAATTACCATAAATCACAAAAAGATAAAATTTGAAATGTAATCTATATTTGTCACCAGCCGTCTCCCTTAAGTTTTGAAGGAGGCTGGCGTGGTTGGCGCGGAAGTTTGGTCGCCAACATGTACCTATGTATGGGAAATCATGAAACTGAATTTTGATCCAGAAAACCTGATCTGATATTTTGAAATTTTGCGTAGTTGTCCAGTTCCGATGACAATATAATATTATAGTGACAGCGAGCTGAGCTGATCAAGAAGACGGAAAGAGAAGACGGAACTCCTCGATGTATAATAGTTGCCAGCCGTGTTCCAGGCATGCCAGGCTCATTTTAATCAGCACAGTTTCGATCACTATTTTAATAAAAACTTACATAAAAAAAAAAAAAAATAGATATATTAAACTTGTTTGTTGCTTGTACAGGGCGCAAATAACATGCGTGGGTTACTTGCAAAATTTTATGATGATAGCAAACTACATGCACATTTTTTTTCACGGTTGTTTATACGATGTAATGAACCCGTGCAACATGCGTATGTTAACCCGCACCGTGTTAACATACGCACGAGCACCCTTAGATTAATTAGTCATATATATATATATATATATATATATATTGTAATTTGCGTCCATTACAAATATCATTTTAAAGCTACACGACTCAAATTCCCCGATTTATAGAAATTATGGTCACGAGCGTCCATAAATTTCAACCTCGAGCGCGGTTTTCTAAGTGTTATTTAGATGCACGTCTTTCAACTAATCATTTTAAATATTTCAACATCAAATTCAAACTCCCTACTACAATAAATCAAAAGACCAAGCCTACCATAGACATCAGAAAAGTCTATCCAACCCCAAATATTTAAAAAGAAGCTTTTATAAACAGAGGGTAGCAAAAACAAAGGGCATTTCCTAATTCATTCCTTGCCCCCGGTAACATTCTTAGAGCCCTCCCCTAATGTTATAACCGTGTTCGCATTACGATGGGTAAACACCCCGAGTTTTATTTTGTTAGATCTAGATTTGACACATAGCACAGCTTTTTTAAGGCGTGGAGTTATCACTTCTACAAAATTTAGATCACTCTTGGTTTGCATGGAGATAATGTTTTAGGAGTAACATTTAGAAAAAAAACGTCTCAGAACAGTAAATATTTAGCTACTATCTGCGAACCCGGCTTCGCTCGGGTTAACATTAACTTCCGGTCATAAACATGACCATGCTTCTAAAGATATTTTAATACGTATACCACGCTTCCAAAGATAATTTAATACTACGTTTACATGCTTCTTCGAATATTATATACGGTGTGGGATAGGGCGGCGCGGCGCGGTAACCGCGACAGTCAAATTTTGTATGTATTTTATGAGCCAATACACACTGAATGCGACGCGGTGCGGCGCGGTGCGGTGCGGTGCGGACATTCGCCACCCGCACCGCATCGGTTCTCCAAACCGAGCCCACCCCGTGCCTCTTACTCGTTTTACATTATGGAGACGAATGCAACCTTTTTAGATAAGTCTATTGTTTCGAAATGGCGCAAAATATAGATAAATAAGAATTCAAAGTAATTCAAAAGAAGATTAGAGTATATATCAAATTAATTCTTCCACGTCCTTGATTTATTGATTAATCAAGTATCCATTGATCAAGTACTGTCGTACAGGCACCGGCCCGCACCGCGGCTGTATCCGCTGCGCTACGAGAGCAAAGCACACTGGAAGCAGAACGGGGCGTTCTCTAACCGCAGAGTATCACCCCGCACCGTGTCTGGTGTGTGGGGCTCCTTAGTCAGAGTGAACCCCTCGCCCTGAACACTCGGGCAAAATTTGTGCGAAAAATATGTGTTTGTAGTACATTTTTGTTTATTTTTTCGATATAAATTTCAAATTCTTTCTGTAAAATTAATATGACTCGTCTGTCTGTTACAGGTACGCAACAAAGAGATGTACTTACGCGCTGAAGTTTAATGGAATTTTCCAAATAAAGGTACACAGTCTCTGCCAAATGGGATTCTATCGAGCCTTGTTTACATTGCTCCTGAATGCCCGTTTAATATTCTTACCTATTTGTATTTCGGCCTCTTTAACTTTACCCTTGTCATGAAGGGTAATGTGTAATATTAAATTAAAAAATGCCTCGTCATTTGTTTTTACCCTCCCGAAATGGTTCCTTGTTTGAGATTTACAAATTCATAAAAATCAAATCCGTGAAAATAAAAACTTTAGAAGCTTCTGAATTGACATTAGCAAAGCTCGAATGATACTGATTCGTCAGTAAGTCTCAACCTTACTACTACCCTCACTTCAGAGTTTGTTTTGTTTTTGACGACCTCTGTGGCGCGGCGGGCGAAGATTCGCCTGCGACGCAGGAGGTTGCGGGTTCGATTCCCGCCCCGGAACAAATATTTCTGCGATCGCAGATATTTGTTCAGGGTGTTCTGGGTATTTTCTATGTATAATAAAAAATATCTATCTATGTAATGTATATTGTATTAAGTTTATCAATTATCTAGTACCCATAACACAAGCTCTGCTTAGCTTGGGGCTAGATAATGTTGTGTTAACTGTCCAGTATTATTTATTTATTTCTTTATTTTGAAATCCATAGTGTTAAATATAGAATCTACACTATACTGTTATTTCGATTCTACCCTATTCCTACAAAAATCAATTTTATTTATTTTAATTCTGTCCTATATGTATATTTAAACCTCTATTATATAAAAGCAAATGGTAAATACAGATGCACTGATACCAATATCTGTCAAAATAAACGCATTCATCACCCTACTTAATTTACCGTGTCGGTTGAATAGGTCCAGAATTAGCAATAAACCGGTATACGCTATAGGTTTAGTTGAAATAGCTAAAATGCTGTTGCAGCGTTTGGACGTCTACTGCTGGACGAAGCCCATTGCGCATATGTTGGTAGGTTACGTTGTGTACTGCACAGGGGAAAAAAAATATCTACAAACAATTGGGTAAAAATGTAATACAGGATTTAAAATGGTTACTTCCGAAAAATTAATCGGGTCATCCTTGATTCTCAGTCGATTATTACAGAAAAAACTAAATAACAGTTGGGCAATTTTAGTTATTGTTATTTTTCGAAATCCCGATACGTATTAATAAATTTTTATTATGATCATCGTTACCTCCTTTGTATAAATTTGAGGAATTTTCAAAACAAAGGAAACCTGAAAAAAAACGCACAGCAGGCATTCATAGTCATAGCGAAAGCGACCCGCGCTTGTGAACTAAAGCGAATATCCTTGGATAGTCGTGGGAAGCAATGGCAGCGATGAGCTCACCACTTGTCATGTCTATTTCCATCGATGGTGCAACCCTCAATGAAAAGAGGCCCATTTGAGGCTCTGTCTACCCAATCGGGGAAAAAGGCGTGTGTTTATGTATGTTTGTATGTATGTAGGTAAGGGGAAAATTCCAATTATTTTTTGAAAATATTTGTGGGTCCCACGGCCCAGTAATATTATTATAGGAATTCAGCAAATATTTTTTATGATCTTGTAAAATGTAGTGACGCTCTGTGGCACATAGTACGTAGTACCTGGCTGAGTTACAAGAGCTCCGGGTTCGAATCCCACTGTAGAACAAAATTGTTTTAATGATCTGCATTTATGTGTGTGTTTTGGTACCATGGTAGACGTGGCTCTTAACTTATACAACTTCAACCTGCACGTTGAACACTACTTCTTCCTAGATACTTAACTCGGAGTAATACTTACAGCTAGTAGATTTGAGAGCCAACTTTAATTATATATAACTTTTGAAACTATCATGGTTATGTACATAATTTTCACTAGAAACGGGATATTTACCATGATTTTTGAATTAAGTGGTATCGTTCGTAATAAAAGACTGAGAAAGAGGGTAGATCGATATATCTGCCAATAACATCAACTCGCATGCATGCGCTATGATCACGGGAGAACTAACTAAAGTCAGTTAGTTCTCCCGTGATCATGGCGCATGCAACTGTGCCGAAATATCGGGAACATTTAAAACTCAAAAATCATGGTAAATATCCCGTTTCTAGTGAAAATTTAATTTTATATCTCAAAAGGCCTGGTATTCTGAGGATTGTTCTCTTGTATCGAGGCAAAACTTTGTTGGCTGAAGTGAAGTTAATATCGATTCGTAGTTATTGAAAGGCAGCCTCGAAGTATAGATAAACATGCCAATATTAAAAGATGTCCTATTTGAAAAATAATTTATGTATGATAATGAAATGGTGGAAATGTTTTTAAAACCATCTTGATCATCAGCAGTAAGACATCATTTATTTATTTCATTTATTTCATTTTTCATGCTAAATGTACATAGTTTCAAGCTAAGATGTAATTGCGTAGCTCAATGTAAAGTACATCACCCTGCAAGGGCGCTGTATGTTTAGTATATAGGTTTATGTTAGTATATTATTTTATATTAGCTTATTGGATACATTCAATATAATTCAAATAGGACAAAATTAATTAATTACATGTCAAATAGATTTTAAAGTTGTTAGAATTGTTAGTTCATGAGCGTATTATCATTGAAAAACTCGTCAAGGCTATAATAAAAAAAAACACTAATACTTGTTTGATAATTCTTATAAATTTATAATCATTTACATCCTTTAAATCGTCCCGTATTTTATTATATACTCTAGCAGACATTGCGTTCGGTCCGGAACTGTGCATCACTAATTTTGAAGTAGGTAGCTCCAGTTTATGCTTATGCCTGTATTCATAAAAACGCGACTGGTCTGTTTTTTTCAGAAAAAGGTACATCCTAAAAAGGTACATCCAAAAAGGTATTTCCTGACAAATTTACAAGCTTCTAGAATATAGATAGAAGCGAGTGTCAAGACCCTAAGCTCACAAAAGTGTGGTTTGCAGCTTTCAGCTTCACTACTTTTTGGTTTTATAATATTTGCCAATCCACTGCCGGAAGAGGCCTACTCCAAAGTACGCAATGGGTTTTTTTTCGTGTGGATTGAATATCCTTTCATCATCGGTCACATGGCCCTTTTCAGAGACATCGTGACTCAAACTGGCTTAATTTGAAATAGTTTATTTGATATTTTTTGAATATGTTTAAAAATGTTTTATTTTTCATTTTTACATAACATATTTTAACAGTCACATAAATAGTCCTGATCCCACATTAGGATCCCCTGTGTCGTTGGCATCAGGAACTACGAGTATCATGGTACCACAACACCCAGACACGGTTTTTTTTTTGCTGATTTTACAAACATTTGTCCCGCAGCGGGAATCAAACCCGCAACCTCTCGAATATCAGTCGGATACAAGCCCGCCGCGCCAGAGAGGTCGTCAACTGGTTTCATGTATTCGTTTTGTATTTAATTTACTAGATTATGGAGACAATTCTATTTCATAAAAACACACACGTTTTTATTATATTTAGCACTTTTGCGTGCAACAATGAATGGTTTCAGATTTATTCCATTACTTGAGCCAAACACCTGTCTTTGTTTATTTTGAATAATATAATAAATAAAAGTAAGTATTAGCACAGATAAAAGAATACTATACTAGGTATTAGGTAAGCGCAACTCGCTTGAAAAATTAGACTCTCGGATTGAATGAGAATATGGCTTTAGCTCAATTAAGGTGAATGCTCACGCTAGAGGCGTGAAATTCAAACACATGTCAAACACATATCCGAAACAAATTTTTACAGTGTTTTTATTTGTTTATGGGTATCGTAGCTAAACTGATGATATTTATGAGATACTATCAATTAAATCATGTGTGTTAAGTCTCCTAGTTCCCGCGAAATCAATTTTCGCTATCTGAAGAAGTCTTCATGAGCTGAAATGGGCAAAAAACACCAAAAAATTTGAATCTCGCGCCGCAAGCGTGAGCATTCACTAGGTTTCTCACCCGACATGACCCAAAAACTACGTGAAATAAAATCATGAGGTATTAAAAACATTTCGATTGAACCGAGAATCAGGCCCTTCACGTAAACACTGCAGATTAAATGGCGTCACATCAGCAAACCTTGCAATAAAGTGGTGAATTCAAACAGTGCCTGAATATACTGGAATAATCTAGATATTGGCTGGCTTGGGTGGCATTTTAGAGAGATGCGATCGTATGCTTTGAACAACAAATCTTTATCCACTCTGAATCACACTAAAATCCTGAAATAAATAAATAAATCTGATTGCTGTAAAATCTGAAGATTAATTACCATGCTTTAAACTGAAGTCAGTAAAAAAATGTTTAAGAATAAAAATAATAAATCAGACTAATTAAAATAGTAATAATCAGTAAACTTATCAAGGCACAGAACATTGACAGAAAGTATGAGTGCTAGTCTTAGAGCATTGCAGGCCTCCGTACCGCTGCTAGTATGCTAGCTAGGAACTGTTTGTATACTTTTGCCGTATTGCAAAAACCCATCTTTTGCGGTCGTGAAAATGCCACTCTTGCCAATCCCATAATCCTTATTTACTATCGAATCCTCCGAAGGACAGCAGGTTTATCCGAATAAAATGCTCTCGGCTTGTTGAATGTCTTTTTTCTATTTACTTCCTTTGCTTGTTGACTTTTGTTATAGAGTGAAAAGGCTTACGATTTAATTACTTATATCCTTCAAAGAATTTACAAATGCACTTAATAAGAGAAAATTCAATTTAACTAATAAAATCTAAAAAGTATGATCCATTATAAGTTAATTTATTAAGTTAATTTATACTTAAAAAAAGTATTTGTAGTCGTGGGACTACCGGTAGACATGGAATCATGGGCAGACTTGTGCTTTGAGAAGGAGTGAAGGGTTGATGGGGTTTCGTCAATCTTCAAATGGTTGCCATTTTCTAAGTTCTCAGGCAATTACTTTGATTTTAATCTCAAACGATCTGTTGACGCTCTGTTTATGATTTTCCGGTTTTCAGTTGGAAATATTTGGTTCGAGTTTTACAGCGATTAAGCGGTCGAGGCATTTCATATTTTTGAGTTCAATTGTTGTTATACTTTTCTGTGAGCGCTTCTGGTAATAAGAATTGGCGTTATTATATATTTTGTTCTGAGAATAACAACGCAGTTTGTATTTTTGCGATCGGACGAAAGATTTAGTGGGCCAACTTTGTAATTTTCGCCGCTAAAATACCCCCACACCGACAGAGAGGCGACTGGTGTCAGTTGTATTTTTTTTTTGTAGATACAATTGGCGGAACGGCCAATTGACTCAATCAGTTTGATGTGACTGGTTAAGCGGTTCGTGAGATAGTGGCAAAAATGCCGGTAGGCGGTATCGGCCGTCAGTCTTCGTCTGTCTGTCTGTCTGTCCGTGTATGTCACAGCCTTTTTTTTCCGAAACTATAAGAGCTATACTGTTGAAACTTGGTAGGTAGATGTATTCTGTGAACCGTATTAAGACTTTTACACAAAAATTTAAAAAAATAACAATTATATTTGGGGTACCCCATACTTAGAACTGAAACTCAAAAAACCTATACGTGGATGGATCTTCAAAAATGATGTTGAGGTTTCTAATATATTTTTTCTAAACTGAATAGTTTGCGCGAGAGACACTTCCAAAGTGGTAAAAAGTGTGTCCCCCCCCGTAACTTCTAAAATAAGAGAATGATAAAACTAAAAAAAATATATGATGTACATTACCATGCAAACTTCCAACCAAAATTGGTTTGAACGAGATCTAGTTAGTAGTTTTTTTTAATACGTCATAAATCGTAATCCATCCAAGAACTTTTATATTATGTTACTTGCTGCTACGGAACCCTTCATGGGCGAGTCCGACTTGTACTTGGCCGCTTTTTTAGTGCTTACTTTTATGGCCTGTCACGTTATCAGAGTGAAGACAAAACGATCTTTACGATGGTTATTTCCGCTTTTGGTTATCAATTATATGTTTTGAGAAATCGTCATATCTTTGTACATATTTTTATGAAGCTGAAATTATTGGCGTGCGCCCCTTTTCTTAAAAAGAAGACGTTCATGTATTGTCATCATAATAAATAAACTCCATTAACGAATAAATCCTGTTGTTTACAATTTCCATCAGCTTAATCACAAAGCACAAACGTGCTAAATTCTAAAAATGAAAACCGAAATTGCTTACATTCACGTTGACAAAGGATTAGCGATTTGTTTTTCGCCACACGCACGGTTCTCTCGTTTTACACAATCGGTTTTTGTAGCAGACAGAATAGGAACGCGTGCAAGCGTCACGTCACGTCACGTGTTGACTGCATTCTTACCACGTATTGTTGAGTATTTTACAGATCCAGTTTACGAAGAAAAATTAATAACTGCGTTCTTTAAGAGCGGTCTGGCCCTTCTAGAGACTTTTTTGTGCAAACTATTTATGATATTTTATTAGAAAATCTTGCATTCTGTGTTGCAGTTTTGTTTGCATATCACAAATAATTGAATAATATGACCCTTTAGCCTGAGGGTCCAGAAGGGGCTTCATTTGTTTATCCATTTCCCCCTTCATATGCAATTTCATAAAGTTATATTTAGACAATAAGCTTAGGATTCCGTACCCCAAAAAGAAAAAGGTCCAGTTTTTTTCTTAGGGTCACTTATCTGTCCGTCAGTCTGTTTTTCTCAGAAACGGCTACAGTTATTACCTTGAGTCAAAACTAGATATCGCCACTAGCATAATAGAACGCTCTGTCGGTGTCATTTCTTGATTGGAGAACTCTTCGTAACGGGACTTCCTTAGGATACCAAATATAAAAGTATGTAAACAGTAAGCAGCAGTAGTGCTCGCATTGCTGTGTTTTGGTTTGAAGGGTATGGATACCGGTGAAATACCAGGCACAAGGAACCTTTTCATCTTTATGTCTCAGGGAGGCGGGCGTAGTAAAATGCCACATAGGCAATACACCCCACAGATGCAGAATACACCCCACAGATGCACAATACACCCCACAGATGCACAATACACCCCACAGATGCACAATATCAGTGCAGGTCTTAGCACCCCCACCTAGAATTAGGGCAGTGCGTCCTAGGTGGACGTGACCTATGTGGTAATGCGGTGTTAAAGGCAGAGGTTAGCGCTTAACATCAGGTAGACTACCAACTAAGTCCGTCTTAGCCGCATGACCTTTGTGACAGAGGGACAGACAGACGGACGGATGGATGAGTGAGAGCAATAGGGCTTCGTTTGGAACCTTTGGGTACGGAACCCTAAAAAAGAGGAATGAGATGTTTTACTGAACACGCAGCAACAGTAGTAGTAGAGCTTTTTTGTGAAAGAGTTCGTCCGGGGAAGTACTACCACCATATTCTATTTCTGCCGCAAAGCAGTAGTGCTCGCATTGCTGTGTTCCGGTTTGAAGGGTAAGGGTGCCGGTAAAATTTCAGGCACATTAGAATTTTCATCTTTATGTCTCAGGGTGGCGGGCGCAGTGCAATGCCACATATGGTGCGTCCTAGGTGGACGTGACCTTTGAGGTAATGCACTGTTCATAGGCAGAGGTTACCGCTTAACATCAGGTGGGCCATCCGCTTGTTCCGTCATTCAAATAGTATAACAAAATAAAACTGAATCCTGTCCTCCCCGCCTGGAGCGCTCTCTAGTGATGAGACCGGAGCAGCAGCGACAAATGTGCTTTGAGACAGAATGCGAGATGGACGTCACATTCCGCTCAGACCCAAAAAAAAAGCTTAACTGCGTTTATGACGGAACAAGCAGATGGCCCACCTGATGTTATGCGGTAACCTCTGCCTTTAACAATGCATAACCTAACAGGTTGCGTCCACCTAAAACGCACCCTATGAGGCATTGCTTTTCGCCTGCCATCCTGAGACATAAAGATGAAAGTCTCATGTGCCTGTAATTTCACCAGCACCCATACCCTTCAAACCGGAACACAGCAATGTGAGCAATACTGTTTTGTGGCTGAAATATCTGGGTTCCGGCTGGGTAGGACATTTTCACCGACAGAGACACCCGTCCCTCCTTGATCCCGCAAGGGTAATATTGGCATGTAATTTATTTATATTGCCAAATGAATCCCCAAGCACGCCCGTGACTGATGACTAGAGTCACCGTTGCTTACCAATCAAAGAATGCCAAAGTGTACCATAATCGATGTTCACTTAGACGACAGATGCTACAAACGGATACCATCAATCTATCCCCCCACCACCCGATTCTGTCCCCCGAGGGCCGAATTGTTATTCACGTTCCATTACCTCAATTTTTTAGAACCGAGGTGCCTGAAAAGGAACCCTTTTACTTATTGTGTCTCATTTCTGAATGGTATTCGAGTGTTTATTCTACAGATGTGCACGTCACGCGACAAGGAAGCTTTACATTTTTAGGTTGGCTTGTCTGGTGAGTGGTTGCGTTTCCCGAGAGATGTAATTGGTAGAAAAAGCTAATAGCACAGTGCAAAATAGCGTGGGACACAGAGCACGCACGGCTGCCGCTCAAGTACGCGACACGCGACAAGAATCATTGAAGAATCGATTAAAGTTTGCCGCACACGTACGCGAATCGAGCAAACACCGAGAACTCGATGGACCGATCACGGCAGCGCTAACTCACGTACACGTAGCAATAATTCAATAAGACGCAAACTAAACGGCAACCGGAAGCATTGGTTCACTTTCACGATGCATTAAACATCGGAAAGTTGATTGTGTTGCTCAATTACTTTAGATGAAAAATACTAAATGGAATTTAAATTTACATAGCCGATCACGAAAGAACTGTGTGTAAGGAAATGAATGAAGGAGAATGTTATGGTTTCTTCCACAATAACGTCACGTAGCTGATCACGAAAGAACTGTGTGTAAGGAAATGAATGAAGGAGAATGTTATGGTTTCTTCCACAATAACGTCACGTTAGCCTAGTAAAACCATGTTATTTTGTAGGGCTCTATTTAAAACGAACAGCTTAGCTTACTCGAGCGTGCAATTTCCTTCATAACAATAGGATGGCTTGCCGTAGCTTAGTACCTGAGACAAAGCTTCATTATGCGTTTAGCTCATTAAGTAAATTAATTAATTCGACAAAAGGGTTTTGGCACGCGCGTCTCAGATGAGCCTCATCATATTGATGGGAGCATGACGCTGGTCTATTGTCTCCTGGGGCTGAGGGTTCAGAATAACGTGACAAGTTATTTGTCTCTTTGTGTTAACTTGCTTAATGTATTAATTTTATGCCGTATACGGTTACGAATATTAATGCTTTTGTAACTGGTATTAAGATTTAAAGATGAGACTTTCGTGCTCCGCTCTGTATTTCACTGGGTTATTTTGTTTACAAAATGCTGGGAATTGGAAAATATAGAACCTTCGTACTCCGACCAAAACGTTGAAACATTACAAAACTCAAATGAATTTACTTAAAGCATTGTTTGAAGCAAACTGTGCAAGATTCATCGATACAACTCTGCGTAACAAAACGCAGTTTAACTTGCTCGCGACAATAAATGCAGTATCACCCGTGTAGATACAACACATAATATAGGTGCTCACTCTGTCGTTCGCAACCGAGAGCCAGTGTAATGTCGCTGTCACAAAATAACACAGCCTGTAGAAAACAGCAATTTCACTGTCATTGTATGCCTAAGGTACATTAAAGTCAAGTCAGCTCTAAATGCTCAATCCAAGTGTAGGCAAATGGAAAGTCAATTGAGAAAAAAAGTTAATTATTTGCAAAATTAAAGTTGACGTTGGATACATCCCACTCAAAAAATTACATAAATGATAAGGTCGGTGTTTGAATGTTTGGATAAGCACGCCGAAATAAAATTAGGTTAGGTAACCTACGTGCTTATCCAAATGTAAAACTGGCGATTTTTTACCATGGTAAATGTAGCATAATAAATGTAGCATATTATGCTACATTTACCCGTGTAAAAAATCCGCAGGTGTACACTAGTACTTAAGTATTTGTGATGCATCAAAGATGGTTTGTTAATAATATGTTATGGAGTAAATTCGCCACGCAGTTCAATTCAATTCAATTCAATTCAATTCAATATGTTTATTTCAGACGTCTTCTGTTTTTAACCTTATGCCGCTTAGGTCACAGATTATTTATAACACAAAGTAATCCGACCATGAGAAGCTATAGTTAACCTTAATGGCTATAATTGACTTTCTGGCAGCCTCAGTAGTTACAACATGGTCTAACCACGACGAAGTGCCGTGCGCATCACTAATAAAAGTGATGCGCAATGAAACATCAAAAAAATTCGCTCGTCAAAATTAGTTTTGTGAAATGAGTTAAACGCATTTTTTGTATGAAAACTAGAACACTGAAAAAACAAGTAGGTTTTTTTTAAATAAAATTTGTTTTTACACATTATTTTGCACATTTACGAGTTGTGTCTGGAGTCTGGAGTGAACCAGTTTCTCCCAATATCAGCTTCATTTGCGGTGGTGGTGTCGCATCATGTCATGGCAGCGCTGCCAAGCATAAGCCTGGACTCAATGAGAAAACTCAAGCGATCAATTCCGCTTTTGATCAACATTTTTTTAATTACTATTTCCTAATAACTGAACCTGGGTGTGTGCGGCCTTAGAATAGACCCCTCCGTCTCCTCCCGTGGATGTCGTAAAAGCCGACTAAGGGATTACCCGGACTTGTTGATAAGATTCGTTGTATAAGATTTGTCCTGGCTGCTAGCTTATTATGGAATGTGTTATTACTGGAAGAAAGCGTTAGCTGAGTCAGTCGTGGGAAGCAATGGCGGCGATGAGCTCACCACTTGTCGGGTCTATATTCCAAGATGGTGCAACCCATTGTGAAAAGAGGCCCATTGAGGCTCTGCCTACCCCTTCGGGGAAAAAGGCGTGTGTTGTAAGTATGTATGTAATAACTGAACTTTTTATTTTGAATCTAGTTGTATTCTTGATCGAAGGAAGCTATGAAACGATGAATCTTTAAACGGTCTCTTATTTTCTTTGCTATCTAAAGACAGAAAAAATTACTTTAAAAAATGACTAGGAATTTTCATGAAAATTCTAAGGAAATTCTAATTCTAATTCGTCACGCCAGGTCACGTGACGAACTACTAGTATAAAACGATAAAATTAGTAAAATTTTCACATTATTATAAATATCACGTAAATTCGCGATGAAACTAATAAAACATCACAATATCTCTGCGAATGAGCAGCTGAAACAGTTTCCAGCCGCATCCAATGTTAATTGCACAGCAGTTTAGTGTTACTTTTGGTTTGTTTTCCGGATAGCGCTGCATTTGGCCTGATAAAAAGTTATCGGAGCTCTTTATAGAACTCAAGTGTTCATAGCAGCTCAATTCCATGAACACTGCTCTATTTCCACCACTTGCTTTATGTTGCCTGTGCAAAAATAAATGTCACATACATGTAATAATATATGTTCAATACGTTGAAGAAAAAAACATATCCAAACAACTACCATACAATAATTCGCCCAAACTTCGTACGTCCAAATGGGCAAGTTGGTGAATGAAAAATATTTATATTTAATACCAGGATAAGAAGTAGCCTATAACCGAATTCAGGTCATAATATGTATGCGTTACAAATTTCATCAATATCGTGACGAACATACAAACATCCTAACATTTAAACATCAAAAGAAACTTTGTCATTTATTTATAGTGGGATTGTTCCCCAGTTCCACTGAATGTTTGCGTCATATCTAGGTGTCAGATTCAGCGCAGTCCAAAACCGAATAGTTAAATTCGTTTTGAAATAATGCAAAACGGGGTTGAGTTATCAAAATATTGAATTGAATTGAATTATGTTCAAAGTAATTGTTAGTTGAAACAAAAGTTTTTGAATACCAATGATTTTAATGAATTTGAGTGCATCAAAATTTATGAGCGGAAGCGAGGATCGTCCAACAAAGCCTGAACAGTGCATTAGAATGGAACTTACCTGCCTGAGTTAAGTTAAAAATCGTGTACCACTTTCGTCGCATGTGAACGCAAGGCTCGAGGAAAATAAGGGAAAACTTCTGCTTTTTAAGAGACTAAAAGTATGAGGAGGATTGAAATCGTTGGTTATGCTTTTTTAATGTATATGTTATGCTCAATATGATTAATTAATTATTATTAGTAATTACCTGTTATTATTAATAATAAACAATGAGGTTAAAGACAAACCGGTTAAGCCATGACCCACTCATCCGACTTCTAACTTTTTTCATTGTTATCATGTTGGGTACGCATTTTTTTATAAATGCTCAGAAACTTCTTATTCACTTTCAACTGAGAAATTTCTATGCTTTTTTTATTTATTTTGGTAAAGTGTTATTACTTTAAAAATATCGCCAACAAGCTCTTTGGCCAACTAAGGTAAATCTGTTCTTTGAGTTGAAAAATATATAGTTTATCCAAAAACTATCTCGGTCACACCCTTCGAGCTTGACATCGCAGCTCGGGATCCACGGGGATGCTGCGGTATATAACAGTTCAACCGCGTCGCCTATCGAAGCAAATAAAACCGCGAGTATTTGTGTCAATCTCTCGTTCAGTCAATCGAGCATAGTGAAGCAATTGTGCAGTCATGCGCTTCTAACTGAAAAGTTGTGAATGCGAGCAAATACCCGATAAGAAAAAATAAATAACGTTTGCCGGAGAACGATATAATAAACAGCATTATCGAGGGTTCGGTGAGGGCTTATTGAATGATCACCGCGAACATATTTTTCTATTTGATCAAATAGGTAATCGCAAGAACGTGCGACGTGATACTTCGTGTGGCGTCGCCGTCGCCCGCTAGGCCGAGACGTTCTGAAATCAGGTTAGCATACCCTCCCAGCATTGGATCACAAATATTCTTCCAATTTGCAAGGTAATTCTAAGGAGATTCGACTTGGAATAGCGTCTTGCAATTTGAGATGCCTGTAAAGTCACATAGTATATTTTTGATTTTGATTTTGTTTGATCTGATTTGCTCGACTACTCTGGTGAAGTATAGCGAAGCTAGCTAAAAGGAAAGTGAAGGTAGGGGTATGGGTGAGCTTAGTGAGCTACTCTCTCCTGAGTGGAACGATGGTCCAAGTAAGGTTAGCGAAGGGTAGACGAGAAGATATTAGGGCAATTTAAAAAAAAAAAAAAAAAAAAAGAACTAAATCTACATTAATTTCGAAAAATTCAAAAACTTAACCTGAGGGAAATTTGAAAACATACAAAAAAACTGACATGTGAATAAAGTATGAAACATTTTCAATATTAAAAAAAAAAAAAAAAATTGGACTTGATATTGGTAATTCGACAAAAATTTCATTAATAAGTATTTATATTGTGATCACGGAACACGAATCGTTGTAATATATTTAAAAAAATGTCCCGAAAATATTGTGATGTGGTTCAGTTTCGGTCATGGTTTTTTAACGTGTTTTAAGAAATGCTTAATTTCACTGCCTTCTGCTTGGAACAGACTGTAGAGTTAATTTAACTTTGTTGTTTATGCGAGGATTGTTGAGTTAGTATTATTGTGCGGTTGTTTAGCTGTCAGAAACATAAAAGGGTTTTAAATGAAGGCCGGGTGTTAATCTAAATTGCCAATCGTAGATCCGTATTTTAAATATTAATCATTTAACCAATATTAAATTATGAATAAATATGTTACGGCTAAAAGCCAAAGTGCGGTTAAACCTAGGTTTAGCCGGCTACGACTATGTATGTGCTTAAATAATGTTAAGTGTTTTTTTGATGTGAAACATCTATTGGCGCGCGTCGCAGTAAAACCGGCTTGTATGCCTTGACGGAAAACGCCATGACGCTACCATTTGAATTGTGAATTCTAATATTAACATATATGTTTCACATCCGTTGCTCGTCCTGTGACGGCCAACTTTTTTCTATGTTTTTCTAGGCTTCTAAAATAGTAAAAAAAAACAATCATCAAAATTAGTAAGACATTTAGAAGATAAGTGAAATAAAGAAACATACATACATACATACATACCCTGAAAACAATAGGCTCCTTTTATTGGTGCACTCGTGTAACAATAGTGAATTTGCCGTCTGCTAAATCCCTAGGTTAAGCAATCGACTTATAGCGGTCGCTGGCCGCTTGCCCTAACCGTTGCAAAGTTAATCATCATCAATTTAAATACAGTCCACTGATGGACATAAGTCTCTCCTATAGCATGCCACTAAGTATTTGGCTCTCCCCACCCCGTTGCAAAGTCGATACTACCACACATTGCTTAGCTTTATCCGTTGTTACATCAACAATACTGTAGCATTCACTTAGTAAAATAATATAGTACATTGAGGATTAATGTATGAAAAGCTGATTCCATATCAATAAACCACTAACTAGTATGATATGTTATTGTATGTTACTTTAAATAAGATCTTGAACCTTTCCAGTCTAATTGAACTACATAAAAAAGGGGATATTTCAAAAAAAAGTCATGCAATTTTTCGCAGTTTCGGGCCATGCGCGTTATTGGTTTCCGTAGTTGCCCATCACAAATGCGTTTCCTGTTTAACACAACTAACAACATCACATCAAAATGTTCAATGGTAAATGTACGAATTTTTTCTTATTACTTATTGTCGGCTTGTTTAATATTTATAGCCATGCTAAATTACAGCATTCTAGTACTTAGAGTCTCCGAGCTAAGCCGCTTACAGACAGTTGGACGGTCATGGCGAAACTATAAGAGTTCCTTGTCTTGTTGACTACGGGACCCTAAAAACTGTATTTTTGTTCACGACGCCCGCTAGCGCGAGTGAGATGGCGCGTTAGTTACCTCTTGCGTTGAAGAGGGAGCCTAAATTATCTACTTACAGACTCTTTCCGTGCTACTAATAAACGCGGAATATCCATCGAGTAGTTACACCGTGTTTTGTCTTATTCTATCTAAACTGATTGGCAATGCAAAAGACAAAACACTGTGCAACTGTTCCAAGGACAATTTATATTTTATAGAAACACGGTTAAGGTTTACTGTCAACTGAAACTCAATATCTAGCAAAAGAACTCTGCTGAAAAAACGGCATTGAATCATCCAAAGTTTTTACTACTAGTACTAGTGAAGTATTATTTTATCTATACAACTACCAGGTAGGTATCTGTAGTCAAGTCCATCTCTCTAATTTTCAGATGTAATCCGAATTTATCTGGTGACGTAGATTTCCCTTTTGATGAGTGTACCCAGGTATATTAGTTTGTTTGCATTGCTTTTGAACCCACATCACAGCAAAGTTGACGCTTAGAGACCTTAATTACACATAGGGGGCCGGCCCTTTTTCGAGGTTACCGCGGCAAGACCATCAGAAGTTCTGAAGTAACAAGAGCTTGTGCTGAGGTTGCTAGTTCTGGTTAAACAAACAATTTAAATGCTTTGCAATTATAAAGTTACTTATAACAAGTTTTACTGCTGAAAAATATCTCTTTAAAACATGCTTTTATGAAATTAGTGATCGGAACAGTGTGCTGATTAAATTGAGCCAGAACTAAAGTCTACTTTATTCCATCGAGGAGTGCCGTTGTCCATCTTCCGTACCCATCATCAGATTAACTCATTGTCAAAATAATATTGTCATCGAAATTTGATATGTATGACAAATTTCAGCTCAAGCCCCGTGAAGTGGGTTAAATTTAACTTGTAAGATTTGATTAGACCGAGACAGGTAAAACTAAATGAAAGCCGCTATTGGATCGATTATTATGGTCTAAGCATTTTGTTTTGAAATTAAAATGCTTGTAGATATGAAACATATCATAGGAGACATAGAATAGGGAATTACCGCCTAATACATCCCTTTGATACACTGTAGCATGTAATTTTGAAGTCATTAGTGCGCTTACGGTGTCAATGTACCGTGTGCGTGACTAATCAACGCCGCCGAGTTACATCATGACGCTTTTGTTCCAATGTCGGTATAGTAGAATGTTGAACCAAGCGGAAAGTGACTTTTGTTGCACCGAAGTGCAACAGAGTGTTGCTCGGTGCTTATACCATATTTAATGTGCATATGTTATTCTAATAATAAATGGTTTCCTAAGAAATATGAAATATATAATTATTGAAACAATATTATGCTCTAATAACCTTACGTGTTAAATAAAAAGCAATCCTCCAAACAAAAGAAGCAAATTAAACATTTTTATTATTAAAAAATAAATTGTTAATTAGCTTTGGATAAGGACCTACCTGTTTTCCTTTTTCATATTCCTTGTAATACTCTCAGAAGGGTCTTTGAAGTTTCCTCTCACTTAATTACCTTCCCCACAGAAATGAAACGTGGGTACAGTTAGCGAGAGAACGCTAACAGCTGAAGGTTTTCAAAACTTGCATAAGTATTTTAATTTGTTCACTCTACGTCTTCACAGTGGTTCTACGTCTAGAAAAATTAACATCAATATATAAATAAAATCGTTGTGTGACTGACTGACTGACTGACTATAGACACACAGCCAAAACAGAAGTCCTTAAAAACTTATATTTGGAGGGTACATTCCTTTAGTGCTCTTGGGGTTCACTACAAAAGTATTTTCCGAAATTTACCACCTAAGGCGGAAAGCGGGGTGTCAATGGTTGTATTAAAAAAAAACACGCCGGCAATGTCACGCGGGCATTCCACAAATAATGTAATAAAAAGCGTAATTCTTTATAAAACGGCGTGACGTGGTCGGTACGCTACGATTTCTCGAAGTTGACAGAGTTGACGCTACGTCGAGTCCTTACAACTCTTGCTACGCTTGCTACGCGAGCTACTACGCATTACTGCTGCTACCATAATATTGCATTGTCATCGGAACTTGACAGGTTTGCAAAATATCATCTCGATCAGTTGAGGATAACTGCTTCAAAATTCAGTTACAAGATTCCACCGGACAAACATACACATAAAAGCTTGTAATTTATAAAATTAGTGATCCTAACCGTATGCTGATCAAAATGAGCCTAAACACGGCCAGTCTACTGTTATCCCACGAGGAGTCCCGTTGTCCCCCTTTCGTCTCCATCAGCAGATCAGCTCGCTGTCACCATAATATTGCATTGTCATCGGAACTAGACTGCTACGCAAAATATTATCTCAATCGGTTGAGGAAAACTGCTTTAAAATTCAGTTGTAAGATTCCACCCGGACATACAAAGTTAAATAAAAGCTTGTAATTTATAAAATTAGTGATCGTTACTGTGTGCTGATCAAAATGAGCCTTAATACGGCCAGTCTACTATTATCCATCGAGGAGTTCCATTGTCCACCTTCCGTCTCCATCATCAAATCAGGTCGCTGTCACCATCATATTATATTGTCATCGGAACTTGACAGGTATGCCGAATTTCAGCTCAATCGGTTGAGGATAACTGCTTTAAAATTCAGTTGTAAGATTCCACCCGGACATACATTACAAGTTAAATAAAAGCTTGTAAAAAAGTTTTCGATGTTTAATGCACAGACAAATGAGCTATATTGAGCTTTTTGCTACTTTTCATCCCGTTATAGATAAGCCATAGATAATATTATTTATTTTGCCGTTAAATACCTTATGCCACCGACTGTACACATCCGAAACATTTTTCGAGCCCACCAGGTGGCTTATTGATCAGAACGAATTCGCCTAAAATCATTAATGTTGCTATTCCTTTCAACTCGTCTTAATTACAACGTGCCTTAAAGACTATAATGGTTTGTAAATGAATCTCTACGTTTTTTGGTATAGGCAGAGTTGCGTTATTGGTTTTCTTTCTTCTTTTGTAATGCATTTTGAATAATAACGCGTGATATGGGGTTGAATTAGCATTGATTTGTATTGATTTAATGAATTTACTGTAAAGTTGAATTTAGCGTTTATCCTATTATTATTTATATTTAATAAATAATAGTTAGGTACTGCCGACGCGACGCAGTGTAGGAAGGCCTTCTTTAGATATACCAAGGACATTAGAGACATCACAGAACGTGGGTGGACGGAGGCGGGTCAAGCTTTTCGTAATGGCATTATATTTTCATCATCATCATCAGCTAGTTGCCGTCTACTGCTCCCTCATAGATTGCAATGGTAGTATTAGCCCTAATTAATACGTTTGGCAGACGAATTGGTAATCACTGTATCGGTGTTATATTATGTAATCCCAGAAACATCATTCTGTTGTTAATTTCAACGGCATCCACGCGAGGTGACGGTAGGGTCTCTTTTAAGGTCACCATGACTCTATTCAGTTATGGGTAGCTACTTACCACCCATCTATTATTATTCTAATATATAAAAATAAGTCGGGTTTTCCTTCCTGACGCGATAACTCCAGAACGCACGAACCGATTTTCACGGTTTTTCATTCGTTGGACAGGTCTCGGGCTCCATGAGATTTATACGTTTTTTTTTTTTTTTTTTTTTTCAAGTCGTGTTAGTTACACCACTTATAACTCAAGACTGGGTGAACCGATTTGGCTGAAAATTGGTAGGGAGGTAGCTTAGAACCAGGAGATAGGACATAGTGGGAGGGGTAGGACGGGGGGGGGGGGGGTGTTCACCGGGGGCTACCCGTGCGAAGCCGGGGCGAGTCGCTAGTTTGGTATAATTTTCTTTTAAATCTATTAGGGTTCCGTACCCAAATAAGAAAAAGGGGCCCTATAACTAAGACTCTGCTGTCCGTCCGTCCATCTGTCTGTCTATCCGTCTGTCACCAGGCTGTATCTCATGAAACTTAAAAGATAGACAGTTTAAATTTTCACAGATGATGTATTTTTGTAGCCGTTATAACAACAAATACTAAAAAATAGAATAAAATAAATATTTAAAGAGGCTCCCATACCACAAACGTGATTTTTTTGCTCGTTATTGCTCGTTGTTGATAAGGGCAATAGGTAACCACTTGAAATATTCACAGAATATTTATAGTCCAGTCGGCAGGTGGTTTCAGATGGGAAAAGCTCAAAGTTAATGAAACTTTGGGAGGTTGTTCAGGGATAGTTAATTAACATTTTCTCAAGTTTCGGACCTCAAGGACCCTGTGCAAAAAGCGGAGAGGGGGGGGGGACTGCACCTTCCCCCGGTTTTTTCTAAATAACTTTTTTCCCTTACATGCTACGGCAAAAGTATCAAGTATTTTTTTGTAGAACTTTAAATTTACTATAATTTTGACTATTCAAACTTGATTGTTTGTTGATAAGTTACTGAGATATGGTGCTTCGAAAAAAAACTTTTTTTAAGTTTGCTAAAATGTGCCTAAAAATGCTAAATTCCACTTTATTTCTTCTGTTATACCCGAATAATGATGGAATGTTCTTATAATTATGGTTCCTGGATACAATCACCTACTTTGGAAACCTCCACCCAAACCAGATCTCAAAAGCTGATTTTCTTCTCTGATGAAAACCAACCATATTCACATCATCATGTCGGTATTCATATTATAGTCCAGTTAAAGTTAAACATGAAAAAGGGGTCATGCTTACAAAAGTTCCGGTCACGCTGTTTTTTTTATATGTTGTTAAGACCTTAACCACTATTAAAAAACCAGATTTTCCAAGTGCTGTGCGAGCGGCTCAAAAAATCATGGTACTTTTAGCGTAGGATGTAAGGGAAAAAAGTTATTGAGAATAAACCGGCAGAAGGTGCAGTTTCCCGCCCCCTCTTCTTTTCGCACAGGGTCCTCGAGGTCCAAAACTTGAAAAAAATTTAATTAACCATCCCTGAACAACATCCCAAAGCTTCAATAACTTTTGACCTTTTTCCACTTTACCCCACTTTTTGCGACCTGCCGACTGGACTATTAGTAATATACTCACTTTAAAAATAAATACTTAAAATTATAATAAAACAAATATTTAAGGGGTCTCCCATAGAACAAGCGTGATTTTTTTGCCTTTTTTATAGATAATGGCACGGAACCTTTCGTGTGTGAGTCTGACTCGCACTTGGCTGTTTTCTTATATGTTAGTTATGGTTAGCCAGCATCAATGTTAAGACGTTAAAATTACCGTCAATACACAAATCATTGGAAACCTGCTTGAGCTTAAATTTGAGGCATTATTTTTGTTATGCCATTTTTTGTAATAATTCTCCCACAAATAACACATAAAATTTATATTAGCCTACCTTATAGAGCAATTTCTGGCCACAGAAGGGATTCTAATACAAATAACACTTTGATATCCTAATATGTAATTCTGTTTCGAGTTCTGTATACTGTACAGGATAGCAATTTTATTCCTCGTTATCTTACTTAAATATTGATTTTAATCTAATAGACAAACATGATTTTATACAAACAAAAATATATTGGTCCGTTTAATCGCCAACATAATAAACTTAGATATGTAAATTTACAAAAAAATACTAAAACATTTAAAAAATCTTTAAAATAGCCGTGCCGTTGGTTAGAGTAAATTGTACCGCCATAGTGTTGCAAGTGGTCCCCTTGTTACATGGCACAGGATCTGGCAAACACCCTGTATATATATGTATAATTTTACAACTTTCTCAGAGTAAAACCTTGTTCAAATTTATAAAAAACTAGTGACAGAGACTTCACTCGCGTTATGCCAAAAGAAAAATTGCCTAGAATTTTTTCGTCGTTACGGCACCTCTACTCCAATATGTTCAACTATCTGTTCAACCAGTTGAACAAATTGGATGAGTTTTCTCCTATTTTTTCAACTTCGGCATGATTGAGTTGCAGCATACTAACATCTAATTACTAAATGCAAGCACTTCATTTGGCATATTTAGGAAAACATTTGATTTATTTTGTCAAGCTAAATAGTACCATGTGTTGTAGGTCATATAGTTGATTTTGCCTTGGAAAATAACGCAAACATTTGCGCCAATACACCAAGTGAAGTTCCGCCAAAAGATCCAAACATTCAAATATCCAAACATCCAATCCTCCAAATATCCAAATATCCAAACATCCAAACATTCAAACATCCAAATATCCAAACATCATATAAGCCACATTGCACGTTTGCACCGGGGTGTGAAAAAAAGTATAGTACCTCAAAGTGTGACGTTGTCGTGAGTTACAGTGGAAAGGGAATACCTACCATGTTTTCTTGACCCAACATGGTAATTAGGTTCACCTGAATTTAACTCAGTAAATATTAGTTGTTGAAACTCGACGAAGCCAATAAAAGGATGCCTTTATTCTTTTAGACCAGCTATATGGTTTCGTCTGGGGCGGTTTCATCAGAGTTTGGAGCGAGTATATAACTTACATAATATGCTTCGTTCCGGGTACGAGTCACCTGTTTCGTAGTAAATATTTTGGGCAATTATGCTTTAAGTGTGCTAGCTGGTTCCTTATCTTGTAACAGGAAGCGGCAGGTTGCCAAGAGACAGCCCTTGGATACCTGGAGATCAAACGGTTCGTCGCGTAATTAGAGACAGTGATAAATTTAGAGGAACAGTTGATGTAATTGGAGTGAACTTCCAACTCTGTAGTATATGCTTGTATATACTGTTTTTAATATAATGAAGGAAGATCAAATGTCGAACATGAAATTAATATTATATTTTGGGTTGTGTTTTTATTTTTATTGGATTAATGATTCTAATTTAAGAACATTAAAGAATGAAAAGTTCGAGTTTTTTTATTTGGGATTTTCCATTCGAGATCTTATATTATTAAGAGATTTATCATTCGAGGTGAGTTGCTAGTCGTCCAATACATAGTTTATACTCCTCTATTTAAAATGTAGTCTGGAAGAGATCGCTTTTTAGCGATAACACCGTATTTTTGCAATTAAGTGCTTTAATGAATTCATTCATTAATTAATCAAAGCCTTTTAAAATACCGAATAAGTACTAAGTTTTATACTAAAACGGGGCAACTGGAACGAAAGCATTCAGGGAATATTATTCAACTTCTAGTCTAGACCTAAGCTCGTACGTACGAGTAATCTAGAAGCGACACCAATGTGCCATTTGCATTTTATTGCCAAAGTTTCTACCCACAGAACGCCTATTTTTATGGTAAACTTATTCAAATGCACGCTGACGTCATAAATTTAGTAAAGGGGTGTTGTGGCACGGCAGGCACTGGAGAAGTTTGCAAATACCCTCCGTACCCTTAAGCTGGCTTACGGGATATTTGCTGCCATAGCAACCACCCAAATAAGACTCGCCAGCTACCTTGTCAGTCATCAACAACAATATCATCAGACAGAAACTACCTTCCTCATACGTAGGTACTTATGGTTCCCGGAGGGTTAGGGAGAGACCTCCAACTCCTCCAATGAATGCAGCACTGATTTCAATGCGAGTTTTTTTGTATAAAAGCTGGTGTTTTCGAGATGATTCTTAGCTATGTTTGGTGGAAATTGGTGAAGCCGTTTCCAGGTTCATTATCTGGCAGAAAAATCAGGTATTTTAGTAGCCAGAATAGTAATTAATAGTAGTTTGATATCAAAATGTAAATTTTTGACGGCGTTTGTCTCCAGGGTCTATTGATGACCAGCATAGGATGAACAGGACCTAGGGTACTACAGAAGCTGAATCTTCAAGTTTGAGCTCAAACTTCAAATTATGATGACGTGATATTTATTCTTCACGGCGACTTCATCAGGGTCTGATGATGACCAGCGCACGATAAATAGGATCTAGGGTACAATAGGTGTTCCGATTTCAATGCGGTTTTATTTGTATGAAAATTTGTATAAGAAGACTGAAAAGAGACGGGAAGTTTTTATTTTTTTAATTAATTTACTCTTTGGCTACTATGAAGGACAGACGATGGAACACGACTATAATGGAACGGTGGCCAAGAGATGCTCGGTGACCAAGAGGCAGATCACCCGCCCGTTGGTCGGATGACAACGTTAAAGTAGTTGGACGAGAATGGATGAGAACAGCACCGGACCGGAGAGAGTGGCGTATTAGAGATCAGACGCCTTATAGACAAAGTAACATTCTACTAGCGATGACGCTTTTAGAAGAGCCACAGAGAAAAGCTAACAATGTACCTATGAGATTGACGTAAGCTGCCGAAACGTCACGTGGTCTATTGACGCATTTCCAAAGTGGTAAAACATGTGCCGCCCCCCCCCCCCCCCCCCCCTCGTAACTTCTAAAATAAGATAATGATAAAACTTAAACAAATATATGATGTACATTATCATATAAACTTCCACCGAAAGTTGGTTTGAAGGAGATCTAGTAAGTAGTTTTTTTTAATACGTCGTTAATCGTAAACCATCCAAGAACATTTTTATGATATATATTCTGTGCTGCTACGTAACCCTTCATGGGCGAGTCCGACTCGCACTTGGCCGTTTTTTTTATTACAATCCAGAGGCCGTAAACAAGGTAACATTCTAATAGCAATGTCGCTTGTAGAAAAGCCAACAATAGTGTGGTATGAGTTTGACATAAGCTATCGAAATATCACGTGGTTAATTGTATTGTACGCATGTAGAAATGGAATCGCTTCGAAGCGAATGCCACTTGGCTAGGCCGGCAGCTCGTATTACTTAGATAAGTACCTACTAGAATAAACTTTCCAATTTGGAACACCTTTTCAGGTTTTAGTTTTTGTTCAATACACTGTGCAGTAATCTTGAAGTGTCTCAGCTTTTCTTAGCCACCTTACTCAAGCCAGCTGATATAAGGCTTAAGCACAAAGTCAGTCTACCCTTATAATGGAAATAAAGCTGGCAATTCAGTCTCACTGAATGAAAAACAATTTCATAGAGTTGGGGAAAATTCATTTATCGACCACCTGGGCACCGGTGCTCGATCAACCGGATGCCAGTACAATGGGCAGGCTACCCTCTAATCTTAAAGAAGGCGCTTTTAAAACGACTTGTCAGAGATTACCCGCCGGCCACAGTATAGAAAAAGGTTTCTGTACCCACAGCGGGAAGCTTTTATGTTGCCGAAAATACACGGCCAAATCTTTTGATAAAAACTTGGACCTCCGTCAATGCCGGAGACCATCGGCCAAGCCACGTGCCGCGGAACCGCTTTTGTAAATTAAAGAATGACAAACCGGAGCGGTCACCAGATCATCGTTTTAAACCCGAACATATTTTGGTGCCATTTTATTTCATGCTGGTTTATGACAATTCGCTTTCGCACTAAAATCTATATCTACACAATTATCTATCTATATATTCTGCTCTGAGTAAAGATTGTGAGTTTGTGTATTATGTTAATAGGTAGTATAGTCTTTGGAACTACAACACCGATTCTTTTACCGACAGAAAAGTACACTATTCCCAAGCGCTTGTTTTATTGTAATTAAAAATATAGGTCGTTTTATTGCTGTATAATTAAATTAATAAATTAATTAATGATCTTTACTTACTAGTTGAAATAAAAATTACATTAATTACAACAATTAAACAAAAATTAAATTTTAAAGTTTGCTGATGGGCTGCTATATCATAGCGTGCGCTGACTAAATGGTTTAGTGGAGGTAAATGCACAACGTTTTACAAAAATATTGGCTTTAAGTAGTTCTAGGAAAAAGTGAACCATACATGCGCGAAACTTCCTGGCAGGCCCAAATCAGATTAATACCGCCCCATTTTCATATTTGATCTACGTAAAAATTACGAGATGTATTTAAACTGTACACTCAAACTCGGAATTTGTACCTCAATGGAATGGTGGCAGAGTGATAGCAAAAACTACCAGAAATGATCACGCGATACTATATAATGTAGCTTTTGGACATTTATTTACACATACACATAATATACAGTTGTGGTCATATAATTAAGAACGATTTGAAGTTCTAGAAGTTTTTTATTTAAATCGTATCATACACAGAGATGTGTACCTTCTGAGAAGCAACTAGTTATGTTATATAATAGTCACATTAATAGAGCAACCTGACTTAAGAATAAAATATGAAATCGCTAACTATTTTTTGCACATTTTATTGATTTTATCAAAGTAACACATTCAAATAGTACTGAAACTGGACAAATAATTAAGAACGATTTATTTAACTGCTCGGGAATTGTTTTGTATGACACTTAGATTTAAAAAATCACAATATTATGTAGCACAGGAAACATAAAAATAAATTTAATAAATATTTAACTAAAATTAATAGTTAATAGCATATCCACGGCTTTTAATTACAGCTTTACACCGGCGAGGCATTGACTCTATTAATTTTTGACATTTCGCAAGAGAAATAGAGTTCCATTCTTCTAAAAAAACGTCATACAGCTATCTTAAATTTCTACACTTTGTATTTGAAACCTTTTTCTTTACTTCAAACCACAGATTCTCTATTGGGTTTAGATCTGGACTGTTAGCAGGCCAGTCTAAGACAGAAACTAATTGCGCTGTAAGAAATTCCTTTACGGTCCGTGCAGTGTGCTTTGGATCACTGTCATGCTGGAATGTCCAAATGACCGGTAGAACGTCTTCAGCGTATGGTAACATTGTTTCTTCCAGTATATTTTTGTATTGGAACTGATCCATGTTACCTTCTATCAACTTTACAGGTCCTACACCATGTCCAGAAAAGCAACCCCAAATTTTCACATTTCCACCACCGTGCTTTAATGTAACTTTCGTGTACTTTGGGTCGAATGCTGTATTCGGGGGACGTCGTACATATCGTTTTCCATCAGAACATACTCTGTTTATTTTCGTCTCGTCAGAAAAAAGTACATTTTTCCACTGTTGCACAGTCCAGTTTTCATACTTTCTCGCAAATGCAAGCCGGGCTTTCCTGTGGCAAAGTTTTAACATGGGTACCTTTCTTGCTATCCTACCGTGCAATTTTTCTTCTACCAAACGTCTTCGAATAGTGCGTGCTGAGATTGCTGAAGGGTTGTTTTCACCAAAATATTCTTTTCTAAGCTCATTGGACCCTTTAAAAGGATTTTGTTTTGCCATACGAACGATGTTTCGGTCATCTCGAGGAGTTGTTTTTCTCTGTTTAGGTACACGTGGAACATTCGAAGTAGTTTGATACGTAGCAAAATGCTTTACAGCGTGGAAAACCATCGTTTTTGAACATTGCAGATGGTCGGCTATCTTTTTATAAGACCAATTCTTCCGGCGAAGTTTTATTATTACTTCCCTTGTAGATTTATCAAAACTTTTATTTTTTCCCATTGTTTTTTCTAAAGAAGCAATCACCTTTAATCTTTTACAGCACGTAATGGCGCCAAAATAATACAAACGATAACAAATCGTCTGAGTGTTCTCTATTTAAATTTGAATAAAGGTATAAACTACTTAGCGTTCTTAATTACGTGACCAGCCAGTAATAAGGAATACTTTGTTTAAAAGTAGTGTAAAAAGTTTGCCTATTGATTTTTAGCCAATCATGTGTATCAATGAATACAGTGGTAATATGGAAATGTTTTACGATACCGAGAGAAATAAAAACAAATGCATACAATTAGTTTTGCATCTTAGTTGGAAAAAATCTTCCCTTTATATCAGCGTTCTTAATTATATGGCCACCACTGTAAGTAGGTATGTACAAAATTTAAAAAATACATAATATGAAACAGTTGTGCTACCTGAAGACTAACCACCAAATGCTAACGATATTAGCATTTGGATATCTATGACTTATTAAATCTTTATTTACAGAAATAATAGTACCTACAACTTATACAATTATCATTAAAATGTATCAATACCAGCAGCGCCCCACGGTGTTACCTGCATTGGTTTCGATCCCGTGGGAGTATCGGGATAAAAATGTGTCTAGTGTTATTCCCGGAGTCAAGTTCCTGTCCATCCATCCTGTCAAGTCCATCTCCATTCCAAATTTCATCCAAATCCGTCAAGCCGTTTCAGCGTGAAGAAGTAACAAACACACGCACACACGCACATACTCACAAACTTTTGCATTTATAATATTAGTAGGATATTTAAGAGACAATGTAGGCTTTTATGTAAAAAGTAAAATAAATACCATGAGGTGATGATGTTTGGGTGTGTTTTTACCTACACCACTACGCCGATAATGACATACTTTGGCTATAGTGTCTGGACTGGACGACGGGACTGAGCCGCTAGTTGAATATAATTTCACGCCTGCGTTTCACATGTTTCCAACAGCAATCCAGCGATTCAAAAGATTAGTATTCTTTCTCCGTAGCGGCTAAAATGAATTCCAATCGTAATTACATGCTACCACGCAAAATGACAACATGTATGCTTGATATTCAGATTATGTACTCGATATTATTGTATTACGATATTTCTAGAACTGCTGTTATTTCACGGAACGTTATTAGGTAATGAATGCATATCTTATACCGTTAGTGCTGATAAATGCCCACCGCTTAACATCAGGTGGGCCATCTGCGTGTTCCGTCATTCAAGTGGTATAAAAAAAAAGATGTTTTTGAGAGTTAAACTACGATTTCACATAAATAATAAATTTTGTTATTTTTGGCAATCTTTCGAATTCTCAGTTAGGAAATATGAAAACCCAACAATAAACAGCATATTGACTTTTTTGGCACTCTATCAAAACGTGTTGTATCTGTGGTACGAGTATACACTAGTTACTAAAATAATTTATAATAATCTCAGTAAATAACTTTAGAGATTTTCCGTGCTATTATTAAAAGTAACTTCGGAATAGTTGCACCGTGTTTTGTCTATTCCTATCGAGTTTGAACCTGTTTTGTCAATGCAAGAGACAAAACACTGAGTAACTTGCACCGTGTTTTGTCTATTCCTATCGAGTTTGAACCTGTTTTGTCAATGCAAGAGACAAAACACTGAGTAACTTGCACCGTGTTTTGTCTATTCCTATCGAGTTTGAACCTGTTTTGTCAATGCAAGAGACAAAACACTGAGTAACTTGCACCGTGTTTTGTCTATTCCTATCGAGTTTGAACCTGTTTTGTCTATTCCTATCGAGTTTGAACCTGTTTTGTCAATGCAAGAGACAAAACACTGAGTAACTTGCACCGTGTTTTGTCTATTCCTATCGAGTTTTAACCTGTTTTGTCAATGCAAGAGACAAAACACTGAGTAACTTGCACCGTGTTTTGTCTATTCCTATCGAGTTTGAACCTGTTTTATCAATGCAAGAGACAAAACACTGAGTAACTTGCACCGTGTTTTGTCTATTCCTATCGAGTTTTAACCTGTTTTGTCAATGCAAGAGACAAAACACTGAGTAACTTGCACCGTGTTTTGTCTATTCCTATCGAGTTTGAACCTGTTTTATCAATGCAAGAGACAAAACACTGAGTAACTTGCACCGTGTTTTGTCTATTCCTATCGAGTTTGAACCTGTTTTGTCAATGCAAGAGACAAAACACTGAGTAACTTGCACCGTGTTTTGTCTATTCCTATCGAGTTTGAACCTGTTTTGTCTATTCCTATCGAGTTTGAACCTGTTTTGTCAATGCAAGAGACAAAACACTGAGTAACTTTTCCAAGGTTAATCAGAACTTATAGTTATATAGTTATCTCTTTGTCTAAGGCCACTAGCGGTGTTCTGAAACGTGCTCGTACCTGTATACAGCATGGGGGAGGCTATATATTGAACATTTATTGCGATAGTTTTATTAACGTAGGTACCTACGAAAAAAAAAATAAAAAAAAAAATGGCTCCCCATTCGTCGCGGCGTGATCTTCATGTGCTGTCGTTTCTCTTCAATGTTCTTTACAATCCTCTTTCTCCTACTTACCTCCGTGAGCGCTTCGATTTTCTATATCCGTGTGGTAAGCCTTGCAGAACGGCTACGTCCTCCCTCTTGAAAACTACTTGTCACTCAACAAGCCGCTATGGCGGGTCCTTTTCTGTCCACGCGGTCAAGCTGTGGAATTTCCTTCCCCACTCTATCCGTGCCAGTTCATCGCTCGGCATTTTTGAGCGAAAAGTTAAAGAGCACTATCTCTCCTTCTAATTTACATGCATATATATATAAATATATATATTTATACTATGTGTTATTGTAGCAATTATTTATTTTTTATGTATTTTAGTTTTGTAGGTGTATGTATTATAATATATATATTTACGGGTTTAGTTTAGGTATATTTATATATCATTTGTATTTTAATTTAAATATAGGTTAGTTTATTACGTTCTGTATTTGTAGGTATCTATCTAACTCGACGTTTTTAAGCATTTACGTAATTTTTTATAATTTCTGCACACGTACCCACCACTATTAATCAGTTCTCCCTATCATCAAAGGTTTGCTGGAAGAAAACTCTTTTAGGGTTAAGCTCGCCTTTGTACATGTCCTCTATGTAAGTTGTTTTTCTTCTCTGTTTGTGTGTACAATAAAGAATAAAGATAATACTAGAATAGTATTATTTTATCTGTGACGTAGGTACCAGATTGCTTACTAATTGTATGAGAAAATATTTTATCAAATTTGACTATTTTCTACGGGTTTTTTTTTCTTCCGATACATTAAAACAATCCTGACATGAAACTGAGTCGATACGCATTCAAAAAAAACTTGATCAAAACAACTCATTTCTATGGACCACAAACCAAAAAAATAACTACTCCAAAATCGTTTTCATACAAATTGAGTAAATGTTCCAAAGACAGTTTTTCCGTATCTCTTAAGGAATCAGATATGCACATACCGTCCATGTTAAAAAAAACACTCGGTATTTTATTTATTTTTATTTTAGGTTTACTTAGTCCAACAAGGGCCATTTTTAGTTTCGACATGTCCGTCCGTAGTCACAGCCATCATACTCGTACACTAGTTATTTAAATGCCGTAGAATGCTTAGTTTCAGGCGTCGACTGTAAAGTACTATGTCGGAGTAACTTCCATCATATAAAGTGGGGTTGAATTTAAAAAAGCGGCCAAGTGTGAGTCAGACTCGCCCATGAAGGGTTCCGTAGCAGCAAGTAACATAATATAAAAGTTCTTGGATGGTTTACAATTTATGACGTATTAAAAAAAACTACTTACTAGATCTCGTTAAAACCAATTTTCGTTGGAAGTTTACATAGTTAAAGTACATCATATATTTATGAAAAAAAAAATGCTCTTATTTTAGATGTTACGGGGGGGGGGGCACATTTTACCACTTTGGAAGTGTCTCTCGCGCAAACTATTCAGTTTTGAATAAAATGTTATAGAAACCTCAATATAATATTTTTTAAAGGCCTATCCATAGATAACCTCACACGTATGGGTTCGATGTTTTTTTTTTTTTGAGTTTCAGTTCTTAGTATGGGGAACCTCAATTTTTTTTTGTTTTTTCTATTTTTGTGTGAATATCTTAATACGGTTCACAGAATACATCTATTTACCAAGTTTCAACAGCATAGCTCTTATTGTTTCGGAAAAAAGTGGCTGTGACATACACGGACAGACAGACAGACATGACGAATCCATAAGGGTTCCTTGTCTTTGAATACGGAACCCTAAAAAGCGGCAATTTCTGTCCTCGCACATTGTAGGGTTCCAGAGTTGCCCGTCACAAAAGGGGGCTTTCCAGTTTTACCTACACTACTGACAAAACGTTATCTAAGTAATTGTCAATGGAACTTGTACGAAATGTTCCCTTTTACTTCTCCAAGTAAATTTTATAAGTCGTTTGACTATTACTCGTTATCTTGTAATGCCTACTTAGCTCTGATGGTATTCCTTTTAACTTCGGTATACTTAAACACCACTATTCCAAATATACCATAAAAAAACATAGATAATCAATATTCGATAAAGATTCAATCTACGCAAACTAAGTAACGAAATAACAATTTCCAGGAATATACATAAAAAATGGGAACAATTGGTCAAAACTATTTCATAGTGCATGCGCCATACTACCTACTAAGTTATTATAACACCGCCTCAAGCACGAGTATTATGTCCATTTTATTCGGATTTTTTCAATAAATCAAATTTTATTAACTTGTTTAATTCCATTTTAAAAGAAACAAAAATTACACAGTTTGAATTTGTACTGATTACTTAACAACCACTTTTTACTTAATGGCATATTTGGAATAGTGGTGTATACTATTATTTACTACACTTTACTACTTTTTAAAATTCTTATTGTTAATTTAATTTGTTTACCCAATCATTGTTTATATTTTAAAATTGTTATTGTTAATTTAATATGATTACCTACCACTGTTAATTGATTAGTGTAATTGGCCTGTGCCGTTCTAGTTGAATAAATAAATACAAATACAAATACTATTACTGTCGTGTTGTATATATCCATATAGTGCCCAAAAAAAACAAATAAAAAAAGAAGAATGTGTCATGTGTTCATCTCTTTTGTATGAAAAGACAAAGTCGATAGACCCATTTTTTTATAGAAATATCGCTTCTCTTGCTCACTACACTATTTTAAAATTCTATACTGTGTTTTCGTTTTATTCAAAAGTCACTTATTGTTTCCTAAGAGCAAACCTCTCAAACTACAACATAAAAGGTACAACACAAAACCCTGAGAGTCCCATTATCTTGCCACAACCTGTATACATGTAATGATTACTGAATTTTTGTCCGATTGTTGCAATAAAATGGCAACTGGATAGTGACGTCATCTGATGTTAGGCACGTGGCTGTTTCTCAGTATCATGATCATACTTAGATAAAGGATATAAAACAAAACACGAATAGATAAGTAAATCGCTTATTTGGCATACATACAAGGCCGTTAATATAAAAGTAGGTAACATAAAATTAACATCTTAATCTCACGTTTAATTTTGGGAAATAATGTAAAAGTGTAGCTTGAGTTACGGCTCGAAGGACCATCGTTAATTGAATCAGATCGAGCTTACTACCCATGGAACTTGAGTGTGTTTTATCAAGCTCTTATAGAATGTCTTAATATAAATAATTTTAGAATTTAATATCCGTTACACAGATCAAGGAACTGGGGATAGATAATATCGGAGTGATAAGGGTGGAACCGTCATCACTTGGTGATGCTCGCTTCCAAGTTGATTCAAAATAATGTTGTAAAAACCCAAGCCCAAAGTTTCTCTACATACCCTGCAACCTGAAATTGTTTGTTTGAAATAGCCAATTCATAAGCTAATAGATCGTGGTGTGTCCGGCTTAAGAATATTCCACTCCATGTCCTTCCGTGGGTGTCGTTAAAGCCGACTAAGAGATTACCTGCACTTGTTAGTAAGATTCGTTTTTATAAGATTTGTCCTGGGTGCTAGCTTATTAAGGAATGTGTTATTACTGGACGAATGCGTTAGCCGAGTCAGTCGTGGGAAGCAATGGCGGCGATGAGCTCACCACTTGTTACGTCTATATTCCCACAATGGTGCACCCACGATGAAAAAATACTCATTAAGGCTTTGCCTTGAAAAACGCGTGTGTCTATGTATGTATGTATCTAATATGAACCCGATCGCTCAAAATGATAGATTTTGTGCCCGTGAATGTTCACTACTTAGCCTAATATTTTAGTAAAACATTTTCAGGAGAGACGCCTTACAGCGAAACTCCATTTGGCGAGCCAGTTGAATTGAATGCTATAAAGAATTTACAGTGGCCCTCTGACCCGGCGAGCATTAACTGACGTAAAACGACGGTATTAGTGCGTTGACAGATGTTGGCGGCGATTTAGGTAGGTACGAAGGGCTCGCGGTTCCCTGTACCCTACCGATATATCATGCTCTTTGTGGTTGTTTTGGTAATTTTACTGACATGTTTCGTATACTTGTATATGTTTACTGATGTAAAATGGTTGATAAAATTATTCGTGATCCTTGGAAACAAACCCAAAATAAATTAAACCTTGATGATTATCTTTAACAAACGTACCTGTAATCGGACTGGAGTAGTCTCAAGTATTTATTAGAGCACCATTCTCGAAATTAATGAAAACATTTCTCCATACTTTACTAATAACGTTAAGTCTCAACCCAATAAAATAAAATAAAATAAAAATGAAGTCATGGTCGATCGTAAGATTTTGTTTAGAGCATTGTTAGGGTTCCGTACCCAATGGCTAAAACTGGACCCTATTACTAAGGCTCGGCTGTCCGTTTGTCTGTCTGTCTGTCCGTCTGTCACCAGGCTGTATCTCATGAACCGTGATAGTTAGGCAGTTGAAATTTTCACAGATGCTGTATTTCTGTTGCCGCTATAGCAACAAATACAAAAAAACAGAATAAAATAAATATGGGGGCTCCCATACAACAAACGTGATTTTTCAATGATCTGCGAGGTCAGGTTTTGGATGTGTGACCACTTTTTTCGTGCAATACTTATTTTTATTTTTTACAAACATGATATTTTTGCCTTTTTTATAGATATTGGTACGGAACCCTTCGTGCGCTAGTCCGACTCGCATTTGGCCGGTTGTATGATCCTACGCTGAATATTGAATCTTAATGTCGATCATGAAGCAAACGATGATGTAACAATGAACCAATCTTTTATCTATAGCGAAAAGGTACTCATCATCGGATCCCGAAAACTATGAAACCTTAAACTTGAAATTTAGCAGTATGTCCTTTTTTGTTTCTAGATGCTTAAAAGATGGGATAACAGGGATGGGGTAGACGGGAATGTTGAAGTTAGTATGAAAAATGTAATTTCAAGGTCATGTGAGCTAAATTAAATATTACGAAAACGCGTTAGAGCATGAAATTTCATTGAAATTCGATTTTGAAGCCGATGTAAGTTCAATAAGTTGTTTGCATATATGGGTTTCTGTCAAACGTAAATAGAAAATTACTTATTTCTGTAGATTGCGTAAGAAAACGAGCAAAATATTATAAAATTTAGAAAACCCCGGCAATTTTTGATTTTCCATTTATTCTCCAATTAACGTAATTCTATCTTAACTTATGGAAGCACATTGGTGTCTAGCACGCGTAATATCGGGCCATGAAGCTAATACTTTATTCACGACAAGATGTCGCCATAGGAAAAAACAAACATGCTAAAATAATAGAAAAATAGAAAAAAACGACGAAAATACCCGAGTTCCCTTCATTGAAATTATTGCGACCTGTCATTGAAACGGCTGTACCAATTTCCATCAATCATAGCAAAGAACACTCTCGATCAAGTCATCTTTCAAACCAAAAAATAATAATCAAGATCCATCCTTTTTTTTCCATTTGTATGGGAGCTACGATGCCATTGCACAAACAAATTATATTAGCTGCATCGAGCAACACGAGGCCTGCAATGTTCTAAGATTAGCTAGCACTAAGTTTTCAGATTACACTATTCGTTTCGTTTCGTATGAGGTAGTGCTGGCCTTACACTATTATTTACGCTACTCTAACTCATAAATAAAGTTTCACTCTTTTGAGTCATAAAGAATCCTTCGTTTTGGTCGTGGGTAAAAAAACAGAAAATGAGATTTTAAGAATATTGTACTTTTTAAAAATATTGTAACTGGAAAACAGACGAAGTCGCGTTAGTCATCTATTGAAATGATAGAGGACAAGCTGCTGCTTAAAATGGGTATCCTTGATAAATATTCTTTCTTCACGTTTACTTGTAAGTCAGGTGCTGAACATCCCTCTAAGAAGTAGCTCTCAAAGTTTTACAGACTGTTTTGATAGTGAAAGGCAGAAAACACTTCTTTTTACTTTTTACTTCTCGTCGTAAAATGCCAATACAACTTTAGGACTTCAGAAGTGTTTCAATAGATATTTAAAAAGTGTTTTCCGAGCGAACCTTTCAGATCACCAACTTTGTATAAAAGTTTATTTTACCGTGAATAAAATACGTTTCACTTTCCGTTGGGAGTTAGTAATATCACAGATAAAATAATACTATACTAGTAGTAATATGTAATTTATGATTTTTTGTTCTGTTTGTAATCGGGTAGGTAACGTATAGGCGTATAACAAAAAGCAAGAACATTAATAATACATACAAATACTTAAATAGTAAAACGCAGAACCGTTCTGGTAGGCAGAACCTCAAAGGGCCTCTTTTCACAGTGACTTGCACCATCCTGGAAATATAGCCCTGACAGTTGGTGAACTCATCGCCGCCATTGCTTCCCACGACTGACTCTGCCAGCAGAGCATGCATATTGGCTGATGATGATGGGATTTTTGGAGTTTTCTCCTTTAGAATCGATTTTCATATAACGCCGACGGTTACGAAAAAAGAGTAATAGTAATAGAAAATAGAGTAAAGTCGTTAACAAAAAGTGAAGTTGTTATGTTTTTCCACGTTAGAAAAACATGAAGTCGATATGTTTTATGTATTGATTTGACAAAGCTCTATATATACCTGTTTTTTACCTTTGAAATTTAATATCAGCCTTTTCAGACATGTTATACCTGACTGTTTTTGCATGCTCAATATATTTATAATCATAAAAATAATAATTTGATATTATTTTTGTACATAACACCAACATTCACATATGCTGCTCCCAAACAAATATTCCCGTATCATGGGATCACGGAGCGTGCGGTACGGAGGCCTGCTCTAAGATCGTGGGTATCAGAAACTACGAGTACCACAACGCCCTGACCGGACAAAATTTGCAAATAATATATATATTTTGGAACGCACGCAGCGGGAATAAGCCCGGAACCTCTCGTATCTCCGCCGACTTACTCACCCATCGCGCTCACAGAGGTCATTTAGGAAGTTCGATAGTTCAGGTTTTTTCATCGAGTAAATAGATAGGAATTATGTTTTGGACTCTTGTATGCCATGTATTTTTTTCACTACCATAAAATGAGTAGATTTTGCTGAAAATACGTTTTAGTGAACCCTACTTCTTTTTAGCTTAGGTAATGGCGTCTGTGCATTATTTACAACAAGCGGCGCCCCGCGGTTTCACCCGCGTAAGTCTCGATCCCGTGGGAATATCGGGATAAAAATATGCCTATGTGTTATTCCGAGAGTCAAGTTATCTCCATTCCAAATTTCATCCAAATCCATTTAGTAGTTTTTACGTGAAAGAGTAACAAACATCCATCCATCCATCCATCCATCCATACTTACAAACTTTCACGTTTATAATATTAGAAGGACAATTTATAAATGTCAAGTGATATAATTATTATAATTATACATTCAATTCGTCAAGAGTCTCCGTCAAATCATAACCCAGTTTAAATGGCGGCAGAAAAACTGAGTTTTTTTTCGAAAAGATACGCAATACACTTAAATTTTACTACATCACACATGTGCCATATATCCAAGTTACACCGGTTAAAATTCCACTAAAATTACACGAAATAACTCGAAAGACACATTAAAATGTAATAAAATAAAAATAACGACGTTTCTTTCAAAAATAACAGATTTCAACCCTAGTGAACCCTTCTTCTTCTTCTTCTTATCTTAAGTAATGGCTTCTGCGCATTATTTGCAACAATTTAGCCAATGTCAAGTGATTTATTTACGTATATTTAATTATATTTCTATAGGCAAGTCGTCAAGAGTCTCCGTCAAGTCAATTTGACGACCTCTGTGGCGCGGCGGGCGAAGCTTGGCCGGCGACGCAGGAGGTTGCGGGTTCGATTCCCGCCTCGGAACAAATATTTGTGCGATCGCAGATATTTGTTCAGGGTGTTCTGGGTATTTTATATGTATAATAAAAATATCTATCTATGTAATATGTTGTATTAAGTATATCAGTTATCTAGTACCCATAACACAAGCTCTGCTTAGCTTGGGGCTAGATAATGTTGTGTGAATTGTCCAGCATTATTTATTATTTATTTTATTTAATTTAATTCATCAGGACAGAACTCACAGATGCCAGTGTTTTTTTTCTTTATATTTGGCGTCGCACGGTTTGTGCTTTTACCATTTTCAAGTATAATTTATTATTTTATTTATACAATTTGCAACGTTACAATCTTTTCAAGTCGTTAAAGTCACAGTCAAGTCATGTTTCAGTAAACCGTTGGCCGTTTTACAAAAACTTAGGTAGAAAATTTCCACCAATTTGAAAAGTTACGCAATACACATCCATGTCATTTCACTACACTTGTGCTCTATATAGACGAGCTACATTGATTAAAATGCCACCAAAATTACACAAAACAACTTAAAAACACTAGGTAATCAAATAAAATAAAAGTGACGACTTCTCTTTTCTAAAATGGCGGGAAGAGACCCAAACCCAACTCAATTCAATTTTTTAATGAATGGTTTGGAGTGGTGTTTTTACTGACCCTATTTAATTCACCAAGACAGAACTGACAAATGCCAGTGTTCACAGGTGAATTCTGTCTTGACATTGACAGGTTTGTCATTGCCAAATAAAACAAAACCTGTCTATCTGAAATACTGTCACGTTATAAGATTGAATGCTCAGAATCTAGCAAGGGGTAGGCAGAGATAGTGGAGAGTATGCACAAGAGATCCGGTAGGTAGGTAAACTGTAGATACTTACTCGCTGGCGCCGAACGAAGACTGCTGCGCCGCCGGAACGCTACCTACCTACTCTCGTACCTACCTCAATAGGTAGGTACGTATCTGGGCTACCTACAGGGTCGTGGGTTCGTCGCTTGGTGCTCCTTGGGACCCGTCCGTGACACGGTGACGGGGTCCTGAGGAACGTATCAGATAGGGGGGGCCCTCGACAATGAAAATGTATGGTTAAGTATATATATCAGATATATTAGAATACAGTTGTAGAATCAGTGGGACGACACAGAACGATTACCGTACGAGGAGTTGGTCTTCGGATGGCGGGGGAGCGTTGAGGAGCGACGATTGCAGGAATTGCGCGAAGGCACCTTGGCTGGAGCTCAGGATGGCACGACACTCGAGGCTGAGGGGCCACTCCGCGGCACTTGTGACTAGGGCACGGGGGTCACGCCTTTCCACACGGGAACGCACTGCTGCTCGACCGCGGGCCACGCGGGGACTCACCCAAGGGTCCCGGGATACAAAAAGACCGCAGCGGCCAAGGGTTCTAGAGTTGGAGTTGACCGAAGCGGGTCCTCGCCCGCGCGCGTCTCGTCTCGTCTCGTCTCTTCAAAAATGCCCGGACCGACCCTCAATCATGAGGGGTCCCTGATGCCGCCGGAAAAAAGAGCGCGTCGCCTCGTGCGAGTGTTTTTATACTTTTCTCCAGCGCCCTCTGCCGAGACGCACTAGGACTAAACTTCTTTTCTCTGATTGGTCGCGCCATTCAATCTTGCCAACCGCTCGCCTGCCGTCTCCCGGTCGTAATGCCTTACTGCCAACTTAACGGATGCTAACTGCTTGAAGACGGGAAACCGGATGGCGCGAGATTTAAAACTAGCTGACGAAAGGGTGCCACTACATTACCAGTTAAAACAGCTGAGAGAATTTGCTAATAACAGGTATTAAAAGCAACATACAAACTCTGGTATGACGAAACTGCATTTCGTGGAACAAAATGCCTTCGGGCGTGTTGTTTTGATCGTAAATGTGGTTGAATTTCGTGATTTCCTGCCTGAGATTGTAGCCGTCCTACATATCCGAATGTCAATGGCACAACATGTTCCGGTGTGGTGATCGAATTATCTCCGAATCCGAACATTATCCTGTTGGGGTTACAAACTTTTAGTAGCCATTTTCATTAATACAGATCTAATCAGGAATGTTGCGTGGTTTTTGAATTACTTACACTGTGCTTAATTTCTTAATTTAAAACTGTATTCTGCAATGAAACAATCATTCATTGATCAATTATTACGTTCTTTTTTATTTATTTTTCTCGGTTATTCGTAATTTGTCGACCTCTGTGTCGCAGCGGGCGAAGGTTAGCCTGCGGCGCAGGAGGTTACGGGTTCGATTCCCGCCTCGGAACAAATATTTGTGCATTCGCAGATATTTGTTCAGGGTGTTCTGGGTATTTTCTATGTATAATAAAAAATATCTATCTATGTAATATATAGTATTAAGTTTATCAGTTATCTAGTACCCATAACACAAGCTCTGGCTTACCTTGGGGCTAGATAATGTTGTGTGAACTTTGTCCAGCATTATTTATTTATTTAATTTCTTCAGGCTTGTTGAATTAGGTACTTCCCATACTAAAAACCATGTTTTGTCCACAGGCACCATGCGGCGCTTAGCGCCACTGGTGATACGGCTTACGGCCGTGTCACTAGTGGCGTTCGCCATTGCCGAGCCCGGCTCTGGCAGCTCTGGCTATGGCGAGAGCACGACTGTGTCACAGGCCCTAAGGACCACAGGCCCACCGGTCGTAACCGCTCCGGCTCCACGGCGCCAGGAGCGCAAGAAGAACCGCAAGCGGACGACCACTACAACCACCACAACAGAGCCGTATGAGGATGAAGATGAGTTTACTACACCGGTCACTACCACCACTCTTGATCCACGAACCTTCGATCATAGTAAGCCTTCTTCTTCTTAGTGTGTCGTAGCTTAGGTAATGGCTTTTGTGTATTATTTGCAACAATTTAGCCAATTTTAAGTGATATAATTAATTATCAAGTCGTTAAGAGTCTCCGTGAAGTCATAATCCAGTTTAAATAGTTGCAGAAAAACTGAGTTTTTGCAGGGAAAAATCCACCATGTCGAAAAGACACGAAAAACACTTAAATTTCATTACATCACACATGTGCCATTTACCCAATTTACACCGGTTAAAATGCCACTAAAATTACACGAAATAACTCGAAAAAACACATTAAAATGAATTAACACATTAATTAATTAATTAATAAATAACACATTAACTCGTTTCTTTCAAAAATGGCAGATTGAATCCCAAAGTAAGTCCGTTGAACGTTTATCATCTGATATGTCCATCCTGTCAGGCTTCAATGAGGGCTTTTCATTTAAGGTGGACGCTCTCGGTTGAGGTGCGAAATACAAGATTTTGGTGTTTTTTGCCCATTACTGCTCATATAGATGGTACTGACTTAAAATCCGCTGTAAACAGTTCTTAGATGGCCTATTTTTGTTGTTCGTCAAAGTCTACAGCTCGTTCATCGTAAGATGGCACCTGCTTTGGTTGGCTGCCAACCAAGGCAGGTGCCACCTTACGGTGAACGGTCTGTATGTCACAAAGCAAACTTTCTTCTGGCAGTTTATCCACAGTTTATCACTCTAGAAGTCTAGAGTTACCGAGTAGAACCCAGGAGTGAGTGAGTGAGCATCATGGGCTCATCAGTTTATATCTACTGCAGCTAAATTAGATTGGTATACCTATACTAGTACTTTAGTAACAAATAAAAAAATACTAGTTAGGATTCCATCCGATATTACCATTATTTTTGTACTGCTTGAGTGACGGAACAAGTAGATGGCCCACCTGATGTTAAGCGGTAACCTCTGCCTTTAACAATGTATTACCTGATAGGTCACGTCCTCCGAGGACGCACTCTATGTGGCATTGCACAGCGCCTGCCTACCTGAGACATAAAGGTGAAAAGTCTCATGTGCCTGAATTTTACTACTCGGTACATTGTGATACGCATTTCAGAAAAGTTAACGATATTTCAGTGTTGAGTAAAACAGCATAAAAATACAAGTTCTAAATGGAATTATTGAAAAAGCTTAAAATTTTACCCAGTTTCCGGCTAAGCCACTCAAAACTGGTTATTTTACGTATTTTAAACTTTCTTCAAATTATAATGTAACAACAAGGTAAGAGTATTCTTTCTACAGCCAGATAAATAATACTTTTTTACCTTTATTCGCCTAGCATTCACTAAATAACAGTAAGATCATACAAATAGTGGAGATTATGTTGGTTATAAATGGCTGATTACAAATCGATACGGCCAGTGAGAGCAAAACCTTGAACAACGTAAGTCAAGTGTGCCGTGATGTTGGCGAATAGTTTAGCGAGCAGAGGGATCTCACGGAATGGCACCATCTCATTCGGTTACGTGAAGACATTTAAATTGTTTAGCCCCGGGAATGGTCGAGCGTTATTTGAGAAAGTAAACTGTCTGCTCATCGGTGGAATGCGTTGAGCGAGTGCGGCCTCCGATACCTTCCCAATTTTTAGACCCGGGACGATCTACCGCGAAACAGCAGTCACTATATCCGACTTATTAGCACACAGCCATCGGTTTGTGCCAAAACCTGCCTTGAACAGATGCATGCTGTCGGTCTGAAAAGCGTTCTTCTAAAAAAAATACAAAATACAGAGCTGCGATTAATAAACATCTAATAAAAGTTTCCACTTTATCAGTTCTTTATGCAGAGTGGGGTGTTGCGAACTGTCCGCCCAGTTATAGAAGAGCTACGAGAAAAGCTCGATCAATAGGCGTTGTGATTTCTTCATAAGTAAAATAAAAACAACGAAGGTCAAGCTCGACTGGTGATTGCGTCTCCTGCCGCGGAGTTCCAAGTGGGCCGTCATTTCACGCCTCTTGAGCGCGTATCGAACCAATATTAGGTTTATTAGATAGATGGGCCATCGTGAAAAGCGATTTCTCATTTTTCATGCTTTAATTTTTATCGGTTTTAACGGGCTTTCAACAGATTTGTGGGGAAAAGTTAGATTATTGGACAAAAAATTATGTCTTCTTTGTTAGTGGAGAGAGCTCATACAATTAACATAAAATAGACAGATATTCATAAATACAATAGTTACTTACTAAATTTAAGGTTATAAAATAAAAGTTCCGGTTCTGTTTTAATGAGTACGGAACCCTCTGTCATGAAACGTTATAGCAGTTGAAATTCTACCGCGCGGCCGGAATAAAACAATAATTAAATAAATTCCCGATGGTAATGCCACATTAGGAGTTTTGGGAATAGCATTGAACATAGCGTAAACATTTGCTTTGAGCCGTATATTCCTTCGTTAATATGGCCAGAATTATGAACTCCAGCTGAACTATTCGCAGTAGGTGGAAGATATTCTGTACCTACCTAGTACCTACACACTACGCATTCTAGATGGATGTTCATTCGTAGTAAGTAGGTACAGTAGGAGGTACAAATGGCAGCTAGGTAGGCAAATTCTTATAGAGTCGGCAACACGCGTGTGAGGCCCCCGGTGTTAAAGGCGTCCATAGGCTACGGTATCTACTTTCTATCAGGAGGGCCGTATGCTTGTTTGCTTACACAGTTATATATAAAAGATACGTACCTACTGTAGTATACTTATACCTACTTACTACGCATTCTAGATGAATGTCCGTCCTCTTGTACGGTAGGTAGCTGGTACCTATTTTACTTGCCTAGTGCCTAAACCTAAAGACAGACTAAAAACATTTAAAAAAAAGTCCTAATCAGTTAGTTCGACCAAAACTGCTACCAACATTTAACCAATTTTGAAATCACCATTCAACTATTTTTACAGTTATTTGTCTGTTCATTGACATTCGTAGCTAAACTAATGATATTTATGAGACACTTTCAATCAAAACATGTATATTAGGTCCTTAGTTTTCGCAAACTCAGGTTTTGTTATCTTTAAGAAGTTTTGATGAGCTGTGATTAGCACAAAACACAATAAAATTTGAATTTATCGTTTCAAGCGAAACGTTCTAAAAGTGTAATCAGCACAGCAAGTGAAACTAAGACATTTCAACCCTCTGAAATAGACGCATCAGCGAAAGCTGCTCGTCTATAATTTTAAACCATAATAATAATGTTATTAATGGTACTCCTGGACTCGGCACGCATAGTCAGGAGGTTCCTCTCTCTGCAGCCCTAGCCCCCGACCGTTTGGGCTTTGCTTCGCGGTCACTGGTTTTCCGTTTAGATACCTATTTTTTGTACTATAATGTTTTTATACTAAAAAAAATTCTAGATAGCTATTATATCTTAATAGTAAAAAATGAATTTTATAACGAGTTTTAAGAATAATTCGGCAAAATAATAATAAATAGCCCTAATAGGTCTACGGAACAAGTGCCGAATATTTGCACTAACCGCTCCTACTATTATTAGAGTTTAAGATAGGTACGAACGCCTTTTGCAATCTGATGTGGGAAAATTATCTTGAATCTGGGAGTTGTCACGTGATTGCTATTTTTATTTTATCTTATTTTGTTCGCTGGAGCACGTATTGAATGGGTTTGATTCGATTTTCATCCTAAAATTGAGCATTTGATGCCATGATTTTAAATTTAAAATACAAAACATATAATAATAGTTTTATAAAATACCAATTTAATTATGTGATCTTAACATCACGCCACTGCGATTGCAAAATTTAACTTAAGTGTATTTAACTCTACTCGCTTACTGTTATTTTTTCTGTTTCCATAGTTGATGCTCAACTCAAAGTTGCGTTGGCAAGTAATCTAAAGCCAATTTCTGAAGCTTTAAATTCGATTACAAATACTAAGCCGGATTCAATAAATTGGCCACTTATTTATTATCTCTGAAAATAGTTAGCTCGATACACACAAATATCCAAACCTATAATTACGAGTACACTAGATAACGCAAGTGCAAGTTTGCGTGTCAGTTTGCCTATCTAAATTAGGTGCACTATTATAGCAATCCACAAATCAGTTCGTTCTCGGCCGTTTCTCGATAGCACGTCGGATGTTCATAGAAAATTCCTAATTGAGCCATAGTAAACTGTAAGAAATCTTCGAATCAGCAGTGTGAATGGAGATGTTTCGTAGCATTGTAGGTACAAAATAAAACGGCGCGCTTGGTTTCTTACAAATCTACGTGCTTGCAGTGTCTATCTTGATTTAATTGGTCTGTGCAAATATCGCAAGTATCGTTTAAGCTTGTAACAAGGGCTAATACTTGTCGTGTTTGCATACAACGTCTACAAAAATACCAGCCGCATAAGGGATCGACTGAGGGGAAAAGGTCTGTAATGAATAATTTAACAGTAAAAGAAGTCGTAATTTTCCAATCTTTACTTACTAGATGCTACGACATTTGATACGCAAAAGACGTAGCATTGTTTGTAAATCAGCTTTTGTTTATAATTAGGGTATCATTGGTAACTTACAATCATAGCAATGGTATTCCTTGCATCAGTCGTCAGTAATGGACGTCAACTGGATAAAATTATCTTGATAGAAATGGAGCACGACACACAATAACGTATTTATAACTAGGTGTCTGGATGTCAGTAACCCTCCTCCCCCCCCCCCCTCCCCCTCCCCCTCTCCCACCCCTAATCAAAAATCTTCAAAATCACTTCATTCATATAGCGCGAGACAGAGCGGTGTCTGTACAACCTATCGACCTTTCATGTAGATCGGATCAACAGTTCGAAAGTTATGCTCGAACAAACATACAAAAAAGCAAAGTCACAAACTTTACCTCTTTATTTTATTAATTCCGTCATAGATCAAGCGTGATAGTTTTGAAAGATCCAGACAGACAGAAGAAAATATTGTTTTTTTTTTTGTGAAAACTATGTATTTCAATAAGTACAAGCTTTTATAAATTTAGTGACCGGAACCGTGTGCTGATTAAAATGAGCCTGAGCACGACTAGTCTACAAATATCTTTCGAGGAGTTCCATTGTCCACCTTCCGTCTCCATCATCATTTATTGATGTTATCGTATATTGTATTGAAATCGGAACTTGACAGGTATGCAAAATTCCATCTCTATCGGTTGAGGATAACTGCTTTAAACTTCAGTTTCAAGATTTGAACCGAACATACATACTTACACTGTAAGATAAATAAAAGCTTGTAAAAAACGCTGTTTTGGCCTCTATATCGCTTAAGGAGTTTACTCCAATAAGAAATTTCAAAAATATTTTGCGTACCAGTTACAGTTTTATCAAACGTACATAATAAAATTTGACAGACTTTTATACAAATTAAATGTGATAGTTTTGATGTGTGTGTACGAAACGAACTTACGAAGCAAGTGGCGTGAAATAAGGGTCTGGCCTTTTTATGTCTTGGCCCACTTTCGGGCTTGTGTTTATATAGAGCACAGTGTTGGGCCGGTCATAATGTCATAAAAATTTGCATACTCATAAAAAATATGACTCTCGTACGATACATTTAGTAATGGAAAGCTTAAATCATGTGTTTGGATACTGTCTAGATGATACGAGACTATTCACCACACTATTCACCTTCCCTACGAAGCACACCTTAATCGTTTCAACATTATTCAATTTCCCTACGGAGCGCACCTTAAGTGTTTCAACATATTCAACCTCCCTACAGGGCGCACTTTAATCATTTCATCCTATTAAAACTCCCTACAGGGCACAGCTTAATCGGTACACCATATTCGAACTCCCTACGAGACGCACCTTAATCGTTTCACCTCACTATGAAGCCTCCCTACGTGGCGCACCTTACTTGTTTGACCAAACTGGTTCCTTCTTCCAATAGTCACAATCAAAGACTCTTTTCAGGACCACCATAAGCAGGATCTGTTACCGTGCACTGACTTTTTGCGGCCCTTACAAAATCACCGGTCTGTTGAGTGGGAGGGTGCTACACTGCATTGTCTTCCAGTTCTAGGTTTCAGAGCGTATTTCACATTTAATCGAAACAGAGTAAAATACACAATCTGATACATTGCATTACATTAGTGTAACTTAAAGTAACCACACTTGTCGGTTACAATTGCTTCAAACCGTTGCAACAAGAGCTGAAATTAAATTTACGTGGCGCAAAGAAAAAACTAGTTACACGAGGAAATTGGCGAAGACATTGACAAATTGTTTCCGCAAGAGGTTCGCTCTCGCGCTCTTTCAAGTGTGTGCGTATTCGTTGTTTCTCTCACACTCGACCTATGCGAAACTACATGAAACTACTTGAATAACTGTCACTGAGTATTTTCGCTGAATAAAATGTTGTACACTAACCCGATTTAAAGACTTTTAAAACGGACCATTGTTGTTCGATATTTTAGTTGTGTGAATAAACAAAGAGCAGACCCCGAGGGCTTGGTAATTAAAAAATAAAAGCAAAGCTTAAACGCAACAATTAAACACGAAATTATAAAAATACTGTAATTACGATCATTCATCTTAACTAACGAGGCAGAGAGAAACGCAAATAACATTGTTGGTCCATCAATCTGTTATTATTATATAACAACAAATTAATGAACAAAGCTTTCAAATTTATAAAAAAAAGGGAATTTTTTTTAACGTTTCGTTTAGCCTGAGTTTCAGTTTCACGCATATTGCTGTGTGTTAATTAGGCAACAAATTATTTATCAATGCGATAATACAGCTGGATGGATTAATAGATAAGATATCATTCGAATTTGACCCGGACAGTGCCTACTACAAAACTTGGGCTAGTTGGGAGATGCATGCCTCAGAACTTTCCTCACAGAGTCGTTTGTTTTTACACAATTATTGCCATAACCAAGCTTAGAAAGAAACAAAATCGAGAAACAGAAACAGAAACAAAACTGAAACAGAAACAGAAACAATAGAAATAGCCGAGTTTGGCTGCTTCTATTTCCAACTTGGCCACGGCTTTTACATTTAGATTCATCTATGAATACTAATTAAGCAACGCAAATGTGTACCGACCATTCAGCATTCAGTCGCGCCATATCTATTTCTCTTTTCATTGCACTTTGTTTGTGCGATACGTACATAAGTAGAAAAAATCAGAATCATTATGATTGTGACTTAATAATCCACCTTCGCTTAGAATATGACCTTCACAAACAAATGATTAAAAACGTAAACAGCACTGAAGCTGTCGTATATAAATAAAATTTTAACTATTGCCAACTGGTTGCCGAGTATGAAAATATAATTTCAAGTATGAAGGTGTATTTGGGCACTAGGTTGGCTAGTTTGCGTCTGATAGTTGCTGTAGTTAGGTTCATATTTCGGGATCTAGTTTGCAAAGCTATAAATCTAGTAGTCAATTTCCGGTGCAATACAGGTCCTCCACCTAACTCATAGTTCAGCTGCTACTGTTATACGAAACTCGGTACAGGCTGTTGGTGACACGTTTTGTTGCTAAGAATTAATAGGTATGTTGCTAAATATAATCATGGAACTATTCAGGTATACAACAATTCAAACTTGTTTCCCGTCGGGGTAGACAGAGGCCATCAAGATTATCTTTACTACTTGGTTTACACTCATACTGAATCTCTGAAACATACAAAATGAGTCAATGAATTCACATTAGTACAGTTATTTGGTGCTTAAAACATATAAAAACCAAAGAAACAAAAATTATGAAAACAATTATCTTTATAATTAAGATCAAAGGGGCAAAGATACGAGAGGTGGCAAATAGTCCAGACAAATCGTGTTTTTATGTGGACAATTCTGGTTTAGTTTTGCTGTCTTCCATTCTTTATGTTTTTGGGGTGCTAAACCCGAAGCTCTGGTTTACCAACAAAAAATCGTGACGAAACTTAAAAAAATCAATAAAAGTAAAAACAAACTATAACGGAGTTTCTGAGTTAAAACCAAAAATCCTCTAGTATTTTTATAATCATATAAAAAAAAAACATTTTCTGTCTCGAAATGTTTTTAGCAAACCTCATGTCCGTGAACAGCATCCCAAAAAACATATGTTATAACGATTGAAGTGAGAATTTTAAACATCGATATTATATACTATTTTAAAAGAACACGTCTAAATCTATAAAATCACCAATTATCTGCCATACGACTGGACTACTATATACACTTGCATAGATTTTACTGTACTTCCAATTTTTTTTTGTTATATTTTTTTTTTATACTACTTGGATGACGGACCAACAACGAGGCCCACCTGATGTTAAGCGGTAACCTCTGCCTATGAACAGTGCATTACCTCAAAGGTCACGTCCACCTAGGACGCACCCTATGTGGCATTGCACTGCGCCCGCCACCCTGAGACATAAAGATGAAAAGTCTCTTGTGCCTGTAATTTCACCGGCACCCTTACCCTTCAAACCGGAACACAGCAATGCGAGCACTACTGCTTTGCGGCAGAAATAGGTATGGTGGTAGTACTTCCCCGGACGAGCTCTTTCACAAAAAAGCTCTACTACTACTATTATAGTGTGCACGTTAAGAATTAACACTTAATTTTACTTTAAAAATGTAATATCGTTTTCTATAAAAAACGTCATTTGCACTGCCGTGGTGCGGAGGCCTGCAATGCTCTAAGGCAAGGAGCAATTACATAATCCACCTGACAATAGACCATGGAGGTATAATAGTATGGAGTGAGTGCTAAAATAGCATAGAGTGTTCCTTCTTACTCCTATTCCTAGAAGATAGCTTGCTATCCTATAGAGAGAAACAAATATATTGTCACACGACAGTCGTTTTTCCGTTCCGTACCCTGAATATTGGCAACATGCATATACATCTTCCTAGATTGTTACCATGAATGTAGTAGTAATTTGTCATTTGGCCTGGTACGAGTTACACAAATAAAAACAGATAGATATATGCTTGTCTCATTCCAACACATGAATACATTCATATAAAAGAATGAGACTGGTATAATCGATACCGTTTCATTTTTAACCTTAGTTTCATGCTTTAGTCCATCTTTCTAGCAATAGACACATTTTACTGAAGACGCTCAAATACTTGACACTCAAGACTCACTCAGATACTTGAGACACTCAAAACTGCATAATTTTCATTTTTCAACAGGTTGTTCAAACCAACTTCAGGCACCAGTCTCTCACAAAATAGGTTATCAATTGATGTAACAAATTTGAAGACAACAAAATTTATAAAGAAACCTTTTTGAGAGAAAGTAAAAGCTTTTATTTTCATGTTTCATTTCATTTTTCATTTCATTTCAAGATGTTGAAATCAGCGACCAGTCCTTACTTCCGTCCATTTTGTTAAAGAAGCCATTATTGCTGGATTGTCGTTCACTGGATGCACTTATCATGCTGGGTATGGACCAAGAACAGTGTTTTTACGGCTTGCTTTTAAATCCAGACAGGTCAGTAGTAAAACAGAATAAACCCTAACTGAGAAACGTTAAGTACACTAGAATCATTTGCCTCAGTATCATCGATTACAGTCCAAATTAAAATCATTGTAAATATTTTTTATTCCAACAAAAAATTTTTAATGTAAAAATTAGGCAAGTCTGCAACGTTTATCACAAAAAGTTCTGAGATTTTATGTATTACCACAGATAAAATAACACTATACCAAGGCGGGCAATCTCAAAGAACCTTCCATATTTAATCATCTTAAATCAATTAAGCCATTATCTGTTTGTTGACAAAAACTATACACCACTTAAATAAGTATGTAAAACAGGCTTTGACAGCATTTGTGCTGTGTTTAGTGCTGTCAAAAAACAACCGTGCTCAGCATTATGCTGTAGTAAACTGCAGCGCTGATTTTCAGCACGGACCTCGGTTGACGCACGGACTAAGCACTAATAGCAACAAGAACAAAGTAATGTTCAAATAAAAATAAAATTGTGCTAAAAGAGATACATAGATAGCTTCAATTATTGTGAACAGGTAAGACGGCAGTGGTCCAAGGTGAACTACCATATAACTATTTCAAATAGTAGTATAAACATTGATCTCACAAGAAAAAATATCACAACTAAGAAAGCTTTACTATTTTAAAAGTAGTAGTCGGGTTTGTAATCAGCTCATAAAAGCTTCATGCTAATTTTGTTTGTTCTTGCAACGATAATATGATACTGATACAATGTGTCTATTTCAAGTGCGCGGTGCATATGGGCAGCAGCATCCATCTAAGTAACCAGCCACAGTACTATGATCAACAATCCGCCAGCCAAGATCGGTGGTGATTATGGCAAACTATGCTTACTATAGGAAGCCCTGTCTAGCAGTGGAATAAAAGCTAGATAATATGAACCAGTAAACACAAATTCCATGCATCTCTTAAGTTAGGAAGACTCTACGTAAAACAATTGAGAATATAAGTAAAAGACAAAGAGAATGTTCCTTTCTTAGCTACTCGTATTATATTTCAAGAAACCCCGGTCAGTACCAAGCTTTACGTCGTCCTGGATTCTATGATGCTCCATTTGCGCAAATGGTTTCACTGTATGCTATTGTAGTAGGTAATATTCCTGTCTTCAATTTAATCCTTGTTTTCAGTGAAAGAATTCCACTACTGGACATAGGCCACCGATAAAGTATGCCATCAAATTACGACGTGATACAAGTGTAAATTTTTACAAAAACTACAACCAACTTCAATGTTATAAAAAGTCTATTAGCATTTATGTTCGTTTAATTAGGTCTCAAATTCAGTATTATCTCCCAATTCCTAATCGATAAGGAGTGCTGTGGATTTCATCATCAGCTCACGAGCATGAGATGATGACTCCCATTTTTCAAGTTATGAAAAATGAACTAACATACTGTACGTGCCATTATTTTTTGAGGATTTCCTTAGATTCCAGCATCAGATCCTGACTTGGAGAATATAGGACCCACACTACAGGAGTATACACATTCAAACAAAAAAAAATTGAGTGGGTTTTTGCTCGTAAAAAGTTTTCTTTCATATTAGTTCACATCTGACGGAGATATCGGTGATCATAAATACATTCAGATAAACATAAACCTCCGACATAAATAAAGTCGGTAAAAAAATGAATTTTATAAAATTCAGTTCATTTCCGCTAAACATATTGTAGTTTCAAGAGCGGTCAATTACACAGAATGTATAATTTGTAAAATGGCACGCTACTACATAAAATTAATCGAGTTCGATTCAATTAAAACACTAACGAGTTAAGTCTAAAATATTGACCGTAAAAGAGGAAAGCGGGTGCTACTTATTATACTGCTGTGAACTTTCCGACCGGTAATGAAAAACCGTGCAATTTTCAGTTTTCACCTTTGGCATTTAAGGTTCCTTGAGTTTAATGAAAAAGCTTTTTGAATAGAAGTTATTTGATTTATTTTCCGATTGAGTCTCACACAATAATGCATAAATTAAGTTGCACTAATCTATTAACTAGTAGTTCGCCCCGAACGTGACCTAGCGTTTCCATATTTTTCAACTGACTCTGTATAGTTTTCTAGACGAAACCTGAAGGATATTTAAAATAATAATATTCTGACACCTTACAAAATAAATAAAATAATAAAATTTCCAGTTTATAAACTGTCGGCTGCGGTTTTACCCGCATTATTCTCCGGATAAAAAGTATTTTATAGCTCAATGCAGGTTATAATCTATCTCTGTATTAAATTTCACCGAAATCGGTGTATGTGAGCAAAATTTTAGATTACATCCGCGCATGCTAATTCAAATCTAATAATCTGAATTCACGCACAAAGTTTGAAGTTATCCTCTGAAGAAAAAACAAAAGACATGTTTGTAACCAGCAGATAAAACTCAAATATTATTACTCGAACAAAGTTTTCATACTAACTTTCCTCTCTGCAAGATTAGGGATGTAATATATGTGTAAAGTAACTCGCTCCGATTCAGTGCATAATGGAATTGAGAAAATCTAAACGAACGTTGGACGAGTATAGCTGACATAAAACAAAACAAAATATATTTTAAATCTTGTAAATATGTTAGTTTTGTTTCTTGTAGGTAATAACGGGTGCAGCTTTCATCCTGCACACAGCCTCCTGCGTAAGCATCCATGTCTCGTCACCATAAGTCATGGTAGGCAGAAAATACTAGTTATAAAGTCGGGTCTTCAGCCATTGTGGAGTTTTAGCAGACCTAAACCTGTCGTCCAGTTTACTGAATGCTACCTATCCTAGTCGTATCCTTCACACAGAGTTGCACCGAGAGCGACGGACGCCACGGAGCCACACGCCATGCTCGCTTTAGACCGTGTTCCCAACGTGGAGATACGAAGGCGAACGAAGCTCAAAAATGTTGGGAATCGTATAATGGAACTGAAATGGAGTTGGGCAGGGCACCAGATAATGCGAGGTGACAACAGGGTGGAGTAAGGCACTAACTGAATGGCGCCTAGGAACTGGGTACAGAAACGTTGGTAGTCCAGCAGCGAGATGGGCAAACGATATCGCATGCATCGCGGGCCGAACCTGGATGATACAGGCGCGGGGTTGAGAGGAATGGCACAGGTAGAGATAGCCCTATACTCAGCAGTGCGTGAAGTCAGGCTGTGAATGATGATGATGATGAATATACCTGGTAAAATAAACTAATCTAACTTTTATTGGAAGCCCAAATTTTCTATTCAATAACTTATCAAATGATCTTTACTTACGCTTGTAAACAAGTTGAAAACTTCGTAGTCACGTAAAATAATTATTTTGTTCGGAAAGTTCAATTTATACTTATTCGTGTAGCACATTTTATAGATATTTTATTTAGCTTAACAAAGTTTTAAATTGCCCTGTGTAATTACGTTTAATTAAGTAACCGGGTAATATTATTATAAAAAATAAATAATAAATAATAATAAGTTCAATTTATACTTATTCGTGTAGCACATTTTATAGATATTGTATTTAGCTTAACAAAGTTTTAAATTGCCCTGTGTAATTACGTTTAATTAAGTAACCGGGTAATATTATTAAACATAAAATTCACCAACTAAAAGTAAAACTGCGCCGTTGAAAGTTTAATTGTGAGCCCTTCCTTCTTAACCATAAGAACTGGGGTCTATAAAACAACTAAAACCTTAGAAAGTAATAATATAGGGGTGATCTGGATCAGCGTATAATTATGTTCTCTCTGTTTCGTATTTGCTATTCCAACCAAAGAAATGATTACGAACAAAACTGTTACTTTCACTTCGAAACTGGCGTTAGCAGTAACCACTAACCATCAGAGTAAAGTTAATATCTAAACGAAACAATGCCGTTGAGGGCGGTCAACAAAACAATTACAATATCTAGTGAGAAGGTTACAATAGTTACGATTCTCTTTCTGAAGTTTCTTTGGCCACAGTTATGTAGATAGGTATCGCTTTTACAAGCAGAATAGATACTTAGGAAGAAATTGACTATTCCAGTCATAATGGAATAATTTATTTTTATGTGTATTCTTTATATTATACTAGTGTCTGCCCGCGGCTTTGCTCGCGTTTAACTGGATGAAAAAGTAGCCTTTAGCTCAATCCAGGTCATTATCTATCTGTATCCCAAATTTCAACGAAATTGGTTAAACCGTTTCGGCGTGATTGAGTAGCAAACATACATACATCCAAACATCGTTACTTTAACACTAATATTGGAATAAAATTTATGCTTATGCGTTCCAAATTATGCCGATAACGTTCCTATGACGCACTTCAGAAGCAACTAGACTTGGTAAGGAGCCTGGGATGACCAAATCTGTCACCACAATGGTAAGAAAACAAAGCAAAAGGATTTTTTGAAAACATAATTGGAGAGGTGCCCGCCCACTAAGTGCTGTGCCGAAGGGGTTTCGTGAGAGAAAAACCAACGAAAATATCAAAAGATTCAGATATAGAAGCACCGTTTACAAGAGGATTTTTTCTGGGCTCGATACCAAAGAACAAGTAACATGCAATAATAAGAAACTGCCAGATAGATAAATAGATGAACAGTCAAAAATACACATATTTTCAAACTAGGTAAAATGGACAGCCTTCTCGCTGTAAGCTTTTTCTCCCGGGCAACCTTTGGATGGATAGATATTAGCTAAGCAGTTAGGATGGCAGTGCACAGAGCTAAACACAAAGTAAATAAAATAAACCAATTAACCAGTGCGGAAAGGGCTTGAAATTTACATTAAATGTTATTGACTCACTGCTACCTACTGCTATTAGAGCTACATTATCTCTTACTGTGCTTCGGTCCTCAACTCTCAACAATAAATTACCGTAAAGTTTGAACAGAAAGGGTGCAGTTCCCAGAAACGGAAAGTTATTCTAATCTCCGAGCAGCTTCAAAGAGGGTATAACAGCTAAAACATTCGCTACTTAAATGCGATATTGCAACGCATTTTATAGGTATAACTAGGGGAAAGCCCGCGATTTCGACCACGTGGAGTTTTTTCCAAACAAACTTCAACACTTCGCTGCACCTTTTGGGGTGTATTTCAGAAAATCCTTTCATAATGCACTCCTAGCCCATAAAAACAATAATACTTTCCAAGTTTCTCTTCTCCTTACGGTTAAAACTGTGAATTTATAGTAAGTAAGTCAGTGAGTTAGACATGCAACGATTTTATATACTCTAATTGATACAGATTAAATCTTACATACTGGTACCTATAAATCATCGTCAAAACACAGTAAACATCTTAACAGTGAGAACGGGGCGATTAGCATTACCTAGCATTATAAAATGCAAAATTATATTCACATACACCAGTTTGCTTATACAATCGAACCACAAAGAATTTATGATCCTCGTTGTTGGACCAATCGAACTACGCGATCGAACCTTGCGGCCGGAAGGTACCTGCCAAGTTTCATCAAGATTGAATCAACGGTTCTGCAGTTAACGTTGGACAAACACACATACTAACAAATAAACATACATACATACAAACGCCGCATTTTGCAATTAGAGTCTGAGACCTCACTTCTCTCGATCATTATACTAGTAGTTCGCTCCGAACTTGACCTCGCGATGTATCTTTTATCAAAAAATTGTGGGACTTCTTGGACCCCCCGCATCTTAAAAGCTCTTTACCGATCAAGCTCATGTTCGAACTTAAAAATTATATTCACATAACCTACCCACCTACCAGGTTTCATCAAGATTGTATCAAGGGTACTGCAGTTATAGTTTTTTTTATACTACTTTTATACTGCCGGAATATCACATAGGTAACGTCCACCTAGGACGCAGCCTATGTGGCATTGCAATGCGCTCGCCACCCTGAGACATAAAGATGAAAGTCTTATGTGCCTGTAATTTTACCGGCAACCATACCGTTCAAACCGGAACACAGTAATGCGAGCACTACTGCTTTGCGTCAGAAATAGGTATGGTGGTAGTACTTCCCCGGACAAACTCTTTCACAAAAAAGCTCTACTATTACTTTATCGTTCGACAAACACACAATTACAACCTTATATTACATACATACAAACGTCGATTCGTCTAACTCATACTCGTTCAAATAATATAGAGTTTTGCCCCAGCCTTTTACACTATGGTTTAGGTCTATGCTTAAACTTCATATGCGAGTATATACTCCGAAGTAGTAGAGCTTTTTTGTGAAAGAGTTCGTCCGGGGAAGTACTACCACCATACCTATTTCTGCCCCAAAGCAGTAGTGCTCGCATTGCTGTGTTCCGGTGTGAAGGGTAAGGGTTCCGGTGAAATTACAGGCACATGAGATTTTTCATCTTTATGTCTCAGGGTGGCGGGCGCAGTGCAATGCAACATAGGGTGCGTCCTAGGTGGACGTGACCTATGAGGTAATGCACTGTTCATAGGCAGAGGTTACCGCTTTACACCAGGTGGGCCATCAGCTAGTTCCGTCATTCAGTAGTATAAAAAAAAAAAAAAACTTACGTTGTGATTGTAGTGGCAAAATATAGTTTGAATAATGGCTACCGCGCTCTGTGCTACAGCCCTTACTTTTGTAATTTATCTCAATCGTTGATAACTTTTACACTATGGTTTAGGTCTATGTGTAAACTGCATATACGAGTATATACCCAGGATGTGATTGTAGTGGCAAAATATAGTTTGAGTAATGACTACCGCCCTCGGTGCTACTGCCCTTACTTTTGTAATTTATCTCAATCGCTGATAACTTTTTCGGCGAGTGCTAAATTAATGCTACCTAATTCATTCTTGAGTCGGGTATCTTAACTCATTGCAAATTCAATGTAAGTAACGAGATAACCCTGCCTTTCATATTAATCACACTCGGGCCGACATTGCCCATCATTCATAACTTTGGGTCGTTTTAAAAATTCATCAACCCAAAACACTTGGAGCCGTGGTCCAAACATGCAGGTTTAATGTGGCTAATCTCAAAAGTTATTAGCTTTTAATTTTAAAACAACAATACAGGCTGTTGTGTTGAAATTTCGGCCGTCTACGAAACCAGGGCAACGTAAACCAGTACCATCTAAACATTCAAAAATATTTTTACGTATCCAATTTCGTACCAAGACATTTTATTCTTCGTGTAAAACCAACTACGTAACTAAGCTCCTAAAATTGTTTAAAAACCTAATAGCTTGCTTATGGACCGATGTAGTCCTAGTTACATTTTTTTGAGGGTACAAATATAGACACCCTGCTCCTGCGTAGGGGGGTGGGAGTAAACTATGTTATGTAAAGACGAATCAATTGAAACATTAAAAAATACAATAGTTTTGACTTATTTAAAAGGGGCACGTATTTTGTTTTACTCGTACCTTATTGTGATAGGGATTATATCGTTTGGAAGGTTTTTAATTTGTGATTTAGTAATCAAGACAGGTAAATTAAAAAAAAAAACTTGATTTTAATGTTTATCGAGCCAGAAGCTCGTACGGAGATCCTGCAGTGAAATGAACTCACGAGACCGGCGGCGTGAAGCGAAGGGGGAATCGGCGAACGTAGCGAGTCACTGTTCACTGAATGAGAGAGCGAAGGGGCGACGTGACAACCTAAATTATATATTTCAAAAATCTACAACACAATTGTTTTAGCTTTTCTTTCTGGTTTTCACGATACGAGTGCGCTTGGACTGAGTCCTAATCTAACGCTACTAGTAGTAGCATGTAAACACGTGATCCGAGTGTATTCGGTAGCCAATCAGAGTGGACTAGAACAGTGTTTTATTAAAGGAGCTGACACGGTCCAACAACAATTTACCGAGAGAGTGAGACAAAGGTAATACCTACCATAGACTAACTAAACACAATAGACCGTTAACATAGAACAAAATTTTGTGACTCAAAAAACACAAATTCCAGGCTATTTCTAGATGGCACTAGCAAATAGCCTTGGGATCATTCAACCAGCATTTTAAACCAATTACCTAATGTCAGTAAATTCTTTAAAAATAAACAATTAAATTTGTATTTTATTTTTTAATTATGAAACGATGGTCTATCGATCTATTAGAATACATGTAAAAAGCATTAATAGCAGATTCAAAACACTCGGCGACATCTAGCGTCATTGTAGGCAATCATTTAGCGATGCATGTTTTCTTGTATGAGATTGGCAGTCTACTGTGTTTAGTCAGTCTATGGTAATACTAACGGCTACCATTCCGAGCGAACTTGAAGCTTATTCGTCCGAGGACTCGGTCCAAGCGTGCTTGTATCGTGACAACCAGATAGAAAGGGTAACGAGAATTTGTCAGTATTCGAAACTATATGAAGTTTCGTTTCCATCAATACATTTTGTGACAGTGTCCTTAGTTTTCTACTCGTTTTCGCTAGGGGCGCTGCTAGTAAATGTATGGAAGGAAACGAAACTTCATGTAGTTTCGAATACTGTCAAATTCTCGTACTAACCCCCCTGCACTTGTCCGTCAGAGTAACGGTTCGTACCACGTCATTAATTTCCCTAATGTCTGAAACAGCGAGGCGGCTGACGTGTCTTTTGTGGTCACACAGATATAACAACATGCGATGTTTGCGATTTATTGGAAACCTAATAGTTTATAACCTACCTAAAAGAGGAGAATTTTGGTAATAAGTCAAGTCAATCCGAGACTGTATATTACCACTAAGTTCATTCGGATAAAACTAGCCTTAGCCTGGCCATTAATTATTTAATTCATTACATATATTTAGACACATAGACGCACGTATTTTTCACTGAAAGGTATGGCATAGCCTTATGGGCCTCTTTTCACTGTGGGTTACACCTAAGATGTAACATGGGGTGATCTTATTGCCGCCATTACGACTGACACGCCTTAGGTTTTTTTTGTGTAGACAAATAGTTTCGAATTCAATTGAAAGAGAAAAACCACGGCGTAACTATTTCAAGGATATTCCACGTTCATTAGTACAATAGTAGGTGTTTTTAAATGGAAGTATGATATTTAAAAACCGAAGTTTTGGCCACTCTTTGTCGTCCTGTGTAGCGCGTCGGGCGAGTAGCTGGCGGAGACGCGAAAGGTTGCGGGTTCGATTCCCGCTGAGGTAAATATGTTTGTATGATCTGCAAATATTTGCGACGGGTCTGGGTGTTATGGTACCATGGTACTCGTAGTTTCTGGTACTCACTATACAGGCAATCCTAGTGTCTGGTCAGGACTATGTATGTGACTGTTGAGTGTTATATTATGTATGTATGTTACTCTAAGACTGCTACAAATGCTACACAGCCTAGCTGATGCTTCTCGACGGGTCGGACTGGGAATGAACTTGGACAAGACCAAAATCATGGTCAATGAGCATGTAACCCCGGTTCCGATCACGGTCGCTGGTACACCTCTCGAAGCTGTGCAGGAGTATGTTTACCTCGGGCAGATCATACAGCTAGTTAAACATAACTTCGAGAAAGAATTAAGTAGGAGAATTCAGCTTGGCTGGGCAGCATTTGGAAAACTTCGTCAAGTTTTCTCGTCGCCCATCCCACAATGCCTTAAGACCAAAGTCTTTAACCAGTGCGTCCTACCTAGTTATGACTTACGGAGCTGAAACGTGGACACTCACTGTAGGACGGGTCCATAAACTTAAAGTCGCTCAGCCCTCTATGGAGAGGGCTATGCTTGGAGTCTCTCTGAGGGATAAGATCCGAAACGAGGTTAACCGACAGAGAACCAAAGTTCTAGACATAGCCCAGAGGATTAGCAAGCTGAAGTGGCAGTGGGCCGGTCATGTCTGCAGAAGAACTGATAATCAGTGGAGTAAACGAATTCTTGAGTGGAGACCGCGTCTAGGCATACGTAGTGTAGGGCACCCTCTGGCTAGGTGGAGCGACGACTTGCGCGGGGTGGCTGGCAGAAACTGGATGAGGAGAGCCGAAAACCGGACTCAGTGGCGTGCCATGGGAGAGACCTATGTCCAGCAGTGGACTGCAGTAAGTTGATGATGATGTTACTCCAAGAGTGTGCTCATAACCATAATACATTGTTTGTACATTTTTACTTCGAGCTTTCTTATCAAAACAGCACTTTATTTCTGCGAATGAGCAGCTGAAATAGTTTCCAGCGGCATCCGATATCCACGCGAGGTCACGTTTGGGCGAACTACTAGTTGTCATAGGATGACACATCTCTCGCCTGTTCTTCTGAACCTGTGCCTAGGGCGACACAACTATTATAATCCGTATATCCAGCCAACAAGTACTCTCTCTGGCTCTGTTTAAACACCAAACCACTCGGGAATCTGGTTTAGAACACTCGTGATAATCTGTATTCGTAACTCGAAGCCTGTTGACACACGATACTGTAACATGCCACACGTTTTGTCATGTTGTTTGATACCTTCATGTGAAATTATAACTATATAACTATACCTAAATACTGGAATTGATTGATTTGACAAAATTTTAATTTAACTTTAATTGTTAGTGTGTGGTCAAATGTTGTCTGATATCTTCATGTGAAATTATAACTATAACTCTACCTAAATACTGACATTGATGATTTGTCAAAAATTTAATTTAACTTTAATTGTTAGTGTGTTGTCAAATGTTGTCTGTTAATGTGTAGTCAAATATTGACCGTTAGTATGTGGTCAAATATTGTATTTTAGTATGTGGTCAAATCTTGCCTGTTAGTACTCGTATGTGGTTAAATCTTGCCCGTTAGTATTTGCTCTAATCTTATCTGTTAGTATGTGGTTAAATCTTGCCCGTTAGTATTTGCTCTAATCTTATCTGTTAGTATGTGGTTAAATCTTGCCCGTTAGTATTTGCTCTAATCTTATCTGTTAGTATGTGGTTAAATCTTGCCCGTTAGTATTTGCTCTAATATTATCTGTTAGTATGTGGTTAAGTCTTGCCTGTTAGTGTGTGGTCAAATCTTGTCTGTTAGTACCTATGTGGTAAATATTGTCCTTTAATATGTGGTCAAGCCTTGTCTGTTAGTATGTAGTAAAATCTTGCCTGTTAGTATTTGATCAAATCTTATCTGTTAGTATGTGGTCAAAGTTTGTCTGTTAGTATGTGGTAAAATCTTGCCTGTTAGTATTTGCTCAAATCTTATCTGTTAGTATGTGGTCAAACTTTGTCTGTTAGTATGTGGTATAATCTTGCCTGTTAGTATTTGCTCAAATCTTATCTGTTAGTATGTGGTCAAACTTTGTCTGTTAGTTTGTGGTAAAATCTTGCCTGTTAGTATTTGCTCAAATCTTATCTGTTAGTATGTGGTCAAACTTTGTCTGTTAGTATGTGGTAAAATCTTGCCTGTTAGTATTTGATCAAATCTTATCTGTTAGTATGTGGTCAAACTTTGTCTGTTAGTATGTGGTAAAATCTTGCCTGTTAGTATTTGCTCAAATCTTATCTGTTAGTATGTTTTTAAGTCTTGCCTGTTAGTAGGTATGTGGTTAAATGTTGTCTATTCTGACGAAAAAGGAATCTGACGAAAGTGTCCGAGATCAATCTTGTCTTTTAGTATGTGGTTAAATCTTGCCCGTTAGTATTTGCTCAAATCTTATCTGTTGGTATGTTTTTAAGTCTTGCCTGTAAGTAGGTATGTGGTTAAATGTTGTCTATTCTGACGAAAAAGGAATCTGACGAAAGTGTCCGAGATCAATCATGTCTGTTAGTATGTGGTTAAATCTTGAAACGGAATTTTAAACCAGTTCTACTCAACCGATTGAGCTAAAATCTTGCATACATTTCAAGTCAATATAATATTATAGAGACAAAGAGCTGATCTGATGATGACGAAAGGTGAACAACAGACTCCTCGATAACTAATAGTAGCCTCGCAGTGTTTGGGCTCGTTTTGACCTGCTCACGGTTCCGGTCACTAACTTAATAAGAGCTTGTTTAAAAATCATATTTTTCACTATTAACATATTGGCAAATATTTACGAGATTAGTCGAAGATTTTGACGCTTTAAATATCTGAGATAATTAAACTTACAACATAGTAATGAAACGCTCGTGGCAGTGTAGTTTTAAGTTTTCAACATCATCATCATCATCAGTCTGGAAAAGTTCATTGCTGGACATAGGCCTCCTCCATAGAATGCCACGACATACGTGTTTGAGCCACCACCGATCAACAACTTCCTGCGACCTTTATTATGTCTTTGGTCTATAAGGGGAGATTTTAGGTTTTAAAACAATAAGCTAAAAAGTACAATTATCAAGAACTTGAACTGTTTCTACCTGAAGCCTGAAATTTTAGAAAGATGCGTCCTAGTTCATAACGTTTCACAGTATGAAGTGAGCATCATGTCGCAATAGCATTCGTATGCAAGACCCTTAGGGGCGGTGCCTGAAATATACGTAGGAAGATGCACCTTCAGGCTCATCCGGCTTGCATTCAAAATGCACAACGCTTTTCAGCACCCGCTGTTTGGAATGTAATCAATCTCTAAGTAATTTTAGTAGTAGTAGAGCTTCTTTGTGAAAGAGTTCGTCCGGGGAAGTATTACCATACCTATTTCTGCCACAAAGCAGTAGTGTTCGCATTGTTGTGTTCTGGTTTGAAGGGTAAGGGAACCGGTGTAATTACAGGCACATGAGACTTTTCATCTTTATGTCTCAGGGTGGCGGGCGCAGTGCAATGCCACATAGGGTGCGTCCTAGGTGGGCGTGACCTGTGAGGTAATGAACTGTTCATAGTCAGAGGGTACCACTTAACATCAGGTGGGCCGTCTGCTTGACAAGTCATTCCAAGTAGTATAATACAAAATAAAAATAACCATATTGTAGGTAGATCATCATCATCATCAACAGACTTTAACTACTAGACTAGACCTCCCCATAGAATGCTATGGGAGATTTGCCGTAATCACCACGCTTGGTAGGCGGATTGGCGATCGCAGTGTTTTTGTTGTGTACTCAGGTGGATGATGCTGCCCATGCCCTGGAGTAGTATTTTGGTCAGCTTTTACAAATACAAATACAAATACAAATACAAATACAAATCATTTATTGATAACGCCAAGTTACAGGTCAGAAAATAACAATATACAAAAATTCATATATTAATTTAATATAACGGTATAAATATAATTAGAATTGCATAACATTAATAGTATTTGAAATTATTTAAATAATTGGCAATTCGTAGAACTCTGCTACAGAATAAAATATACTGTCTAAAAGCCATTTCTTCAGTCGATTTTTAAAAACTACGACATCAATAGGAGGAAACGGAGTGGTCTATTCTTAGGCCAGACACACCACGGCTGAGGCACTGTTAGGTAGATATTTAATGAATATCTAAGAAGCTAGGTATCTCATTCAAGTACAATTAGACGGAAGGTAATTCTTCAGTACTTTTTGTGTGTACTGCTAGGGCGCTGGAGCCCTCTGCGTAAAACTAATCCCTTTGTTGATTATTTACACCGAAAATGTTGAGACATAAATGGATGTTTCAGAATAGCGTATTTTTTATGACATTACTTCCACTCTTTACGTTTTAGATGCAGGTACTTCTAGGTGGGATAAACACGCGGCAGACTCCAAAAAATACGTGGTATGAATCCGGAATAATTATTATTACTTTTATCTTGTGTGATGAATTCCTGGGATAAATATGGATTAATGCACCTGAAATTTTCTGCTATTTTGGAACTCCATTAAATTTTATACATATGATAAATATTCATGCATAATACTAAACCCGTGGTTTAGATACTTGAAAAAAAACAATTTTTATAATACACAAATATACACAGACAATGATTTGTTTGGAAATCGTATAACCCATGCTGTTGCACCATCATGGGAGTATAGACATGACAAGTGGTGAACTCATCGCTGCCATTGCTTCGCATGACTGACTTGGCTAACATTTTCTTCCAGTAATAATGCCAGCCATGACAAATCTTAAACTAACGAATCTTACTAGCAAGTCGGGGTAATCCATTATTCGGCTTTTACAACATCCACGGGAAGAGACTGGGGTATATACTTAGGCAATACTCACCACGGTAGCTCAAAAAATAAGATAGACCTCACTCAAAGCTCTTTCACACGACAACAAACACAACAACATTGTAAAACATTAGTCTTATCCTGGCCTTATACTACTAAGGCTTGTAGGTATATTCTAACACAAGCGCCGGTCATATATAACCATAAATCTTAAATGCATTATTGCATTAGAGCGTGCCATTAGCATCCCCGATTGGACGCATACCGATGTTAATATCGCCGCGAGCGTTCTAAATAGCTCTGTTTGTTTAATACTAATGCATTTATGATTATTAAGCATTCTCCATTATGCGAAGGATTGTAGTTTTACAGTACTAAAAGCAGTAATAGTAATGCTAATAATTAGTGTTTTTGTTCGAAAACTATAAAGCTGATGCCTAGTTTTAAAATTAAATAAAATGAACATAAAATTAAAAGCCATTTATTCCATAACTCTAGTTACAATTTGCAGTGTACACAGCATGTTTCATACTTTTAATTATATTTCCATACATTCTCTGTAGCATAACAATTTATATGCAATAATTTCCTTTTTTATATCAGTACTATCAATATTACATTGATTCTATTTTGTTTTTTAGATTAAAATTTAGCTAGGTAATAAGATAATAGGATAATAGGTAGGTTTTATAATTCTTTAATAGAATGCCTAGTTTACGGTTTGTTAAACAGGTAAAAAATGTAGGTGTTAACTAATCAGTAAAAACAACGTGTAAAAGTGCGAGTGACAAGTGCATATTATGTGAAGTTATTACCCTGGCCCGCACTCCCGCGTTCTCATCCCTCTCGCACTGTCACCCGAACTTGCACCGTGTTACGCTTTGACAAGTGATTGAGGACTTAACACCATAAAAACATGTTAACTAAACACTTGTCACCAGTTGTTACTTCGCACTTACTAAAGTATAAACCAGCCTTTAGAACACAACACCCAACTGTCACAAACATAGTCCTTATCCCACACTAGGATCCCCTGTGTCGTCGGTATCAAGAAATACGAGGTCGGTACCACAACACCCAGACCCGGAACAAAGCACCACATTCTCAATAACATAAGTTACCGAGCCAACATGTAACATAGATTATAAAATACGAGATAATAGATGAAAAACTCCCTATACTTATACATTCCCCTTTGCTAGGGAGCTTCGGTTCGATATATTGTGTTCGGTAGCATTCAAAGAGAAAATGTTACAATATCGGGATATTTTTGGCTCCCGCTGTAAATTCAACTCGGTTTGTCGTGCCAAGGTTCGTGAAAAGGAAATTTTCATAGTAAACTTAAAACACCTTACGGCCGGTGAACGGTCTGTAGTTATTGAACGAGCGAAGCGTGTTCTCTGAGTCAACTTGGAAGAATCGGCATTTGTATGTATGTATGTATGTTTGTCCGAGCATAACTTCCGAACCGTTTATCCGATTTTCATGAAATTTGATTTGGGGGTCGATAGTATTGGTACAATTTGTTGCTATATCGGTCTGGGGGGTTGTTGAGATATAGGAGTCCAAGAGAGGGTAAAAACAAAAAAGTTAGAATATCTGTTCAAATGAGGTGTTGTATGAAAACACCTCACTTCGACATTCAAAACTATTTTTATAATTTTTTAACTTACTTATGTAGTTTTCAAGATATTAGGGTAAATCGAAAATGTAAAAAACCAAAACCTCTAGGGTACTTCCACTAATCCTACAACGCTGAAATTTGGTATGTTTGTAGCTTTTGTCACACAAATACTGGGAAAAGTCTAAAATTGAACAATTTCGAAACTTATAATCTATAAAACGATATCCAGTATAACATCCATTGTTGACCTCCCGTTTCTAGGAATTTGGACAACGATGTAGGTCTAACTTTTCGAACCACACGTACGTATATTTTTTCGAAACAAATAAGGTAACCTACCTAAATCGCGTGTATTCGCGAGGTCTCAGTTCGGGGCGAACCACTAGTATTTTTATAGTCAAGTCTTCAAGAGTCTCCGTCAAGTCTTAACCCAGTTTAAATACTGAAAGAAAAACCTAGTTTTTGCTGGAAAAAAACCACCATTTCAAAAAGACGCAAAATACACTAAATTTAACTACACCACCCATGTGCTATATAGCCAAAGAAGTCAATCATTACTCCTCGCTAATCAAGTGTGAGACAAGTAAGTCGCACTGTACCACGAGGTTTAATCTGACAAACAGCCGCATGAGTGATGTGCACCTAATCCGCAGCATCCTGGGGCATTGTGATAAATTACACATAAGGGCGCATTCACTCATAAAGCTAGCTAAGTACACTGTTACGGCTCTTACTTTTTTGTATACATTTTTTTTTTGTGTCGGACGTATCAAGCTGTGATTCACCTGATTTAATCTCGGTAAGCGGTAACCTCTGCCAATAACAATGCATAACCACAAACTACATACCACCTAGGGCGCGCCCTATGTGGCATTGCACTGCGCCCACCACCCTGAGATAAGAATGTACTCTCATGTGTTTATTAATTCAGCTTTCTTGCATTCGTCTGTCCGGCTGTATGGAAATGCATGTTAGTACCTACTCGCGTACGTGTCTTATTTTTCTTACCAATCTTAACGAATCTTGATAGAAAGGTTCTAAAATTTTTATTTTTTTGTCGTCGTTGATTTTTGTTGTTTGTAGGTGAAAGCGCCCTTACCTGGGACAAACATGAGAAAAACAATTTAACAAACAACGAAGACGAATGATACCGAGCTATTTTAATTAATTTGACAGAAAATTTCAAATCTTAATATAAAATATCAAGGTGGTTGCTTTTTTATACAAACGTATTTGCACAAATATGGGCGAACAGAGTATAATTTTGCACTGAAATGACTGTTTTTGGCTTTTAGAACGGTCATTATTTGCGGCAAATTATATTTGGTTGCAGAAAACAGTGGATTAATAGCGAAAATAACATCGAAATTTTAGCCCATACAAGTAATTTCGATGTTATTTTCGCTATTAGTCCACTGTTTTCTTCAACCAAGTATAATTTGCCGCAAATAATGACCGTTATAAAAGCCAAAAACAGTAATTTCAGTGTAAAATAATACTCTGTTCGCCCATATTTGTGCAAATACGTTTGTATGAAAAAGCAACCACCAAATGCGTTAAGGTCGCTTTCGCTTGTGGCTCGTTTTTTTTTCGGGATTTTTGCTCATCGCATCTCATCAACACTTCTTCGGATAGCGAAAACTATGTTGCCGGTAATTATATGATCCAAGTTTTAATTTATAGTATCACATAAATATCATTAGTTTGGCTATGAATGAGCTTAAAACAAAAAAACACTGTAAATACCATTGATTACTATATAGTTACCATTGGATTAAATAGATTAAGGCGTCGCAGTAGCAGGTAAGCTCGTGGACAACTTTGTCTTTTGCGCCAATTCTCATATCACTTGGCCTCGTGTAACAAGACGTCTTCATGCCAAACATATTTTATTCAATAAATAAAACAAAATTAAAATTAGATAGCATTTTAGTAAATTTTCATATGTGTGTATGTATATAGAACCCCTTACAATGATGGCAATCATCACGAAGTTTATATTCCTTTCATTATTAAACCGTTAATTATTCATGCTAAGCTAATTTGGCTCTTATCGAAGTGAAGTAAAGTGCTTCTAGGGTTCGTTGTGCGTCGGTGAGAGGTTGTGCGTAATCGCGCGAGTTGTGTGACACGTAGTTCTCAAGTCATAAACCGGAAAGCTCAGGCTTATTACTGAGGCCTTCGTGTTCCAAAAATACAAGCTAAATCTTTAGCTACCGTTAATATAACTCCTCTCAAATTGGAACGAAGATAAACTTATTTCAAACGAAGTTATTATAAGCCATTTATCCACGGAGACAAGTTTTAATTAAAAATGATAGAGTTTATAAAGAAATGGAATATTTTCTCTAGTTTCTGTGTTACGAATTCCGCTCCGGCAAAAAAAGTACCCAACATAAAAAAACTTAATAATTATTTGATTTAATACGCGAGGAAATCCTGTAGGTAATTAACTCCACTTTGGAGTCCTGAGGGCTAGCTAAACTTGCTAGCTCATTACATTAATTGCTCGTCGCAATGGAGAATCACTATTAAAAATTCATTATTTTTCTGCCTTCCGCCAAGTTCGTTCGAATAGCATTATTAATATTTAATTCTACCGAGACGCTGCCGCCGCGCCGCGCCTAATGCCCTTAATTTAAAATTCTTTGGAAACTTAATATTTGAACGGGGCCGGTCCCGGTGGGCTCGCGCGTTGAGAACGTGCCGTAACGTTTGTTTATTCGCAGTCGTTTTCTATACAAGGCTGCGTGTGTGGGCGCGGCGAGGAGCATGCGGGTATGTGGACCGCAGTAGAGCGCGTATTTTACCAAAATACCTCGCGGGCAATGTTTCACAAGGGTTGACTCGGTAAGGGGACTAGACTTGCACGCTCAGTGGTATATAAATTTTCCGTCGGTGCCGCATCGGAACCGCAGTTGGAACGACGTCGGTGAATCGTACGTGTTGCGCTGCCAAATAAAAATGGAGTGTTGTACCTCCTGTTCAAACATAAGTTCCTCCTTTCTATCTCGAGCTTCGCTTTCGTTTATAACGTCTCAAGAACACCAATTCAGGTAGTGTTTTATCTATCTACCTACATGAATGAATTCGTGAATTTATGGAAAAGTCCTGATACGATTAGCGGTGCCTAGCGTATTAGCAGCAGGTTACTTAAGCCAAACAATAAGAGCTTGTTGGATGCAAACAACCTTTGCTATGTTTGTTATTGGCTAAGGACAGACAAAGCCTTATGTATATATCCAGTAAAGCTATTTGTACAAAGCCGGTCGTAATGCTCACTTTAATTAACATCTCGATTTAGCCGATAAGTTCACTGCGGTTAATCCCAAAGTTAAGAATTGCTGGATAAAATATTTACGTTTAGAATCGGTTCAGCTCTAGCCGAGACCTATAACGTTATTAGCCCTAGAACAGACAGCTATTACGGTTTGCTTGTTGTATTTTTGCACCCTCCAGCTACCTAATTTCAAAACATTTTTGATGGTAAAACTGAAATTTTGTGCCAAATGTAAAGTGTTTATTTTTGAAATATTCGGCACATAAAAAGTTTTAATTAAATGAATGTTAAAGGATTCATTGGGTTTTTCGTTCATCACAAATAGCTCATAATATTTGCTAACCATGTTTTGCAGTAAAATCCTACCCCATCCCATCCCACTAATATTATAAATGCAAAAGTTTGGATGCATGTTACTCAATCACGCCGAAATGAACCGATTTCGATGAGATTTGGTGCACAGATAGATAACGACCTGGATTAACTACAGGTTACTAACTAGTACATACTTTTCGTCTAGAAGGATTGTGAATAATGAATAGTGACCGTTTGTCCAACCTTCATTAACAAGATATTCGAAATTTATCGAAAATACCAGGCGAGAATCAGGCTGCAGGAACAGTTTTTTGTTATTCGTGCTTAACGCTAACACTAAAACGACTGCGTTCCAATTTTGATGAAATTTGGAGAGCAATAAAAATACGAATAGATTCAAAGACTTTCTAATAACTCTACGATGGAATTTTAGCATTTCGTACAATATGAACGCCAAAATATTGCACCTTTGAAAATTTGACAAATGACTTCGTTATACTGCGAGTTCGCACTCCCACTTAAAACGTGTTCAATGAGCAAGCAGCAATGAACGAATGTGTACAGAATTATTTATTTTTATGCGTCTTGTTTCTCTTTTTGGACACCTTTGTGTGCTGTCCTGAAGTACTTGATTTACTTTGTGGTCTAGAGATATATGAAACCTGCAGCGCGCGCGCGGGTAAAACCAACGGTGACTGCTTGTAAAACAATATTTTAACCTGTGTTTCAAAAATATAAATAACAAAATATTTGTACGTTATCGAGACTTTTACTCGTTTATTTTGCTATTTGATGTAAAACTGTTGCAAAGAACGCACGAAAATATTTTATAAATTTGCACAAAAATGCTTGTTTTTAAAGAGACTAAAAATATTAGCTTATCTGACTTAAGAAACCTACGCAATAATATGAGTTCTTAACACAGTACAGAGTACACCATGAGCTGATTCAATCATGGCGAATCGACCGGATTGGTTGTAGAAATCGACATTGCAAACATTAATTCCCACGTCGTATTTTTTTACCAAATACGTATCAGACACGGTACATCTTTAAAAAAATCTTTAAAATACCTCCTGTGATGTTTTCAGGTCGAGGTTTTCCCGCCCGAGGGACGTCGGCAGACATTCCCTAATTAAAGAAAAACATTTTGCGAAATCTTTGCGGAAAACTCGGGCAAATGAAACTCAATAAACAGGGCCATTTTTTGAGACAAGTCAGCAATGCGGGTAATTCTTTTACCCTATATCTCGAATATTAGGTATTCTAGAGGTACAATTTGTAGGGAATAAACTGAGTAAAAAAAAACTTTGACAAACAGAAAGCTACTCTATTCTTTAATATTAAACTATAACCAACTAACATATTATATATAACATATAATATATTATATGTAACTATACTGTTGTACCATATTTCATGCAATCAATTATTATTTCATTATTTCATTTCATAATAAAGGCTAGTGGAATGCCCTCGACTTCGTTCACGTGGAGCTGCTCTCCCTCATGGGATTTATTATGAAGAGGCAAAAAAAAAACCTTCCAAATTTTAGGTATCTAGGGCATACGGCTTAAAGCTCTTCAATGGATGGACAGACAGTCCATCCATTAATTAATGTATACCATGATTGTTTTAATTAGTATTTTTTTATTATTCATATTTTTAACTGACGTATTTACCAATAAATTGATTATTCTGATTATTCCGATTATTCAGTCACGCAACGATTTTATTCATATTCGAAATTCTTGTTTAGAATGCTTCTGCCAAATATTATCAAAATCGGACGGTAAATGGGCGCAGCAAATATCCCCCTTTTTTGGGAGAAACAATCAAAAATGGCTGACTATCATAAAATTCTATGAAATTGTGGAACCTGTTATCAAGTTTCATCAAGATTCGTTGGAAAATACGACCTGTACTACATACATACATACATCCGCACAGATGCAAGTAAAGTTGTTGCAAGGACGCTACGCTCGTTCGGTCAGTTAATCAGTACAAGATCTAAACAAGTCAGTGATACTATTTAGCTAGCTTTTATATTATTTAAGAAATAATACGGTATTTATCTTTAAAGTAAAATAAAAATTATATAATAATGTTAATAATTATATATTTATTTCTAAATCATTGTGCCTATACACTTAACTGATAGACTGCTTGTCTTAGTTTTATTATAAGAGGTGTCGTGCGCCTCGTGATTTTAAAGAGTTCTGAAACTTTTTTTCATTGTGGCCGCTAGGTTTTACATTTCAACCATAAAGCTAAACTTATTCTCGGAAACTAAATTAGGTATCAAAACAAAGGCCTTAATTGTGAAAGATTTCAAAAAGTTTGTTATCAGATAATGAAACTGCTGTCAGATATAAAAGCTTCTGGTGGTGTATAGGTTAAATCGTGCAACTGAACTACCCAACCGATTGTGCTGAAATTGTTAAGATCTGTGAAATTCCGTAAATAATATGTAATATATGTTTGGGCTCATTTTTATCAGCTCACGGTTTCGATCACTAATTTCATTAAAGCTTATTTTGAAAAAATATATAACAATACAACTTATTTTTATTGAATATTTGTTTATGTGTGTTTAATACTGGCTGTGGTATGTCCAGCCTAAGAATAGATCTTCTCCCGTGGATGTCGTAAAAGCCGACTAAGGGATTAATCGGACTGGTATAAGATTTGTCCTGGCTGTCAGCTTATTATGGAATGTGTTATTACTGGAAGAAAGCGTTAGCCTATTCAGTCATGGGAAGGAATGGTGGCGATGATCTCACCACTTGTCACGTCTATATTCCACGATGGTGCAACCCACTATGAAAAGAGACCTATTGAGGCCGATCCCCCTTCTGGGAAAAAGGTCTATGTATGAATGTATGTATGTATCTATAATGTACTTGTTTATAAGCTATTTTTATTTGTCCGCAGCGGACGGTGGCTCATGCAATGTTGCACTCGGAATGGAGAGCGGGCTGATATCCAACGAGTCACTTTTGTCCAGCTCCAACTACGACCAGAGTGTATCACCCCTCAGTTCAAGGTAAGTTCAACTCATAGCAACAGAAGGCTCATTGACCTGAGTATCTGAAAACAAATCTCTAAAAATTATAGAAGGTGCGATTTAGTTTAAAACCAGACCAACTTCTAACATAGTTTACAAATACTAGAACAATTCTTTAACATACAACTAGCCGACGCAGTAAAGAAATAGCGAAGAAAACAGAAAAAGAAAGAAGCAAAAAAAATAAAACAAAGAAGCCCTTCCAATTCGAAAGGTAATGCGGGCAGTGGTTTTTCCATACAAATGAATTTATGTATGCTTGAATAGGTACATTGTACCTACGTCTGTTCCATTTAATTATATTTTTATTTATTTATTAAACGGCATTAGAACGTGCATTCATATATTACTAACATAATAAGAACAAACTACAGAAACTATGAAGGACGGCAGCATGTCATTGTAACCGAAACCGAAACCGACCGTCAAGAACGCACGAGAGCGTCATTTTAATTCGTCATCGCCTAAAAGCGAAATTTTGACAAAAAAGAGTATACTCTCTGATAGTCTGAGAGTAAATAAATGAGTACCATTTTAAATCTAAAACAAGCGCGAGAAAGCTCATTTTTGACTGAAGGCTATTGACTAGTAACACAAGCCATGCAAATAGTTAAACTTGCCCGGGCATCAGCTGGAACGACTTAGGAACTTCGAAATTTATTACTTCGCAGACACGGACTTGCATAACCTACAATGTTGAACATAAATCTGCAAGATGCTACAGATTCGTAAACCGTTTTATTGCGATAGAGTCTAGGTGCAGTCTTTATTCAGGTGCCTTGTCCTTTCGGTTATAAATTTAACAGTAGTTTGTACCCACCCACCTCAGTTGAAGTAAATATTTGTCTAATCACTATAAAATAATATTTACCTAAATATAGGTATCATTAATACTCGTCACATTAGATGTTTTAGATATTTGACCTACATAGTTACCAATATTTCCTCCAGTCATACAATACCCTCAAAACGTATGTGTGTGTCGTATAACTTAGCAACAACAATGACAAAATGTAAACACGAATCTACATATCGCATGTCTTCGATCACCGCTCTCAATATAATTTGGAAATTCATTCGAGAGAGTCAACACAAATTAATGAATCTAATACATGATAACCATGGTTGTCGGCTTTTAATCGATTTCCCAAAATGGAGAATACTTTTTGCTGCAAAAACATTCCGTCATTCATTTTATAAAAACGGGAATTTTTCACGTACCGTTGTATCGGTGTAGGCTCCGACAGGTTTCAAATATCGAGTCTTTTTCAAGGTGAGTGAACGTGACGCACTCCGTCCGCGTCCCGTTTAGCACTAATCTTACGAAACCTGTCAGTGCCTACATCGATGCAACGGTACGTGAAAAAACCCCTTTTTTATATTATTAATGGAGAATATTTTCAATTTGTCCATTTTTTTCTGACCAACGGGATCCTCAGGATCACTTTGTCGTCCGTCTGTCTTTCTGTCAAGACCCTTTTTCTGGGAAACGGCTAAAGGTATCAACTAAAATTTATACTAAAACATGAGTTTAAAGTGGCCTAAAAAAATCAAGTTTCTAACAAAAATATATGGCAATGAATATACAATTGGGTATGGAAATCGCTAGAATTCAAACCTCGTACTACCATTTCTGAAATTTAGAATGCTATGAGGTTGTAACACGAATACTAGGAAACGGTCTACAATTGAGGAATTTTGTCGTTTATACCCCCTAAAATGTGATAATGCAGTTTGTAAGAAAGAGCTCTACAAAATCACTAGCTACCTAGAATTCGGCATGGTAGGACAAGTTTTGCCAAAAAACGGTACCGAAGCTTCAAAGCACTGGTCTAACTCGCACTTGTCCATAATAATACAATATTATGGTAGCAAGGAGCTGACCTCTTGATGAAGACTGAATGTAGACAACGTAATTCCTCAAGGATTAAGAGTAGCCTGGCAATGTTTGTGCCGATATTGATCAGCTTACGGTTCCGATAAATTATTTCATAAAACAATGTTTTAAAAAATATTTTTTTCAACAAATTCTTATTAAATATTAACTTATATGTGATTGTGCCAACCCAGTAAACCATAGCAAAATGTCTAAACACCTGGACCAAAGGGTACGTACCGACACATTTAAGTCATTCCCGTAGATATTAAAAACAAATACCTTCACAATCTATTCCCGTTAGCGTTAGACAAATTCCTGGCAAATAGCTCCTTAATCGATAAGCGTCTTTAGCCGGCCATTGTTACACAACAATAAAGCGCTATGATACGGCCAAGTTGTAACAATAATTGTGAATCCCCCGACCGCAAAACGCTCATACTTAGCTCAAACAATTAACAGAGGGTCTCACATTTGGGCCTTGAGCCCGCATAAGCCGGCGCCAGACAATAGCGCGAAACTCGTCTCCAGTTTGTGAAATTCACTAACAGAAAATTAAATTTTCATATGAATTCTGAGCGAACGTGATCCTACAAAAGCCTTTCGGGCCCGACTCCCGAAGATAACAAGATGTAAGTACGGCCGGATGTGCCGAAGCCTTATCAACGGAGCCACTTTACATAGGGTCAGAGGCGATTTAGCAAATACTACGTTAATTCAACGTTTAGCGCGCTTTGTTCCTGCAGTACCTTCTACCCGCTTTACGCCGCCGCCGCCCCGTGCCGTTGAGATCGCACTGTAGATATTCAAATGGAATGAATGGCCGCCAGACTGAGTCCCCACCTCTGTTGACAAACGAAACACAGAAACGTTTTAGTCTATTTGCTGAGACTATTACGCTAATTTTATTTGCTTATGCGCAAACGTGCCTTAAGCGAGTACCTATTTATAAATGCCGAGAGCTACTCGGGTCGAAGTTGCAATCTTTGCTGAACTAACAAACGGCACTCTTTATCTGCCTAAAAAAATGAGCATCGTTCCTCTAAAGTCAAACGGTGTTTTAGTCAGTCTGCGTCTCCGTCTTATTTCGTAAATTGGATTTGTTCAATGAATGTTTCCCGAGAGTTTCACCTAACATTTATTAGGTTTTGTATTCTACTAGGAGTGGGTGGCTACAAATTAAATTACAAATCTAGGTACAACAGGTATCAGGGATCACTGTGATCTTACAAAATCTACGACTCAGATAATGAACTTGAAACATAGAATGTTTCAAATATCTGAGTTTTATATTTGATTAAAGTTCAAGTAGGTACAACTAGTGGTTTATTATATTTTAACTAAAACTAATAAACTTAAATAATCTAAAACTATGGCAAACCTCCATCCCCTGACATTGTATGGGAGGTTTCGTCCAGCAGTGGCCGTTCATTGGCTGATAATGATAACGAATGTAATCATATAGAAGTCATATTAAAAAAACTATACCGCTAGCCCACTATATACAAACAGTAGTTTTCATCACATAATGGTTATTAATTAATTCAAGTCAATTTATTTTTTTAGACACGATCTATAGACTAATTTCTATTGTATTTCTGAGGTTTTACAGATAGTCATAGGTATTAAATTGTACATAATCAAACCAGTATGAGTTATAAAATTTCCATACAAATCTTTAAGTTGGTGTGATATGGACCATACCATTTACAATGAAACTGACAAACCACAGGTATTGGTACACCGGTTGTGGCAAGATATTGGGACTGTCAGGGCAAGTACCTTTTCTGTTATTCAGGTATTACCCTCAGAGTTCTATTATCTTGCCACACCATGGAAAGATCATGTTTATAAAATTGTATGGACTGAGATGAAATAATATCCAAAATACGAGCGAAATGCTGTAATGCTGTTTTAATGTGTAATATGAGCCACCTGATGTTAGGCGGTAACCACTGCCTATAACAATGCATTACCACACAGGTCACGTCCACCTTGGACGCGCCCTAACTGGCATTGGACTGCGTCCGGTATCCTGAGACATAAAGATGTAAAGTCTCATGTGCTTGTAATTTCACAGGCACCCATATATACCCTTCAAAAACACAGCAATTCCAGCACTACTGCTTTGAGGCAGAAATAGTTATGGTATCAGTACTTCCCCGGACAAACGAAAAAAGCTCTTCTACTTATAAAAGCTTTACTACAACAAGCTTTGTATGCAGAAAGCTACATCGTGTTACTTTAATTAATTAAATTTAATTAAATTTTTATTATGGAACATCAACAGAATTTACATGGTTGGGTGCTTACTATTGCTAGCTTAATATCTAATGAAAAAAACACACACTACACTACTACACTTTTGCTTTTTGTCCTCAGGATTCGCACTGAGATACGCGGTGGAGCGTGGTGCCCAAATGGGCTGATCACTCCTAAGAGCCGTCAGTACCTGGAGATAGAGTTGCATGGAGAGTACCTGATCACAGCTACGGAGACCCAGGGACGGTTCGCGAACGCAGTTGGCGTGGAATTTGTCGAAAGCTATTCCGTCGAGTATTGGAGGGATGCTCTGGGCCGCTGGGTCAGATATAAGGATTTTAACGGAAGCCAAGTAAGTAACGTTGTTTTAAATTCGTTATATACATTTAGATTGATAGTTTCAAATGAGCCATACATTCCTAAAGAAATGGTGGCATGAGAGCTATGAAGTTGAGTACTATCACGCCATAATGATCATCAACATCACCAGCCTTTAGCCGTCTACTGCTGGGCGAGGCATTCCGCATAGAATACAATAGTAGGATTTGTCATGATAACCACGCTTTGCAGGCAGATTGGTGATTGCAATGAGGAGAACCTCTCCTTCTCGATTCTTAGGCTAGACACAGCACAATCAGATGTTCAGACCGGGGTATACCTTACCGCCAGCGGCGCACAGGATACAACTAGTACTACCACTTGCTCTGAGGGCGGGGTTTGTCACCGAAGGCCTCACTACATACCCTCTTAATGTTCTATAAAATCGTCCCGCTCTACCGGAGCGAGATGTGATGTTCTTGTCAATGAGTTTTTATATCGACGCCTCTTTTTTTTAACTACTTGATTGACGGCACATGCACAAGCTGATAACATCAGGTGGGCCTAATGTTAAGCGGTAACCTCTGCCTTTAACATTGCATTACCACATAAGTCACGTTCACCTAGGACGCACCATATATGGCATTGCACTCCGCCTTCCACCCTGAGACGTCATAAAGATGAAAGTCTCAGGTCAAGGTCAGGGTTTTCAAAGCCTATAAGCTCAGGAGCATGACGGTGTGTACCACCAGTGGTCACTTGTGAAATGTCACCCCGCTGCATGATTTTTTAACTCAGAGGGATATAATGACCAGAATACGGATCAGAAATACATACACTCGCACGTTAACGCACTAATGTTTTTACCTGCATGTGAATGTCGTAGCGCAGTTTAGCGGTACCACACTGGTGAGACTTCCTTTTATAGCTAGGCTGTTCATTGTCAGCATTCAATTATACGCCTAGGCTACGTAACGTTTAGCCCGTTCGTTAAACGTTAAAGTATCCTTGAGCCAATCAACTGACTGTCGTAATTTAATTTAATGAATGGACAAGCCGTCCACTGACTTCTCAGATTTTATCATATGACTACGCTTACGGAGCAGTGCGAAAGCTGGTAGTGTTTGTATCATTGGAATGAGGTGTGTATGAACGTTAGGAAATTATTTTCTTAACCTTAACATTGTATTTGATAGTATGAAGGTCAGTAAATGTATATCTTGACCCCACACCAGTGTTACAGCAGTGTGAAGGAGAGTCAGGCGGGAGTTTTTGCACAATTTGAGCATTAACTTGCAATTTTTCACTCAATTCCACTAAACCAATAAAAAAGTTTCAAACTCAATTATGAGAAAATATCAAGAAACTTATTCCGAAGAGATATTAATTTCGTTGGGATTTTTTCGTTGAATGCTTCTTCTTTTAATATTTTTCAAATTAATATACTACTTGACAAATCCGACTGTCTACAAATATAGGTACTTACAGTATATACCAACATTTGAGTCATTAGATGGTAATCAATTATCCCAAATTAACTCAATCAAGTAAACTGGTGGGTGTAACCTCTTTGCCCGACCGTTCTTCGCAAACGTATCAAAATAGCTGTGAATTTACTTAATTTACTTAGCAATTTCGCACAAATCAGAACGCCTGAACTTTTCTTTTACGTCACAACCTCACAAGGAAGAGGCAAGGAAGTTACACAGTATGGTTTCTAAGTTAAGATGCTCAAGTTACATGAAATTAGCCCTTTTGGGACGTGTCATGCTATACCAAACTGACATCATAAGTACCTACGTAATAAGTATTTGTGTGTCGTACTTTTAAAATATAAAATAATATCAAAACATTGACTAATATCAAAATTAGATTTATTTAAAGGAAAATGACATCAACTGACAAAGAGAATACACGAAAAGGAACAAAAGAATTGAAACAAAGCGTTCGGAAAGCGTCCGTTTTGTATTTCCGAATTTTCTTTTGATCATGGAGACAATAGGTAAAACAAACATTATGGAAAAACACACGAGTCTCTTCCTAAATATGCGACGAGAATTGATTGACGGATTTTGTGGAAAAATAACACTTGCATAACATTCGGATAAATTAAGTAGAGAAGGAATGAAAATTTACTCAACATAATTAATTTATAGAAGCTTTGCTTTAACTTCACCTGTTAGATTGTGACGCAAAGATTTGGGCTCATTTTTGTCCAAGCCGTAGGGTTTTGCGTTCTAAACGTCGTTCACCGTTGCATCAACAGTTTTGGCCTTACTTGACTAATTGGTTTTTCGCTCAGGTTCAAGCTTCAGTGGCTTGTTGTCACAATTCTGCAAGAGTTCGTTTCATGATAATTTCTTATACAATGTATGGATGGTGACGTGACTTGACTTGACTTCTTGGTCAAACTGAATTTGCAGACGTTTAAAACATCCAATATTGCGGCTCCTTTCGGCATTTTTAAAAAGAGACGTCCTGTACTTTTATTTTATTTCATTTCCTAGTGTTTTTTTTTTATTAGTTTCTTTGTGTCATTTTCGTGATATTTTTACCAATGTAGCTTGTTTAAAGAGCACAAGTGTAGTGAAATGAAATGGAAGTGTATTGCGTGACGTTTCAAATTGGTGGAAATTGTCTACCAAAGTTTTAGTAAAACTGCCACCGTTTTACTAAAACATGACTTGACTTTTGAGACTTTGGCGACTTGGAAGAAGTGTAACGTAGTAAACTACTACAATAAATACTACGACAAATACCTGAAAATGGCAAAAGCACAAGCCGTGCGACGCCAATTATAAAAAAAACTATCTAGATTTATGTTTATCTAAATTTACCAGTTCCTCCCAAACATAGAAGCCCGAAAGCCATATTGCTCTAAGCACCCGTTGCACCCGTTCAACAGTTTTTATCAGGAGTAGCGTAAGCTGTCTTATGAACTTTTGCTGATTCTCTCTAGCATCTTACTTTTGACTGCCTACCTGAGGCTTTTATGATGGTTTTCTTTTTTCATTGAATCAGCTTCCACTTGTTCTCGAGGCAGGTGGGGACCACCTAGTAGTAAGAAGGATCATCGAACAAAGCCAAGCCGTGTTTGTTGCCTGATTCTGAGTCGCGTCTTATAAATTTATTTTATAAGACGGTTCAAAATGTTCCTTTTTTTAAATGTTTTTTTTTACTTTTTGTCCCTAACTATAGTGCTGAAATTGTTCATACCTATCTAGTTGCTATTAATATACAATACAGGTAACAGTGAGCTGTTCTTATGATGGAGACGGAATCACATATTTTATAAAGAAATTTTCAACAAAAAAACTTAAACTGAAACGTAATTCAGTAGCTTTTTTTGTATCTCTGTAAATGTAATCACCACGCCACAAAGTACGTAGGCGGCCTTGCTGATTTTGTGGCCACGCCGTCCGTGTAGTATGCTCCAAACGTAACAAAAAACTCAAACAGATATTGCGTAGAAAAATACGCTGGTAGCTATTTAAATCTAAATAAATAACAACATTGCTCGCTGCAATCGTTATCGAAATAATCAAAAATGTCTGTAAGCTACAAAACACGAAACTCGTGAGCCATCTGTTGTCTTTTGTCGATTTTTTTCTTTTTTTTACCATCTTTTGTCCATTTACAATAATACCCCTTTGCTAGTTTGGAAGTTTGAAGAGTACTAATATGTTCTTTGTTTCACCGTCTAGCCGTTATTGTAGATGCGTAACGCTAACAGAATGTATCTCTAGCTCGTTCCAAACAAACAGACTAATTCCTAATATCCTAAATAACAAATATCAACGCATTAGTATTGCCATTCAGCGTGGCAATGCAGCCAGCATCTTAGGGACGCTTCCGTCTGGTAGTGATTTGGATCAGTTGAGCTACCTTTAGATCGCTTGCAGCGGTCTTCAGGTGGCACAACTGTTTCATATGTATTTTGTACATACCTTGTATTATTCTTTCTGTAAATAAACAAATATCCTAATTTGGATATAAATTAATTAAAGACAATCAAATTTTATAAACACAATCTAGTGGTAAGTATATATATCAGTGGTTTCTCAGGTTCCTCAAAAATCACAATTCCGCTTGCCAAACGTGGTGATTATGGCAAATATCCCATTGCATTCTAATGTGGAGCTCTCGTTCTGCAGTGAACTCCAAAAGGCCGCTGATAATGATGATGATGATAACTTAGAGTAAGTTTTAGCAGTGTTCCCCAAACTAGGCAATGCATGTATCTTGATGACCATATTGGTTGTGATTTTCCTTTTCATAGATAAATGTTATTAAAAGATGCTAAGTTTTATACTTTTTTTCAGCTGATACCCGGCAATGTGAATACGTATACGCCAAGGAAGTCTACGTTAGAAGCGCCATTCATAGCTTCGAAAATTCGCTTCTTCCCGTATGCGGCTCATCCACGGACGGCTTGCATGCGTGTTGAACTATTCGGATGCAGATGGAAACGTATGTATAAAAACAACTCGGTTGACCTAACTTGGCATTGATGACGACATAAATGCACTTCTCTCTATCTGGGTACCCGGGAGGTAAGCAGCTAAGCACGGTGCCGAGTTTTTTCAACCATGTCAAGCCTAGAAGCGTTTGCGAAACTTATGCGATGGTTTATGTAACAGTGCAATTGAGCAGAGCGATTGTTTTATTCACCTTGATTAATAGGATTATTTATTGCTATGTAATTTCTTCAGAGGCCATTGTGGCGTACTCTGCACCTAGAGGTTGTGACATGCAGGCCATGACGGGTGGTGCCCGCTTCATCGACCTCACCTATGATGGCAACATCACAACGAACTGGATATCTATAGATGGTCTAGGACAGATCACAGACTCGTTGTACGGCCCTAATGATTTTGAATTACCAGACATTTTAGATACCAGTGGTAAGTTTCTGCATAACAGAAAAGCGAATGTTTTACGAAAACTTTGAGTAGAGTTTCATACCGATGTTTTTACAGGGAGCCGTTGGATCGGATGGAACAGGACCGTTCTCACAGATGATGGTGTAAAGCTCACCTTCAACTTTACAGATACTAGACTTTTTCACCATGTCGACATTCACACTAATAATATGTTTACAAAGGATGTGCAGGTACTTATCATCCTCAACTCAAGCTTATTTTCAATATCAAGCTGGTAATCAATTTATGTTGTTTTTCAGCTTTTCAAAGAAGTAGAGGTTTACTTCTCTCTAGAAGGAGAGCGTTGGCAAGAAGAATGCATTGCCTACGAGCCGAAACAAGACAGGGTGTCAGAGCATGCTCGCATGGTCCACGTCGATCTTGAAAACCGCACCGCGAAACACATTATGATCAAACTCAACTTCCAGCACGAATGGATCTTGATAAGCGAAGTCACCTTCAAAACAAGTAAGTTAGGTAGTTTAATACTTAACAAAAGATCACACACTTTTGACGACCTCTGTGGCGCGGCTGGCGATGGTTCGCCTGTGACGCAGGAGGTTGTGGGTTCGATTCCCGCCTCGGAACAAATATTTGTGCGATCTGCAGATATTTGTTTAGGGTGTTCTTGGTGTTTTTTTTTCTTTTTTTTCTTAACGTATATTGTCCCACTGCTGGGCAAAGGTCTCTCCAAATTCCTCCACTTGTCCCTGTCCCTGGCAGTCTCCCACCACTCCTTTTCAAAACCAACAAGATCGTCCCGCTATGACGTGCCCCGCCCAATCCCATTTCGTGCTGTTTGACATTACCTGCGTCTTTGACCGGTTCATTTGAAGTCCGACCTCGAGACTTGCCGCGCTCAGTTCTTGGAGCATGTTTTGTAGGTCATGTGATGTTGGGGCAAAAAGGACAATATCGTCCGCAAAACGCAAATTCGTTAAGCGCTTACCACCGACGTTGATGCCCTTGGGTGTTTTTTATATATAATAAAAAATATGTATCTATGTAATGTATTGTATTAATTATATCAGTTAACCCATAATACAAGCTCTGCTTAGCTTGGGGCTAGATAACGTTGTGAACTGTCCAGCACTATTTATTTATTTATTTAATTTACACTAATCCCTAAAACCAATAAATTTTTCTTGTTAAAATTTGTGTAAGTTCAAAAACCACCGACTAAGTTTAGAGGTCCATTAAAACTATGAAAAACGTAACACTTAGGAAACACATCGGTGTTAGCAGTGTTTTCTTGAAACACAAACTTGAAAATTGGTTACCAACATTTTGAGCTTAAACTGAAGGTTCTAATGTTTTGCGAGCTGTTGGTCCTGGAAACGGCTACAACCATCATCACCAAAAGCATAGCCAAGAATGATCTCGCAAACACCATCTATCATTTCAATCAGAGCACCTATTCCGGAGCTAAGCCAAAAACGAAAACACATATGGCCTCAGAAATTACTTATTTATTTTATTAACTCATCTTAGTCGGGTGATAATATCACGAACACAAAAACACTTTGGTAGACTTGCACAAAGAATCTAGACAAATGTATTTAAAATTTAACTCAGTCAAAGCAAACGCCAAAACATAAGGAAATATTATGATTTAATTTGTTGTACATTCCTTACTTCAAAAATTAAATAAATCAGCGTAAACGGCAGATATTTTTTTGAATCAATTTGTAGCTTGCTGAGTTTGCAGTCCGAATCAACGTTCAATTCGTGAGCAAACACCGCTTGGATCCGGACTCAGGATTCTGAAACAGTTTATCGAATCAGATGTTTCGTGCAAACAAATTACCTACTCCTTTAAATTATTTGAAGTGAAAAACTGAGCAGGAAGGATTCATAGGCGGCGATTGGGTGATTTTTGGTGTGAACAAAAAGCGGTCGTCCCCGGGGGCATAGGCCGGTCAGGCACGCTAATAGATCCATTACTCCTCATCGGCCTCCCTTATCTGTTCCGAGCACTCGCAAGCCTGCGGCTATTTCACAAATTTTATCTTTCTCTAATTAATCCACAGCTCTTTTGAGGGGATCGCCTCTTTAAGTGATAAATCAGCACCACTAAATGAATAACTTGTAATTAAATATAATCTTTGATCTGGATTACTCCGTTCCCAAATGTTATTCCAGCAAGGAGGTTGCGTTGCACGTAGTGTTGGATATAATCCGCGAAATGGTAATTAATTTCCAGTAATGCCGCTGAATGAAATATTTCTAATATAATAGAACTGCCATATAAACTTTCTGAAACCAACCGTTCTAACAAGTTAATCTTATTTTTCGTGATTCATGATAGGATTACTCTCGAATTGGTAGCAAGATCAAGTGTATCTAATATTAGAATTTCCATTTAACATCTGAAGGGTAAAATTAAATTTTGATTGCACTACCGGCGCAGTTTGTACCTACATATGTCACGAGCAACACCTAATTAGGTCGCGGGTGAAGAGTCTACTTACCATTATTTCTAATCCACTCCAATTAGGAAACCTTACGTGTATCGTAATAGGTGTCTAATTACGGAAAACCAAATCGGGGTGGTATGCTGCGTGGAAAGTCTTATTAGTATTAGTAGCTAGTATTCATAGCCGTAGTGTGTCTGGCCTAAGAATGGACCACTTCGTCTCCTCCCGTGGATGTCCTAAAAAGCCGACCAAGAGATTACCTGGAATTGTTGATAAGATTCATATCTATAAGATTTGTCCTGGTTGCTAGCTTATTATGATATTACTGGAAGAAAGCGTTAGCTGAGTCAGTCGTGGGAAGCAATGGCGGCAATGAACTCATCACTCGTCACATCTATATTCCACAATGGTGCAACCCACTGTGAAAAGAGGCCCATAGAGGCTCTGCCTACCCCTTCAGGGAAAGGCGTGTGTCTATGTATGTATGTATGTATGTTATATACTCTTCATAATATCGTCAAAGTATGAATCCTTACTTTATTTTCGATATACATTTTCCAAATAAACAGTATTATAAAAATACTGCGCCTTTTTGCTTGTTTCCAAAATTAATAACACAATATACTCAGCACTTTTTAGACAACTAAGCCTTATAAATGGGTCACATTTTCGATATTTTTACAGAGAACGCTCTTATTTCGCATATTTCATTATTAAAATAACTTTTTCCGAGGCTACTTGGACAAAATAAGTACCTATGCCTTTGGAATTGAGCTAGGCTAGTGGTGTTTACCTAGTACCTATAAGAATTGATGAAAAAATAATTGTTATGTACTTAACGGACTGGTGTTGAAATGCAAAAAAACAATCATTTGTGGATTTTTACATTGAGGTTATCCCAAATATCCCATGATGGGACTTAGTGAGATACTTTCTTGCTCTAGTCGTATTGGCCAATTCACACGGCAACCGTCGACCATATTGAATTTTGTAATTGCCACTTTGACATGTGCCATTGTGACAGATATGGCATGAGACGTCAACGAAAACGAGACGAGATCCGTGTGATCATGGTGTGATCGTGGCGAAATTGCCAAACTGCTTTAGACAAAAATGATTCGCTTTTATCATTAAAAAGGTGTAAATTGACAAATGAGACTAGCGCGTATAGTCTTACCTTATCTGTGGTCTAACTAATGTATTTATTTGCAGATAGTCCCATTATGGGACAAGCTCAATGTAACTACTGCGAACAATGTTACTTCCTAAGTACTTTTTTTTTATTTTATTTTAAATCATAATCGCAAGATGTACTTTGAAATAGGTCTCATACAATTAGTAGATGTTTTTTTATTTTTTTTTATACTACGTGGATGACGGAACAATCAAGAGACCCACCTGATGTTAAGCGGTAACCTCTGCCTATGAACGGTACATTACCACATAGGTCACGTCCACCTAGGACGCACCCTATGTGGCAATGCACTTAGTTCCTTAGTAAACGTCAAAACTAAGGCAACCTAATCTAATACGTTAACTTTTAATCAACTGAAGTGGAAAACTGTTCTAGACAAGTTCTTAAATATCCGTGGTGAAACATTGTTTGAACCCTCACCTTTGACGGGCCGCCGACCCCACTTGCCTTGGCTGCTGATCGCACCGCAAAGTTTTTTCAAACTAATCAGACACAAACATGTTTCGAACATTCGACTTCCAATCCAGTTGTTGCCATTTGATAAATTAACATTATAATTATTTCTTTCATCTTCATCAGCCTAAAGGAGTCCCAGGTCTTCCCCATAGAATGCCATGACGAACGGTCTTAAGCCGCCTGCATATACCGCCTTCCGGTTTGTGGTCATCCCGTGAGAAAAAAGTTAGATTAAAAGCTACCTATATTATCAAAATTATTTATTTCGACGTTATCCATTTATTTACAGAAATAATAATACAAGGTATGTACAAAATACATATGAAACAGTTGTGCTACCTGAAGACCGCTGCTTTATTTATTAATTATTTATTTAGGTTTTGTAGGTTTGATGTTTTGCGTAGATTTATTACAACTTGCGGCTAAGAAAATTGTCTCGGACTAAACAATATTATTATATTTTACTTGTAGTTATGATGGCATAAACAGTGGGTAGCTACTCCAAACACATGTAAGACATGTAAATCCGATAAGTACCTATCAAATCTCACCTCATATTTTTTATAGTTGGTATAGTAACCGAACAAAAAGGCTTAAAAAATTCGGCACACGAAATCCATTAGTAAATAGGCAGCGTAACACACATGAATAGGGGCGTGAATACGGTATTAGCGAATGAAAATATACGTACATTTCGGGATCCATTAATGAAAGCGAGAAGTAGGTGTAATATTTTTATATATATCACGTTCTTGGGACGCGTGCAAATATGTTGGCAGTTTTCATACCAAAAATGAAAGTTTTGTTACAACTTAAAATAAAAAAGACATCAAAGTATATCATTAATGTATTCAAATGTATCCAAAAAGTTCATTAATCATGAATTTGATTTGTTTTGATTAGTTTTTTTTTGTTTGATCATCATTTAATAAAGTTAGGTATTTTAATAGTTATGGCTTCATAATACTAAGTCCCTGGAAGGTAAGCAGAACCTACAACACAAGTCGACTCGACTTAGTGTAGGTTCTGTCTAACATACTTTAATAATATACAAGCCATTAATTTATGTTTTATTATTTGTAATTTTTTAATTTGTATGTGCTTGAAATGAAAATAAATTACTATTCTATTCTATTCTTATTCTATTCTATCAAGAAATTAAGGATAGCTAACGTGCGAACTGCCAATTGCTGCCAATGGTAACACGAAAATATTACTATGATGTAAATAAGTCGAAATAAACCATCCTTAAAACTGGGTCTAAACTTAAACAGAGGTAAGTGAGAATGGCTTTGTGCCAGTGCAATAGTGTGTAGGTGCCAAGAGTCAGTTAATTCTGCACTAATTTCTAATTGTAGGGGTAATGAAACCGGGAGTATTGCGGAACGGATTGTGCTAAAAATGAGAATTAAAACATTAAACATTTGGTATTTTAACTAAAAGTTTAAATATTTTTAACTCGCAAAATTACTGAGATCTGTTATGACTTTAGAATTTAAATAATAGACCAACTAGAAGTATGATCCCATTGTCACAACGCACCAACTATCACAGCCTCGCAGCGTGCCTCCAGTCAGTCTCAAAGCGGGAGAAGGCGTCTAAGTTCCATTGTGGCCCGCAATTACTCCTGTTGGCGACACCTATTCATTTCCCTTCATTGTCTGCATGCTTTCCCGGACTCAATGTTGTTCACCGTTGTGTGCGCAGTCGTATTGAAACTAATTGAATTGTGAATGAAATGATTGTGTTTATTATTTAATTGTAAAATAATAAACTTTTTACATTTAAGTATGTAGTTATATATTTTTTTAAGAAGAGTTATAATTTTATAACTGTAAGACGCGGTGTTTCCGCGTACATGTTGACATATTGCTATTTCTTAAAACGGAGCGATAGACGGTTGAACAGCAATTGATGTTCCTTGTGAAAACCCACTACATAAGTTTATGTGAAAAATATATTTTTCAGTACAAGCTTTTACATCTTAGTAATTTTGAGGCTACACCCTCGTAGCATCTTCCTGCCTCTTTCAATTTGTAAATTATACAGAGCCTGGGTCCATAACCTGCCAAGTTACAGACAGGTGTTCAATAATCCGATCGCGACATTATTAATATAGTTTCGAGCATGCGACCGTGCAAAACTATCACATCAGACCTGTCTACCCGTAGATAGTACCTTCCCTCATACGATCACCTGAATAAACAAATGATGGGTGGCCCGATTTAAAATTTACGGTCTTCTGAATGAGCTAATATGGAATTCAACCAAAAACTTTAGTTCAATACTTGATTGGTACTTAGTATAATGAGTGACACGTTTGAAGTTAAAAAATATCTCTTTTAAACAGGTTCTTATGAAATTAGTGATCGAAAAAGCGAGTTAATCAAAATGAGCCCTAACACTGCCAGACTACTTTTAATCAACGTGGAGTTATGTTGTCTACTTTCCATCTTCAGTTATCTCCATCATGAGATCAGCTTTTTGCTAACATAATGTAGTATTGTCATCAGAACTTGACAGGTTTGGTAAATTTCAGCTCAATCGATAGGGTGAAACTGATTTAAAATTCAGTTGCAAGATTTAAGCTCAATTACTAACCGTGCTAATAAACGCGGAATATGCTTTGAACAGTTAAACCATGTTATGTCTCTTTCGATCGAATTTGAAACTGCTTGTCAATGCAAAAGACAAAACACTGTGTAACTATTCCAAGGATAGTATATCGAGTTTTATAAATAAATAAATAAATAATGCTGGACATTCCACACAACATTATCTAGCCCCAAGCTAAGCAGAACTTGTGTTATGGGATGTGTTATGGTAACTGATATACTTAATTACACTACATTAAATAGATAGATATTTTTTATTCTACATAGAAAATACCCAGAACACCCTGAACAAATATCTGCAGATCGCACAAATATTTTTTCCGAGGCGGGAATCGAACCCGCAACCTCCTGCGTCGCAGGCGAACTTTCGCCCGACGCACCACAGAGGTCGTCAAATATATGTAGTAACATAGTTACCCCTTCAGGTAAAAAGTTATAGTAACACAGTAAAAAACATTATACTTTTTTTTAATGCTGGACATTTCACACAACATTATCTGGCCCCAAACTAAGCACAGCTTGTGTTTTGGGTACTAGATAACTGATATATCCTACTAATATTATAAACGCGAAAGTTTGTATGGATAGATGTATGTTTGTTACTCTTTCACGTTATAACTACGGGATGGATTTGGATGAAATTTGGAATGGAGATAACTGGACTCCCAGAATAACACATATATAAGCACATTTTTATCTCGATATTCCCACGGGATCGAGACCTACGCGGGTGAAACCGCGGGGCGCTGCTTGTATATATATAAAACAAAGTCGTGTTAGTTACAACACTTATAACTCAAGATTGGCTTAACCGATGTTAGTTATCTCTTTTTTGGTGGATTCTTCTCCGCTCCGAATAGCAGAATAAGTAATAAATAATCTGGGGGGAGGGCTGTTTTTCAACGGGTGCTACCCGTGCGAAGCCGGGGCCAGTCGCTAGTACTTAATATAATACATTAGATAGATATATATTTTTATTATACTTATAGACTACCCAGAACACCCTGAACAAATATCTGCAGATCGTACAAATATTTGAACCGAGGCGGGAATCGAACCCGCAACCTCCTGCGTCGCAGGCAAACCTTCGCTGGCACCTCCACTGAGGTCGTCGTTTGTTTTAAATTGCAGGTGAAGTTAAAACAAAACTTGTAAAAAGCATTTAAACATATCACACAAATTTGTTTTCCATCAGCACCAACAGTCATAAACGCATCTGCCGAATTTCTGGAGGAATACTACCGCTCCGACTTGCCTCCATCATCACGCAAGAAGCGCAACTCGTCAATGAGAGTCTCGGTTGGCCTAGCATGCAGTGCGCTAGTCGGAGGCGGAGCATTCGTGGCCTTTACTGCCATGCTGCTCACCAAGAAGACTAGAAGGAGGATCCCGGCGTTACTGAAGAAACCTTTCTGCCCATCTCTAAGGAGTAACTCGAACTCACGGAACAACAGAAGGACGCCACGGTTGGCTCTGGCACTTGCGAACTGTCCACCGATCCACATGTTACGGTGAGTTCGTTGTCTTTAACTTCTGACTTTATTTTAAGAATTTTCAGTGATCCGAGGTAAGCGTGGGTTTTCTGTGTGCCATATGTCTATTATGCTCAAAGGTATCTCTTATTTATTTAATTGTATGTGTTTTAACGTAAGTAAACGTATACTTTTAGGGCTCTGAATCTGACAAAGAAATTCTTATAAGATCGTTCGGGCTTTGCTATAAACAAAAATGCATGAAAAGTATAGAATACGTAAAATATTGATCAGATTTTTTGGAAAAAAGCACTTAATTTATGTTCTTCTGTGTAGAAGTGCATTTTTATGTCACAGATCCTGTGATAAAAACTTTTTTGTTTTTTTTTTGTTTTTTCCTTTTTTAGTTTTTTTTTTACGTTTTTAGTTTTTAAGCTAAAGCTAGCATAAAGCACAGCTTTGTAAGGGCTGGCAAGTTCTTTATTTATATTTGATTAGATCTAGACATTAATTTAAATTACTATGTTAAATTACAAATCTATAGGTGTGATAGTATTTTTGTAAAGTGTATCACAAAATGTATACGTTGTGGGGTAGTAGAGGACTCGCTTCGATCGCCCCAACTAGTTCCATACTTAAGTCATGGTTTTTTCTGCAGGAGAAACCGTGACTTAAGTACGAAACCCTACACATTTAATGGACCGACGCACTTCTATTTCTTTAAAGTAAATATTGTGTACTCGCCAAGGATGGTAAAGTATTTTATACATGTGTATCTGCTTTTTAGGATACCCGACCTGAGTTCGCTCGCTGTCGCGCTGACGCGCCCAATGTTTCCATGTCACTAGACTAACTTTCTATTCTTGTACTTTCTCCACCATCAACATCATTATCATCATCAGACGAAGCAGAAAGGTATGTGTCCAGCAGAAGTCCACTGCTGGACACAGCTCTCCCCATAGAAAGTCACGACGAATGGTCTTGAGCCACCATAGAAATCTGAAGTAGCGAGAAGTGTAATCCTGACCTGATGTCGCCGTTTTTTGTCCCACTACTTTTAACACTTACAAACTTAAACACTTGAGTTCTTATTATATTATTCAAGGTATCCTGTAATTTATATTTTGACTTCGTGTTTTGCAATGTAATATGGCACAAGATGGCATTAAGCCGCTAACCAGGGAAATCGCAGCGCAAAGCAGTTTTTCCCGTTTTTAGCTGCTTGTATGGAAGTGGAAAATAACTGAAAAGACACCACGTATCTTTGAAATATTATCTAATTTTATTTTATTTTATTATCAAATTCTGTGTTTGATTTATCGTCGTAAATACTGTACGTAGTATGAGCAATTTGCTCATACTCTGGCGACACACGCCATGCCTCATTACCAATTCTCCTTACTTCAAATTTCTGTGTCCTATTATATCACCAGCCTTTAGACGCCCGCTGTCGGATGCCTTCCCCATGGATTTCAATGGGGGATTTGACATAATCACTGGTATAGTCCCACAGTCAACTTTTACGACGTCCAGGAGCGGAGAAGGATGGGTCTGTTCTTAGGCCGGAACACAACAGCAGCATGGCCCAAACCCATTCACAAATCCCCTTTTCCGTTACGTTAGGTAATAAAATTGGATATCTTACATAACGTTACGTTTACGTTATTTAGAGTGAAATGAGTCCTGCATGTTAACAAATATTCAAACATACAGCTTACGAGCACTTTGCCCGTAAAAAGCAGTTACTCGTATTACTTACTGAATTGTTTATCAGCAAACGGATCGAGTAACTGGGAGTCGAGAAAAATGTAATTGAATTTTCGCGGTTTCAAGGAACCTCGTGAATAATGAATAGGCTCAGATGTGCGATCGATGCCGCACATGAGCGATGCGGAGCCATTTCACTCTAAGAACAAAGGTTTTGAAAGATCAAAATTCTGTCGCTTTTATAGGTATTGATAGTTATCTGACGGCCGCGAGCTTGGCACGGTCCTAAGTGCACCATCTCAAAACAATATCATAGTTAAACCTGATATCAATAGGTAGGTAGGTAGATTTAATATCAATTAAAGTAACAAAAGCAGGTAAACCTGTGCCATCTAGTTAGTGTGCGAATAAGAATACAATATGAATTGATTAGAGTTTGGTAAATTCTGTTGAAATATTTAACAAATTTTCATCAGGCTTAATTTGTAATAAAATACTTACATAACCGAGTTCACCCTTGTGATAAAACTTATTTACCAACCCTAATTACTTCAGCAATTCCAGGGTCGTGGTCCAACTGTTATATAAAATCAGATGAACTTAAATGTCGTGCAGGTTCTTTTTGTGCGGCAAGCACACTTGACAATAATGCGTATTCGTTACGCTATTTTTTCCGTAGTGAAAATAACTGGGAGTGGCTCCTAAAGTTACCAAGAGATGGCTCTAGTCTCTAGGTAGGTTGTTATCGACAGTTATAACACGTTCAGACTGGATTGTACTACTGGTGCCGCACGCCGCACGGACTAAAACCATTTTGGGCGGGATGCGCCACCGATGGCCACACGACACCATGACTAATTATGTTCTATGAAATCATCCCCGCTGTACTGAATTGAGTTGATTTCGATATCTCCACTAGGTGAGACAGGCCTATAGCCTTGGGTTTCATAGCCTAGCTCAAGAGCGAGGCGTAATATTTTCTGTCTCACTTGTGGTCACTTAGGAACTATTGCCACATTAATTACTGCCTTAATTGCGGAACAAGCAGATGACCCTCTTGATGTTAATCAGTAACCTCTGCCATTAACAATGCACACAGGTCACGTCCACCTAGGATGCGCCCTATGTGGCCATTGCACTGCACCCACCACCCTGCTGGGACATAAATATGTGCCTGTAATTTCACCCATACCCTTCATACCGGAACACAGCAATACGAGCACCACTGCTTTCCTGCAGAAATAGGTATGGTGGTAGTACTTCCCCGTACTGTCTTTTTTTTTCTTTCTCTTTTTTTCACGAAAAAGCTCTACTAATACCCCGCTACATAGGTAAAATTGCCATTTTGTAACCCAGTCTAAGCGTGTTACAAAATTTATTAAACTACTAGGCTAAAAACTAGGCCCTAGGTAGGATATGGTTGGTTATTAGGTTTTATAAATATTGTCGATTGTCATCCTGGACCTCGGTATGGGGTAATAAGCTAAGGATAACTGCCCCTACTGAAAGCTTGTATTCAAACTGTATGAACAGAATATTTGGACCACGACCCCGGAACTACTTTAACACGATCTAAATGTCCTCTGAGATAACCAAGTGAATCTAATTTGGGTGTTTCTGCATTTTGAATACACTTGTAAGGTTGCAAAAATTCCAACGTGTTTGCATACATATTTGGCTTTATTTTACAGTATTTATTTTGTCGCTTGCCAGGCCTGCCGTGATGGATGAAGACTACAGGGAGCCCTACAACATCTGGCGAGAGACCCTAGGCCGCCGCGACAAACGCGACACTCACGACCAGAATGAATACAATGGTAAGGAAAGCTAACAGGAATGTTTTTTTTTTTTAATTCTTGCTAACTATTTGTGTTCTCTGACTACAGGGACCGTCTGATATCGATTTTGACAGTAATCGGTTTTAAGTTTTTTTTGAGGGTCGCTTCGCTACTGTCACTCACTCGACCATCGTTCCACTCAGGGGTCAGAGGCTCGCTACGCTCGCCACTTCCCGCTTCGGCAGTCGACTGAGTTCGTTTCGCTACAAGATCCTTCTTAAAAGTCTCTGAGCTAATCCGCGGACAGACAGACAGGCGAACTGAGATGGTGAAAATATAAGGGTTCCTTGTGTTGTTGACTACGGAACCCTAAACCACCCTGAAGCCACAGAATAAGTATAAGTGCAGTGCCCGTTGAAGTGCTGATTTTCAAAACACTAATTAAATAAGTAATTATTTGCAATTTATTAATTCATAATAACAATAATGTTGCTTTCTGAAACAATGTCGAATGCACACACAGACCAGACAGAATGTAATTCGTTAGTTTTTTGTTCAGGGGGGGATTTTACTATTTCTCTCAAGCAAATACCCTTTAGGCATTACAGAACTCGAATATACAATCGAAAACTCGAATGTGAATCGTAGTACAAAGGAAAAAACATTCTTAACGTTACATCAATATTATACCCGTTTGAACTTAAACCACAAAGCGGCTGGACCCTTGTTCGGGGGCAAAAAATACAGAGTAGAGTAGTTTGTTCATTTGTGAGCGTAGTATTGTTTACAATTAGGGTCAGGGCCCTGCGGATTAAGTATCTCTGACGTTATTACCATCCTCAATTTGTATTATTTTGTGTACGTAGAGGCAGCGATATATACCTGTTAACGAATGGTTAACAGGTCGCTGTTTAATCTTTTTATTAGTAAGATACAATAATATTTACTGAGTAACGAGATTAGGGTGCTTTCAATGAACATTAGGCATTAATTTTAACATTGGCGCCCTGCATGTTAAGATTATAAGGTCTATTTCTGTCAAATAACGTTAAAATATATACATAGAAACAAGCCTGTTCCCTAAAGGACAGAGCCTCAAAGTGCCTCATTTCACTGTGGGTCGCACACAATCGCAGAAGTGTAGACGTGTCTATTAGTAAGCAGGACCCTATGATGATAAGTAATCATTTTAAAAAAAACCTTGCCTATTTTCATTTAGCAACACTAGTCTTCATACAAATAAAACCGCATTGGAATCAAGCCCGTTGCAGCCTACATCCTTTACTTTCCTTTTCATTAATGGTATGCTGGTCAGCATCAGACCCTGGAGTCTTCGGGAGGAAGACATGCCATGTCATCTTTATCTGAAGTTAGAGCTCAAACTTGAAGATTCTGCTTCACTAGTACCCTAGACTATATTCAACTGGTCATCATCAGAGTCACTCTTTCATCATTGTAAATTAACACTTAGAGCTGAAGTAAAGGCTCCAGCGGCAAAATTCAAGGGTTTCCTTCAAACAATTGTTACTGATGATCCCGGAAACGGCTGCACCGATTTCTATCAAATAAGGAACAACTTCGCAAACACTTTCTTTCATACAAAAAAACCGCATTGTAATCAGAGCTACGTGGCAATAAAGAAACACTCCATACCGATACGATACTCCATACTCCAGACAGACAGACACACTATGGCCTCAAATTTATAACACCCCTCATTTTAGTTGGGAGTTAGAAACAACAAATTATGTTTCCTTTGGCGCATGCCCGACTCGGTGGCTTATTCCTCGTATGGAATAAAAAAAAAACAAATCCCTTTGAATAAAAATTACAAGGAAAGTTTATTTTATTTTAACACTACGTTGGGGTTTGCCTATTTTGATGTTTGCTAGGGGAAAAGTGTATAAAAATGCATTATTTGTGCGCGTCGATGGATCGCAAACTACTAGAACATTCATTCCGCCATCACCCTTTTCAATTTCTTCGAATGGTTCATGCCTGCTTCCTCCATCGTAAAGAACATTTATAAACAAGTGGACAGTTGAACAAGAATATAATTGAAAATAGTTTTGAAACACATTTTTCAGTAACAAACAACAAAAAATGCTCTAGACAAATTACCAAAGTTGAAATTTATTTTTCAAAACGTCCTTAAGAATTGGACATCCAACTGATAATGATGATGATGATTTAATTAATAAGCAGAACCATCAGCTGATCAAAATGAACCCAAATACGGCCATTCGACTATTAGTCATCGAGGAGTTCCGTTGCCCAAGTTCCGGCTCCATCATCAGATCAGCTCGCAATCTTGTATTATCATCCAAAATCAAGGTCTATCCATAGATCGCGAAAATTCTACGTCTATGGGTCTATCAAAGGTGATCAAAGTAACATGTTGTTCATCGCAAAAAGTGTATCTTTGAGAGAGAGATAAGCTTCTCAGATTTGATTCCAGCCAAACTAACAAGCAAACTTAAGTATTTTTCAGTATTTTTTAGTTTATCCATTACAAACAAACCAACAATCAAATAAACAAAGCTACCTTTTTATAATATCAGTATAGATATAGAATCAATTATGGAAAAGGTCTCAGCGCCGCATATATCTTCAGGCTTTACAGAATCTGTGATGAGAAGACTATAAAGTAGTTGCCCAAACGCCGGCCATTTTTGGATTCATCGGCTCCTCTTTGCCGAACTTTGGACCTATATCTAGTCAGAAAACCTACCTGAATCCGTGAAAATCATTCCATATTCATAATGAATTAGCTTTTCGCGATTGATAAAAGTTGTAAACTACACTTTCGAAGCTGCAAAGCATTGTAACAAAATACGCGATAATCCAACCAAGTAAACATTAGCTGGGGTGTGTCCGGCCTAAGAATAGACCCCTCCATCTCCTCCTGTGGATGTCGTAAAAGCCGACTAAGAGGTTACTCAACACCAATACTCCGATAATCGATGCACATGCCAAGCGTGGTGACTATGTCAGATCTTCCCATTGTATTCTAATGATTATGATGATGAAGTGAACATAAACATCGTCACTAATAAATTTTACGCTATTTTAAATATCTCATTTCAACTGAAATTAGCTCGCACGCCGTAGCCACAATCCATGGGCTTAGCCATCAACATATAAACCTAATTAAATTATATCGATCGCAAAGCGAAGTAATATCTGCTACCACAAATCACATACATTCCAAGGTGGCTGGGAAAACCGCTGCCAAAGTGTTAAGTGAGATACCTCTATGGCTTTTTGGCATCTAAACAACGCGCGGATGGCCGGTGTGCCTGATCAGCGCGTCATGGCGACAGGTGGGTTTCGCGCGGACGGGCAATGTATCTATGACAAAATCAGCTTACCGCATTCTCGCGAAGCCGTGACAGTTGACACACCGTATTTAATCCGATAAGAATTAAGGTGCCTAAAAACCAGCGAAGAGCGCGTCGTACCTTACGCATTCAGGGTGCCGTATCAAAAGTAGCCGTTATTATTGTATAAGTTATAATTTTAACTATAAACGGGATATTTACCATGATTTTTGAGTTTTGTTGGTTTTCGATATTCGGCACAGTTTCATGCGCCATGATCACGGGAGAACTAACTAGAGATCCACCAACTTATCTGTAGAATGAAATGTATGTAGATGATAGAAAAATGTAGGTAAATGGTTCTTCAGATAAGTGTGTGGATCTATAAAGTATTTTCGAGTAGATGTCACTGGCAGATATATCGATCAACCCTCTTTCTCAACCTTTTATTATGAACAATACCACTATCATCGGTTTCATTGTCATACTTCACTCCACCTCGACACATAACACTAACGGTATCCGGACCCGGAGAAGGTACCACACGATTCTTACAAATTCTCACCACAGGCTTCCATACTCCAGATAATCTAAAGTATGAATATAACCATGATAGTCTCAGTACTTTATTTTCCATTACTTACTTTTGAAAATAAAAATAAAGTCCTACTCTAGTTAATGAATGCAAAAATATACCCTACATACTGGGACAGGACATATTTTTTTTCACGCGTCCTTTACCTATCTACATAAACACTATCTAAATCTACACTTATAGTATAAAGAGAAAAGATTTGTATTTTTGTCTGTGTGTACGTTTGTAATAAATAAATTCAAAAATTACTGTGCCGATTTCTAAAATTCTTTTACCATCGGAAAGCTACATTCACCCTGAGTGACATAGGGGGGGGGGGGGGGGGGGGGGGTAGGAGGGGGGGGGGGGCTGTTTTTCATCCTGAAACTACCCGTGCGAAGCCGGGACGAGTCGCTAGTACTCTATAAAAACAACAATTCCACCCCTCACAAAATTTCAAAACAATTTATTGATTATATATTTGGCTTTAGATCAGTATGATAAATAAATTATGCAAATATGAAGACTGTTGCTTCAACGGTTTAGCCGCTAGACCCTTGTGATAGAGGGATGGGCGGATTAGTGAGAGCAATAGGGCTCTGTTTGAACCCCTTGAGTAAGGAAACCTAAAAATCTGAAAATCATCGACGACCGCCACCAGTTTCAAACTGCCCTCGGATTAAAATTGGGTCAGTTCTACAAACTTTAAATGCAAATAGTTTCATAAAGTAAGTCTGCGGTTCGAGGTGTGTTTTTCTACTGACGCTAGTTAGCTCGACCGCTGCACTCAGCTGCACTCGTTAGCATCCAAAGTGCTCTTGCAGCTGGATTGTTACTTTTCCCCCTTTTCTGCTTGCACCCTAACGAATACTCGGGTACGATACGGCCTAATGATTTCCTTAACTACCTTCCTAGAACTAAATAGGTACCTATTTTTGCTGGAATGCAGAAAAAAGCTGGCTTTTAAACAGGAGGTCACCGCCCACCGTCCACCCACTATCGCGGAATAGTTGCAAAGTTAGAGCGCTTAAATAGACCAAATATACTTTCATCGCTTAAAATAGAATTTTGAGGTTGTAAACTAGTAAATAGACGAAAATAGACGACCGATTTTGGCCTGTCTGAAAGTATATTCTTCGCCAAAAGTTGTCACTATTAGCGCTTAAAATTATAAAACAAATAACAGGCCTTTGCGCTTCGCTTGAATAACTTTTTAAAAAGAAAACCGTGAGATAGGGGCTTGCTCGTTACGGCGGCCGGATGTCCGGAAGAGAAGGCAGCTATTGTTCAGGGCCATATTGAAAAGATGATGCCTCTGAGCGTAGGATAATGGCCCCCTTAGGCCGATGTAAAGGCGTCAGAGAAAATAGTGAACATAATTCGGGCAGTCTATACCCGGCTCTATAAGGGGATCGCATCCTGTAACTCAGGATGTACCGTCTTAAGGTGGTCTTGATGTAATTATTGGGAGGTTCTTATGTTTTTATTCATGTATCGGCCATTAACATAGCTAAACATACTTTAGATATATATATACATATACCATACATATATATGTACACGCCTTTATCCTGGAAGGGCAGGCAGGCTGTTTTACTATATGCTATATATATATTACATAACATGACACCCAATAGTCACATACAAAGTCCTGATCCCACACTAGGATCCCCTGTGACGTGGATATCAGGAACTACGAGTACCATGGCACAACCCCCAGAAACGAACTAAAATTTGCAGATCATACAAACATTTGTCCTGCAACGGGTAACGAACCTGCAACCTCTTGCATCTCTCTGCGCCCGTCGCGCCATTGGGGTCTTATACTTCCAGGATTCCACATAATATGTGTGACGTTATAGTAACTGAACGGAATTTTTCAATACTTATTTACCCAATTTCCATACAACGTTTTTATTCTTTGATATTGCCCTTCTAAATAAGGTACTTTAGCTCTATGGAAAAATACAGAGGCGGCAGAGAGATTACTGTAGGGGTCGAACCCTTTATTGTCTGGACTATAGGTATCGTTATAGGCATTAGGTATTTTATAATGGACTAGTGTTCACCCGCGGCTTTGATCACATTTTACCAGTATACAAAGTAGCATATAGATCAATACAGGTCATAATCTATCTGTGTACTAAACTTTATCGAAATCGGTAAAGCTGTTTTGGCGTGACAATTAAACATAAAAACATCCAAATTTTCAAACAATTTAACTAAGACATTTATGATATTAGTGGGATACACTATTATACGGGAACCTACGCCTTATCTTCTCGTCACAAACCGCAGCCTTAAGAAGAAAGTCTAATCAGTGTGTGTTGTCAGTGATAACTTGCACTGAGACGCGGCCACTAACTATTGGCCGCATACAATAGCTCAAAGTTGCGCAGCGGGCCATGGAGAGTGCTCTGCTCGGAGTTTTACTACGTGACAGAAACAACAATGAAAAGATCTGTAGAAGAACTAAGATCACCGACATAGCTCTGAAAATCAGCAGCGTAATCAGAATCAGTTCAGATGGCAATGGTCAGGACATATAGTTTGCAGAACTGATAACCGTTAATGAGTGGCGACCACAAACCAGACGACGCATAGAAGAGGACCAACAACATTATAGAGGTTGCAAGAAGTAGGTGGACGGATGCGGCCCTAGACTGTTCGTCGTGGCATTCTATGGGGGAGGCCCATTTCTGGCAGATGACTTCTGTAGGCTGAAAATAGTGATGAGGGGCAATAAAAAAAATAGCTTTCTAAGTAAAACCAAAATAACATGTCCATTTTCCAACAGAAATTTGCGAGGACCCGGAGTTTCCTCGCCCGTACATGATGAAGCGCCCTGATCCCCATGAGAGCTTCTATGCAGCTACCGATATTATACACCATGTAAGTACCTAGATTGACCCTTTCAAGGTGTCAATGCACCCGGGGTCGAGTAATTCAGCTGAACTCCATGTGCACTTGTTAAATAACATACAATTAATGACGACACGTCGTTGCCAGTAAAATATATAACATTGGAAAATAAATGAACCAGACAAGTGCAAACAAGACTCGTGCCTTGAGGGTTCTGATCTCTAAATTATTTCGAAATCATTACAGCCTTTTAGAGTTTCACCACTTTTTCCTACAAACAACAAGCCACTTTAGGGGTAAAAATAAATGCCTTAATTTAAGAATTGTTCCTTTATTTGTGTCACAAAGCCTTCTAGAATTAAAAATTTCAGAATTGTGAGATTCTTATCCTTAAGTTTTTTATTTTCGCAATTTACATACAGAAATTAGACATTTATTACTAATATTAATTAATAATTAAAAATTAGTATTATTTAATTGAGTTAAAAAAAACCATTAAAACCTTGTTTTTTTTAGGGCACTAGTAGCTCACAGGTTTTTATATTTGGTACCTTAGTAAGGGACCTAAAAATTGTAGTCTGCTCACTTTGTTAATTCCTTTAGTTCCTTATATTATTATGTTAAAAGCCCCATGACAAAATGCTATAAGTCATTATTGTCGATGGTGTTGCGGGTGGTATTGTGGGCACCATGCCATTATGTATAAAAAATACATATGACCATGCGCCGCCTCAGTCCTGAAATTTCTGACTCTGGTGTTTAGGGTTCCGTAGTCAACAACACAAGGAACCCTTATCTGTCTGTCTGTCTGTCCATGTATGTCACAGCCACTTTATTCCGAAACTATAAGAGCTATGCTGTTGAAACTGGGTAAGTAGATGTATTATGTAAACCGCATTAAGATTTTCACACAAAAATAGAAAAAAAACAATAAATTTTTGGGGTTACTTACTTATACTTACAACTGAAACTAAAAAAAAAACATTGAACCCGTACGTGTGGGTAGGTCTTCAAAAATGATATTGAGGTTTCTAATATTTTTTTTTTTCTAAACTGAATAGTTTGCGCGAGAGACACTTCCAAAGTGTTAAAATGTGTGTGTCCCCCCCCCTGTAACTTCTTAAATAAGAGAATGATAAAACTAAAAACAAAATATGATGTACATTAATGTAAACTTCCAAAAAAAATGGTTTGAACGAGATCTAGCAAGTAGTTTTTTTTTAATACAACATTATTAAAATATCGATCAAAGTTACAACGAACTACAATAACTTTTATACTATGTTTCTTGCTGCAACGGAACCCTTCATGGGCGAGTCCGACTCGCTCTTGACCGCTTTTTTGTTTAGCCTCATGCCGTGTTGTATTCGGGCACTTTAAACACTATCTAAGCCATTTCATCCAAGTGATCAAGCTTCTTATTTAATCTGTGGTTCATAAAGCGCCCGAATCCAGCCCTGAACTCCACAAAACAGCCAAAGATAGCATTTGTTTTGGAAAATCTAAAATGGTGTAGGTATCCTTAGAGCATTGCAGGTGGGTGTATCCGAGCCGTATATTTCATTCTAAACGACATTTCCTACGTCATTTCGTAACGTCCACAGAATAAGTGTTTTAGAACAACATAAAATTGTAAGATCATGTACAATATAAATGTATATTATGTGTATAGTTTTGTATGTATATTGATTGTGTGAATATTTGTTTTGTTGTTATGTGTATTAGTTTTTTTTTCAATTAAGTTTGAATCAATTTGTATTACATAATCACGTACGATTCTCCCTTTAAACCGTACCTTTATCTTTCCTCCCAGCACTTTTTTGGTTTTATGTCAAGTTAATCACCTGTCATTGGCCTGCAATCAACTCTTGTGGCACCACTACCGGTCCGCTGAATACGCCAAAAAAAAGAAGAAGAAGAAGATAAGTGTTTTAGTCCTTATTCTGTGGTTACATCTGTTGCATTAAAAATGTACCAGAAATCTCAAAAAAGTTAAACGCCTACAATCATTTTGAATGGTGAAACAGTTCACGACCAAGGATCATGCTAATGTTCCTATGTTCACCGTAAGATGTCACCTGCCTTGGCTGGCGTGCCAACCAAGGCATGATGCCATCTTACAGGGAACGAGCTGTACTCCTACTACCGCGTACCATGTCTATGGCCATGTCACTTTCATTTCAATAGGGTTTTCTGTTCATTCTTTATCATCATTTACTAAAGTAACGAGCGAATAAAGTACACAACATTAGTTTATTTAACAGGCATGGATAGGATGTAGGTTACTGTTACTGTTAGCCTGAATCATCCCATAGTTGAGCAAAGGCCTCCCCCCATATCCTCCAGTCACTACGATCCTGTGCTATTGTTTGCCAATCTGTGTTAAAGGCATCTATTTCATCGCGCCATCTCCTGCGTGGTCTGCCGCGACGTCGTCTCGCTGTATCAGGGGTCCACATAGTGGTTATTTTGGCCCACAGCTCATCAGGCATGCGACAGACATGTTCAGCCCAATTCCACTTCAGCTGGGCGGCTTTTTCTCACACGTCGGCGATTTTAGTTTTGGAGCGCAGTGTGGTGTTTCGAATCCGGTCGGTTAACTCCCAGAATACTGCGCTCCATCGCCCGTTGGCAAACCATGAGTTTGGATTTCAGAATATTTGTCAAAGACCAAGTTTGCGAGCCATATGTGAGAACGGGAAGGATGCACATGTCCATAAGTTTGCGCTTTAGTATTATCGGAAGGTTTCCCTTCATCAGCTCCTTCATCGACCAATAACTCCTCCAGGCGTTCTCAGTGCGTCTTGCAATTTCTCTATCCTGCCTGCCCGCCTGGAGGGAAACTATCTGACCGAGATAGATGTAATCTTGGACATAGTGCATCGCTTCACCGTTGACTGCTATTTGATGTTTGGTACTGTTGGTCATTACTTTGGTCTTTGACATGTTCATCTTCAATCCAACCGCAAGGCTTGCATTGCTCAGGTCTTCGAGCAAGTACTGTAGTTCGGATGCTGTTGAGGAGAACAATGTCGTCAGCGAAGCGAAGGTTAGTCAACCTTGCCCCACCGAATTCAATGCCTCTGTCTTCCCAATCGGCCGCCAGCTTTCTGAAGATCTCTTCGAGGGTACTACTGAAGAGCTTTGGTGAAAGTGGGTCGCCCGGTTTGACACCTCTTTCTATGGGGAATGATGGTCCTGATGATTGTATTTTTAATGATGCAGTACTATTAGAATAAATACGTTTTATGAGGTTCATATAGGTAGATTCGATGTTTTGGTTTTGGAGAGCGTTAAATATGGCCAAATGAGAGATACTATCAAATGCCTTAGAGTAGTCAACAAAGGCTAAATATAATGGGATGTTATTTTCGTAGTGTTTTCCTAAAATCTGATTTATTGTATGGAGATGATCGGTGGTTGCGAGGCCTGCGCGGAAGCCAGCCTGTTCAGGAGGTTGCTCTAGATCCAGCTGACCACATATTCGACCTTCGATGACCTTTCTAAAAGCTTTGTAAATGTGCGAGATAAGACTAATGGGCCTGTAGTTATTTATATCTGTCTTGTCCCCCTTTTTGTGCAGCAGTATCACGTTAGAGTGGCAAAACTGCTTTGGGAATTTACCTGTTAATAAAATACTATTCAAAAGGTTGGTGATATGCTGTATGAGAGTGTGCTTGCCTATTTTAAGAGCTTCTGTGCTTATGCCATCTTCACCGGGCACTCTGCTATATTGCATTTTGCGAAGTGCGTAATGTACTTCCTAACCAGTAATGGGCGGGATGGAAACAGGGCAACAGAAAATTTCTGGATCAGTTATGTATGTTGAATCTATTTTTCCAGGGTCTGAATAGAGCTGTCGATAGAAATCCGTACATATATCTAGAACCTTGTCGCGATTTTGATGTTTTTTGCCGGTGTTGTCTTTTATACTAGTTATCCAAGATTTTCCTCTTGAGATACCTTGTTTTGCAATTTTAAGCGAGCGATTGCGTTACAAAGCTATTTGAACTGCCTTTTCGTTGTAAATCCTGATATCCTTCCTGATGCTTCTTTTCACTTCTCTATTTTTATGTTTGTTCTGTGGATCTGTTATGTCTTTAGCTAAAATATATCTTTCTTCCATTAATTTCACTGTTTCTGGTGATAGTTTTTTAAGTTTGCTCGAAGTATGTTTTAGTTTACTGCTTGCTATTTGAATGCAATTTTCAATGTTGCTAAATTGTTGTTGTACATCGTCAGGATTTAAATCTAAAAGAGAGAAGCTATTCTGAAGTTCTAAATTGAATTGTTGCTTATTAATTATAAGTGTTTCTTTGTCTAATCAACGAAACATCGAAATTTTAGTCCATACAAGTAATTTAGATGTTATTTTCGCTATTAGTCCACTGTTTTCTTCAACCAAATATGATTCGCCGCAAATAATGACCAATATAAAAGCCAACAACAGTAATTTCAGTGTAAAATCATACTCTGTTCGCCCATAGTTGTATGAAAAAGCAACCACCTTAAGACTCGACATGTATGAATTTTATTTTTATTTTGTTATTTTTAATTGATGTTTGATTATCTTTAGTAAGTAGGAAACTGCGTAGTTTGTAAATTTTCTGATATTCGTGCATGCTCTTAAATAAAAACTTGCCGATCTGTAATTGTATACCTAAATTGGCCAATCCGACTTATCTGTCTAATGTTTGTACGCTGAAAAGCAGAATCTAGCGATCTTACCTATACCTAACAACCTAACATCTAATGCATTTTGTATTGAACCAAGATTCATAAACAATAAATGATTTAAAGATTTAATGAGTTCATAGAAAATCGCATGGCTTTTCATAGAAAGTATAGACTAGTTTATTGAAAGCTTTGTGGTAAATAACTGTGTTTATAAGGAAAACATTTTATAAATCAGCATTGTATCTGTTTTACCCCCGTCATATTGGAACTATCTGCGAACACGGAGTTCCGTTTTTGTGTAACCAGTCTAATTGCGGGCCAATCAAAATATCATTATCACAGTAATTATGATATCCCGCTCATGTTAATTACGCTGTAATTAAAATGTAATGTTAAGCGCTAGTCTATGTCATAAAAGTCACAAATAGTAGCTCCAAGGAGCTTGAATTTGGGTAGTCTATAATTTTATAGTCTACTCAACCGATAATTAAAAAAGAAATGCGACTAAAATTAAATGTGACCAAACATTTCAAACTTTTTCTGAGAATTTTAGCTCAATAAATGCGTCTCTCTTTCACTCTTTTTAATTATACTAGTATACAGCACCGTCCTACTCTAATCTATGGTTGCCATGAATCAAAAATAGAATCATTAATTATTATTGAGGGAGCAGAATACAAATTTTCAGTCCAGTATCGATTCGGCCAACTTTCAGTGTGGTATTTAAATAATTAAGATAATTGGAGTGCAATCACGAGGCGAGCATGGGACCAGCATTTAAAGGCGCAATAGATTGAAGGAACATTTTTGTATGAGGCGGAGAACGCGAGCGCACTATAGGATACCGTAGTTTTGTGTATCACATTTTTTTGTTGATGATTCTCTAATTCATTTAATAATAAACAAGTAACCAAATCTTACAAAAAATTATAACGAATAATAACTAAAATTGGACATCAATTTTAAAAATGTGGTATTTTTGTGTTTTTTTTTATCGAGTGAAGTAATTCTAATAGTATATTGAACTTATGATTTCACTAGATATGAAGCTTGAAAATACCATATATTTTTGTATTCTTGGAAACTATAAGAACTCTAATCAAAAACTTAAAAATTCTAGAGCTCATTATAGTCATTTCGTGAACCTATAGTGCCTTAATATGGCAGCCTATGACTATTTTATGATGAAACCATAATAATAAATCTAACCGAAGCAAGGCCCAGTTACATAGCAATGAGGTTAGCACGCCCCACGTCGCTAAGTTGCCCGATTCAAGTCAAAGTGCATTAATTATTCAAGAATGTCAGTTCTGTTCACGTAGGAATTATTTAATCTATGCTTGTATTATGTATGACGTCGAAATTTTAATATTTAATGCCACTGTTCGGGAATAATCCAAAACTACGAGTAGAACGCTATTGAATCAATGAACATAGCTCATAAATTGTGTCGCAGATGTATATTTGGGGCATATATGTATCATGCATAAAATTAATCATATTTTTAACTTAAATTCTGAAAAACTGAAGCATATTGTCAGCCGTCCTTGTCAATAACATGGTGCACGGCTCTTGCCGACATTTTCGGAAAAGTGAATTTGTCTACATATATTTCAATTTTTTTTAGTGGTTTTTTGTGTGTTATTTTTATTTTGGTGCCATTTTAACCAATGTAGCTCGATTAAAGAGCACAAGTGTAGTGAAATGAAATGGAAGTGAATTGCGTGACTTTTCAAATCGGTGGAAATTGCCTACCAAAGTTTTAGTAAAACGGCCATCGTTTTACTAAAACATGACTTGACTGTGTCTTTGACCACTTGGAAGGAGTTTAACGTTGCAAAATATATAGAAAATACAATAATACATTTATTTACACAATGAATAATACAAGTAGATATTTTTTTAAACATGAAGCAGCTGTACTACCTGAAAACCGCTGCTGACGATCTAAAGGTAGCTCAACTGTTCCAAATCACTACCGACGGAAGCGATCAATAATTAAAACATGAAAATGGTAAATGCACAATGCCAAGCGGCGCCAACTTAAAATAAAAAAAAGGTCCACTCGCATTTCACTATAAAAATGGTTGAAAATAATTACATTTATACTGAATTTTGTGCCGTGGTGTGTCCGGCCTAAGAATATACCAAACCGTCTCCTTATCGCCTCCGTTATTAGAGGATTACACCAGGGGAGGATAGCAGCATCCACTTGAATACTATACACCCAAAAAGCGTAATGATTATGACAAATTAACCTCTTTGTATTCACCTTGTCCAGCACTGGACGTATTCAGGCTGGTGATGATGATGATAACTGACTTTTACACAGTATCGTGCGAAAAAGTAGGTTTTAACAAGCGTATGAACTATTTTATCGAGTTCCCGACTTTTTTCAATTTACAAAACTGATAGTTGCAATAAATGATGTTTCTTTCGAAGTTCAAGTATTGCTTTGCATGGCGCTCCTTAGCGAAGTTCGTGTAAGCCCTGTGCTAAAGTTCTATGCACTCTCTAAGTCTACAAAGTCCTGTTGATGTTGGTCCATGACAAAGGATTCCAAAAGCAGCGTCATTAAGTAGTGACACGTTTAGAAGACCACATCCAGAGTACAGTCGGCTCGATGAGATTTAACATAGTATCAGCGTAGTATCAGCTTTATAGTAGTATTTAGCCCCTAGTATCAGCATACTCAAGTCCAGGTTGAAGCGCTGGCTTATTGAGCAGACCTTCTACACTTTCGAATGAGTTCACTAGCCTCAAATAAATTAAACGAGCAAAGCAAGTTCTCTGAGTCAACTTGGAAGAATCGGCGTTTGTACGTATGTATGTTTGTCCGAACATAACTTCCGAACCGTTAGTTCGATCTTCATGAAATTTGATTGGGGGTAGATAGTATTGGTACAATTTGTTGGTAAGGTTATGAGCTATATCGGTCGTATATTATGTAGTTTTTGAGATATTAGGGTAAATCAAAAATATTAAAAAACCAAAACCGATCTAGGGTACTTCCACTAATCCTACAACGCTGAAATTTGGTATGTTTGTAGCTTTTGTCACACAAATACTGGGAAAAGTCTAAAATTGAAGAATTTCGAAACTTGTACTCTATAAAACAATAACCAGTATAACTTCCATTGTTAACCTCCCGTTTCTAGGAATTTGAACGACGTTGTAGGTCTAACTTTTCGAACCACACGTACGTACATTTTATTGAAAGAAATAAGGTAACCTACCTAAATCTCGTGTATTCGCGAGGTCTTAGGGCGGGGCAAACCACAAGTCTAAGTACCCTAGGTAATCCTAGAAGTATCATATTTTTTTGTACATTTGTTTTTTTTTATTATTGTTTAAGTACGATGTGTACAGTGTGTCCCTTTTGACTCATTTTGTGATATTTTTTTGACGTGTACCTTTAGGTGAAAAAATTACTATCTGAATATCTGGCATACGACTAAACAAACTATATAATATTTGGAAAGTGGCACCATCGTAATCAGTTCAGTTTTCTGATGTAACAAGAAAGACGGAGACGTAGTTATCATAATTATGTGCTAATTAGCCTTTTGCCCGCGGCCTCGCACGCGTGGTGTCGGGATCAGAAACAGTCTCCCTTTCCCTCTTCTGCTCCAAATACCATCAAAATCCGGTAAGCCGTTACGGAGTTGAGTAGAAACACACATAACTAATAAATATTCTAATAGATAATAAATATTCTATAATTCGATTCCTAACCCTAGTTTTAGGTAAAACTATACCAATTTTTATTAAAATCCGTCAAGTAGTTTCAGCCTAAATTAGGATTACAAAAAAATATTATGTGCAGATTTGGCCCAATTACGGTTTATTATAGATAATACTAGTAACTTGCACCGGCTTCGTACGGGTAGAATACGGGTACGATATACTTTATCGAAATTTTGTACTTATTACTTGGTGCACCAAAGCGGCGTATAGTTTTTGTACTTATTACTTGGTGCACCAAAGCGGCGTATATTTTTTATAACTCTTTACTTGTATGCCCTATAGTTTTCAACTTCGATAGTTTCTTAATGCTGACTGTACACAGGTCACACAGGTTATATTCTGGTACGTTTGTCCCATCACGCTATTGTAAGGCACGCTTTTGTTTACCAGCTGGGTTTGGCTGGAATTTGCTCGGCCTTTAAGATTAACTACGGCCTTTGCCAAACACAATTGGATTCTATCTGAGCCCAACCCTGATGACAGGTCAATATTAACGGCGGTCGCGGTGCCGTCAGCTTCAGTAAACTAATTGTAAGTTGTATAAGTGCCTACTCAGCTTTGATGCTAAAATGCAAATCTTGATTATGAATTTAATAATAAGTATAGCATTTTGCCCTTTTGCCCTTTTGCGTGACTTCACATGCATGGATGTCAGTATTAAAAGCTGTGCCCCTACTGCCCCCTAACACAGCTAAATTCCCCCCTTTTTGGGGAAAATACAATACCAATCAAAAATCGTCAACGACAAATAATTATATGAAATTTTAGAACCTGTAAATCAAGTTTTGTCAAGATTAGTTGAAAAATTCGACCTGTGCGCGAGTACCAACATACAGACAGATGAAAGAAAAAAAAACCAGTTGTTACTACGACTTCGCTCGCTCGGTCAAAAAGTGTTTGTTCACCCACTTGTTCTTGTACCCACTTTGGCCGTATTTACGTAGAAAGCAGGTTTCTGAGGCCTATATAGCCGCCAACTTCCATGTCCATCTTCCATCATCTTCTAACTCAGTAAAGTTCAGGTAAGTTATTAATACTTAAAAATAATAATAAATAAATAATGCTGGACAGTTCACACAACATTATCTAGCCCCAAACTAAGCAGAGCCTGTGTTATGTGTACTAGATAACTGATATACTTAATAAATTAGTTAATGATAACTTAATATGTAGTTAGAATCACAACAATAAATTAAAACTAATGAAAGGTAAGTTAAAACTATACAACTTATGAAAAAACTGCTTTTGTAGTTTTAAGTAATAGTTATTACCTCCTTGTTGTTATACATTTTATCCTGAAATATCATAGGGTTCCCGAGATCTCATTCAAAACGTGTGCGAAACAATGATTTTTGATATTAATTTTTTATCGAGGCTTTATTTATATCGTGTTTTAATATTCCAAAATATTAGACTCGTAGAAGCCGTAAATACTGAGTTCTAGAAAGATTTTGATGGGCAAACTGACATACTACGGCGTCTGAAAGCATTTAATTCACGGCCTCGAACTCACGGACTACGAGGACTACATTCTAGATAAATTTTGTTTGGTAATTGAAATATACCGCACGTTAAGCCATATGATGATAATGTAATATCGTAAACGTGTGATGTTGCGCGCAGATTGTTAACACCTGCGTCGGCACACACAAGTGCCAAAAACCTGCTTTCCACGTGGTATGGCCCTTTCTGCTCCCGGGCGCTGATTTCCCAAGGGAGGCACAGTCGCGCGCGGTGCGTAAAATATACCAATTGAACGTTAATTCTTAATGAGTATCATTGTCCGTGCCGTTAATATTAATTGAATTTTTCACAATACCGCGAGGAACTCTTTAATTAATCCGCCTGTTCAAGCTCAAATTACTCCCAGGAAAGGAGAAGGAATTCCCAAAAGTGGAAACACTGTTAATCGAAAGTGAATAAGGAGATTTTGGGTTGGTTTAGCCTGACACCAACTGCTTATCCAAAAGATTTCGATAGAAATAAATAGAAAATATGACCATCAGCTTTGAACCTTTGGATCATTTTATGATATCGCTTTAGTTCTTCTGTTATGGTGTTGTACATACATGTTTCTAAATAAATGAATAAAAAACATGCATTCGGTCGTTATTTCTTAATTTGGAATACGACGGATTCTCAGCATTGAGACTATTTCAAGCTGGTTGGTTGATTCGTGACATCATTGAGTTGACACAGATCACTATCTATCTATATCCAAGCCTACATTCGCCAAATCAAATCAGTCTTCGGCAAACAGAGCTGAGCATCAACTGGCAAATAGCAAAACGGGCGCATTCTGAAACCGCCACGATCCGATGACGCGTGCTAAAGTGAATAACCGCAGCACAGCTGGGGAAGGACAACTGGGCTGCTCGGTAGAAAAGTTTCCACGACGACCACGACTGTCCGCAACAGCTGACTAAACGAAGCCAAAGTTTAAAAAGCGACCACCATACATTTCTTATTAAGCAATTAGGTATATGCGTAGCTACCGGACAACCAATGTGTTACTTTAACATGTAACGGAAGCAGTTTTAAAATATTATTTCCGACGGCATCATCATTAATCTACTGCTGGGCATAAGCCACTTCAAATACGTGCCACTGAGCCCAATGTTCGGCTCTGCTCATCCACTCTCAGCGGCTGCCTTTTGTAAGTCTACATCGATAGGCACCTAGCCGGGGGGTGCCCCACGCTACGTTTGCCAAGACGCGGTCTCCACTCAAGAACTCGCTTACCTTAGCGATTATCGGTTCTTCGGTATACATGGGCAGCCATTGCTCCTTCAGTCAGCTAATTCGAAACCCGTATTTCCGACGTAATGCGGCTGGTAGAAAGTGGATGAGAAGAGCTGTAAATCGGTCTAAATGGCGAGCATTGGGAGAGGCGTATGTCCAGCAGTGGACTGATACAGGCTGATGATGTTTTCCGACGTCCTAAACACAATTACTCACAAGCGATTTCTCATTGGTCTCTGGCGACACAAATTGCGTTGTGTAGTTGAGTAATCTGAAGTGGTGCGGATCTTTTGGTTCAACGTATACAAGTGCGTCATCAGTCTTCTTCTTTCGTTTTTCTCCGTGACAGTCAGTTTTCGAAGTTTTCAGGGCTACGCCTTACTTAGAGTTTCGAGTATTACAAATATACGTATCGTGGTCGAAATCGAAATCAGAGAGATACACGAACTTATTTCACGCCTTGCAAAAACAGTTCACAAGATATATTTGTCCGAAGATAGTTACAATAATGTTTATTTCACATATTGAGTTATTAAGTATACTGAGTTTATTAAGTATAATTACATATACATACATAATAACTCAACGATTTCACATTATATGTTGTTAGAGTAGTAACATCTTGTACTCTCTGGCTAAAACAGGTTGTACGAAGGAGATGTCAGCGTAAAAATTACTTAATTTCAAACCGTGAAAGACAGTTTATGTATATTGATCACAGAATAAGTAAATATGCATACAAAAATTACATAACTTCATAATAGTTGTTCAAAGCTCTGGATGTGAAATCAAAAAACCGATTTATCTATTTTCTTATTCTCATAAACCACAGACCTAGACAGAATGCTATATAGGGCGCGTCCTAGGTGGACGTGACCTATGAGGTAATGCACTGTTCATAGGCAGAGGTTACCGCTTAACATCAGGTGGGCCATCACAGATAGTTCCGTCATTCAGTAGTAAAAAAAAAAGACCTATAATTATTATGGTCTTTCCTCTAAACCCTCTGAGGAAAGTATTTTTAACTTTATCCAATTTCTAGTATATTATTTTTGAATCCAGTCAAGTCAAATTCTACGTAGTAAAACGGTGTCAGTAAAACTAAGATCTACTAGAACAAAATCCAACTTTCGAAAATACACACAATTACTAATATTAACTACACCACACATATGCTTTCAATCTGAGTGAACCAGTCAAATTAACACAAAAACTACACGAAATAATGTCAAAAAAGCAATGTAAAATGATATAATTCAAATTCAAATTCAAATTCAAAATCTTTATTTCAGGGCTACTGAGAAATGCACTAAACCTAAACAGTAAGCCCATATCAACATAGACTAGTGGTTCGCCCCGAACTGAGACCTCGCGAATACACGCGAGTTAGGTAGGTTAACTTATTTCTTTCGAAAAAATATACGTATGTGTGTTTTAAAAAGTTAGACCTCCAACGTCGTTCAAATTCCTAGAAACGGGAGGTCAACAATGGATGTTATACTGGTTATTGTTTTATAGAGTACAAGTTTTAAATTCTTCTATTTTAGACTTTTTCTAGTATTTGTTTCATAAAAGCTACAAACATACCAAATTTCAGCGTTGTATGATTAGTGGAAGTACCCTATACCCTGGTTCAGAATTCGAGATATTTTTTGTAAACAAAGGGGATACCATAGCAAAAAAATAGGTGCTCTGTGGTAGTTTATTAAATTAGGCCAATAAACAGGCTAGGCATGTTATTCTAACTCATATCTGATAAACTATAAAGTAATCAATATTTTGTCGTGAAAATTTTTGAGTTACTTCGGTTATTAACAAAGTTATCAAGCAAAAATATATTTGTTCGTACAAAAATATTTCATGTTACTTGAAACACTGCAGAGATTCTAAACAATGGGCTTTGTTTTGAAAGCCGGTCCCCATTTTGTTAATTTCATTCGTTTCTCCTCATTTCCCGAATACGAATGTGCTTTTCGCACAGTTTTACAATGGAATGGTCATACTGTATCAATAGGTAAGAGTTATATATAACATTTTGCCGTTTACACATTGACTTTTCAGATAAACTTAGGTAGGTAGTGGGTTTGTGTTTATTTGCCGCAAATTGAAGGTACATACCGCGCGAGCGAACCCGCTGGCGGATATTACAAAAAATTTATAAATTGGTAAGACGTAGGAGAAGCCGCTGGTCACTACTAGTAAAACATGATCCACGCAAAAAAAAATTTTTACCTCTGGCTTGTCTCTGTTTGTTTACAAAAAATATCTCGAATTCTGAACCAGGGTATAGAGGTTTTGGTTTTTTACATTTTCGATTTACCCTAATATCTCAAAAACTACATAAGTTAAGTAACGTAAGTTTTGCATTTCAAATTTCAAATTTCAGCGAGGGGATTTCTTAATGACACCACATTTGATCTGATATTCTCACCTTTTTTTTTTTACCCCCTCTTGGACCCCAATATCTCACTAACCCCCTGACTGATATAGCTTATAACCTTACCACAGATAAAATAATACTATACTAGTATTATTATTATTCCACGATGGTGCAACCCACTGTGAAAAGAGGCCCATTGAGGCTCTGCCTACCCCCCTTCGGGGAAAAAGGCGTGTGTCTATGTTTGTATGTATGTACTAGTATTAGTATTATACCTTACCAACAAATTGTACCAATACTATCTACCCCCGAATCTAATTTCATGAAGATCGGATAAACATACATACATACATACAAACGCCGATTCTTCCAAGTTGACTCATAGAACTCGCGTCACTCGTTAAATAAATAAAATGCAAAGTTTCAAGTCAAAAAATGGCGCTATCTCTTTTTTTCCTTTTTTTATTATTTTTGTGGAATATTACAGCAAATTAGGCAATGTCAAGTATTAAATTCAAGTGATAAAAATATTTAATAAAAAACCCACTAAAAAAAAAATCACTTGACATTGACTAAATTGTTGCATATAATGGACAGAAGCCATTACCTAAGATATAATGCACAGAAGCCATTACCTAAGATGAGATAAAACAGAAGTCAAGTAGTCAAGAGTCCATAGAGAAATTTGTTATATATGGTCAAGATCATCACAAGATCACAAGAGTCTCCGTCAAGTCATAACCCAGCTTAAAATGGTGGCAGAAAAAACAAGGTTTTGGAGGACAAAACCATTCCGAAAAGACACGTGATCATGTGCTCTTTATATATGTTACACCGGTTAAAATGCCACTAAAATTACACAATATAACACAACAAAACTAAATTAAATCAAAAATTAGGACATTTTACTCATAAATGGCGGATTGAATCTCTAGCTATTCTCATTGGCCTGTACAAGCGATGACAGCACGAAAACCCACAACCAATGACAAACTTCACGAGCCCTACATCCGAGCCGGCCAATTTAGCAGCTGTCACTGAGCCCAATACGGCTTTACCCGTAGGAATCACTAATTGTTTAACATTTATTTTGGGTCCAAGGCTAAATTTTAAGAGTAACTCTTAAAATTTAGCCTTAGACCCTAAACGTTAACTCGTAAACGAGCTATTGACCTAAATGCTCTGAATAAGTAATTATGTTTATTGATGAAATTATTTTGAAACTATGTTTAATTATTTCCAGCTCGGATGATTACATTAGTAGACATAACCTATTAGCTATCGAAAAGTTTCATTATCCACCTTCCACTATCAGCTCGTTGTCACCTTATTACTATTAATATTAGAGCTAAATTGGTGCAAATGTTTAACATGAAAGTGTACGTGAAAATTCGACTACAAGATACCATTGTTAGTGACACAGCTGTGAAACTACAATAAAAGCTTTTAACTACACTCAAATCGAAAAATTCGAATTACGAATTCAAAGACGGTTCTATACAGACGCACTTTATAGACGCATATACAAAAAATTAAGAATAAAACTCATTATAGTACCGCCAACTGTATCATAAAACTCATTATAGTACCGCTATCTTTTTTTTTATTAATTCATTAAACCTGAATATGAAAAAAAGGCGCACGCATGCGAAGTTCAAACTGTGAAAAAATGGCGCACGCATGCGTAGTTTCCCGCGCTTCCCATACATTTTTTGTTGTAACCTACCTACTTTGTTTAATTTCAATTTTTCCTATGAGTGAAGATAAAGTAGTGTATGAAACTGCATATAACTTAGGTATCAAAACACTCGAGTCAACCCATTATCGCATTCGGCTTCAGACTCTCGTGTTTTAATACCCCTTCTTATATGACAGTTGCATAAACTACTATTGTATAGTGTTTTAACTTCAAAACCTAATTATACGACGCTGCCAAACCGGCAGATAATTGATAAATAAATGTTAAGGCACAGAATAAATAATATTAGGGTAAAATATTGTTGCTTACTGACATAGAACAAAGTATCATAAACTAACTCAATTATTCCCATTTGGGATGGAAATTGGTAGAATTTAATTACCAATCTATTGTCAAATAAACGACAATTATCATCATCATCACTATCAAGAAGTCTGGTGCTATACATAGCCATCTCTCGTAAAATACCACGATGAACAGTCTAGTGCCGCCTCCACCCACCAAATACCTGCAATCTATAAAATGTCTTTAAAAAGTAAAAGTAGTAAGTACTCAGAGCATAGCTCTCTTCGTAGACCTCTACGCTGTATTATACCAAAACCGATTTTAAGATAAAACTATAGTTCGCCCCGAACTGAGACCTCGCGAATATACGCGATTTAGATAGGTTACCTTATTTCTTTTGAAAAAATATCTATGTTATGTACGTGAGTATACCTATCCACATAAAATGAACGTAGTTATTGTACTTCATATCCAAGCTTCAAAACGCATCGATAGCGCGATCTAACTTTCAGACATGATTAGCATTGCCATCTAGTTGTGGATTTGCTACTTAACCACCAAAGATTACGTTTCTCATCGCAAAAAATTGGTATTACAAGGACAATCCTCAATTTTCGACTTCTCCCTGTAGTTTTGCAAAAATACCTTTCTAACCATATTGACTGCCAGTTCAATTCTGCATCTGGCTTGCAGACTTTCTGAGGGAAAGATCCATTCGAGCAGTTATTGATGGCTGCTCGTCGGATCAATTGGCTTAAAACGTCGGGGTACCTCAGGGGTCTGTGCTATCTGCCACACTTTTTCTGCTGCACATTAATGATCTGCTAATGCCCGGTATCATTGGGTATGCAGACAACAGCACGTTGTGGAGAGATATGTTTCCACTGCCCAATCTAGGCAGATTGAAATTCAGGAGCTAAGAGATGAGATGCTGCAGCGTCTGAATTGGACTCTTAAGGCCGTATCCGACTGGGGTGATGCCAATCTAGTCAAGTTCATCGCCTCTAAAACGCAGGCTTGTCTCTACTCGGCGAAAAAAATACAGTTTCTCCAAGTTCCTGTATTTCGAGATGTACCTGTAGCTATAGGGGATAAACTCGATCTCTAGGGTGTTTCACTTACGCCTACTCTCAAATTTGGCTCCTACATCGAATCTAAGGCAAAAAACAGCTGCCATGAAGCTAGGCATCCTGAATAAGGAAAAGCGTTACTTCACGCCAGGACAGCTTTTGAGTCTATATAAAGCTCAAGTCCGAGCTTGTATGGAGTAGGTACTGCTGCCATATTTAGGATGGATCCGCCAAACACCAGCTTGCTGCCTTGGACTCGATTGAACGCAGAGCTTTCAGGCTTATTGGAGAGCAACATATGGCGGAGACTAAGATCCAGAGTACCGAGCACCGCCGTAAAGTCGCTTCGATCTTCTATAGGTTACATTTCGGGGAATGCTCCCAGAAACTTCACGATCTGATCCCACCATCTCGTTTTCACCATATAACGAGCAGACGCACGGCTCGGTACCATCCTCACCTCATTAGTATACCCTCTATTCGTACTAAACGATTCAGTTCTACCTTGATAGTGTGTACTGCTAAGGAGTGAAATACCCTACCGACGTCTGTCTTTCCTGAAAACTATAATCTGGGTCTCTTCAAGGCTAGAGTGAATAGGTGCCTTCTAGACCTTTGTGCTTCATCTTCGGCCACATCGTCAGTTACTAACAGGTGAGATCGTGGTAATCAGAGGTCTATCATAGTTTAAAAAAACGACTTCTTTAAACATTTACTGAGATAAAATAGTTTACCTAGCGTAAAGACAGGGCAGATGACGTGTAAAATTACAGTCAGCTTTCTGGTGCCAGAATCTGATTTTATACACCAACGACAGCCAGTCTATAACTTGGTTTGCACGCGAGCGGTCGTGTTTGGTGCAATTTTTTTAGATGAACCGCGCCTTGATATTCAAATCTATGCGGTAAGTACTCGTATATAATATTTTAAATACCTAACGAAGTAATCTGCTCGTACGCTTTTAAAACGTAGATATAGAAAATAACAATGCTTTGACGATAAGATATTAGCGCAGGGAACAATGAAAGTGAGTTGGTATTTTCATTAAGGCTCGTGAACATTTGTCTTTGTACATTATCGAGATTAAACTATTTCGAAGATAGCTACGGTAGTCAAGCTGTTTAGGTAGGGCTGACAGAAAACTTATTTTAAATCAGTCTTAATTAAGGTATAAGATTCTTATACGCAGATGCTGACATGATAATCACTCCTAGTTTTTAGTAGTATTAGAGCTTTTTTGTGAAAGTATTCGCCCAAGTAAGTACTTCCATACCTATTTGTGCCGCAAAGCATATTGCTCGCATTGCTGTGTTCTGGTTTGAAGGGAATGGTTGCCGGTGAAATTACAGGCACATGAGACTTTTCATCTTTATTTCTCAGGGTGGTGGGTGCCAGTGTAGGTAGACGTGACCATGTGGTAAAGCATTGTTACAGGAAGAGGTTTCCCCTCAGATTGATCATCAGCTTGCTACGTCAGTCATGCAGTTAAAAAAACGAGATTGGTGAGCGTTTTAATTATTGCTTGTTTTTCTAATTAATTTGCTTAAACGAACTATTCAGAAAGAACGCTAGTCACATCTAGAGGTTAAAATTACTAAGCATACTATAAAGAAAAACTTGTTTTTTTTTCTGATAGAATGTGTTTTCAGTCCAAGCAGTTCTGTTGTTTAATGTTTGCTATTCATGGAGGAAGACTAACTATAAATAAATAAACTATATTAGCCTTTGCCCGTGGCGTCGCACGCGTTATGTCGGAATAAAAAGCATTCTCTCTCAGTCTCCCTCCTGTCCCCTACCCCTCTCCCCTTGGCATTCTCTCACTTGATTAATATGCAGCTAATCAATATGATATTTTGAATAGGATAATTTGTGAATAAGGTAATTTATAATTAGTATATTATGAGAACAAAGGAACACAGAACACGCTGATCCTCTACTTATGTATTTATTCAAGCTATCAAACGTCTAATCATCGGGGATTTCCTCTCAGCTTTCATCAGTTCATTATCTGGAAGGAATCTTTCCTCGTCGGTTCACTATTAGAAGTATTTCTTATCTCAGTTTACAAACTTCACTGAGCACAGGCCTTTAGACTCACGACAGTGGCAGTCGGTATTTAATATTAATGAATTAATTCAGAATTATCCACGCCATTGTTCAAATATTTATAGCATTAATTGGCGCTTGCAATTTAGACGTACACTGTTAATCCATTAGGCAAAATGGGTGATCACGGTATAATTAGCAATAAGCTTTCTGGAAACCTTAACAAGTGGATTCTAATTAAAGTGTACAGTTAGAACAATCTGTGACTATCTTATTCATAATTTAGTGAAACTACGGTATTTCGGTATATTTCGGTAACCAAAAATAAATATGTACAGCGCGCCGTTGATATTACAGATTTATTACTGCGTGTTAAAATGCCTATCTGGAGTTTCACTGCGTGATAATATGCATGCTTATAGTTTCACTGCGTGATAAAATGCATGTTTGTTGTTTCACTGCGTGATAAAAAGCATGCTCGGAGTTTTACGGCATGATAAAATGAATGTTTAGAGTTTCACTGCGTGATAATAAAATGCATGCTCAGAGTTTCACTGCGTGATAAAATCTGAAACTAGTAAATCCGTAGAAGATAATATAGCCATTGTCACTGATATAGCTCTTAGAAAAGCAAGATCAAGTGGCAATGGGTGGGCCATATAACTCGGAGAATTGCTGAGGAATAAAGGTTGTCGGTGGTAACCACGAAACGGGCGCAGTCGTGATGCGCTCTATTGTAATTTATTACAAAATATATAAGTGTCGCCAATTATAACTTACAGAGAAAAGGTGAGGGCACGAAGCTGTGTCGTTCTATTGCAAAACACATACATTACGCAGCAGTAGGTAGTAGAGGTTTATTGTGAAAGAGTTCGTCCGGGGAAGTACTACCACCTATTTCTGCAGCATAAGGAATAGTGCTCGCAATGGAATGTTCTGATCTAAAGGGTACCAGTGAAATTACAGGCACATAAGACTTGTCATCTTTACGTCTCAGTGTGGCGGACGCAATGCAATGCCTTATAAAGCGCGTCCAAGGTGGACGTGACCTATGTATGAGATATGAGATATATTGTTCATAGGCGTGGGTCATATGCTTGTTCCGACATTTCAAGTTGTATAATAAACACACGAGATGAAGTTTGGGTGCTATGGGGTTGCGGGCAGAGCGTGGGGTGTATATCCCTGTATATTACAACCGAAATTTCTTCATCCCGTCTCTTCTCTACAGTTTAAAAAGTCGCGTCCGCGTTTGTCCGCGCCCCCTTCGGGACGCGTCCTCGCTTTACGACACTTATATCTGGCGTGTGCCGTCCCTGTACACCAAATCACTCCCACAAATTGCAGGAAAGTGAGAGGAAAAATGTTACACATAAAAAAATTAAGAAATAACTGAAGAAAAAAAATACTATAATTTTTTGCGTTCTAAATAAAAGTGACAAGGAAAAATAATATCACCAAATTACAATTAATGGAAAGTTGCAATAATTTCCATGCCTAAATCACATTCCTAAAACATGTCAAAATGGGCATCTTATGTTGTGACGACTTTAATTACCTTACTAAACGGTGAATATTGAATGTAATGTAACGTATCTCCTAATAACGCCTTCATGCTCCAAAATCCGTCTTGATTGGCATATGACTAACAAGCGGTTACACAATATGTCTGCTGAAGATACATTGTGTAAGGTTACAGACTAGAGAGGCATGTATCAAAATAATAAATCTTTTTTTTTTACAACGTCTATATCATGGAGAAATATTTAAAATAATTTAAGTATATCATCGTTTGTTTTTGTATTTTTTGTAATGATGTACAATAAAGATTAATCGATCCATCAGCGACGCTGATCGGAATTCAACCAACTTGTCCGTAACATATTGGTGGTGCGGCGACCAATTACGGTTGGTCACGCGGCTAATTTATTTTAATGGCCGCTGCGAGGTCTCGTATTTCAAATTGCACTCAAAATCACTCATCGATTGTCAGTAAAGAGCGCGCCGATCAAATTGCACCCGAAAATTGGTTATTTGGAAAGTCCCCATCATATTTGTCAATGTCAAATATCATATTTTGATAAAATTAGTCAGTTAGTTAGTCCCAGTCAAGTAAAACGGTGGCAGCCAAAAGTAGTTCATAATCATAACTAATGGGTCATAAACTAGCTCTTTATAATTGACCTCAAAGTAATTACAAAATAGAAATTAAAAAATAGTTAGTTAGTTATTTTAGAAATCGTTATTAGAAATTTTTAGTTGCAGCAGTAATTACTAAGATTTTAGAGGACAAAATCCATCCATTCAAAAATACACGCAATACACTTGTTTTTATTTGAAAGAAAGAAAGACACCTACATAACATGGAAGCTACACCACACATGTGCTCTAAATTACAACGGTAAATGTCTCCAATGCATGTGACATCACACAATACTCGTATAACTAAAAACAACACCATCGTTTCTTTTTAAAATTGCTGATGATTATCTTAAGTCACTTCACTCCTAAACAGGACAAGCAGCTCATAAATTGACCCTGAAGGCCTCCAAATCTGTAATATCACAAACGTATGCAATTATGTTCTCATGGTTAAATTCTCGATTAAAAGCTTGCGTCCCCTTTCGTTTGATCACGTGTGAAGCTATAGCTATTCTAGACATAGAAATAGGAGATAATTTTTTTATTTCCAATTGAGTTAAATCCTCTATGCATTACTTGTAATTGTTAGGCAGTTTACGTTGGTTTCAGATGTGTCTCTGATGAGGCTCTGCCCATACCCCTTCCGGGAAAAAGTCGTGTATCTATGTACAGTGGCGGAATGAAAACGTTCGTCAGTTTTCAAAGGAATCCCCTTAGCTTGTCGCGAGCACATATTACCTTTTCCAACTATTCTACGTAGCAGACTGCTGTATAGAAAACCATAATTTAAATGTTTATTATAAAGATCAAATTCGCACACCTTTAATCAGTTGCTTGTTTAAGTTTGGAACGACTATTTAAGGTCCCATACCCAAAGAGGCCAAACGAAGCCCTATTGCCCTCGCTCATCCGTCTGTCCATCTCTCTATCACACGGGTCTATAGCGGCTAAACCATTGAAGTATTCATATTTGTATTATATATGTATCTTACTGACCCAAACCCAAAAATAATAACCAAAAATTACTTTGAAGTATGTTTCCCGTACAATTTAAAGTGGGGAGGGAAAAATAAATCTGTCGTACCCTAGCATGTGGAGTATAATTTTAGAGCCTATTAAGTAGAATAATACTGTATTTTTGTTACTAAGTTCAATTTAATTTCCATTTAACACACGAACTAGTTTTTTTAAAATATTCTACATACTTAGTATGAATATTTTACCGAAAAAATATAATATTTTAGAAAATAGAAACATTTTGAGAATTTTCTCATATTTCTATTACAAACAGATTTAATTTTGCGTGTGGATTAACTAAACTTAGGCAAATTATAACTTCTACATTTGTTACGGAACCACAAATTATATAATAGTTTCTACGACGGAAACCTGAATGCGCGAGGTCCGATGCGCACTTGGCCAGTTTTGTATTGAGTTAGCCAGAAGTTTTGTCATTTTATTCGTAGACTATCTGTTATTCAATCGCTGCTATTATCCGTTGTCATGGTAACTGAAGGTTATTTTCGTAATATTGACAATACTGTGTCGGTAAAGCAGTACCATTGCAATACTATGTCGGTAAAGCAGTACCTATGCTTTTTGCATTGAACAACCAAAAATACGAACATTTTCATTCCACCACTGTACCTATGTTTGATTCTTGTAGAGGCAACTTTAGATGTACACGTTTTTGTGATGGATTTGTAGGTTCTAAATTTAATACCTTAACCTAATAAAGTTAAAAATTCTAGCAAGTACCTGAAACAAAAGTTAATTTTTTTTACCAAAGAGTTCCCAGTTGGACTGATAAAAGCAACTAATGATCCTTTGGTTATTCCTGTCGAAAGTTGGAGAATAAAGTTTCGAGATATCTCAGCGAGTTTCAGTGAGGTTTATTTAAGTGGTTTTCGATAGTTTTGCTCAAGAATTCATTCCGATTGAATGGCGCTATGACAGTCCTATTACATTTTGTCGCCTGTTTGGTTTTGTACTTTTCGAGATATATATTGAGAGTATTGAAGTTGGAACTATGGCTTTTCTATGATTATCTTTGAATAATCTAAGTATATCTTGATAACCTATGGACAGATGTCGCTCATATTCGAAATGTATTTATAATTGATTACAAAATGTTTCTGCCAAATATAATAAAAATCGGCAGGTAAATGGCACCGCAGGAAACTTCCCCCCTTTTTCGGGAAAATACCCATCAAATCAAAAATAGATGACGCCAAAAAAGCTATGATAATGTAAAACTGTGTATTGTCAAGATTCGTTGAAAAATACTACCTGTACGCGACGACAAGAGGACATCACTCGCTTCGTTCGCTCGGTCAATCACATAAATATAATTAGCGTAATGGATAATAATAATAAGCTTTTTACGTTCTGAATGAGCATTTTACGAAGGTTCTTCAATGATTTTTAGTGTTTTTTTGGTTCATGGTTCATACATTATTATGAAGTAATTTACTTGATTTAAGGATATATAAGGATATTTATTTTATACGCTTAGTACGAGAATTTGACAGTATTCGAAACTATATGAAGTTTCGTTTCCTTCAATACATTTTCTGACAGCGTCCTTAGTTTTCTTTACGTTTTCGCTAAGGACGCTGCAAGTAAATGTATGGAAGGAAACGAAACTACATATAGTTTCGAATACTGTCAAATCCTCGTACTAACCCCCCTGAACTAAAAAGTTACTGAACATCTAGTTTATTAAACTTCTTAATCCACCGCCTAAAAAGAGATGAATTACAAAATAACAGACGAATAATCCCCTCGACTGAGTCATTTGAATCAACACAAAATTTAGATTAAACCGTCTGAGGAAAAGAAAAATACTTGAACATTTTTCAGGGCCTTAATTAACTTCTCTTTTGTCATGTTTGAGCATATTTATGGCAATTAACGGCACGGCAATAAAATGAAAAGGAAGAAGGATAACAAAGAATAGGTGGACTAATGGGGAGAGTACGGGGGGAACATTTATCAATTCAAGCAGTGGCATAGCAACGGAAATCGAAACATCGTGCTACGATTCAAAAAGATACAAAAATCGTTCATATGTTTCTTATTTAGCAAAACGTAGAAAATATTTTTAAGTTGACTGTATTTCTTTTATTGATTATTTACCTTACATATAATTTAGCAGTTAAACTAGCAGTCCACTAATTCCTATTACAAATGTGAACGTTTGGGTGTTTCTCACATATAGTAGGGAGAGGCCAGGCCTCCGAAATTGAATTCCCGGTGGACTCACGAGTTCCGCGCCGACAACCAGTATCATTGTGTTCAACGTGATCATCTGAACAAGAATAGACCGGTTGTCGCATTCTAAAGTGGTGGAGGGAGGAGATAGGGGAGGGGAAAGATTCGAAAACCGGGTATCAGATTTGGTTAATATCTCAATAACCGTTTGTCCGATTTCAATAAATAAGATGTCATACGATAGGTCATTAAATGGTAATATACCATGTCTCACATAAGTTTTCCTATATGTCATAGTTTATTAAATATTTATAAAAAAGGCGAATTTCAAACAAAAGATGATTTTGGCTATGGTGAAAATGACAGTAAATGGCATCTTACCAAAAAGTAATGTATCACAAAGAATTTGGAGCTTTATTAACCTCTCTTACCGTTTTTTTTTTTATTTCGATGAAAATTTACAAATTTGTGACTGGTTTTCGTAAATACCATTGTTTATTTAGTTTATTAAATATTTAGAAAAAGGCGAATTTCAAACAAAAGACGCTTGTGAAAATGATAGTGTAAATTACACCTAACTAAAAAGTTATGTATGACAAAGGGTTGGGCGCTTTATTCACATGTCTTGAAGTTTTTGCTTGATCATAATAATGGCTGTATCTTTTAAGCCGTAATAGATAGAAACTTGAAATTTTCACAGAATAAGAACTGCTGTAGTTTCTACAAGAAAACATAATAAAAGTAAAATAAATTTTAAAATTAAAATATGTATAATAAACTTTTGTTATTGCTCGATCTTAATAACGGCTGTTTTTTATACGCCATCTGTCAACGCTTAATAAAGCTTACTGACAACACCTGTCCAAAAACTGCTCATTAAACAAAACCAAAGACGTATTTTGTCTGAAATTGGCCTATTTTAGAATATATAATAAAGTATGATATTTGCAAAAACCTGACAAAGTTTTGTCGTTCCTCAACCAAACAAAAAAATTAAAAAAGGAAAATACTGCTGAATAAATCGTTAATTTCTTCGTAATAGATCACTTTTTAGTCAGGAGTCATTTACTGCCATTTTTAAAAAAACCAACCCCTTTATTTTTTTGAAATTTTCATTTTTGTGAAATATTTAATAAAATATGATATTTACAAAAACCATTTTTAGACACGATATTTCAAAGATTTTATTAGCTATCGTAAGACACCTTATTTGTTTAAATCGGACAAGCAGTTATTAAGATATTAACCAAACCTTATACCCCGTTTTCGCATCTTTCCCCTCCCCTCTTTCCCCCCTCCACCACTTTAGATTGCGACAACCGGTCTATTCTTGTTCAGGAGATCACGCTGAATACAATGATACCGGTTGTCGGCGCGGGAATCGTCTATCCAACGGGAATCGCCATTTGACGACTTTTTGAGAAGTGGCCTCTCTACTAACAGTTTACGCCTGAACTGATTTCGATATGCAAAGAGGTAGATAATTATATTATGCCTACTTTTATCTCCATACCAATAAAATGAAGCCGCTGGTGGATACTAGTTTGAAATAAACTGTACAAGTGTGTGGCACACATTAACTAAACAACACTATACCAAATAGTCACATTACAGAGCCCTGGAGGCCATTTCTCGGATTGTAGAGATTATCTCTAAATTAGAGATAATGTCGAAGCAAGTCTACAAAAAATGTCACGAAAATGTCACAATAACCATCAAATCGTATTCGATTTGAATGATTTTGGTTGACTTATGTCTATTTGTGACATCACGTGAATCGCAAATTAAGATTTTATTCGACATTCGCCATCTTTTTTCGACATATGTCGAATTCGACTTAATCTCTAAAGCACGAGAATTGCCCTCCTGATCCCACACTAGGATCCTCTGTGTCATGAGTATCAGGAACAACGAGTACCATGCTACCACAACACCCAGACCCGGAACAAATGTTTGCAGATCTTCCATTTTTTCCCGCTGCGGGAATCGAACCCGCAACCTTTCACATATCAGCCGGCTACTCTTACTACTTAACGTTTACTATATTACATTATACAGGGTGGATTTTTTAGAAGGGACAGTAAGGGCAGGTTCTTTAACCGTTATTGTTACAGGAAAACGTTCCTAGGAGACCATCCATAACTTTTTGAGATATTCTGTTCTGCATTCACAGATTTTGGAAAAAATTTACAGCAAGAAAATGGTAATTTTACACCAAAAACTTTATTTGATGCCAATCGATCATGTTTCTTAAATGGATCTAAAGTCTCAACTAGACTGACTGAGGTTTGAGTACTAGAAATTTAAATACAAAATATAAGTACGTACTATTTAGTTTTCGTAATGATTACGTTAACTGAATTTATAAGGTACTATATTAAAACCTTCTCTGAAGTTATCTAGATTAAAAGGTACCGATCAAAATGCTATTATCCACAAAAGCGCTACGAACTGCCATTTTTCGCACGACAAACTCTTTTCAAAAAGTCTAAGCACAAGGAAGGCATCACAATGAACAATACAATGTCTCTTTCGATCAATTTCCTTCCAGCTTATCCTTTATTACTACTTCTTTTAATGTGAAAGGAATACAAACTCTTGTGAAGTGTCTTTCCAATCAGTAAACTTCGGCAGTCGACTTCTATAACTTCGCTTGCGACCAATTTCAATAGAAGATTATCAAGCCTTCGGTACGTATGTTCATTTTGCAACTACTTATTCTATGATATATATTTAACTCCCAACCACAGATAAAATAATACTATACTAGTACCCCAACCAAGGCGTGTGACGTGTGTGGATATGTGTGTCGGTGACATCGTAGCTCCCAAATGGATAAACCAACTCTGATTTAGTTTGTTTGTTTGAAAGGTGACTTGATTGAGTGTCCTTAGCTATGTTTGGTGGAAAATGGTTCAGCCGTTTCCGTTTCTTACAATTTTTTTTTTGAAGCATGTGCTTGGGTTGGCTTCTGATATTGCTTTCTATTTTTTACGGTGACGACATATAGTCGTGAATATCGAAGACTGCTAAGCATCTCTGTGTTCCGTTTATAATAACGGAACTATGTTTTTTAAATAAAATTAACATGTTACAAGAACCACGGACCTTACAAAAATACAGACAAAACCTCGTCTAATCATGGGTGAATGGCCACCCTATAGACTTAGAATTTTCGCTATTCTAGATCTAGGGCCGCCCACTAAAATGTGCTTGTCAGCGCAGGTGACGCGCTATTGGTAACTGTCGCAGATTGTCGGACCTTGATGTATTTGTGTGCGTGTAGCTCGCGTGTAAGCAATGTTTTTGTATAGATCAAGGTATAGATCTGCCAACTTATACATTTCATTCTACAGATAAGTTAGTGGATCTCTACTTTACACAGTTTCTCTGCAACATTACGTCCGTATTTTTGAAGACACAAAATATATAATTTGAAATTGCTTTTACAAAAAAAAACATCACTTGAAGACAAAAATCGCTTTGCCTACATGATTTTCAAGTTCATACTTTTATGCGTGCAATTTGAAATGCTTCTACGGTTTCAATTATTAAGGTGGTTGCTTTTACAAACATATTTGCACAAATACGGGCGAACAGAGTATAATTTGACAGTGAAATGACTGTTGTTGGCTTTTATATTGGTCATTATTTGCGGCAAATCATATTTGGTTCAAGAAAACAGTGGACTAATAGCGAAAATAACATCGAAATTACTTGTATGGACTAAAATTTCGATGTTATTTTCGCTATTAATCCACTGTTTTCTTCAACCAAATATGATTTGCTGCACATAATGACCAAAATAAAAGCCAACAACAGTCATTTCAGTGTAAAATTATACTCTGTTCGCCCGTATTTGTGCAAATACGTTTGTATGAAAAAGCAACCACGTTAAGTTAGGAAGTAGATGCATGAAAAACATCCTTAATAACTTGAACCTGAACTAGAGCCGGGTAAAGTTACGCCTTTAATAAGATATGCAGATGCTAAGTAATTTTATTTTAATACATTATGAGAGTATTACACGAGAGCGGAATGACTTTTATTATGAAAATAATTTGTAGGGTTTGTCACATTTATAGGTACTTTTACTCCTACCAATTGGATTAACCGCATTTAGAGCCTCTTAGCGTCATCTGTTGTCGAGTGACCACGCTATAGAATATTTTGAATTCCTAGCGCCACCTGTTGTCGAGTAGACACAATGTTTTACAATAGACAGTTCAAAAAGCTCTGGAGATGTGCTGTGGTCTCTGCGGTAGCTATTTTGGTGCGAAGCTTCAAGTTCTGCCTTCTGATGCAGCTCATCATGGTCTGCCTACAAAATCCAGTTACAAACGGTTGTCAATGCCAACGGATGGACAAGTATGCAGACTCACTGCACTTTACTGGGCTTTCGTCAACAGTCAACGTCGTTTTTGTTAGTAGTAGATCTTCTTTGTGAAAAATTTGGTTCGGCGAAGTACTACCACCATACCTATTTCTGCCGCAAAGTAGTAGTGCTCGCATTACTGTGTTCCGGTTTGAAGGGTATGGGTGCCGGTGAAATTACAGGCACATGTAATGGTATGGTATGGTATGGTGGTAGTACTTCCCCAGACGAACTCTTTCACAAAAAAGCTCTACTACTACTAAAACTATCCACTAGACTATGCTTGACTTTCTATCTCCATGTCTCAGGGTGACGGGCACAGTGCAATGTATAATGAAATAGTAAACTTGCTACTAGGCACTTCAAACTTTAATCACTTATTAATTATTTTTATCCTTTCTTTACAATGTCCGTCACAGACTGATAATCCCTCTCGCTCGCAAGGTAATGTCCGCTGTTGCCAACCACCTCTCTTCGTTCCCAGTATTAGTTCCTTCTTTTTCCGCTTGACGTGATTGGCGCCACCAGCATTCCCTTCCGTTCATGAAATACATCACTAATAACAATTTCAAAATTATAATTGTTTAACATTTGTTTTAAACTTTGTATATTTATATGATAAATTATATTACGTTTATTACGATTATCATTACAGTCATACATATACTAATTAGCATTTATGGAATAGACAAGTCCGAAACGATATCTGGTACGTCACCACGTACATAACATTACCTAAATTCACACCGGAATTTGCTACTTTAAACCTACTTATTTTGAGATAAATGCGATTTTAAACTGAGCACTTCCTATTTAATTACACAGTGATTGCTGCTATATATCTATACATATTTTAAAGCATATAATTAACCATCCAAAAACAACAAATCATTACATTCGGCCATCTGAAACAGTGCAACCTCCTGGTGCACTGAGAAATAAAAATAATTTTCAAAACACCATTCAATTAAAGTTACATTTCTAATAAACAAAACAAAAGGGCATTGAATTAAAATATAAAAAAAAACTTCTATTATATGTTTTACAAGTGTATACGTATTTACAAAATAAAACAACTAAAGTTCTTAACCAAAACATTGATCAAAACCACAAATGCATTTAATGTTAACACTTTGTAGTATCAAGATAAAACTGTAACCAACAAGAACACACTATATAATATTTTAAGAACTTATCCAAGAAATATATTAAATACAATTATTAAATTTAATTATTTAACATCAACAATTCTCGCTAAAAACTACTAATAATTTTTAAATTTAGAACACTCTACATGCTTACGTTTTTTTTAAAATAATCATTACATTCGTTTTCAAATTAAAAATAAATCAACGGACTAAACTTAAGATATGGAAACCTTTCCATATATATTTTTATATATTATTAGCACAAAATCGATAGTAATCAATACAAAATTTATTTATACATTTACATCTAAATGTTTTGTATTAATGTTCAATTTAAGTTAGTTAACTAGCTATGTTTGAGTGTCTGTCTCACTCTCACTAGACGCAACATTAGAATCATTATATTCATTCATTCATTCATAATCTTTATTGCAACAATGATGGTACATAGTAGGTCGTAAGTATACTAGAATAGGTGTCACTCATTGAATCCAAATCTTGATATAAATCAAGTGTCTCAATGTGTATCCATGATCGCATTCGATCTGCAGCAATTACAGTGTTATATAATCGTGCTGCTTTTAACCCCTTTTTTTGTTTTTTTTTTTGTGTTTGATATACTATACTTGTCATTTCCTAAATTCTTTGTAACTTTGTACGGCCCTATAAATTTTGGTAACAATTTCTTACTCTTCCCATCATTATTAAAATTAGACTTTACTGATATAACAAGATCACCAACTTTATAGCTTTTAGCCGGTATTTTATTAGCATAATTTAAACCTTTTTGTTTTTCCTGGGAAGTTTTAATGTTTTCACTAGCTTCTTGTCTAAAATTCTCTCTGCCAAGTATTATATTTTCTAAACCATCTTTTTCAGTACTGAACTTATTCACAGATGCATTATTTAATTTCATGCCAAATAAAAGTTCTGACAGGGTCTTGTTTGTGGTTGCGTTGACTGTATTGTTTATACCCCACTGAATACTACCTAATTGTTTATCTCGTTCATCGTTGTTCAAATTCTTGGAAGACAAAGCATTTAAAAGAGTTTGGTTAAAACACTCAGCTTGTCCATTGGATCTTGTACTTGCAACCGCATTTAGTACGTGTTTAATGCATTTTTAATACAGAAATTCTTAAATTGAGATGTCGTAAACGATGAACCACGATCCGAAATAATTCTTGCAGATACTCCGAAATCATTGAATATAATATACTCCAAAACTTTTACAACATTTTTGGTTTTTGTATCTTTGACGGGCTTGGCAAACAAGTATTTGGTAAAAGCATCCACTATAGTTAGTATATAGCAATTCCTGCTTCTACTCTTAACAATAGGCCCTAAGTGGTCTATGTGAAGAGTATGAAACGGAACGTCTTTCTTCTCTATTGGATACCCAGATTTATTTTTAGCCGCACTGTCTTTGGTGTATGCGCAATTGACGCTTGCTGCAACATATTTTTTTTTTACAAATCGTCGTATTTCGGGTTAACCAGTATAGTTCTTGGATTCTTTCAAGTGTCTTAGCTTGGCCAAAATGGTCAATATCGTCATGATTCATCCTACATACCTGCCATCGCGAATTACGAGGCACCACTAATTACAACTGATCCCCAACTTTTCTGTGCAAAACATTATCTTTCATTACATAATTCTTTTTAATGTCAACTACTTCATCATCTGTTTTTGGTTTTAAGGTTTTTGTGATCCTAACAAGTTCCGGATCAGCTAATTGTAAAGTTAATAACCAATTTTCTGTTGAAATATTTAATACCGCAGGAGTGTCAGCAGCACTTAAAGGTTTTGGATTTGTACTTTCCCGATCTGGTGGATTACGGCTTAACGCATCGTCGTAAAACATTTGACTGCCTGCACGATGCTCAATATCAAAGTCAAACTCGCTTATTTGCAACCACCACCTTGCAATACGTGGGATTAAATCTCTTCTTTTTTTTAGGGTGGTTCTTAAAGCATTACAATCTCGTGAACGTTACGAGGGACTGGAAAGTCCTTGACAGCTATGATTTTTCACTCACATTTGAAATTTTATCTTCAATGAGTGGCAGCGGGTACTTATCTTTTACTGTTTTGTTATTTAACACCCTAAAGTCAATGCAGAGCCTCTGATCTCCTGTTTTTTTTTACCAATAGGACGGGACTGGCATAGTTCGACTGACGCCCGAATACTGAAACGCTACTTAAATAATTGAGATCGTCTCAACTGTTTGAGACGCCGTTATCCTAAAAATTCGTATACTGAAACGTCAATTTGATCATCACTTAAAAATTAAACATGACAGATTTGAGTATGATTGTAATCGCCACTTATGTTCAAAACGGTATTCTCAAAGGATGATTAGCATTTGACAGCTGCGTAAGTACGCCTCAAATTCTATAAGTAGCCATCAAATATAAGAGTACTCACGACCTCTCCTAAAATCCTAACCTAACAACGTAGGTGCATCTTTATTTTGCACTAAAAATGTCGGTATCTTTGCTATCCTCGTTGTCTGACGAAGAAGTGGTTTCCACCGGGTGGCGAAACGAAGATAAGCTAGATGCCTTTGCAAAATATGACGACCTGTTGTTTAAAATAAGGATCCGCCTCGATAAACAAACTGTGCTGAATTTGTGTTCTCTGTTTGGGGAACATATTCAGCCCCTGACCAGGCGAAACCGGGCGATACAAGCAGTGGACCAATTATTGATAGCGCTTCGATTTTTTGCTACCGGCAGTTACCAGAGGGTCATTGGAGACATTTTACATGTTTTTTTTTTACTCTACTTTGTATGACGGATCAAGCAGATGGCCCACCTGATGTTAAGCGGTACCGTCTGCCTATGAACAGTACATTACCTATCACATAGGTCACGTCCACGTAGGACGCACCCTATGTGCCATTGCACTGCGCCCGCCACCCTGAGACAAAGATGAAAAGTCTCATGTGCCTGTAATTTCACCGGCAACCATACCCTTCAAACCAGAACACAGCAATGCTGCTCGCATTGCTAATGCTTTGCGGCAGAAATAGGTACGGTACTAGTACTTCCCCGGACTAACTCTTACACAAAAAAGCTCTACTACTACTGTAGAACAACCAACAGTTCACCTTATAGTCCATAGAGTGACAACAGAAATAGCAAATTTAAAGGGAACCTACATAAAAATGCCTACCACCAGTGAGCAACTCAGTATCGCTCATGAGTTTTATGGAAATGCTGGGATGCCTAGAATAATTGGTGCTGTGGACTGCACTCATATAAAAATCAAGTCACCTGGTAGGTATTATTTATATGTCTATGTAACTAGCGACCAGCCCGGGTGCCCGGGTATCCGAAACACTATAATAAATACATATTTTACAGCCTATAACTTGGTATTATTTATTCCTAACTAAATGGTAACTGTTCAAATCAAACAACTGTATATTATCAGCTAACATTTATTTTCTTTGAAGCATTCTATTAATTCTAAGTTTTAGTAGCTCTCATTCCAATTTTTGTCTTTGCGAATTCTTACCCTTTTACAATATCTACAAGTATTTCTTTTTCTGAGGGTATTAATTACACCCCAATAATCTCTCTTCTTTTGATTAGTTATCTCATTCATATTTTCAGAAAATAATGAAATGAACGTACGAAGCACTCCTTTTGTTTGGGATAATTTTCACAACAAAACAAACTTTGCTTTTCTTGACTGACAATGACAAGACACATTTTACGTTTCGTTACCACTTAGTAGATACATTTTATTAAAAATTATCATGTTCACTGCGTAAAACGAAATTCTCAGTCCAAAATAACAAGAAATGTAATAGGGAACAAACTTTTTGAAATAATCTTGCCATATAAAGAAAATTTAACGGGCTCTCAGCGAATCATGGTCTCAATGCTACTAAAAGGCAGTTGAGTATGCCACTTATATTTAAGTGTACGTCATAATTAAATAGCCTTTAACTAATTTGATCAGATGAGTAGCGTTTCAGTATTCGGGCGTGAGACTCTTGAATGATATCATTTTCGATTAATTCATCCACGATTTCTCGAACTTTGCCTCGCTCATAAAATTACATTCGATAAGATCTGTACAGAACCAGCCTAATGTCGTTCAATTCAATACTAATTTCAGCTTCTTTTGTGCAACCCAAATCTTTCAGACTTGTAGCAAAACATGATCTATATTTTTGTAAGACATTGTATAACTTTTCAAAGTTACTCCCATCTAACTTATAATTTCAGATTTGTTTAATGGCATTGGATTTGTAACAATATCTGTGTTTATTTGTAAAGTTTGACATTCGATTGATGGTTCTACCCTGGTAATTAAAGAATTTTATTCAAGTGTGATAGGAGTATTGGTTAATGCTGTTACTAACAAAAAACCCTTTCCTTTATCTAACCTGTAACAACCTCGGTGCAATCTATACTTTTGATTTGGGTGCAATCTTGTAACACCGTCCAAATAAATGTCTCCCGAACAAGCCTCATTTGATTTTACCTCAACCAGTCCTTTTTTTTAAACTAATGTTTTACCGACAACAAACAGATTTATTTTATCATTTGACTTGACATCAGCCACTTGAAATGGACTATTGTAAAAGAATAAAGTTTTTTTTGTCTTCTTGGGCCATAACATTGGGTAACTCAGTAAAATTTCGTCCTACAAGCACTGGTGTGTATAAATATTCATCGTTTATGACTACAATTTCCAGGCGTGCTTCAATATCGTCTAATTACAAGTTGACCATGGATTTGAACAACGGTTTGGTGACTGAATTACCAAAACCTCATCCAACTGGTAGATCATTACTGTCCCTACTGAGATCAAACCTTCTAGCATCAGATAATCGAATTAACGTACAATCACTGCCAAAATCAACATAAGCCTGCATTAACTTATTGTCTAATTCGATAGAATTAAAAAAAACTTTTGATTCGACTCTTCATTATTTGTCTGTTGTACAAAGTCCGTCGCGTTCGTACAAATCTTTAGAGTTTCCTTACGAGAGTTGTCTGCTTCGGATCATAACTTAATATGGGTTTCTTCACGCAGCTGTCCAAATTGTGACCTACTCTGCCACAATTATTACATTTAACAATTTGTTTCGGACATTTGTAGAAAGTGTGACCTCTTTCTTGGCAGTTGTAGCACTTTACGCCACTTTTGTAACCTGATTCACTAGCGCCAATATTCTTTGTTATATAAATGAAGAGTTACTTGTGTATGTTATGTAATACTCTTTTCTTTTAAATTGATTCACCGATGGAAATCCGGTTACCTTCGAATGCTGCGAAACCAAATATGCCAAAATATCTTCTGGCTCTTTACATTGTAACGCTTGAGCACCATTCCTGATTGAAGCATGCCATCATGTATGCCGTATAGCATACAGTCTACAGCCTTTCGTCCTATAATCTCACAACGAGTTAATAACGCTAACTTTTCGTAAAATTATTCTTTTATATTTTCACCATGACAACAACGCTTATTCAACATCTCCTGTAATATTATTCCGTAGTTCTCTTCACTTGGAAAAGATTTCCGCAATTTAGCCTGCCACTCATCCCAAGAATAAGTAAGAGTCGCAAGAGACTCATACCATTTTTTAGCTAATCCACACAATTTTTGTAGTGATAAGTGAATCGTTTGTTTTTCGTTCCAGCCGTAGATAGTTGAACATTCGTTCACCTTTTTCAGGCATCTTTCCACGTCCTGTGATTTATTATTGGGATCAAACTCCGGGACAACATTTAGCTGCTGATTCGTACTCAAGATCTTACTTGATTTGCCTCTCAATTACGAAATAATCTTTAGAAGATCATCTGCAGTTACACTTTGAACAGAAAATTGCTGTATAGTATTCGTCTCATTACTGGTATTGGCAACTATTTGTGGAACTTTACTGGGTACCTCTTTTCCTTTAGATTCGTATGTCGATAGAAATCAAATTCGACGCCTTTTCTTTCTAGGAACATATTCATCAGAACTCATTCTACGTTAATATATATATATATTTTGAGTCGAAATCATTTTATTTTAATTCAGATACATATTTAAAATACATCCCGTAATGTACTATACATCAATGTAATATACATGTTCAGTTAATCTCCATTTTCGGTCAATATTGAGTACACCTACATGTCATCGTCACATTTATAGAAAACAATTGAGAAAATTAACATTTCTCAAATCTTATCTGTCATACCACAATATGAGATACCTTATGTACTAGGTATTAGGTACATGTTTGAGACACGAAAATAATAGTGAAATAATAAAGAGGATACCTACATGTCCCCATTTAATTTCTCAATAAAATTATAGAGAACACCTACATGTCTCATTTTTATTTGTCCGTAAATATTACTGAAATTATTTACATGTGTTTATTTCATTTCTCAATAAACATTATAGAGAACACATACATGTCTCATTTTTATTAGTACGTAAATATTACTGACATTATTTACATGTCTTTATTTCACTTCTCAATAAACATTGTAGAAAACACCTACATGTCTCATTTTTATTTGTCTGTAAATATTACTGACATTATTTACATGTCTTAAATTCATTTCTTAATAAACATTATAGAGAACACCTACATGTCTCATTTTTATTTGTACGTAAATATTAATGACATTATTTACATGTCTTTATTTCATTTCTCAATAAACATTATAGAGAACACCTACATGTCTCATTTTTATTTGTCCGTAAATATTACTGACATTATTTACATGTCTGTATTTCATTTCTTAATAAACATTGTAGAGAATACCTACATGTCTCATTTTTATTTGTCCGTAAATATTACTGACATTATTTACATGTCTTTATTTCATTTCTTAATAAACATTATAGAGAACACCTACATGTCTCATTTTTATTTGTCCGTAAATATTACTGACATTATTTATATGTCTTTATTTCATTTCTCAATAAACATTATGGAAAACACCTACATGTCTCATTTTTATTTGTCCGTAAATATTACTGACATTATTTATATGTGTTTATTTCATTTCTCAATAAACATTATAGAGAACACCTACATATCTCAAAATTTCATCTCCAAACAAGTATAATTGTAAACACTAAAAAAGTATAACCGAGGACACCTACGTGTCCACAATTTAATTTCTCAATAAATATCATTGAGAACACCTACATGTCTCAATTTATTTTCTCATCAATTAGATGAGAAAACCTACATGTCCCAATTTGATTTATCTTTAAATAATACTGAAAATTTTATATCAAATTTAATCTCTATTTCATTTCGTAATTAAATCATTTCACAATAACTTCTGAGTTATCTGAGACCTACATGTCTCAATTATATTTTCCCAATAAATATTAAAGAGGCCAACTGCACGTCTTATTATTATTATTATTATATTACTGAGATCATCTACATGTCTCAATTCTATTTACAATATTGAGAACACTTACATGCCTCAAACTCATATAAGAATAACAAATCTCGAAATTGAATATTTAAATTAAATTAGTTGTAATTTACTAAAAATGTAAACTATTATCTTTTTCATTTTAACATAAAATTGCAAGTAATATCAATGTTAAACCTTAAACATGGAGTAATGTGATGTAATCTGATGCAATGTAATACAATGTAATGCAATGCAATGCAATGTAATACAATGCAATGCAATGCAATGCAATGCAATACAATGTAATGTAATGCAATGCAATGCAATGCAATGCAATGCAATGCAATGCAATGCAATGCAATGCAATGCAATGTAATGTAATGCAATGTAATGCAATGTAATGCAATGTAATGCAATGTAATGCAATGTAATGCAATGTAATGCAATGTAATGCAATGTAATGCAATGTAATGCAATGTAATGCAATGTAATGCAAAGTAGTGTAATGCAATGTAATGCAATGTAATGCAATGTAATGCAATGCAATGCAATGCAATGCAATGTAATGCAATGTAATGCAATGTAATGCAATGTAATGCAATGTAATTCAATGTAATGCAATGTAATGCAATGCAATGCAATGCAATGCAATGCAATGCAATGCAATGCAATGCAATGCAATGCAATGCAATGCAATGCAATGCAATGTAATGCAATGCAATGCAATGCAATGCAATGTAATGCAATGTAATGCAATGTAATGCAATGCAATGCAATGTAATGCAATGTAATGCAATGTAATGCAATGTAATGCAATGTAATGCAATGTAATGCAATGTAATGCAATGTAATGCAATGTAATGCAATGTAATGCAATGTAATGCAATGTAATGCAATGTAATGCAATGTAATGCAATTAATTTAATTTCAATATCAGTTTCAATTTATTTTGATTTAATATCAGTAATAAAATATCCAATTTTCATTAAACCGGATCATTAACATAACGCACGACACTGCTGACAGTTGTGTATTCTAAGTTCTTACAAGTACCAAATTTTATGTACAAAAATAAAAATAAAATAAAAAATACCTTACTAATATTTTCGTTAAAGGTACTTATCGTGTAGGACGTAAGTAGTCATTCCTAGCAGTCTGTCTTACTAGATAGGTAGAATCAACAGATACAACCCAATTACCTACTCGTATCCAAGTAGGTACTTCGGTGATGATTCTGTGAGTAATCATGATCAATCAAGTCAGTTCCTTGCATAGAAACCACATCGAAAAAAAAAAAAAAACTCAGCAATCGACGCGGCGTTCGATTTCTTCCCTGAACACAAAAATATGACATGAACCAATAAAAATAAAACCTGTACTTTTTCACGGCAACCTTTGCGGCATTGGTCTTTTTACATATCGAAAAATCCGATTAAATGGTTTCAAATGCGAAATTTGGGTCATTTTGGGACCTTCCATAACTTCTGGCAGAATGTCCCAAAAAAAATATAAGCAGTCATTCAAGAAAATCAAAATGCCATGATATTCTGATGGTAAATAGGTAAATACGTACTTGCATTCCGGGTATAACCAACCACTTTTGTAGGCCTGGATTTATTAAAGCCAACTTCTGAAATATAATGAAATAGTAAACTTGCTACTAGGCACTTCAAACTTTAATCACTTATTAATTATTTTTATCCTTTCTTTACAATGTCCGTCACAGACTGATAATCCCTCTCGCTCGCAAGGTAATGTCCGCTGTTGCCAACCACCTCTCTTCGTTCCCAGTATTAGTTCCTTCTTTTTCCGCTTGACGTGATTGGCGCCACCAGCATTCCCTTCCGTTCATGAAATACATCACTAATAACAATTTCAAAATTATAATTGTTTAACATTTGTTTTAAACTTTGTATATTTATATGATAAATTATATTACGTTTATTACGATTATCATTACAGTCATACATATACTAATTAGCATTTATGGAATAGACAAGTCCGAAACGATATCTGGTACGTCACCACGTACATAACATTACCTAAATTCACACCGGAATTTGCTACTTTAAACCTACTTATTTTGAGATAAATGCGATTTTAAACTGAGCACTTCCTATTTAATTACACAGTGATTGCTGCTATATATCTATACATATTTTAAAGCATATAATTAACCATCCAAAAACAACAAATCATTACAAATGCCACATAGGGCGCGTACTAGGTGGACGTGATCTATGTGATAATGCACTGTTCATAGGCAAAGGGTACCGCTTAACATCAGGTGGGCCATCTGCTAGTTCCGCAATCTAAAGTAGTAAAAAAAAAAACATACACTTACCATTTTGAGGCCCTCAGAAAGTAAGTCACCTACAACCAACTACTAGAGGCGCTGGAATTTTGCTCGCTTGATACGCAAACCTGGAGTCCGTGTTGTTGTTTTTTGAAACATTTGTAGACCTCTGTTTGACCGCGATCTCACCTGTTGGTACTTGACGATAAAGCAGAAAGGTTATACTAGGTGGAGATTAGGATTCATAGTCCCGGGCACCGCCGTAAAGTTGTTTTTTTTTTAGATCTTCTATGGATTACATTTCAAGGAACGTGCCCAGGAACTTAACAATCTGCTCCCATCATCTCCTTTTTATCATAGGACGAGTAGGCACGGCTCAGAGCCATCCTTACCTCATTAGTATACCCTTTACCTTTAGACATTTGTTCTGTGTTCAGGGCAGGGTGCATCGTAGTTCTTTGTATTTTTGAATGTTTTTTTTGTTTTATAACTGCTAAGAAAGTTTTTTTTTAGGGTCCCGTACCACAACAAGAAACTTTTTCTCAGGAACGGCTAAATATATCAAATTGAAATTTATGTCGTTTATAGGCATGTGAGAAGATAGTGCCGTCTAAAAAATTGCTTCTACATTATACGAGTATACTAGTGTCCACCCGCGTTTTACTCATGTTTCACCACGATAGAAAGTAATAATCAAACAAGGTCAATCCAGGTCATAATTTATCTATGTACCAAATTTTATACAAATATATTTAGCCATTTTGGTGTAAAAGTTCGTTGAGTAAAAAACATACAAAGATACAACCATACAAACATCCAACCATCCAAATATCCAAACATCGAAACTTTGACATTTATGATTATTAGTGGGATGACAAATGGCAAATCGTTTGAAATAATGATGATCTACAATAGGTACAAACACAAAGTTCAAGAAGCTATTCAAATACATTCGAACTTTAGTAAATGCTTTACCTAGCCTTCTCATAAACAACAGTGACTAAACAATCGAAACACCTTAAAAGTTATTCAATTAAAGTTTTCCTCCGAGACACGTTCAAATAGTATTTTCGTATACGCATCGCGTCCCATCCACTTTAGAGCATTCTATAACTCAAGTGACTTCGCAAAGTAGCGGCAAAAAGACGAAATAGCTGTAGGTATGTAGTGAGTGGAGGCAGCGACGCGATACGGGCCCAGGTGTTTCAGCTCCAGCCCGCCATTTCTCAAAGTGAATCCACACAGCGCGCTCGTATTTTATAATGACACCGGGAGTTTGCCCAAACGACGCATGCTCGCTGCCCACTCAAGGATTACCTTTAGGGTTGCGCCTTTTGTTGCCCAAATCTTTTCTCTTCCCGCACGATAAAATACTTACTAAGGCTATTTTGTGGCTCATGTATTAACCTTGCTACGTGACATAAATCGTCTCCGTTATTAATCTTAGCGACATTTTGAACCCTAAAATTACAATCCACAAGACCTATTTGTTTGGATAAGTATGTACATAATAGAGCGTATTCCATGTCCCTAGTGACGCGTATACGCCGGCAGAATGGGGGTAACTAAGCTGATTATTAGTGTGCCACTACACTAATTAGCCCTGTGTAAGGTTTTTCCCGGGGATCTTAATTAATGCATTTTGCTGAAGAGCACCTGAGCCTCAGTGCCTTCAACTACATTGTTATGGAGCACGCGGCGTGTCTCGACAAATATTATCACGATGTCGGGCTGGAGAGCCTTCCCTGATTATAGAGCTTCATTGGGTTCTTCATAAATTAAAACAGAATGATAAATTAAGCGAAAATTTATAATTAATTAGACTGGATTAGTTATGGGGCTTACCAAGTCTAACAAAACAAAGCTTCTTCTACATTACATATATTGATAGAAGAATTTTCCATCCAAAATTCCGTAAGGGCTGAGTGAATCCTTAGAGCATTGCGGCCTCCGAGTGTAACAAACCAACAAATAAAGAAATATATTGTGGCACACAAGCACATACACAACGACAGCCCGGTAATAACTTACAGCCATCTCATTCACTTGTGTTATAAAATATTCAGCAGTAAGAGCACGCGAACTTATAATGAACTATTTTATGGCAACTTTTTCTTGCTTTCCCGGGGATGATTATTATTATGATGCTCCTTTGTCAAAGTTTCGTCCAAAAGCTTTCTTACATGCACCTTTTCAAAAATTGACCAGTAAATTGCGATTTGAGCCTATGGGCGAGACCGCGGCAGCGACTTCCCTAGGGCTCCGCTGCAGTCTTTTCTGAGCAGGCAAGACATGATGGGAAAGCTTTGGGTCGTGTTTCTTGAAAACCAGTGCCTACTGGTATAAACCCAGGCATAAAATAATAGCAGTACGTAGGTTTATCATACCGCTAGAGGCTGGCAATCAGCTTTCTACAAGGATACGGCTAAGTTATGTTTCGTTATGAAAGGAAGCTCAAACTTCATGTCTGGCATTAGCCCGGCATAGGTAAAAACTCTACCGCCATGAGTCAAGAGTACGCAAAAATTTACTGGAATTAATGTCATGGACGAGACATCGTTGTCACATTATTTATAGCAGAACCTTTCTATTACTGGCCATCTATTGACAAATATATCCAGCTATGAGTGTAAAGAATTATAGATATTGAGATGGTGCTATGTATTATTAGAATTAAAAGAAATGTATTTCTTTGGAACTTATTATTTTTCGTCATCAGATGCCAAGCGTCTGCAAATTAAATACTTTCATAGTAAATGTTAATGTTAAGTAGTGTTGTAATGTGTCTGAAAAGACGCTTTGTTAATGAAAATTATTTAAAATAGGTAATCATTTTATTGAAATTCATGGTCTGTATTATTTCAAAGAACCAGAAACTCGATTTTATATTTTGTAAAACAGAAACTATGTAAAAGTCTATGTTTTTTTTTCAAGTCTACAATAACATTGACAATAACTAGTAATTAATTTTGTAAAAATTAAAAAAATCCTCATCGCAATGAAACGGCTGAACCGATTTTGATCAAACATAGCTAAGAACACTCCTGATAAATTCACCATACAAACAAAAAATAAGAAATCGGTTCATCCGTTCGGGAGCTTCGATGCCACAGACAGACACACACACAGACACACACAGATACGTCAAACTTATAACCATAGACTTAGAATTTTCGCTTCCCTTAACACCCCGTCGGTTTTGCATCGGGGGTTAAAAAACATATAAGTCCATAACTATCTCGATGACTATACATGACAATTTATAAAATTCCAGCCCTTGTCTATTCACACATCATGCAAAAAAAATGCCTGTTTGTGATGCTATATCTGACGCCAACGCTTACAGCTCGTTCACCGTAAGATGGCATCTGTTATTACTCCATGGCAGGTGCCAACTTACGGTGAACGGTCCGGCTCGTTCACCGTAAGATGGCACGTGTTGATACTCCATGGCAGGTGCCAACTTACGGTGAACGGTCCGGCTCGTCCACCGTAAGATGGCACCAGTAAATACCTACTCCATGGCAGGTGCCAACTTACGGTGAACGGTCTGTACAGAGTCGTGGGTTTTGTAGTTACAAAATACTATTGAAAATATAGGTAAGTAGGTAAGTCTTAGATAAATTATCTAAGAGGTAAGTATTTTGTCAAAGAGGCAAGGATATTTTTCTTCATGCTTTCAGCTCCAGTTATAACTTATAGGTACCTACATCATCATTACCTACTAAAGGCCATCAACTGCAACACCTCGCTCGTTGCCCCTTTTATTTCCCGCGTATTGTGCATCATTTTACTGCAATATTTTTCCGCAGCCCATTTCGTGCGGGCACTCCATTACTTGTAGCACACGGTAATAAGAATGTAGCCACAACACTACGGTGTAAGTACCCGAACGCGAGAATATGTCACATGAAGTGACACCCTCCCATCTCCCCACTAGGGAGCCACACCGGGCAGAATTAAATAATGGATTGCTTTGCATACCCATTGGCTTGTTCTATTTTCTTATAAACTGTAGCGATACGATGGTAGGGAACGTCCGGGTTAAGAAGCTAAATGCGATTTTTGTGGTTTTATCGGTCGCCTTGATCCGATTAGCTGATCGGCCCTTTGACAGTTATTGGGGGGCTTAATGTGTTGTTTTTATTCCTTCAAGTTATCCCTACGCACGATACTTTCGTGGTTTGTTGTGATTTATAAAATTTGCTGTGGTGTGTCGGGCCTAAAAACAGACTCCTCCGTCTCCTCCCATGGATATCGTAAAAATCGACTAAGGGATTACCCGGACTCGGTTTTGTTGGTTTTTGATTTGTCCTGGCTGCTAATGTGTTATTAGTGGAAGAGAGCGTTAGCCGAGCAAGCAGAAGCAGTTGGGAAGCAATGGCAGCGATGAGCTCACCACTTGTCACGTCTATATTCCACGATAGTGCAACCCAGCGTGAAAAGAGGCATTTTGGCTCGGGGACAAGGCATGTGTATGTATGTATGTATGTATGCATGTATGTATGTATGTATGTATGTATGTATGTATGTATGTATGTATGTATGTATGTATGTATGTATGTATGTATGTATGTATGTATGTATGTATGTATGTATGTATGTATGTATGTATGTATGTATGTATGTATGTATGTATGTATGTATGTATGTATGTATGTATGTATGTATGTATGTATGTATGTATGTATGTATGTATGTATGTATGTATGTATGTATGTATGTATGTATGTATGTATGTATGTATGTTTGTATGAATGTATGTATGTATGTATGTATGTATGTATGTATTCATATTGAAAATGTATATATTTTTTATTTACTCAAAATCCCATTAGTACAGGCAAATTAGGTGATTTTTAGCAAAAGTGTGGAAGTAATTAGATGTAGCCACAAAACCTTTTCTAATTGTTTTGTTTGGCTTGAAAATCACCTCTAATATAACTTTCAGCAAATTCACCCCCCCGGAACAGGGTGAAATAGGGTGAAAACCTTATAATACCCGTAACTTAATGGGGAAAATAGATGTAGTCGGTGCAATTTGGCATACACTTAAGACCGTTATGATCTACATTTGCACCAAGTATTTTTTTAATCCGACTTACGGAACATACCAAAAAAAAAAACATTTAAAAAAAAAACTTTTTTTGTGTATTCCGGCTCGGGGGAAATTGAAGTAGTCGGTGCAAATTGACAGAATTACCAGAAAAATGGGCCAAATAAATTACCAGGTTTGCACCTGGGTACCTCACACGGAAGTCACTTTTTCCATATTCCTACTTCGGGGAAATTTCAGGCAATTCTGGAATTTCACTTAAACTTATTCATTTGATTAGTACTACATTCGCCGGCCATTTAATACTGGAATTTATATACGGAACATGCATTTTTTAAGTATTATATATGTAAGTTCAGTGCGGTGCCTAGTAACTAATATATATACTGTGGCGCTGCACTGCTTACACTGGCCCCCAACCGCGGGGTGCATCCGTATTGATCCCAGAAAATCATCCCACGAGCTAAAAGTAATAATAACTATTCCGGATTCATACCATTAATATTCATTTCATTTTAGAGTCCGTATTTATCTCACCTAGAAATACCTACATCTAAAACGAGTGAAAGTAACGTCAGCAAAAAAATATGTTATTATGGAACATCTATTTATTTCATAAAATTGTCGGTATAAAATAATCAACAAAGTAATGATATATACAGTGTGTCCCAAAAAGTAGTGTCAAGCCGAAGTCTAAAGAAAGGTTACCCCCAGAGGTACCCGAATCACCCCCATGTATGTTCCGCGATATTTTGTAGTTTTCGAGTTATGTGTTTTTATGACAATCGGAGCTCTTACACTTTTTTGGCCATTGTGACTCGATTCGTTGAGGTAGAGGCCTGTTTTTTGTTGTTGTAAATAAGCTAAATACTAGGGCTACCTTGTCTGATAGCATTTAAATCAACAGCATCTACTATTGCATTAAAATAAAAATAATAATATGAAGATATACATTTTTTTGTTTAATCTCTTACTTCAAAAAGCGTTTTAAAAAAAAAGTCACATAATCTTTTTCATCCAAACCTATCTTAAGAACATGGCTGATGTGTCAGCTATTAGTCATGTAACCTTGTTCCAGATTCTTGCACAGGATCATAAAAAACACTAAATTTAATAAAAGTTAGTTCAAAAACGAGTTTTTGAAAATGTTCTGCAAGTCGGGATTAATAAGAAATCTGGCAGTCTGAAGATTGTATTACACATAAGCAATAGTAAAATAACCCATCTTTGTTGTTCAAGGACATTATTTTCTACCTACGAGGCAGAAACCTGCGACAGATGGTGGGCCCATTCCAACTGCCAGATCGTCTAAATGGCGAGTCATACTTGAACTTTTTAAGAGAAGATTTAAATGGATAATCCACAGACATCATTTTACTAACACGCCGAAACATGATTTTTCAAAACGACGGCGCACCATGTTTTTTGCGTCAGTATTTAGACAACATCTTAATGACAGGGTTTTTTTTATATACTACTTAGAATGACTGAACAAGCAGATGGTCCACCTGATGATAAGCGGTACTCTCTTCCTATGAACAGTGCATTATCATATAGGTCACGCCCTCCTAGGACGCGCCCTATGTGACATTGCACTGCGCCCGCCACCCTGAGACATAAAGATGAAAAGTCTCATGTGACTGTAATTTCACCGGCACCCATACCCTTCAAACCGGAACACAGCAATGCGAGCACTACTGCTTTGCGGCAGAAATAGGTATGATGGTAGTACTTCCCCGGACGAAGTGTTTCACAAAAAAGCTCTGCTACTACTCACAAAATATGATACTTGGTGATAAATGGATTGGCCGAGACGGGCCTATCGCATGGCCCCCACGATCTCTCGACTTAAAACCCATTGACTTTTTTATTTGGGGATATTATAATGAGATTGTTTACTCTCGAGAGTGCCGAAATGTGCAAGAATTGCGAAGAAGATTGACCCAGGCAGAAGCAACAATCAAAAGCAACAGAATCGCTTTTCTACGCTTTTAAGTTATTTTTTTAGACGATGCTGATTATGTATTGAGCAAGAAGTTGGGATGAAGTGTAACAATGAAACCTATGGTAGTGGTATCGTTCATAATAAAAGAGTGAGAAAGAGGGTAGATCGATATATCTGCCAATAACATCTACTCGCAAAGACATTAGTTAGTTCTCCCGTGATCAGATACGATTAGAATACGATTTAAAAATATTTTTTATTGCACTTAATCCAACCTCATACCGAATTAGTGCAATTTATAAATAAAATGTGCAATTACTAAATAAATAACGAAATTCCGATATTAATATCGGAATTCCAATATTGAGATTTAATATCGGAAATTAGTATAGGAATTGAAAACCTTCTGATATTACATGCCCTAAACGTGACAAACAAGCAGACGGCCCGCCTGATGTAAAGCAGTCACCGCCACCTATGGACAACACCCACGGTATTGCAAACGCGCTGCCTACCATTAAGAGCCCTATTAATATTTGTCTTGAATTTACCCATATTGTATAATTTATAAATATTTGCACTATCTGCAGATATTTGTTCAGGATGTTATTTATGTTATGTTATATGTTTTCGTTGGGTATTTTCTATGTATAATAAAACATATCTATCTATGTAATGTATCTTATTAAAGTATATCAGTTATCTAGAACCTATAACACAAGCTCTGCTTAGCTTGGGGCTAGATAATGTTGTGTGAACTGTCCAGCATTATTTATTTATTAAATATTTATTGATGATGGTGACAGCGAGCTGATCTGATGATGGAGACGGAAGGTGGACAACGGAACTCCTCGATGGATGATAGTAGATTACTGGAAAAACTCTAGAGGTTATTTATTTTTACTTCTTTGCTTATATCCCAAAAGTTACACCGTCTAAAATATAATTAAAACTAGTTTTGAAACGTCTATGATTGTTTCACTTTTTTACCCTTTCTTTGGCCCCAATATCTTCTACAACCCCCGAACCAATTTAGCTCATAACCTTACACAAATTGTACTTATACTATGTACCCATCTACCAAATTGTATAAAGAATACTAGTTTTATTAAAGAAAATATCAACAGTTCTCAAGTTATCTTCACACAAACATACATACATACGAACGCAAATTATTAATAATTTGCATTCAACAAAAATATATGAAAATGATAGTAAGGATCTTGCATTTTTCTGTCTGACCGTACTAATATCCATTGTTAAAGGCCGTGGCGTGGTATGAATCCGGACTACATTTTGCGATTAATACGGACAAATATACAATTTTATTATTCGTGGGATGAATACGGCCCACATTTTGGTATGAATCTACACCCCACCTACGCCGTTGATTTCTTATTGAGATCTATTATTAAGTAGTACTTCCGGTACGAAATTTGTGTTTTTTTTTACGTGCGAATGTGGTAAACTGATAGTATATACCATAGTAAAATTTGCACGACTACATAAATTTACCCCGAACTACAATTTACAAAAAAAGAAAAAAAAGTATGTTCCGTAATTCGCTGAGGTGTGCAAAACGAATATAGTGTTTATAATACTTATAGAAACCTTATGTAAGTTTGCACCGAGTACATAAATTTCCCCCGAGCCGCAAACTAAAAAAAACGGATTCACAGTGTTTCCCACTATGCAAGTAGTTTTAATTAAAATCCATAACGCACTAAGACTGTCTCTATAAGTAATTGAACTTGCACTTAACACTTTTTTGTTTATTCAAAAGTTACAATTTTTCAAAGTTTGTACCTAATATTTAAAAGCCTTCCGTATGCGCCAGAAACGGTGCAAACCTGGGATAAGCTTCTATTCGTGTCATCTATCGATTCCATAAGAATCCACGACTACTCGACTTAGGGCCACACTTTTTGCTAATTTGCCTGTACTACATTTGATTTAGTAGGTTACTTTGGGCAAAATAGGTTTTTATAGATAATGGTGCGGAACGCTTCGTGCGCGAGTCCGACTCGCACATGGCCGGTTTTTTATAGATAAATGGTACGGAACCCTTCGTGCGCGAGTGCGACTCGTACTTGGCCGGGTTTTTCTTTTAATGTTATTTTTCTAGTTAACTGTATTTTTTTAAAACCAAAATGCCGTTTTACTTTTTTCAAAATTCTTTTCGTGTTTTCTACGAACAAAACTTTCTAACTTCAACAGAAAGTTACTTACTCTGAGAGTCCCATTTGCCACATTTGCCTGATACATAACAGGGGTTATTAAAACACGAGTGTGAGCTTAAAACCCAAGCCTTGGCGATGTTTTTAATAGTTTCACACGAGTGGTTTGATATGTACCTACCGTGCTACTACTACGGAATATCGTTTGAATTTAGCTTCACCGAGTTTAGCCTCATTCGATCGAATTTGAAAATGAGGTGAGTATATAGACTAGAGCATTTACTTGTAACAGAACAACGAGCCGCTCTTAATAGTGTATCACCCTTACGAACCAGACGTCGAGCTCGCTCGCCGTTTTGTTACAACCTTATTGTACAAACCAAGGAGCGTATTGAGCGTAGGCACGTGAGGTAACATTTCGTCGAGCCTTTGCACGAGCGCGGGTGACGCGGAGGGAAAGAGAAGAACGCCCTACGCGCTCAGTTGTTCAAGTGCAACGAGAGAACACAAGTTACAACTAAATGTTACTGGTAAATGCACACTCGCTGTGAGCATTACGCCGAACAGAGCGCCGAGCATTCGCAGGAACGTTACATTACATGGAAATGTTCGGGAAACTGAGCTTTTACCTGTTTTGTACCATTCGCAGGAACGTTACATTACATGGAAATGTTCGGGAAACTGAGCTTTTACATGTTTTGTACCATTCGCAGGAACGTTACATTACATGGAAAAGCTCTTGAAAATTAGCTTTTACCTGTATTGTACAATTCGCAGGAACGTTACATTACATGGAAAAACTCTTGAAAATTAGCTTTTACCTGTATTGTACAATTCGCAGGAACGTTACATTACATGGAAATGTTCAGGAAGCTGAGCTTTTACCTGTATTGTACCATTCGCAGGAACGTTACATTACATGGAAATGCTCGGGAAAATCCTCTAGTGTATACTCATCTAAAAAAAAACAATTATATTTAACGTTTTATAGTAGAACAGCTACTTATGCGCACTTTCGTACACTACTTTATCTAAACTCATGAATTAAAACTTTTGTTGGACAAAGCACTGAAAAATTCCTTGTGAGAAAAAAAGACTTTGAAGCTAGGGATTTATCCCCTAATTTTCTAGTATTTTGGAATATTTTCTTTAAATATAAATGTGACCACTCTCGAGATAAACTATTCAGTAAAAATAATTAGTACAATGACGAGTTCTCTGACAATCATACACAATAAAAACAATAAGTTTATTTGTTTTGGTTTTTGAATTCCGTCTTTTATGAATTTAGTGATCAGAACCGTGTGCTGATCAAAGTGAGCCTAAACACGGTCAGGTAACTAGTGTCCATCAAGGAATTCCGCTGGCCACCTTTCGTCTCCATCATCAGTTCAGCTCGCTATCATCATAACATTGTATTGTATTGTCATCGAAACTTGACGGTATGCCAACCGGATATCGGGAAGTCACGCCATTCGTGAAATACTTACCGTTGAGGTGTTTCAATGACCATCTCTGGTCTTCTTCATCAGTTCCACTTCACCAAATAATACTTTCTAAATGAAAAAATGGAGGAGATTCTCAATTAGTAGAAGTAACCTTTTTTGTGAAAGAGTTCGTCCGGAGAACACTATTTCCTCCGCAAAGCAGTAGTGCTCGCATTACTGTGATCTGGTTTGACGGGTTTGCGGGTGGAGGAATTACAGGCACATCAGACTTTTTGTGGCGGGGTGGCGGGCGCAGTGCAATATCAGATAGGGCGCGTGTAAGGTGGACGTGACCTATGTGGTATGCATAACTCAGTCATTCACGCAGTTAAAAAAAAGGCTCATTTCGTTCAGACCATGGTTCCGATCACTAATTCTATAAAAGCTTGTATCGTTTTTGTTATTATGTTTAATATTGGTCCTCACGCATTTCTTTGAAAATATATACAAGTTGTATAACCACAGAAAATGTTCGGTTAGCAAACTTGTAACATAGAGCCAATAACAAAATCCCCAACTATACAGCTACATAACAGTAAAGGGGAGACCCCAGTTTGTAATATTAATGGCAATAGCCCAAGGTATGCTTGGATTTTACTCATTAGAGGTATTATGCGACCGTTTGCGAAATGATAAATGACTAGTTACATTATTATGAGGGGAACTTACCCAATGGTGTTTTGTGAATGTTTTACTGTGGTTTCGGGGATCATGAGATTAGAGAATCAATTTAAGCCTAGATTTGCTGCAACCTGAGCCCAGAATATTATACATTTTTAATATCTATAAGCACTGCTGTGGCACTGTAGGAGCAGCTGTCTGCTACTAATGCTTTGAAGCACCGGAAACTAATATTGCTGACATAGATATGTGATACAGGGATGAAAAATAGGGATAGATATCCCTATTTTTCATCCCTGTTTAATGATGCTTGTGTGATCAAAACTATCCTTATTACTAAGTCGGACCATAAGCTTAGGAACAGTGAAAGTCCCACCAAAATCGGTACAGTAATTTTTGCGTGATTTAAGTATAAAGTGAGTAGATATAGACAGAAGCACATGTTTTTTTTTAAATATTTGTTTAACTGCTTGAATGACGTACCAAGCCGATGGCCCACCTGATGTTAAGCGGTAAGCTCTGCCTTTAGGTCACGTCCACCTAGGACGCGTCCTATATGACATTGCACTACGCCTGCCAGAGTAATAAAGATGAAAGCCTTTTGTAACTGTAATTTCACCGGCACTCATACCCTTGAAACCGGAAAACAGCAATGGTATATAATGGTTGTGGTAATAGTACTTCCCCAGACGAACTCTTTCACAAAACAGCCCTTCTACTACCAAATTTATTTTCGATTCTATATTTTATGATGTTTTTTATGTAACCCTGATCAGAGAGGCTCAAATATTGGTGAAATATTTCCTATGCACCAACATTACGACCTATAAACAAAATGTAGAGGTCGAAAATACCTCTATAGTTTTATTATAGAATATAATGAAATATATGTAGGTATCAGAACCAAAATAAAAGGGCAAATGTAATTGCGTGCACATTATCACACACTACATTACTTAGCACAATTACTGCACTATCAGTACACACTTGCACGTCGCCTATATTTCATCGTATGGTATAAATTATACCAACAGTCTCAGAAGGAGGGGAATAGCAATTAAGCCGACCAGGTTATTTACTGGCTCATAATACGAAATATGTCAGATTGAGAACGCAATTCTCATTTACTGATCGATAGTAGATAATAATTAACCTGCTGTTATAATCGAAGGGTAATTATTATCTACTATCGATTAGTAGGTATAATTGCGTATATTGATGGACCATCGTTTAAAACAAAAAGCAAAATATTCCTGGGTTGCCGCTGCGTTAGAGATGGCGACGTTTGTTGTGAAAAATAATTTTTCAAAACAAGTAAAAAATTAGTGCTCTGAACCGTGTCCTGATCACAATGAGCCTATTATATCCATCGAGGAGTCTCGTTTTAAACCTTCCGTCTACATCATCAGATCAGCTCGCTGTCACTATAATATTGTATTTGTCATCGGAAATTGACAGGTATGCATAATTTCAGGTCAATCGGTCGAGGTTAACTAGTTCAAAATTGTGTTTCAGGATTTGTCCCACACATGCTAACTATTATACTAACCGGTCTAATTAAATAAAAGCTTGTAACTTGTAAAAATAGACAAAACGCAGGTTGGGTTTAGATCGTTTTAGGCTTGCCAGGTTCTTATATTAACAGAGATCCGAAGTGTTATGAACATACTCGCAAAGAGCGGGTCGGTGCACGAAACCTTTGTGAAATTAATAAAACGTGGGTGCAAGCATTTCACAGAACGCTTTTGTTTTCTGTGAAAGAAATGCGTCGTATGTTAAAATAAAACGGACATGTGAGACTCGCGCTTTGAGGGTCGCCAATCCGTAAACAATTTAGAAATCGTCAGAGCCCTTTTCCAGTATCAACCATTTTCTCCTATAAACTTCACTGAGCCATAAACCCGCACACAATGTCTCCCATATACAGCGTGAAATAATTATTTAAAATAATAATATTATAATGTATAATGGTGGTGCAACCTACTGTGAAAAGAGGCCCATTGAGGCTCTGCCTACCCCCTTCGGGGAAAAAGGCGTGTGTCTATGTATGTATTGTATGTATAATGTAATTTTTTCTTCTAAGCAACAAACATTTTTTTGCAGTAAGAATAATACTACAAGTAATAATACAAACTAATACAAGTAGATTAGTACCTATAGTAGTCAAAAATGTAGATTGTGACTGACATGTGCTGACTATTATTGACGAGTTAAAGATTGTAGCACTGACCTTAGTACCTATTGGTAACCTCACTGTATAATTATATTGTTAGTAGTATCTTTAGTAATAAATATTCTGATTCTGATACTGATTCCAATTTAAGCTTATAAAAATCAAAATTTATTTGTGTCACTGAACCTTCTAGCAATCCAAATTTCTGAATTGTGCGATTACGGGAGAGAGATCATTTTCGAAATTTCTATACAAAACATACACCTAGCTTGCAACATTAATTCAGCGGAGTTGCGTCCGATCTTTTGAACTAACGAAGTAAAAGAACCACATTCCTGGTTTTCCAACCCTAGCAATCTACGGGGACCCAATCCGATGACGCACACCAATCTGCACACCAATTGCAGGTTTGCAGCCCCCCCACCTGAGCGAAAATGAAGTATTATTGATTTTAGGACATGCCTTTAATACACTTTCCTGTTTTACCAGGCTGGGCAATGCGCCAACTTTGCTACACGTGTATGCAAAATATTATCCCATGAGCAATTAAGCTGACACTACAGTAGTACCCGTACGGGGATACCTTAATTGTAAAATATGATCCCATGTGTAATTAACAGCCTGTCAAGAATCAAATAGGATTCTCTTATACGTATTTTTAGAATAATCTACACTACACAGTTCATGTCAACAAAAATATATGTTTATCTTCATCATTTTATATCCAAAAAACGTGAGTTAACGTCCACAATGCTCTTAGAATGAGAAACTTGATAAAATTAGTAAGAGTAACAAACAAACATTATTTTAAAGGGCATAGTAGAATTATAATAATATTTGTTGAAATACAAACAAACAAACAAACAAAGTCAAGGACACGTTTAATACTAGCAGTTGATTACTCAATCAACGAGTCTGAAGTTAGCTTTGACTAGGTCAGTGAAAATCAGAGGAACTGCAGGTAGTGGTACCGTGTCTCTCAACAGACTTCTCAATGAGGGAGGTGCGTTCAGCGTTGAAAATAGAGATGGCGCTGCACAGTAGATAAACTGTCAAAAATAAAGATTGACATACCAAGCGACATAACAACAAAAATAACCTAGCTACAGTGCCACCAACTTATCTGTTCAGGTGGTCAAAATTGGAACTAAAGACGATAACAGTTTATACAATAAACTATTGAACAAATATTTTAAATGTGGAATGTTCTTCGAACACTAATAATCGCGGAATGCTCTTGGAATAGTTACACCATGTTTTGTCTCTTCCGGTCGAATTTTACAAAATGCCTCCACTACTAACGACCCTGTCAACTGAACAAATACGTTGGTATACGAATATTTGACAGTGTATTATGTGCCAGCGCCATCTGTTGAACCAGTTCTAAACACTTTTCTAGGATGCCGTAGGTACCTCAAAAGGTAAAAACGGAATCATTATAGGATCACTCCCGTCTGTCACTGACGTACCTTGGTCCTCATGATTGCCTCTTTGCAGACGTACCCAGAGGAACGCCCGGCACGACGCGAGCGCCCCGCTCCAGGACTCTTCACGTCCATCAAGCTACCCGAAGCCGAGCCCCCAAACGGCGTGGCGCCCCTGCTCGATTTCCCGCGGGGGCGCATGAAACCTATCACCTTCCTCGGCGAGGGACCACATGGGAATGTAAGTCCTAGTACTTACATAAGTATTTGATGAGAACTGCCTTCTTATGGCTACCACTGGGCGTCAAAGGAAGATCAGTGCTGGTTTGCCAACGCGGCCTAGCAAACGCTGAGTTGGGGACCCTTTTGTGGCTAACGTCAGGCACACACACAAATTGCTATAGTTTTTGTTTCCGTGTAATTGTTTGTTTTAGTTTTTATTTAGTTCTTATCTTGTTTGCTTTTTCTTTGGTGTGTTTTTGGCCGAAGGGTGTGTGTCTTTTTTGGGTATAGTTACGAATAAACGTTGTCTTTCTTTCTTTCAAAATGCTAATCGCTGTCGATTACCTGTTTGCGGTACATTGCGCTATATGTTTGGAACATTTCAGTCTCGAAAAAAAGCTAAGCACGTGGCGTAATGTACTGCAAATCAGTAATCGAAAGTAACCAGTTTGATAGCCAGTTTGGCTGGTTTCTATTCACGGGATTCTGCTGAAGGGCCATCAGACTTCTAGAATCCGAGTCCAATCATGTCTTACACTACAGGTCTAGCGCGTAACTGAGTCAGTCCCTGAGGTATGGGACCGAAACGGGAGGGGTGTTTTCGTTACGTCAAAATGAAGAGTGGCTTCATGTCATCTGATAATTTGAGACGAGAACACCCCTCCCGTACCGCTCCCATACTTCAGGGAATGACTCAGTTAAGCGCTAGACCTGTAGAATAATATGCAGGTAAGGCCCATTGTCCACGTAATCGTCATACGCACGCTTTCGTAAATTGACGATTGAGAGACGAATGCTTGCATCTTGCTTAGAAACAATGAAATGTGTGTCCACGAAGCGGCAACGTCGCGTCAGCCGCTCGTCATGCGTTCGTCATGCGGTGCGCGCGGCAACAAGTCACTACTCGACCGACTAGTCAGACGGACGAGTATTTCCCAGTGGTCAGATTGGTGGTCGGACTGGTCTGGCCAACGGGAATTATTTTTCCCATTGGCCAGATTGGACACTTGCTTTCTCGTTGCTAGTTGAAAGAAAACTGAGACGTTTTGTAGCGTGACTGACTATTACATGAAGCAGCGTGGACATAACAAATATGCAAAATACGCCTATCTTCATTTGTAGGTTACATGCATACGTCAAATGACGCGTGCGTGGACAGTAGGCCTTAGTATTAATAAAAAGGAACAATGACTAACCTAAGATATAGATGACACCACCGCTGCAAATGATATCTATCGCTTGTTACCTATATTCAGCAGGGGACTTCTACAGGCTGATGATGGTGATGATGATGAACCGTCACCGGAAAGATTGAGGGACGAAGACCCAGAGGACGAATTCCCAATCTTACTTATCGAAATCCAAATAAAACCATAATCATTCGTAGGTTGGTTCATACCGTTGATTCGTTTATAAGATATTCCTATATCTACTCAGATGCTAGTTATGTGGTCATTTGTTTGACCCTGGGCCCTAGAGGATAGTGATAGAGGATGTCTGATATAGTAACATAATGTACGAGGGTTCAACAACTTACATTATAACGTGAATTAAAAATATAAATAAGTATATATATTAAAGTAAATATATACTTATTTATATAAAAGAAAATATATAAAAAATATAATAATATATAATATATAAAAATAGAAAATATATATAAGTGAATTAGATATAATCTACATTCAAAAATAAGGTGAAAACATATTTATAAGTAGTTACTTTAATGAAATTCAGAGATGTGGTTTCTTAAAAAAACTAAGTTTGGTTAGAACCTAGTTTTTAAACTAGGACTATGAGTGACAAACTTCATAATATGTGAATTCATTTTGTGAAAAGTGATAAAAAAAACATCGTATTCGGATTGAAGGATTTGTTTTTAAGTTGAAATGTTTCTTAAAAACGAGATCAAGAAACAGTTATAAAGCTTGTCTTACGCAAAATTTGAAAGCATTTAGCCTAAATAATTTCACCTAAGAGCAATACTTGGTAATTCCTTAATGATTTTTAATTATAAAATTCGGAATGCTTGGTTCGTTCTTGAGCATCACATAAAAATGTAGTTCAATCTAGAAAAGCTGTGATATTATCTTGATCTTCGTAAGCCGTTTTTTCATTGTCTTGTGGTTTGTTTAGGATGCCGAAGGTGGATTTGGCTTTCTCTATAATCGTTTTGTTCTGGATTTTTTCTTCTTCACTCCTCATTTTGGCCATCTCGGTGATCTCGGTCAGCTTCTCCGTCAGATCAACTACATTAATCAAGTTATCCGTGTCCATCTCCTCCAAAGTGCTACGAACATCCTCCTCTTTTATACAGTTATTGTCGATAACTTTCGCTGCAAACGAATTTAAAAATTCAGAAGTTTGAGAAAAAATAGTCAATTTATAAAAAAAAAACCTTGTGTGTTGTTCATGTTCCAACAGCAGGTTTCATAAAAATAAAACTGCATTGAAGTCGGAGCACCCTCCGGGTTACACTCTAGTTCCTATTCATCGTTTTCTATTTATCATCAGACCCTGAAATCTGCGGAAGGAAGACACATCATTCATCCTTAATTGAAGTTTGAGCTTGAAGATTCAGATTAAGTAGTAACCTAGATCGTTTTTATCATATGCATCATCAGACCCTGGAGCCTCATATCGTCGAAGATTAACATTTTGAGCCCAAACTGAAGGTAAAACCGGGCTGGTAACTGGCTGGTAACTGGGCTGCAAAAATGCTGGAGTTCCCTACAACCGAACTGTTGCGAGCTGGTGATCCTGGAAATGGCTACACCAATTTCCACCAAGCATAGCTAAGAACCATCTCGCAAACATCATATTTTTTACAAACAAACCCCTTTGAAATCAGAGCAGCCGTGCCGGAGCTGAGGCCACAAACAGGTGAAGACACTATAGATCCTAAATAATTACACCCTTCTTTTTAGTAAGGGGCTCCCGGTAGCGTGTTTTCCAACTCTGTGTATGAGCAAGCGCTGCACAAGTTGAGCACCAACATATTGCGGACCCGCTAATAAAATATTATGATGGACAAAATCTGATAGGGTTCAAAAAAATTACAAATAAAAGACCTAACAGCCCAATCCCACCAAGTACCAAGTACATTGTTATGGTGCTTCCCCATTTCTGCCGTTTGTTAAACTTTTGAATAAATGTAGTAAGAACGTCGTCACCACACGTTGCCGTAAGTCTTTGTGATCACATACAGGGTTCTCCTTAGTAACATCCCAAAAGTTACATCGTTTTAAAAAAACACCAACACGTCTTTCATCGTCGCCCCATTGGTAGCTAAATATTTAAGGAAGAAAGATGCATTACAAACATTTGCAGCAAACTCGGATTAGTGCACAAAAACTGCCACTGAGCGGATCGGCGCCAAACCTACGCAAACACCCTATCCACATATTTGTGTTATAGAGGTTTGCCTTGGTTTGCCCAACACTTGGAGACACCTTAAGGTTTTTTGTCTACGGCTCTGACTCATTAGGTACTTATTATTGTACAACTGTTTAGAGAAGAGCTCAATACCATGTCTGTGTATTCGTTGACTCATACACATAGTAGCTAATAAGAGAGATATTATGTACTAACGTAGCAATAGCTAAATGATAGGATCGCAGAATGTTCACTATTTATGCAGCTACGAGACTTACCGTCTTTCATCATTTCCACAAGGTTATCCGGGGAAAGTTTACTCTTAATGTTTTTAATTAGATCATCCATTTTTTTTATTTCGGAATTAAACTTGAGAACTAAACTAAATGCTCATAATTTAAACCAAACATATTTCTAAAAATACATCTTACAAATTTTCAAAATGTTTTTGACCAAAGTAGGTATTTGACATTGATATTTCTTTATTTTTTTCGCATCAAATCATAAAAAGATGTTCTACAAAGAGTTTGAAAATGCGAGTAAGGTAGGTTAGGTTCTGAAATCTTACTAGAGTCCGTCAGCGGCTTTGCTTGGGTTCTACCTAGTTAAAAAGTAGCCTATAATCGAAATCTGTTCAGCCGTTTTGGCGTGTTTTAGTGACAAACATCCAAAAGTTTTTTCAGAAATAATTATGTATTTATTGTTTTGTACTACATGACCAATGTGCTGTAAAGTTCTTACGCTGAAATAAATGAGTATGAGTATTCAGTGGAAAAGCTTTATGAAGGATTAAAGCCCTCGAGAGACTAAAGTTTACCTTGTTTCCTTGGTATATAAACATACATAGGTATACAAGTTTCCTGGTGTGATCGGAAGTGATCCGGTGCCACCGTCGTCGCAGGAATGTTGCCCAAACAATAGCGGGTACAATACAAACAACGTGGGTTAAGGCTTGCCTAGACACAAAACTTTAGGGCCAACCAAGGATCATTTTGAATCGTCTTCAAAAATAAATTAACATTTACTCCTATTCCAATGCAACCAGACCTAGAAGAATCAGGCAACAAACACGGTCTGGTTTTTTTTTTTTGATGATCATTCTTTCTACTATGTGGGGGCACCTGTGTGGTGCCTCGAGAACAAGTGGAAGCTGATTCAAAGAAAAAAGGAAAACCAACTTAAAAGCCTTACTTAGGTAGGCAGTCAAAAGTAAGATGATGGAGAGAATCAGCAAAACTTCATAAGGCACCACACTCTACGCTTTGTATACTCATAAATAACGCATCAATAATAAATTATATGTATATACAGACATTGCAAATTGACAAATTAGGTGTCGAGGGGCAGAGCGACATCAGGCCACGTGGCTTTATTATTAATATAGTCATGTATGTTAATGATAAAGTCATAATACGCTTTCTTTATTAAATAATTCTTTATGTAGGATTTAAATCTTCGAATCAAAAGTTTAGAAGCACTTTCTGGAAGTTTATTATAGAACAGAATAGAATTCCCCATAAATAAAAGACCCACTTCCTTTTTTTATCTAAATTTTGGAATACTCAGTTTATTATTATTTCTCGTGTTAAAACAATGCACGTCACTTTTTTTCATAAACCTATCTAAGTGTTTATGTGTATATAATAAGGTTTCGTAGATGTATTGCGATATTACCGTGAGAATGTTAATTTCCTTAAAACTCTCCCTCGTGGCTTCATTTTATAAATGGCACGTATTGCCCGTTTTTGTATAACAAATATTGCTTGTATGTCTGCTGCTTTCCCCCACAGTATGATGCAATATGACATAACACTATGGAAGTAGCCAAAATAAACTAGCCTAGCTGTAGCTTCATCAGTAAGCTGCCTTATCGTATGAACTGCATAGGCAGCAGAACTAAGTCTACCCGCAAGCGCCTCAATTTGTGGTCCCCACTGAAACTTGCATCAATATTAAGTCATAAGAAAACAGTAGAGTTTACAAGATTGAGTGTCTCACCATTTACTTTAATATTAGTTTGGTAATGTTTTACATTTGGCAAAGTGAATTTAATGCATTAAGTTTTTTTAGCATTAAACAACAGATTATTTACAGTGAACCAATCAAGAACTCGCGATAGTGATTCATTTACATCATCGTAATTAGCTTTTGACCTATCAAGTTTGAATATTAAAGACGTATCGTCAGCAAATAAAACTATATCACATATTTCTTTTACATAAAAAAGGAGATCGTTAATGTATACTAAAAATAGAAAAGGGCCTAGTATTGAACCCTGAGGCACTCCCATGTCTATAGGTGATCCTGAAGACCTTTCACCGCCAACGTCTACTTTTTGTACTCTATTGGGTAAGTAAGAATTTACAAGGTTAACCGCCTGATTTTGGATGCCATAATGTTTTAATTTCAAAATTAAAGTATCATGACTCACGCAGTCAAATGCTTTGGACAGGTCGCAGAAGACTCCGATCGCGTCTTGCGAGTTTTCCCTTACTTGAAATATGTGTATTCTCGACTTCTCGCAGCGTCTACGTCTCTACTGGATACAGAAATATAGGGAAAACAAGTGCACTTAACCCTGTGTTTACGTAGTTATTACATTCTTACTAATATGCGGTCAATGGTTCGTATTGCAATTATGGTTTCTCATCGACCAAACGTTCCTTTACCGTGATATACCAGTTATCAGTAAATCCTCCTATGACTAACTGACTGTCTAACAGACTCACTGGCTGACTATCATCGTACAGGTCCTACAGACTAGAGACTTTAATGACATTCCTTGTGTCGTTAAGAGGGGCATAATAATTCACCCCCTTAGGGAGTGCAGCGGGATGTTGAAGTTTGTATGGAAAAAACTCCACTCGGACGAAGTCGCCGGCGTTCTACTTGTAGGTTACACAACGTAGTTCATGTAGGTGAGTAATGCAAATGCAAAGCAAATGCTTAGGGACATTACTCACCTACATGAACATGGTAAAATTACTATTCCCACAAAATCGAGGCCGAAGATGTGCCTGTAATGTGATCCTAAAATGGGGTGTCTAGTCCGGCCCTTATCAAAACACGGCCACCTGTGTGTATTACAGGCCACTGTTTGCACCCTCAAATCAGCCCTCTTTGTTTCAACTAATCTTGTGGATAGCCTCTTTCAGTTAATTGCAAAAGTTCCAGACTAATCCCTACTAATTCTTACTAAATCCGATTATTGAAGCTTGGAGATAGGAGACTCGTAATTATTCGTGCGATATTCCCTTGTCTTTATTAATAACTAGCTGACCCATTCGCGACATCGGGTGTATCCCACTAGTCCCATCGTGTTATCCCATAATGGGACAACTGACACTATTTCGTCCCTGTAGTACCATGAGACAAGTGAAGATGTCCTTGTTAAAATAATCAATTGCTTTCGTTTGCCAATTTTAAGTTTAGTTCTAGTAAGTAGTTTATATCCTGTTTTTCTATTTTTCGTATTGTTTAAATCTATATCCGTGATATAGCTATCTTACGACACTATATTTTTATATAGGTATTACCAAAAATAATAAGTTTTTTTGAAAAATTTATTTTTGAATACAAGTTTTTATAAAATTTGTGATCGTAACTGTGTGCTGATCAAAATGAGCCTAAACACGGCCAGGCTAATACTATTATCCCTCGAGGAGTTTCGTTGTCCACCTTCTGTATCCATCATCAGATCAGCTCGCTGTCACCATAATATTGCATTGTCATCGGAACTTGACAGGTATGCAAAATATCATCTCAATCGTTTTAAGATAACTGCTTTAAAATTAAGTTGCAAGATTCCACCCGGACAAATATACATACATTGCAAGTTGAATAAAAGCTCATAAAAATGGTCACTGACAGTGATGCCACAAAGGTTCCAACCCCTTTGCTTACTTAATGACCTTGACCTTGTAGACCTTGTAGATGAATGAGTTAAGTCTCGTTTATAATAACAAAAACAATATTTGCGGCTCCCTCTGCTCACCCTGAACTTTTAGTCGACGGCAATTTCTTTGGCTGATATCGCTTTTAAAAAACCATAATCGTTATGCTCTCCGATGCTTTGGGTTACTTTATTTGTAATAGTATAATAATATAACTTTAAAGGCCAAAGATGTCCCCCTGAATGACCTCCCTGAAAATTATCCAGCCGGTGCCGGTAGCAGAAAGAGTGCCAAAATAGTACAGACAAAAACCTGCATTTAAAGGAGAATAATGCGCGTAAACCGTAGGTAACAACTAGCGTTGGTCACATCAGCAAGCTCCCGACTGTAATTACCGTTCATCAACTCCATCTGAAATATTAATGTTATAGCACCCCATCTACCATCACACTCGCACCCCCACTGTAAATAACCGAATCGATTTTTCAATTTTCTTCGTGACCATTACATCAGTAACAGCTTACGTGCTCTTTCTCTTTTATTTTCCTGGTGTTCAATACTTTTAGAAGGTTTTTTTTTTACTTCCAAGTATACTCGTATGCCGATTTTAAATATGTAGAGAGGTAACAGTTTTCTTCGATTGTAGGCGGCGATACGATAAGTAAAATGTAAAATTCCAAATTAATATTAATGATTAGACTCCACAGTTGATAGACGATGTAAATTACCTTACAAATTGAATTTGACCTCTGTAGCGCGTTGGGTGAGTAGCCGGCCGAGTTGCGGGTTTGGTTCCCGCTATTTGTATGATCTACAAATATTTGTTTCGGTTCTGGGTGTTATTGTACCATGGTACTTGTTGTTATTGATACTCACGACACAGGGAATCCTAGTTTGGTATCAGGACTATGTACGTGAGTGCTGGGTGTTATGTTACTTGTTAATTATTGTATCCAAGTATCTATTAAAAGTACCAGCTTCCGCTATTGAATTCAGCTGGGTATCCCGATCAAGAAGTGGACATTCAAAATTTACCAAAACATTTAAAAGAAAATATTTTTTTTATTTTTTTTAAACTGTTTTATTTAAACCAAAAGCTTAAAAATAATAAAATAAGTGGCGATCACAATATAATAGGCCTAATTGGTCGCAGTGACATAATAGCGACAATTAGCTAATAAAAAAATAGGTAGATTCTAGGTACCAGTCATCACACCAAACAAACGTGAGGTTATTGTAAAATTACCATTGCTTTCCTAGTGGTTTGCCCCAAACTGAGACTTCGCGAATACACGCGATTTAGGTAGATTACCTCATTTCTTTCGAAAAAATATCTATGTTATGTACGTGAGTATATCCACATAAAATGAACATAGTTATTACGGTACTTCATATCCAAGCTTCAAAACGCATCAATAGCGTGATCTATCTAGTTGTGGATTTGCTACTTAACCACCAAAGATTACGTTTTTCATCGCAAAAAATTGGTATTACAAGGACAGTCCTCAATTTTCGACTTCTCCCTGTAGTTTTGCACAAAATATACACATACCTTTCTAACCGTATCGACTGCCTGTTCAATTCTACACCTGGCTTGCAGACTTTCTGAGGGAAAGATCCATTCGAGTAGTTATTGATGGCTGCTCGTCGGATCAATTGGCTATAAACGCCGGGGTAACTCAAGGGTCTGTGCTAACTGCCACACTGTTTCTGTTGCACATTAATGATCTGCTACTGCCCGGTATCATTGGGTATGCAGATGACAGCACAGTTGAGGAGAGATATGTTTCTACTGCCCGAGCTAGACATATTGAAATTCAGGAGCTAAGAGATGAAATGCTGCAGCGTCTGAATTTGACTCTCAAGGCCGTATCCGACTCGGGCGATGCCAATCTAGTTAAGTTCAACGCCTCTAAAACGCAGGCTTGTCTCTTCTCGGCGAAAAAAATACAGTTTCTCCAAGTTCCTGTATTCTGAGATGTACCTGTAGCTATAGGGTATAACCTCGAGCTCTTGGGTGTTCCACTTAAGCCTACTCTCAACTTTTGCTCGTACATCGAATCTAAGGCAAAAACAGCTGCCATGAAGCTCCTGAATAAAGTAAAGCGTTACTTCACGCCAGGACAGCTTCTGAGTCTGAGTCTATATAGAGCTCAAGTCCGTGCTTGTATGGAGTAGGTACTGCTGCCATGTTTGGGATGCCTCTGCCAAACACCAGCTTGCCAGCCTTGGACTCGATTGAACGCAAAGCTTTTAGGTTTATTGGTGAGCAACATATGGAGACTAAGATCCAAGGTCACGAACACCGCCGTAAAGTCGCATGCCTTTCGATCTTCTATAGGTTACATTTCGGGGTATGCTCCCAGGAACTTCACGATCTGATCACACCATTTCGTTTTCATCATAGGACGAGCAGACGCACGGCTCGGTACCATCCTTACCTCATTAGTATACCCTCTATTCGTACTAAACGATTTAGTTCTACCTTTATAATGCGAACTACTAAAGAGTGGAATACCCTACCGTCGTCTGTCTTTCCTGAAAACTATAATCTGGGTCTCTTCAAGGCTAGACCATCATCTTCGGCCACATCGTCACTTACCAACTTGACTTTTACCCTTGACTTTGCATTTAAAGCTGATTATTTTGCAAACAGAATCGAAAAAAGGATTTGATACGCCTGCAATATTTTTGAACGACCTGTTTAACGACACTCTACACCATGAAATAGACGAGAAAACAATATCATCCCCACATTATGTGCAAAGGCATTACGGAATCCTACAAAACAAAAACTCGAGATTTTATTTTTGTCGGCTTGATTAATATGAATATACCCATGCCAAATTACAGCTTTCTAGACAAAATCTGATTAATTATATCATAAAAGTCTGAGCTAAGCCGCAGACAGACATACAGACATGGTGAAACTCCTTCCATAGTTCCTTGTCCTGATGACAACGAAACCCCAAAAAGTCGCTCTTCAAACAAATAAATTCAAGCCCCCTTCATGCTCTCACCCCGCGCTGGCATAATGCAAATTCTGATTCATAACTAAGTATAGGTACTAAAGATAACATAGGCCTATTGATATGTTAATTCTGCTATACATCTCGGCTACCTCTCCTTTAGCACGTCAGCATAACGTCCAACTTGGCCCCTTTGGAGAGCGGTATCCCTGCGTTTGCTCTCTAGGACAATTTATCTTCAGGACTAACTTAGTCGTAGTTTTAGGGTTCCATACCTCCAAAGTTACCCACGGAACCATATAGGATCATTCGCCTTTCTGTCTGTCTGTCTGACAGTCTTTTTTGAAATTTGGTACATGGACAGAGTTAGATGAACCAATCACGGGCGTATAGCGTAAATAAACTAATTCTTATGATGGGGAGAAAACAAAAAATAAATCTTTTGTAAAGTGTATTTATGTGGAGCAACAAATGAAAGGGCACGTTATACTAAAAAAACTGATTTCGAAAAGCATAGTTTAAACTCATAAATTGCAAAAGTATGGAAAAAAAACAATTAAACCCTCGCAAATGTAATGGAGATTCTAAATGACAAACATTTTTACTGCACACTAGTAAGGCTTTAACAAAAACACATGTCCTGAAACAAGTTTTATAACTTTTTTGCGCATTAGTTACCGCTTCGCAAGTAAGCAGCAGTTTTTTCCGAATTCCAACCAAAGGCTCTAGCTCTCATTTTTTCACAGTGCCTCTCTTTTTTAACATTGTATTGGGCGAACTAACAAGATTTTAGTCCAAATCGGGAAGGGCCCAAGCGGAGAAAAAAAAATACGAGAATTAAGCATAACTAATGAGCCTTATCTTAGAAAATACAGTTTTACGGTTTCTAAAAAAATGAGAAATTTAGGGTCTTGCTCATAGTTTACAGGAAACCTCAACGAAAATCCTAACCGTTTTACTATAAAACTATCAGATTACTTTAGCACTGACAAGCTGTTTCAAATTCTGTTGTCAAAACAAAAGAGACAAAACATGGTGTTACTATTCCAAAGATATTCCGCGGTTATTATTAGCACAGATAATAACATCATAACCATTATAAGCATTAATCGTTGTAATAAAGTTACACCGTGTTTAGTGTTAAAATTCCTGAGGGAAAAGGAAAATATTCGTAACAAGAAAATGTGGTGCTTAAGAGGCGGTCCACATTTTCATGCGATTTCATCTAAGACTTTAGGCGCCTAATTTAACATCATAGGAAAAACTTATACATTGTTGAATAATTGTAAAAATATAAAAATCTTTTTTATTGACACTCAGTATAGGTACCACATTTTCAAACACTACTTTATTTGTTTTGTAATGATCAATTTTGTAACCCCTAGCAGTAATATATTATCTGTGCTCTTAGTTTTACTGAAAAACAAAAACAACTAAACTTCGGAGTCCAATTTCCTTTAGTAAAAAGAACCAAATGGACTGAAAAAAAAAAAACAGTAAATCAGGCATATATCCTTGTTGACATACCTCCATGAGTAGTCTAGAATATTGATTATGAGTAAGGTACATTAAGAAATAAAATTTAAAAAAACATGTGTCTATTTTCGATTTCTTTTCAAAAATAGGTTAATTAGTTTCGGAGCCCCACATTATGCGTGCTAGACACCGATGTGCTTAAATACATATACACACACCTTTCTCCAAATGGGTAGGCAGAACCTGAATGGGCCTGTATTCACCGTGGGTTGCACCATCGTGGGAATATAGTCGAATTTGGTACAATAGAATAGTCCAATTTCCTTGTGTTTACATTGTTCTTCTTTCAAATAATAGAACACTGAAAATTGTGAGTGGTTTTAAATTATCTAATAAAATTATTTTGCTTCGTCATGCCCTCGTAGTCATCACTCCGTCTACCACGTCAACTTTTGCTGACGTCAAACCCATCCTCTTCTTGCAAGCCATTCTAAAAAAGATTGATTTACTTACTCTTCTCACTTTATGAAGCTTGTACCTTGTACCTTTAGATCGCTAACAGCGGTCTTCAGGTAGCACAAGTGTTACATATGTATTTTGAATATACCTTTTATTATTTGTATTATTCTTTCTGTAAATAAATGTCTATATGAAGCTTGTGGTTGTATGATTTATATGTCCATTTCTCTAGAATACCTCGTAGTAGTCTTGCCTCTCATGTTGATCTAATCTCCATGTTAAATTCACGTCTTGTGGCTGACCCTTCTATGTTAGTCTACAAAAATACCCATAAAAATTGATTACTGGCCGGAGCAAGAAAATGCAATCTGCTCACACCCGTTACACCCAGCCCCACCTCACCTAACCCCCTCACCTCAAGCCTTAATAGCCTGGAGCGTTTATTTTTCATATTTTTAAACGACCACTACCAATATGTGAACGAACAGTAACGCAATGTATACTAACATGCCATTAAGATTTTCAACAAACTACCAAATAACTATGAGGACTTGCCAATAAATGTAGATAATGGAAATTTAAAATTTGGTTTATGTTTAAAATATTTGTATGCCATTAGGGAATTTCTGGATTGTAAAATCTGATATTCATTCTTCCTCTTTTATTTTTTTTGTTTTATTTCTGTAAACATCAACACATCTATTTTAATTATCTCGTAGCTTTTAAGATTTGAAATTGTTGTTTATTTTATTTATTAGATTGGCTAAAATAATGACTTTAGTTTTTAATTTTGCACGCCTTTATGAGGCAGCATGTAAAGGACCATATCTATTTTTAACATATATTAACATCTATTATACCTACACTCTTGCGAACAAATGATGATGGTAATGATTATTATTATATAGAGATATAATTTTAAACTCTCTCTGATTACCGCACGGTAGACAAAGACAGCATTTTTCACCATTATTGGAACAATGGGCATTGGAACACCGGGAAGTGGGTCAAACTTAACTTGTAAGATTGGATACAGACACCGGGACAGGTGTTGTTGCCCATCCACCTTGCGTCTCCATCATCAGATCAGCTTGTTGTCACCATAATATTATATTGTCTTTGGAACTTGACAGTTACGCCAAATTTCAGCTCGATCGAACACCGGGAAGTGGGTCAAATTTAACTTGTAAGATTTGATTACACCGGGCATAAATTGAAACTTGTAAAAAGGCGCATGATTTTAAACATACTTGGGTCACAGAATAAATAATAGTACAACTCGGGTATATAATCCAATCCATTACACTATGGGAGCAGAATAAATAACATGTAATATTAACCCGGATACTAGCGGGCGCAAAAAACAGTTGCCGCAGCAATAAATATCATCGAGGTAGCTGCTAATGTAAAATTGTAGGACTCCGGGAATAAGCCCGCAATGCATCTACAAGGCACTCCTGTATACTAACTGCTGGATTAACTATGGCACTCCTGTTCACTGACTATGCTATATACTGTAGCTGTACCTACATACCGCTACTTTATCTTTATTTAACACTGCTGAATGAAGCACGTAATTATAACAGATCCTAGTATTATAAAAAATGACAAAGTTTGGATCTTTAGATATTTATTGGTGAAATTTAGTACACAGGTAGATTATGACCTGGATTGAACTTCGGCAACTTTTTATCCTAGTAGGTCGAGCGCAACCGTGGGAGAACACAATTTTTTTTTTAAACTGTTAGGAAAACTTGTTTACGGCCCCCACCTTATGTAAAGTGGTCACCGTCGCTTATAGACACCGGTAAAACCGGCATTGTCGATGCGCTGCCTACCCTGAAGGAATTTATGAACATTTTCTTGAAGTTTTAATATTTAAATATCTTTTAAAAACAAGTTTTTTATGAAATTAGTGATCGGAACGGTATGCTGATCAAAATAAGCCCAAAAACTGTCATTCTACTATTATCCATCGAGGAGTTACGTTGTCCACCTTTCGTCTCAATTATCGGATCAGCTTACTGTCACCATAATATTTATTGTCATCGGAACTATGCCAAATTTAAGCTCAATCGAACACCGGGAAGTGGGTAAAATTTAACTAGTAAGATTTGCTAACAGAGACAGGTGAAACTAAATAAAAGTTTGTAAAATGCGTGCTTCGCTTGTAAGTTTTTTATACATGATTGAATAACAGTTGCCATGCTGCAAAGAAGTTCAACCAGTTAAAGATATGTACAGTCACAAGTTCAACTGAAAATGTATGTATGTATTAATGTATTTTGTAACTGGAACCATCCCATCCTATGTTTATCCGTCACCCTAAAATTGTTTGAAAAAAAAACCCTAAATAGAAGATGCGATTTCTTCTAGGTGAATAATATACTTTGGAACTTGAAACTACTGCACAAATCCCTCAGGAGCAAGTCCTTGTCAGATCTAAAAGCAATAGCAATTGGCCAGCTTGCAGTAAAAGCCCTCGTCCAATTGGTTGTTTACAATGGCCTCACCGCTGGCTCAGGACACCTGAGCACACAATGCTTTAATTCCATTAGCCACTGGCTTTACAGATTTCATTTGCTTACTTTCCCGTTGAGATTGTCTTGAATAAATAAAAACTTTGCTACCTTCTCCAGAGATGTTGGCAGACATTATTTAAGTAAGTTTAAAGAGTGGTCGGTCAATTGTGGCCTCGGGAAAAAAATAAGGTGGAGGAATACCACGTAAGTGTATCTTTTTAGTTTTAGTAACTGTTAAGTTCAATGTGAGCTCAATCAATGATTTCGAATACGATTCTTCGTGGAAACTATGTTTATCGTGTTCCCAAAAATTGGTTAATCTTCCAAAACTTAGTGACTTTTCTGTAATTACAATACAGTTTATGGTTGAGCTGTAGGTATTTCTACCAGATCTATATTTTCGATAAAGTTTCAAACCAATATGGAGTCTCGCTCGCGTTCTGGCTGGTGGATGTGAATATGCGATCTGAATCACAAACAAGGTGCCTTTATCTCGCACCCACCGCGTAACTTAGTACGGATCAAAAACTATACCCAACACTCTATGACTACATAATAGTGGATTATGTAAAGAGAAAAGTACGTACTTTTCAAAGACACTTTTGAATCACATACAAGTAATAAAATGTATTTTTATTTTAAAGAATTTAAAACTATTTGCCAAATAAGCTTTTTTTGGCAAATTATGCCCAAAATAGTTAGTACGAACACAAAGTGGGTACATGTTAATGGAAATGATAGTAATATTAAAACATTGAAAGAACTCTATTCAACGTCTTAGCACGACTTCTTTTTTTTTTTCTTTAAATAATGCTGGACTCAGTTCACACAATATTATCTAGCCCCGAGCTAAGCAGAGCTTGTGTTATGGATACTAGATAACTGATATACTTAATACAATATAATACATGGATAGATATTTTTTATTATGCATAGAAAATACCCAGAACACCCTGAACAAATATCAACGATCGCACAAATATTTGTTCCGAGGCGGGAATCGAACCCGCAACCTCCTGCGTCGTAGGCCAAGCTTCGCCTGCTGCGCCACAGAAGTCGTCAGAATGTACATCCTATACAAGAGAGGTAAGGTTTTTCTCAAGGCCTGTAAATCCGCTAGGCACGAAGCTATTTTCCACGCTCGGCAAACTTAGAAACTGGGCCAAAGTAGGCTTTTGAAAAATAAACGGGAAATATTCCACCCTCCCTTCACTATATATTACGTACTTAAGAACTATTTCGTTTGAAAGTTATCACCTGCCGCGAAGTAAAAATGAAAATTCTAAACAATACTTTTTATTATTAAAATATTTTAAGTTAGCATAAACTGAATATCCTTTTAAAGTTCTGAGTAAGCTACTTCAAATATAAATTCTCAGTAAACAAGTATTTGCGTTTGAAAATCCCTCAGTGGTGTTAATCACCAGTTTATCCGCTCAGTAAGTTAAAAGTTAACAAAAGGATTTAACCTCTGAGTAGTTTACTTATTGACTGTGAAACAAAACTAGTCTAAGGTCCAAGTTCACAAACAAATAAATCGGTGGTTACCGTAACCAATCGTCAAAGTGACAGGTAACGTATGAAAACAACTGTCAAAAAGAGTTGTTTAAGCTAAACAGCCGTTTAAACGTGCGTTAATGTGTTGGTGAACAGTGGCATAAAAGTGGTACATTTAATTTTGTTTTCCTAAAAACCCGTTTGTCAACTCTTACTTCGCCTTTTCGGAAGAGTTATATAAAAACAAAATTTAAAATTGAAGAAGTAGGGTGACTTGAAGAGCTTGGAACTGTATTGTGATACTTACTTTACTCTTAGTATTATTTCATCCGTGCTCTAGTGATAAATCCATTTGTCCTTTATACCAGTTTTTATGGTATTTTAGAAAAGTATGTGTAAGCAAAAGTGTGCTTATTTTCTATGTGTTTTCCTCACAGCTCCAGATATGCGAGACAGACGGTATCGAAGAGCTGAGCGACGAGGAGACCCCAGGTGGCGGCCGCCGTCGCCTTGTCGTTGTCAAGACTCTGTGGCGCGGTTGCCATAACGATATCAAGTCAGTGTTGTACCGTTCACTTAATCATCATAATCTTCGTGCATCATCCTTGCGCGTAGCACTGCTACATGACGCTACGGCGTAGCAGAACCAGAATATTAAGATCCATTCCATGCCGTCCTTAGTTTCTAGCTGATTATCTGTCAGGAGACCTTTAGTTTATTCGTCTTTCCTTGTTTTAGAGCGGCGTTTGCCCGCGAAGCTACATGGGGAGCAGGTTTGAAGCACCCTCAACTAGCCAGAGTGCTAGGTTTGAGCCTGCTCGAACCTCCATGTGCAGCTCTGGATCGCGGGGAAGCCGCTTGTCTCCCAACCATTTTACGCCGCGACAAGAAACTCAGGTATGCTCGTTAATTACTTAACAATCAGTCAATTTTTTCCACAGCCTTAAAAATAAACTTTTAAGTTCTATTTTTCTTTGTCGGTTAGGTGTTTATTTACTGTAGTGACGTTGTACAAAGTTATTAAGGTGAATGTTCAAGTTTCCTTGCCCATACAAAATACTTTAGGCCGTTACTCAAACCACAGATTGTCATTTTATAAATTGACTTATTTTTTAGACTTCCTAATGATAATAGTTATCGCGAATGGTCGTTCCAAACAAAAATATACAATAGGGAATTTTTAAAACAGGTTTGAAATACGACAATTTTTACAAATGTGTGAGTTTATTTTGCACTGACATCTATTATCGTAGTGAGATACTTTTAGGCAGCAGAGCACCCAGTTTAATTAAAGATGACAGTGATGGCGCTAAATTGACCTTCAAACACAAGAGTTTTGTGTAAGATAGTAAGTAAACATGATAGAGATGGCGCTAAATAATAAAAGTGATGTATTCACAGTTCACACAACATTATCTAGCCCCAAGCTAAGCAGAGCTTGTGTTATGGATACTAGATAACTGATATACTTAATACAACATATTACATAGATAGATATTTTTTATTATGCATAGAAAATACCCAGAACACCCTGAACAAATATCTGCGATCGCACAAATATTTGTTCCTATGAACAAAATGAACAAATGTTCCGGGAATCGCACCCGCAACCTCCTGCGTCGCAGGCCAACCTTCGCCCGCCGCGCCACAGAGGTCGTCAATATGCTACCTCCAAGCAATTGCTGAACTGGCGGGAAGTCAACTTGTATCCCACTAATTGGGGGTGGAAGCAGTCTTCTGCAGGGACGCAGTCTTCTCTTCTCAACCCCATCCCCACCACCATGATCACGGCGTCCTCATATGCCTGCTTCACTTCGATGCTAGCATCCACCATTTGTGTCATCAACATCGAAATGAATGCTCTCATATTGTGATCTTTTGCCAGAACTTTTCTTGTGCTATTGTCACTATAGTAGATGAGGAGAACACGACTTTGGTTGGTGCTTGTAATGCAGACTGGCGAGCTCGTTCTGCTGCTTTGGTGCTTTGATAGCCGGCTTTAGTGGGGTATCCATCAAAGACAACAATCACATTGCTACCAAAGTGTCTCTGCACGTAGTTGATGTACTTAGAAAAAAACACACATCGCCATATCTCGATAATCTATTGACATAGAAACATGTTTTATTAGTCCAAATTATAGTAAATTTAACGTTCTACAAAAGAGTAGCTGGTACTTTTGCCGTGGGATGTAAGAGAAAAAAGTTATTGAGAAAAAACCGGAGGAAGGTGCAGTTCCCCCCCCCCCCTCCACTTTTCGCACATGGTCCTCGAGGTCCAAAACTTGGGAAAATGTTAATTAACTATCCCTGAACAACCTCCCAAAGTTTCATTAGCTTTTGACCTTTTTCCATCTGAAACCACCTGCCGACTGGACTATAATATGTGTTATATTTTATGAGTGTATCAAGCGTAGAGTGTGCTGCCTTTTGAACTTTTGCTGATTTTCTCTATCATCTTACTTTTGACTGCCTACCTAAGTAAGGCTTTTAAGTTGATTTTACTTTTTTTCTTTGAATCAGCTTCCACTTGTTCTCGAGGCTCTACACAGGGGCTCCCCACCTAGTAGTAAGAAGGATCATCAAAAGAAATACAGACCGTGTTTGTTGCCTGATTCTTCTAGGTCTGGTTGCGTTGGAACAGGAGTAAATGTAAATTTATTTTTTAAGACGATTCAAAATGATCCTTGTGATTTCAATGAATAAAATACTTTTTGACTTTGACTTTGATATGTTGCCGCTCCGTCAGCAAAAGTTTAAAAGCGACGTTGCCAAACCGTTACTAGTGTGAACACACAATACTTTTTATAAGTTGGCCGTAACTTCTACTATAGCGAGCTAGTTCTGATAGGGTTGCCAACTGTACTTATAATAATGTATTCTAATTTATTTTACAACTACGTTCTTTAAACTTTGCAATAGCATTATAGTGCTAGAAAATACTTTATTTCAATTTAGGTAACCTACCCAAGTTTTAAGTTACTATGTGAGGTGTTAAAAATAAAACAACGAAAGAATACGTGAAAACTTGGCCAGAATCAATGATAGTATGATGCACGATTCTACGAATTTTGAATAGTCTTATATTTCAAAATGAGTGAAAGTACAACATGGATTTAAAACACTAGAGAACAGTGATCACCACGAAAGCTGCGAGCGAGCCGAAGGCGAGCGTGGCTCAGTAGTCAGCAGGGCCCGCAGCGAACCAGAACCAACACCTGAACGCCAATACCCTAGATGATGATGATGATGATGATGATGACGATGATGTTGTTAATGTTCATCACCACCACCATCATCATCACCATCACCATCATCATCCTCATCTAGGGTATACGCGTGCAGGTGATGATGATGATGATGATCATGATGTTTTTAATGTTCATCACCACCGCCTTCATCACCATCACCACCACTAACATCATCATCATCTTCATCTAGAGTATTGGCGTGCAGGTGATGATGATGATGATGGTGATGGTGGTTAATATAATATATCTTCATAATGTTGTTAATATTCATCACGACCGCCATCATCATCACCATCACCACCACCATCATCATCATCATCATCATCATCTAGCATATTAGCGTGCAGGTGATTATGATGATGATGATGATGATGATGATGGTGGTGGTGATGATGATGATGATGGTGGTGGTGATGAACATTAACAACATCATCGTCATCATCATCATCATCATCTAGGGTATTGGCGTTCAGGTGATGATGATGATGGTGATGGTGGTGATGTTGATGGTCACCACCATCATCACCATCTTCATGATGTTGTTAATATTCATCACCACCTCCATCATCATCACCACCACCATCATCATCATCATCATCATCATCATCTAGGATATTAGCGTGCAGGTGATTATGATGATGATGATGGCGGTGATGGTCACCACCATCTTCATCACCACCACAACCATCATCATCATCATCATCATAATCATCATCATCATCACATGCACGACAATACCTTAGATGATGATGATGATGATGATGGTGGTGGTGATGATGATGATGATGGCGGTGGTGATGAACATTAACAACGTCGTCGTCATTATCATCATCATCTAAGGTACTGGTGTGCAGGTATATAGATCATCTAAGAGTACGCTCGGAAATTTGGAGATTGGAGTTGCTCGCGTCCATAGGAAAATACCCTCGCGTCCCTACACGTGATCTCTGGGTGGTGTCAAACGGGTAACAACATTTCTGGTGGTAGGCTTCGGCCGTGGCTTATCACCACCCCATGGACATAGCCAGTCCGTGAAGCGACATTGTCGTGTTTCGGACTGATGTCCAGTGTAGCCATCGTGGAAGTGACGGGTTTGAGCAGCTATGGTATTCGGGGTACCGCACAGTGGGGCGATTTTGAAAAAAGGTGGACGTAGGAACAAATTTCGTAATTTCGGTCTGAAAAAATTGCAACTGATAGGAAATTGTATGGTGATTGAAACATATTCTATTCAATTTGCAAAAAAAGGCACTTCTTCATGGGTTAAAAAAATAGTTTAGAAAAAAATGTATGGAAAGATTTATATTATATTGTTTTTCTCAAAAATAAGAAGTTTGTTAAAAAAAAACAACAATAGCTTAAAGTAGCTGCCGTCTTCTACAAATGGGTCATATAGGGTTCTGTTAACCCTGCAGCATTGGCAGTTAAGGGGGTTGACCTCTTGAAAAAAAATGTTTATTTTGATACGAGCATCTGATAGGAAATGTAGTGCTTGTTAAAAGTTATTCAATACAATTTTCCATAACAATGAGTCTGTGATATTATAAAAACATATTTCTGAAAAATGCGATGAAATATAAATCAACATATTTTTTCTCGGAATTTTAAAAGGTTTTCATAAGAAACTTACACTACTTAAGTTCTTTACAAAAAATAAATAATCGTTTTTGGCTTAACGCTGTTGCAGCGGTATTTAAATGGGATCAAACTTTAAAAATATATGATTTAATGTTAAATGTTAATGGAAAATGGTTCAATTTCTGTCATTCGCTCAGTCTTATCTAAGTAAAATGAATAAATCATAATAAAATCTAGTGTAAAAAACTTCTAAGTCTAACTACTGGCTTAGTAATTATCTCCAAATAACTTGCCAATTTTTCCGATACTCGACATTTCTGACCTTGTAGGTAGGTACCAGATATTTTTCATTGCTACAGTACTTTCACTGAGTATTACGTTCATAATAGTAATAAATCAAAATAAAATCTAGTGTCAAAAAGTACAAAGATCGCTATAGTCTTAATAATTATCTCCAAATAACTTGCCAATTTTTCCGATACCTGAGCCTAATGACTGACCTTGTAGGTTAAGTACCAGATACCTTTCATTGTTACAGTACTTCCACTGAGTATTACTTTCATAAAAGTAAATCACCATATCATCTAGACTCTAGAGTCACTAGAGACAAAAACTACAAAGTTAGCGATTGTCGTATGGGGCCATTCAAGTATTACGTAAGCAGATTTTTTACAACTATTTATAATGCGCGTCATGTAAAAAGAACGCTGGCGGTCAAGCTTCTTCAGGCGTTCCAGCGTTCTTTTTAAGAGATTACTTACTTTTCTACTTATTTAAGAGATGTATACCTATACATTGAATGAGTGCCTGCCTAGTTTACTACAAATAATGTACCATTATAGTACGCGTCATGTAAAAAGAACGCTGGAACGCCTGTAGAAGCTTGACCGCCAGCGTTCTTTTTACATGACGCGCACTATGCCCACCCCTTCTGTGTAAGCTGTGTAAGCAAAAGTAAGCAAACCTCTTCCCCCCCTCCCATGCTTACTTAATCATTGGTACCTATATGCATTTTTCTTTTAATGTATTCTGTTTTTTTATTGATTCGTGAGCAGTAGTTAGCAAATAGGCTTAACTAACTTCTGTACATTTTGTACTTTTGTATTTGTATGAGATTTTTTAAAACTTTCGAATAATTTTTGATATTACTTGGATTTGTTTATTTGAAACGACATGTTAAACAGTTAAGCTTGGGCGAAAAAGGATCACCGGTTAAAACAAAAATTAACTTGCTTTGATTTGCTTACAATACGTCAAATCGTCATTCGAATCGAAACGAAACAATAGATTGACGGAAGAAATTTAGACGTGACAAGTGCGCGCGGTAATCCCCACTCGCTTCTAGGCGAGTACCTATAACGTATTCTTTATTTGTGGGAATCCCCGACATGTGAGTTTTATTTTCAAGCATAGACAATTTGTGGGTTGCCATTTGTGTAAAATAAGTAAATAATAACTGCTGACGTAATCACGATATCGACCATGTCATCGAAAATAAGCAAAACAAAGACCCCCCCGCCCCCCTCAAGCGCTTACATAATACTTGAACGCCCCCTATTACTTATCTTGAAATAATTTGCCACGTATTATTAATAATGGTCCCGATACTTGAGCCTAATGACTGACCTTGTAGGAAGGTACTAGATTCCTTTCATTGTTAGAGACCCACCAACTTATCTGTAGAATTTAATGTATGTAGATGATAGAAAAATGTAGGTAAATGGTTCTACTGATAATTTGGTGGATCTTTCCAGTAAGTGATTACTAGTTTTACGAAGGTTGCTTGTAGTTTTAAGGGGATTTTTGTCATTATTAACTTTATTTGGGAAATATTTTAGTTACATCGATACTAAAATATCTATCATATGTTTTATGAAAAATGGCTGCTGGGAATTCCGGACTATTTTAAAATGGTAAGAGGGTAAATCATATTAACAGATCTGTAAAGTTTTGTTGTGATGCTCTGATTTTATTCATTGGATGCGATGATTTCTCTGATGAAGATAGTGCTCTTGCTCTTTCAACTTCGCTGAATCTAACGAAATGAAAATACTTATCCCTGAGGACAATGTTATCAGATTCCAGCATATCTGTATTGCCCTTCTACTACAAGATATTAGAAGCCAAAAAAAGATACTACCCTACAGTAGGTGTTGAAATAACGGAGGCAAAGATTAAGTTACAAGTCCTTTTGGATATAACAACACAATTGGCAAGTTATTTAAGTTATTTGGAGATAATTAATAAGACAATCTCTTAATCTCTTAGATCTTTGTACTTTTTGACACTAGATTGTATATTGATTTATTACTTTTATGAATGTAATGCTCAGTGGAAGAACTGTAGCAATGAAAAGTATCGGGTACCTACCTATAAGGTCAGAAATGTCGAGTATCGGAAAAATTGGCAAATTATTTGGAGATAATTACGAAGCCAATAGTTAGACTTAGAAGTTTTTTACACTAGATTTTAGTATGATTTATTCATTTTACTTAGATAAGACTGAGCGAATGACAGAAATTGAACCATTTTCCATTAACATTTAACATTAAATCATATATTTGATATTTATATTGATCATAAGTTTGATCCCATTTAAACACCACTGCAACAGCGTTTAGCCAAAAACGAATATTTCGTTGTTGTATAGAACTTAAGTAGTGTAAGTTTCTTATGATTTAAAATTCCGAGAAAAAATATGTTGATTTATATTTCATTGCATTTTTTCAGAAATACATTTTTATAATATCACAGACTCATTTTTATGGAAAATTGTATAGAATAACTTTTAACAAGCACTACATTTCCTATCAGATGCTCGTATCAAAATAAACAATATTTTTTAAGAGTTTAATTCCCCTTAACTGCCAATGCTGCAGGGTTAAACCGTCCAGAACCCTATATGCCCATTTGTAGAAGACGGTAGCTACTTTAAGCTATTATAGGTTTTTTCTTGAACAAACTTCTTATTTCTGAGAAAAACAATATAATATAAATCTTTCCATACATTTTTTCTGAACTATTATTTTAACCTATAAAGGAGTGTCTTTTTTTGAAAATTTAATAGAATATCTTTTAATCACCATACAATTTCCTATCAGTTGCAATTTTTTTTAGACAGAAATTACGAAACTTGTTCCTACGTCCACCTTTTTTCAAAATCGTTCCACTGTGTACCGTGATTTGAGCCAATTCACTTCCTATTTGTGTCATCTAATTCACGCGTTGCGCGATACGCGTTACACGCCGAACTTTACAGAGTGCAGATTTCTTACTGCGCAAATCGTGAATATTCACGTGAGGCTTCATGCGGCCCCGAATACCACGGCAGTTCGTGCACTGGATTCAGCATGTGCGTTTTAGAGACCGCAGCAGTGCAAGTGTGCCGGTTGGCTAGGCTTGGAAGGTAGCGGGATCCGAAGCACGGTTCTCCGCTGGCTGACTGCAGGTTGTAGGGGGCCCAACTAGTAAGCTAGCCCGCCGCCTTGCGAAAAATCCCAGAATGCTCCATCGTGCCGGTTGGCGACCGGATTAGAGGACCCGATGGCCATTCCTGGAGGGAGGTCTCAGTCTCCAGTCTAGTCTCCCACTGGCGCAGGAGCCTGCTGTTTGTCTCTAGGCTTTCACTGACCAGTGCCTCACTCATCAGCCGTTTTTCCCACAAACCTAATTACTCCAAAAACCAAACCATGAAAAAGTCAACATATAATAAGTTGCGCTCACAGCGGAAGCACTTCCTACACAACCTATCATCTTACCAACGGTTATAACAGTTTTATTTATTTTTGTTTTCAATTCTCTAAGATCTTGTAGTACCTATACCTATACTTAGTAGATTTTTGTTTTTGTCTTCTTGTTTTATGTGAGTGTTGTGCGTGTGGTAAAATAAATAAATTTTCATTCTTTCTTTCTTTCTTTCTTTCTTTCCTCTCGCTTCAAGCGCACCTCTGAAACATTAGAGGACTGCACTCCAATCTCGATCCGGTCCACCACCACCTAGGGACAGCTAAGCCACACTTATTATTTAATCCTCACGGAGACGCAGATTCAATGAACCCGATTTCTCAGTTTTATGTACTTTGGTGGACACCGGCTTAGATAAAATTATCTATGCTGGTTTATATCATTGTCACTCTGAAGACCACGAGACAACCAGGTTGTTCAACTACATCAGTGAAGCGGCGGATGTGGCTCAGCAACGTTATCCTGATGCCCAACTGGTGATTCTGGGGGACTTTAACGCCCACCACCAACAGTGGCTGTTCCCTTACCAGTTGTCCGACTATGCTGGGAGAGAGGTGTGCAAACTTGCACTCACTTTAATCTCACTCAGCTCGTCAATGCGGCAACCAGAATTCTGGACGTTGAGGACCACACAGCCAACTGCCTGGACCTTCTGCTGACCACCGCTGACGAGCCGGATCGCCACTCGGTATCAGTGATGCTTCCTTTGGGAACATCAGATCACTGTGTGGTGAGGTCTGTATCTTCATACTCGCCACCCGATCCCTCGCCCAGAGGTAGTAGGCGAGTGTGGTGTTACAAGTCGGCAGATTGGGATGAGATGCGACACTTCTTCGCTTCTTATCCTTGGCGGCAAACTTGCTTTTCTTCATGTGATCCAACGGTCAGTGCTGATGCCGTTACGGAGGTGATAAATAGAGCAATGGAGTATTTTTTTCCATTCTCCGATGCTTCACCTGCAAGCAATGCTCGCCCATGGTTTAGTCCCGCGTGTGCTAGCGCGGAAGCGCAAAAACGTGTTGCATACCTAGCTTGCGTTGACGCAAGAAACGGTTAAACCTCGGATGCACGGATTATGAAGAAAGCCTATAACAAAGCCACCAAGTCCTGCAAGAAGGTGTTACAGAAGGCTCGCTTCAATCGGATTGGCTATCTGGGGGCTAAGTTTGCCGCATACCCTGCGGGAAGTAAAGCTTTCTGGTCTCTGGCTAAGTCGGTGGAAGCGAACTTCAGCCGCCCTTCACTAAACCCAACTACTGAAACCGGACGGGTCCCAAACTCACGCTGCGGTTGAGAAAGCAAATTTATTTGCCACTCAATTTGCGGAGGCTTCGCGTCTTGACGCCTCTGGCGAAACTCCACCCAGCCTTCCTCGGTGCGAAGCTTCAATGCAAGAATTCGCATCCAGCAAAAGGAAGTGCTCAAAACGCTACGTAGTCTCGACGTGAATAAAGCTAGCGGTCCGGATGGTATCTCGGCCGTAGTATTAAAAACCTGTGAACCTGAGTTGTCTTCAATATTAACGCAACTTTTCCGCCTCTCTTCGAATACTGGTGAAGTCCCCAAGTCTTGGAAGCTCGCTAACGTGCAACCTGTGCCCAAGAAAGGCAGTCGTGCTGACCCTTTGAACTACCGCCCTATCTAGGTCACCTCCCTACTATGTAAATGTATGGAGCGTGTACAGAATAGGAAGGTCCTTGCATACCTCGACGGATCGAGGATATTTCGCCGAAATCGGTCTACTGGGGACCTTCTTGTGTATGCCACGCACATTTGGAGAGAGGCCATCGAGATCATGGTGAAGCACTGGCTGTTTCATTAGACGTCTCGAAGGCCTGCCTCGCAGACTTTCTGAGGGAAAGATCCATTCGAGTAAGTTGTTGACGGGTGCTCGTCGGATCAAATGGCTATAAACGCCGGGGTACCTCAGGGGTCAGTGCTACCTGCCACACTGTTTCTGCTGCATATAAATGATCTGCTACTGCCCAGTATCATTGGGTATGCAGGCGACAGCACAGTTGTGGAGAGATACGTTTCCAATGCGCGTGCTAGGCAGAATTAAATTCTGGAGTTAAGAGATGAGATGCTGCAGCGTCTGAATTTGATTCTCAAGGCTGTTTCCGATTGGGGTGATGCCAATCTAGTCAAGTTCAACGCCTCTAAAACGCAGGCTTGTCTCTTCTCCGCGAAAAAAGTAAGTTTCTCCAAGTTCCTGTCTTCCGAGATATACCTGTAGCTATAGGAGATCACCTCGAGCTCTTAGGCGTTTCACTCACGCCTACTCTCAACTTGGCTCCTACATCGAGTCTAAGGCAAAAACTGCCTCCATGAAGCCTTCTAAGTCTGTACAAAGCACAAGTCCGGGCTGGTATGAAGTACTCCTACCACGTTTGGGATGGCTGGCTCGGCCAAACACCAGCTTGCTGCCTTGGACTCGATCGAACGTTCAGAGAGCAGAGCGTTCAGGCTTATAGGTGGGCAACATATGGCGGAGACTAGAGTCTCTCGAGCACCGCCGTAAGGTTGCGTGCCTTTCGATCTTCTATATATAGGTTACATTTTGGGGAATGCTCCCAGGAACTTCATGATCTGATCCCACTATCTCCTTTTCATCATGGACGAGCAGGCGCACGGCTTGGTACCACCCTTACCTCATTAGTATACCCTCTTTTCGTACTAAACGTTTCAATTCTACCTTTATAATGCGAACTGCTAAGGAGTGGAATACACTACCGTCGTCTGTCTTTCCTGAAAACTATAATCTGGGTATCTTCAAGACTAGAGTGAATAGGTTCCTTCTAGACCTTTGTGCTCCATCTTCGGCCACATCGTCACTTACCAACAAGTGAGATCGTGGTCAAACAAAAGTCTATCAAAGTTAAAAAATAAATAAAAAAAATGGCTTTATAGTTCGCAGAACTAACAACCATATTATGTGAATAAAGGTTCTCGAGTGGTACCTACAAACCTGATGAAGGTAGAGGAAGACCCCTCTTTCCATGCACCAAAGATATTATAATCAGCAGAAAGTTGGTAGATGCAGGCTCAAGAGAGTTCGTCGTGGCATTTTAGAGAGGAAACCGTTGTCCAGCAGTGGACTTCTGTAGACTGATGATGATGATGATCAACCGTCTACATTGGCTTGAAGTCAGTAAAATGGTTTTATATTAGACTAGCTGAACAATGTCCGTGCGTAGAATAGGTAGTAGGTACCTACCTAGAGTAGGTACCTATCTATTCGTACTACGCATTCTAAATGGATGGTGGTACAAACATCAGCCTGTAGATCCAAGTCCACCGGCTCACTGACATAGGTCTCTAAATTAGCAAGTTGAAGTGGCAATGGGCTAGACATAAAGCTATATGATCCTGGTTCTTTTACGGATGTTTCGGATTTAGGTACGGGTACAGAATCTTCGAGCAATGAATACAAAAAACGAAGGCAAAATGTATTTAGTTATTGATGATGTTTTTTTTACTGTATACCTAATATTTCTAGTGTAAGCAGAAGTTGTAATATAAAACAATTTATAATCTTTTTTTCTTTTTTTTGTTCATTTCTGTAAAACGAAACATTCTTATGCAACATCCTATCTTGCCGGACACGCCACAGAAGGGGTTGCGGAAAGGCGGTAGATGGAGGCTGCTCAAGACCGTTTGTCTTGACATTCTATGGGGAGGTCCATGTCCAGCAGTGGACTTCTGTAGGCTGATGATAATGAAAAACCGTCATGGGTTCACGGGGCAAACTATGATAATTATGGGTACCTACCTACCTACTGCAATGATGCAGGTCAGTTACTTACATTCGTGTACATTTTGGACATTAGAAAAATAAGTTTTATTCTTGTAAACAATAATTTTCCGAGTTTTTCCCTGAAATACCTTTTATCATTCTAACAATTTTATTCAACGCGATCTATAAACAGATACCAAGCTATTTATTTAACGCCATCTATCTAACGTCCATGCCAATGCTCTTGGACAATAACAACGCCATCTAATGAAAATCAAAACAGTGAATATGTATGTGTGCGTGCGTGTAATTACATCAGAAAAGTGAACGATCTTATTTCTAGGTAATTTGAACTTTCAAATGACTGTTTAAAGGAAATTCATACTGAATTAAATTCTTACAACTACAACTTAGCCGCGAACGATAAAATAAAACACGAAAGACGCCCGAATTTAGCACAAAAAATAAAAAAGTAATACAATAAGTTTCCACGCCATCTACCGTGAACCGAGCTTTTAGTAATCAAGACGATTATCCTTAAACAAATAAATACTCACCCGCTACGCCACAGAGGTTGTAAAAACTTGAAATAAGCTTTTTTTGACACGCGTGGCGCGTATTAGGAGAGGCCTATATCCAGTAGTGGACAAGTGTAGGTTAATGATGTTAATGATGATGATAAGCTTAAGACGATATGTTACCATTTTGGAGTCATTGCGTTATATGCTCACTCAGTAACAGTAAAGGTTAAAAACTTGATGTTAATACAGTAATTACTTGAGGATGTAATCTAAATAAATCATAGGCTAGAAACACGATTGGTGATACTTTTCTCGACAGTTTTATTTTTTAGAAATTGGCCCTCCTGAAACCCGTTTCAGGTCCCTCCTTCGACTAGAGAAAATATTAAGCATAATTTTTTATTATATTCAGTAGGTGATCACATAACTTAGATTTATTAGTGATAAGTTATTTTATATATTTGATACTTTAGAAGCAAACCAAGTTTTATCATTTGTCGCTTACGTCAGTTACTTCCTAGCGGCAAAAATCTATACCTCCTCTCTTCCCGGGTTCAAGTGAGTAATAGCGCTGTCATGCAGCTCTTGTTTTCTTGCTAGACTCCGCCCATTAGATATTTTAGGCAGACGATATAAAAACACTTTTAATTAAAACAGTATCCAGAAGCTCTAGCGGAATTAACCAAAAATTTTCTTTCCAGTTATTCGGGTTTGATTCACATATGCTGTCAGATAGCAGCCGGCATGAAATATCTGGAATCATTCGAATTAGTGCACCGCGATTTGGCAGCCCGGTAAATATTATATAAATAGTCATATTCTTCAATAAAATGCCTTCACCAGCTGAGTACGCTAGTAAAAGCCTGAGTTGGCTATTTAACTTGGGCTTTGTTTCACAATCAATAAGTAAAGGTTTAAGTAGTTACTCAGCGAGTTAACTACTTAGAGGTTAAATTATTTCGTTAACTTCTTACCGAGCAGATAAATTGGTGATTAAATCTACTGAGGGATTGTGAAAAAAAAAACTTGTTTACTTAGCAGTTATATTTGAAGTAGCTTACTTAGAACTTTACTTATTGATTGTGAAACAAAGCCTTAGTCAATTAAATTGCATAAAGTCATTTATTACGAGATAAGTCTTAAACTAGTATATTTCCAGTGTTAATTTAATACTGGAACGTAAGAATCTAATATTTTAAAGCTAAAAGCGTTTATCAAAGTTTATGAATAGTTACTTATAGATCCCTTGGCTTTGATCCGTTGTACTAATAGATCCCGTGCACCTATAGTTTTGCTCCTGTCTCTACGGAATCAGATTAACATGTTTATTTTAAGGTTTTTTTGTTTCTAATTGTTCCTTTAAGAATTTTTTATAGAAGTTTACTACAGTCAAGAAACAAATATCTACCTGTAAACATATTACAGTGGTTTTCATCTTGTGGTAATTCGGTTATCAGAAAAATATAGAGTATATCATAATGCTCGTCAGCCAAATACATTGAATATATAGGAATATTTGATATGTTATGAAGAAGTATGAATTATGAAGTTTATATTTGGTCATGTAACTCGGCTGCTGTACAACGGTACAGTTCTTTACATTCGTAGCGCCATCGTAGCATCACGTAGCAGTGCTACGAGCCTACGATATTGAAGTAACTTGTTGATTTATGAATTTGTTTGCAGGAATGTGACAGTGACTGAGGATCTAGTCGTGAAGGTGTCAGATTACGCAATGTTTTGCGAGGAGTTCGTGGGTGACTACCACATCATGCCAGACGGCACTCCGATGCCGCTGCGTTGGATGGCTTGGGAAAGCCTCTTGATGGTGATTTTTATAGGAAACTTTTGATGCACCAAAACATCGCTTAATAATAAGGAAACTGTGTCGGCCATCCGTAAAAGACCCTCTTTATTTTAACAAAATTGCTATCTACGCTGTCTGTTTTTAAATGGAAGATTGCTTTTACAAAAATTCCATTATATTCCTCATAAAATAAACACTCCAGGAGTACAGTTTTGATAAAATAAGTGTGCAATTTAAAGGAGACTTCTGTTTAGTTTCCAGTTCATTGAATCGTTGAATTATGAATTCACTGAGTAGAGCTCTTGATCCCTGAAAATATGCAGACGGAGGCACCCATTCCTTTTAAAATTGTGCTATTTCAAACTAAAATTTTATGGATTTTCTTCTGTTACTTTTAGGGTATGTTTTCACCGGCCAGTGATGTTTGGTCGTTCGGAGTTACTGTTTGGGAAATACTGACGTACTGCTCGGTTAAGCCTTTTGATGAGATGAACGATGATCAGGTAATATTTCACTCCTTTACCACAGTAAAAATACAAGCTAAAGCCTACTGACATACAGGAGCTTTAATTTTTGATAATTAACATATCGTAAAGTTATGATGTCCATTGGTAGGTGGTCGCGAATGCCGGCGAGTGGCGTTGCGGAGGTAGAGGAGCCCGCGTGCCGTGTGCGCCGCCGCCGCGGTTTCGCCGCGAGCTGTACGACCTCATGCACGAGTGCTGGCGTCGTGAGCCCGAGCACCGCCCGCGGTTCCACGACCTGCACCGCTTCCTCGACCGCATGAGCCACGGCTACAAACCGTCGCTCCATCGATAAACTACGGTAGTCTCTGCGCCTCGCGCAAACACAGACGAGCTTCTTCATCTAGATTTAGCATAAGCCGCTTCCCCGGACCTAGGGCGATCCCAGACTGCACTCTATACGACCTACCAGTATTAATAATCAGTATTTATGTAATTAGGTTAAGGTCCGCACGCTCTAGAAGACGTGCCGCTTCGCACCACCGGCGCCTGCGTGTCTCATTTGTATTTTTGGAGACGCTAACGGGCTTCAAGTGCTACCATCTTAGATGGATAAGTTACGGCGTCGATTGACCCACCATTGGATTTCCGCCTTCACTCGTAGGTTTATGATTAGCAGTATGCGTGGCAAATTATCAAGGTAAGGCGTGAATGCTTTTCAGGAATCTACTTTCACTATTGTATTTTCGGCTGCGGTCGTGTCTCCATTATATCCGGAGCATAAACGGCGCCAGTGGCCTAGTGTGTCTCATCCCCTCCTAGCCTTGCGCTCCCCAGATTTTCTACTATCACCGCCTCTACGGCACTCCTTTCGGCACTACTTCAATGCGCGATAGAAACTACATGCATAACGTCAATCATTTAGCTATCACACTTTCATGGCAGTTATGTTTCTCATAGCATATTTAAGTAGTGGCCCACCAGGGGCCGGCCACGCCTGCTACCGGCACTGAGGAAACGACCCAGGTCTCGCGTTGGTGTTCTCTGCGTGACCGGCTCCCGGTTTTAGAAATTAATCTACTCCTAATTCCTAATGATGATCCTATATTTTTTTATCAAACCTTATATGTATTTTATAATGTAAGATATCGTATACTTCGGAGGCTGAATACCTCCAGGGCGATATTCGCCCCCTGTGCTTCTTGTTTTCTTCGATCGAGCACTTAATGTTAAAGGTGAGGTTAGGCCGCCCCCGGAAATGTAGACACAGTGTAGGTAATTTAAGAGAGAGAGAGATTATAGTAAAGCAGAGCGGGCTCGTGGTGCTTGTTGAGCGGACGGATTGACAGGTGATATTTTGTATATGTTTATATTTCCGGGGAGAACGATCCACCACAAGGTTAACGCACCCGAATTAATGTATTGTAACTACATATAAGAATCGCGGTCTAACCTCGTGACCGTTATGTAATAGAACTTAAGTAAGGATACATAAATGTTTTAACTTCAGTATAATTATATCGCATAGTTGTCACCGTAATCTAAGTATCTTTATGACTTTAGGTTCGGGTTCATCTGATTGATAAGTGTTTAACTAAATAATCGAGTAGGTCCCCTTGTAACCGTGTCCTCTCGGTGTTGTAACGAATCATTAGCCAATAATAATTATTCGATGTGATTCTTATAAACTTGTATTATCTATGAAACAGGGCCCTTCCTTTTCATGGTTTAGCATTTTTATTATTTATTATACACATAATGACGAGGATAGTTAGTTTTATAATCCCCAGTAGATATAACTGCAGCTCCGCAGAAACAGGAATTATGTAAACTTGTAAAACACACCCACAAATATCTACCTACATATTTTAATCATCATCAGCAGCCATAAGACCTTCACTGCTGGACGAAGCCTCACCATAGAATATCATGGAGGGATTTTCCATAATCACCACGCTCGTCAGGAAGATCAGCGACCGCAGTATTGTTGTTGAGTACTCACGTGGATGCTGCGACTCATCCCCTGGTTTCTTTCTACGGTTTAAAATTGAATAATACATTTCAAGTATTTAATAACTTTTGGTTTTATACGCACTGGCTACTGACCGCGTAGTGGGGATTTAGCCACAACTTAAATAAATAAATAAATTAATTAAATTATGCTGGACATTCCACACAACATTATCTAGCCCCAAGCTAAGCAGAGCTTGTGTTATGGGTACTAGATAATTGATATACTTAATACAATATATAACACAGATAGATATTTTTTATTATACATAGAAAATACCCAGAACAGAATGAACAAATATCTGCGAACGCACAAATATTTGTTCCGAGGCGGGAATCGAACCCGCAACCTCCTGCGTCGCAGGCCAACCTTCGCCCGCCGCGCCACAGAGGTCGTGCAACTTTTTTGCATCTTGAGCTGGTGAGCTTATGAAAGAATAGATATATGAAACCGAATATTTCCGAACATCGACAAGGGTTTGAAATATAAGGAGCTGCAACCATTAGTAGCAGAACAGCTCAGTTTCCAAGAATCTGTGTTCTTGCTCTGGACATTATCACTGGCTCGTTCACCAAATAATTTTTAGAAAAGTCTTGATTGTGTTTTTTTTTTGACACCCTCATAAGTAGTACGAGTGCGGGCCGTTTTTTGGAGTCTTCTTTTATGCTAGTAGTTGTAGCATAAAATACTTAAGTTGACCTCAAGGTAAAGTTAATAGAAAGTGTTTGTACACCACACCTCCCCAAAGTAATCCCATCTTTTTACATGCTTGCTTGTTTTCACTACGGTCCGCGGTCGTAGTATCAGTGCGGGCTCAAATATTTTTATACATTTGGATTTATTGTACGAATATTATTATTATTGTGTGAATTTTATTCTTAGTAAGTAGATAAAGAGCACCTGAGTTACGCAGTAGCTTCAGATGGCGCTGCATTAATCAAATCCTTGTCGTTGTTGCCATTTCGAGTTCTCATGTATGTGTACCTAGTGTAGAGATTATCTATACTATGCATGTGATTAGCTGTTTTTCGTGGTGACAAGATCTTAATATGTGTAGAATTTCTGTATAATAATAAAGAATACCTAACAACCAATCTAGTCGTGGGGGGCAAATAATTCAGTTTCACTGGCGATGGTTTGAGTTTAATTCTGGAACCAAAATATTGGTGTCACGTGTCCCATGGAACTACTGGGATGAAATTGTGTCAGTTTTCCCTCCATGGGACAACACGATGAGGCTAGCTGTGATGGATGTAGTTTTTACCAACGTTTCTTAACAGAAAGATAGTACAGAGACCAGAGACAACAATTTAACGAATTTTCTTTAACTATCTGTTCGTGATTTAATAAGAATCGCACTGTAGGCGTCGGTTAATGGTTAACTGCGGCTGCGGTGTTCTTATTTCGATTCTCGTGTGGATTTAATGGTTGTTAACACTTTGGTTATTTTACTTATTAAGTACTATCATTTCGGCCGCGGCTTCGCATGCGTTGTATCAGGATAAAAAGCAGTCCCCCCTAAAGCACAGAATCAAAAAAATTCTAAAACATTCTTAATGTTCGGAATTGGTTCTAGTTCCGGAACTACTTCATACAAAATTTTCACTAGAAACGGGATATTTACCATGATTTACTTCATACAAACTCACCAACTAACTTCACCTCTTTTTGCAATTATTTTAGACATAACAGTAAATAAAAAAACACGTGGCTAAAAAGTAAAAAAAATATAAAAAATTAAACAAAATAAATATGCTTTAGGAAAAAAATATAAATAAAAATTTATATATTTTGTAACGCTCTTCTGTAAATAAAACTATACTTTCTTAGCCCTTCGTATTTATTTTAGCCATAGTTGAATGTAGTTCCCTTATTTAGATTGGGGCTACATCTATCTAATTAGATTAAGAGTCAGCGGTCTAAGCAGTTCTTAGACACGATGAAATACTTATATAGTTTTACGAAGATTAACAACTTAAGTATCTGACGAACTAGGATAGTTACTTGTATTCTACCATGCTTTTAGTTGTAGGGTTAGAGTTGGGAGTGAGATTGACACGTTTAATGTTCACTCTTACTGTGTCTCTTGAGGGCTAATATACCACTCTTCGGTCTATTTCCAATAAGAATAAACAATGTCACGCAATGATTCGGATACCCCCTGGCTACTCATAAACGCGGATCATCCTTGGAATAGTTACACAGTGATTTGTCTCTTTCGAGCGAATTTGAAAATGCCTGTCTATGCAAAAGACAAAACACTGTGTAATTCGAATTTTATAGTAGAACGGTAAGAAGTTACAACATATCTTTATCATCATCAGCCGATGATGTCCTCTGCTAGATAATCCTGCCCATAGAATGCTACAAGAAGTAGCCTTGAGTCGCCTCCATGTACCAACTTCCTCCTACCTTTACAATATCATCGGGATATCCAGTGGGGGGGGGGGGGGGGGGCATCTTAAACTGTCTATTTCATCTCTAGTTTACATTTAAATGTATTTCAGAAAACACAAGAGATATTATATATCTCTTCGTATTTTCTTGTGTTTTCTTGGGTCTTTTGTAATATACTACATATACTGATATACTGTATTTGTATATACTGATAACACCCAAATGGCGGTTTCCCCAGCCAAAAAAATAATAACTCTAAATGAAAGATTTACTAGTAATATTATAAAATTATAAAGAAAATCGACAAAGCTTAGTAGTTTGATAAAAAAAACTCCACTTTTGTGTGAGCCAGTAGGCTCGGAAACGCCCAGAAATTGTACAACCGGGATTGGTTAGAGATTGGGCGGTCAGGCTTATTATTATTATAGATGGCAATCATTATGCTAAAGACGTTTACAACAGAAAGATTTTTATTTGGCATGTTGAAAGTAAATTTGCTTTCTTATGATAAAGATTTGACAATACTATATTATGCAATTAGTGAATAAAGGACGGATTTAAAGCGAGGGCCATAGATGAATCACGAGCAAGTGAAGGATTCTAACGACTATTCTAGCGAGTGATTCAAGTGTTAGAATCCTGAGCGACGAGAGTGATTCATGGCTCTCGATATAAATCCGTTTTATTCAAGAGTTGCATACTATACTTTATACCATGACTACGAGAAAAAGAAAGATTTAAGCGAAAATAGACATTTACTTCATCAGTTGAATACATATTCGATCGATATTTCAAATAGCGCCAAATTACTAATCACAGCAAAGAACACAAAACAGTTTTTATTCTAAAGCTAAACGCCTTGTCGAAAATGTCGACCAATCAAATCTCGAGGAGTTATTTGCACAAGAAGTTTGTATGTCGAGTTTTCTTTGCACATGGATTTTGTACCGAGTATTTTTTGCGCAAGGAGGTTGTATAGGATTTGTTATTGGAGGGTGTTGCATTGAGAAGGAGGCTCGAGTATATTGGTGTGTTCTAAATTCAAACACCAAAATCGTGATTGAAAGTGCTTTTTATTCACTGTTTTCAGTGAATAAAATAAGCTTTTTAGAGGGGGAATGGTATAAACCCATTTATTATGGTAATCAAAATAATAAATTTAATTTTCATGATTATATTACAAAAGACCCTATATATTAATGTATTCTATATAATCACTATTTTCTGTGTCTTTGAAACACATTGTAAGGTTTATACCAGAAGGAAGATAATTTGAATCCTTCTCTGCTCACAGGGACACAGTTTTATGAAAATAAGTAAATTGTAAAATTAGTCTTGCTCACTCGGGGAGGTTTTTATTATAATCATGTACATTACTGTACCTAATTAATGTTTGACTGCATTTATAATAATTTAAATAATATTTTGACTACAATACTATCTACCCAATCATCAGCTGCCAATAATCCCGATATCTGCGCGGGTCTGCGCACTCTCACTCCCAAATGTAATTTGTTTTAGAGCCCAAACTTGTAGACTTGGTCGTGAGGCACAGTGTTTTATGATTTTATTTACTAAGGCGTACGGTAGACACTCATGCAAGCGTCAATCATTTCCAACATTCACGAACTAACTATAACTAACTATTTTGGAATGATATCGGCCCAGACAAAAAATAAACTTAAACTACCTACTTGTCTGACGGTTGAAATCAGATTATCCAGATATTCTAAGATCGAAAATATTTTAAAAAATCACCATCTCTAAAACAACGGTTCATAATACGGCACGGTTACAGTACCCTCTCTCTCTCTCTCTATCTCTCTCTCTCTCCCTCTAATTAATATAAAAATTATCTAATTCACTTACACCTTAATCTATTTTCTATATCTATAATTTTAATTTTATACCATCATGACCAAGTTTTCAAACACGTCGTAGTTTTAGGTTAGTCAAAATTAAACCCATGCTATAATGCCTCGGCTATGTGTAACTTAAATATAAGTTGTAAATCTGGACTCATACGTTGATTTCTCAAGCAATACATGAAATGTAGTGTAGAAAAGTAGTTAGATGTTAGCATAGGAGGTTCGTAGCTATAATAAGGTAAGGTACATATTTTAAAAAACAAATTATTTTGGTCTACTTAGTTTAAGCCGCGCCAAACTCATAGCCAGTTCGTCCATGAAACTATTTGAAGTCATGACACTGTAACAAACTCAAGTCACTAATGAGTAGCTAGAATGCCACAGCACTAGCAGAAGATATTTAAATAATTGCTGTGGCACTAGTATTTCAATGGCCGTCCGTGGGCGACGCAACCAATCACAAACTAGTCTGTAACGTGTTACCTACATGCGGGTGTGGAGTCTATATTGTGACAACTACACTGGCTAGACCCGACCTCTCTAACCTCAGGTACCGAATTCTCAAGCAGCTTTATGTAGCACATAGCGCCCGTAGGCACTCTTAGCGCATAAATGCTCTATGTGATTACCTCCTGTATTGAGGCCCTAAAACTAGGTTCTCATGACAATGCTTGTCACCATTTTTCATGCAATCTTATTTTATTGCCAAGTTCTCATAACGGACTTGTAGGTACTCAAAACTTCAGAAATATTTACATTGCATTGCCATGTGAACCGTCCAATATCGATTATTATATTTCATATAGAGGTTGTCAAGATAAAGATTATGCCATTAGGACCCGCCCGACCTTAAAATACTTGTAAAGGCAGTTGGTTTAATAGGTGTTTCTTTGTAGTAGAATATAAATATATCGTGAGGTTTTTTGAAGTTGGTTTATAAAAAAGATGTTTGGATGTCAACTGAACTCAATTGCTGCAAAAAAGTTTGTGCTTGCGAGGTCTACTGTTTGCAGAACTATCCCTATTATTACTACGTGCTATCGCTTCTTTCCTGGTCCTTAAGGTCAGATACCAGCTGTATGGTGGCCCTGAAAAGCGTCTAGTGGCCAATGATGAAAGAACCAGTGTGGTGAATGGGATCAGTGCACCTCGCAGGCTCCGTACATTTACAGTTCTAGCCATGACATGAATATAGATATTGTTCCGTCGATATTCTGCTGTATGCTGCCTTCGAGGCCAGTGTATGTTTAAGTATCTAAGCAAGCAAAAACCATTTAAATAATCTGTGACAGACAGACACGAGAGTTATCATGCAATGGTTGCGTTACTTTTTTCAGAAAGTGAGCCCGAAAAATGCCTTTTCACTATATAAGTATACCGAAGGTAATTCCACGCGTACCAGACCTACCGATGACCACTAACATGAAGTTATATCCTAAGTATACGTCCTGCTGATGTGCACGCTAGTTGCCCCCTTACAAATTGCATATTTTCGCCCCCTTTTCGGAATCATCTATACGTTTTATTGCTGTTATTATTTATTATTATCGCCCACTTTCGTTGTTTGCCCAATGAGAGGACCACGCTTCAAATCGAGTGACGAAGGCTTTGTTTCACAATCAATAAGTAAAGGTTTTAGTAGTTACTCAGTGAGGTAGCTACTTAGAGGTTTAATCCTTTCGTTTACTTTTAACTTACTGAGCAGATAAAGTGGTGATTAACATGACTGAGGGATTGTGAAACACTTGATTAATGACCAGTTATTTGAAGTAGCTTACTTAGAACTTTACTTATTGATTGTGAAACAAAGCCTGAGTACTAAATAATTTCCCTACAAATATACATTCTACTAATTCTGCTTGATGGCCATATATGCAACTAAAGTCTCACATTGAGCCCTATTAGGTTCGCACACGGTGGATCGCCAATTTTTTTAAGATGTACATAAGGTCGCCTGCTTCAATTGAATGTCGGGGATGTCAAAATTTGCTAAATATCTATATTTATGTTATCATGGCTTGTTTTAATACGAGCCGCATTATTTATACCTAATGTCCTAAATTAAGTAGACTGCCTCAGTCAAACTTTGCCATTCAGAAGTAGTCCGCTAGAATGTTTATTCTAAGATACTTATAATGGTACTCCAGACATAGAAACTAGTTCTAGATTTTAAGAGGAGTTTTTTTTTATACTACTTGAATGACGGAACAAGCAGATGGCCCACCTGATGTTAAGCGGTAACCTCTGCCTATGATTAGTGCATTACCTCATAGATCACGTCCACCTAGACCGCGCCCTATGTGATATTGCACTGCGTCCGCCACCCTGAGACATAAAGATGAAAAGTCTCATGTGCCTGTAATTTCACCGGCACCCTTACCCTTCAAACCGGAACACAGCAATGCGAGCACTACTGCTTTGCGGCAGAAATAGGTATGGTGGTAGTACTTCCCCGGACGAACTCTTTCACAAAAAAGATCTACTACTACTAAAATGAGTGTATCGTTAAGATGCTTAAGCCTCGCTTACAAACGAAGTTTGCTCCCATTTTTGATATTATCCCGTCAAACTGCGTGAAGTTTTATAAACATTTTCCGTACACTAATCTAGGCCCGTGGTTTGTCAGCTTCTTGTATAATAATTATAGTTCCAAATCACACTGGCGTAAAGATTTGAACATCTGAAAATCTTATAACTCATGATAGTTCGATTATGTTAGTAGTAGAACTTTTTTGTGAGAGCTCGTCCGGGGAAGTACTGCCACCATACCTATTTCTGCCGCAAAGTAGTGGTGCTCGCATTGCTGTGTTCCTGTCTGAAGAGTATGGGTGCCGTTGAATTGACAGGCACATGAGGCTTTTCATCTTTATGTCTCAGGGTGGCGGGCGTAGTACAATGCCAGATAGGGCGCATCCTAGGTGGACGTAACCTGTTAGGTAATGCATGATTACCACTTAACATCAGGCCATCAGGTTTTTCAGTAATGAAAAGTTAAAAAAATATGAAATTTTAAGGGAAACTGACAAACCACGGGTCTAGATTTCTGTCTACAGCATTTTGCTGACATGAAGTCATAGTATCCAAATGAGGAGCAAACTATGGTTTATAAGAAGTGGGCTAACGGTACAGTTTTCATAAGATCTATACATAAGTAGTGTATAGTTAAGATGACCCGGAAAGGGCACGTACATACATATTTATTCACTAATTCGTCAGAAAGACCCAAAGTTGGCCATGAGAATTAGACTCATTAAAGTAAACGACCCCGTAAGAGCATGGGTATTAAACTCATTAGGCTTAACACTTATCTATAGTCTTGTAATTACGGTGACTTCGATTTTGCTTTATTGTATGACTATTGTCGGCCCGTACGCGGCTTCGCTTGCGGGGGTGAAAAGTAACAAATTTCAATCTAGATCATAATCTATCTGTGAATCAAACATCGAAATCGGTTCTGCTGTTTCGGCGTGATTGAGTAACAAACTTTCGCATCTACGATATTAGTGGGATTGAGTTTCGAGGCGATTTTCATGGCACAATTACCTTTCTGTTTATGTAGGTAGATAGGTAGGTAGGTAGATATATAGCTAGTATTTTTAGTATTTTGATAATAAAAAGTCCTTGCCAGTGTTTTCCGTTTGGAATAACTTTAGATTTCGTTTATGTAGTTCTAACTTATTAACAAGGAGTTTACAGTAAGTATTTTAAAGTATTTTTTTATTGAAATCTCAAGAATAATTTGAATCGTCTTATAAGTTACTCCGGTTCAGCGGTTTTTTTTGATGATCCTACTTACTCTAAGTTGGAAACGCCTGTGTAGTACAAAGTTGTACCTACGTTTATGAATACAACTCTGTTTAATAAATGATAATGAAAATTCTTTAATTTGTCGTTTGTCTCTCGGTCTCTATACAGCCTTACTTACATACTCTTCACACAGTAAATTAATAATCACAACAATAATTGGAGCGGTCTTCAGGTAGCACAACTGTTTCATAAGTATTTTTAACCTCCGACGCAAAAACGACGGGGTGTTATAAGTTTGACGTGTCTGTGTCAGTCTGTAGCATCGTAGCTCTCGATCGGATGAACCTTTTTTTTTTTTTTTTGAAAGGTAAATTTTTCGGGAGTTTTCTTAGCTATGTTTGATCAAAATCGGTTCAGCCGTTTCATTGCGATGAGGTTTTTTTAATTTTTATAAAATTAATTACTTTTTCACAACAATAATTAATACTTTTCAGGTCCAATTTGAAATACTCGCACCACGGCTATAAAATTTATTGATAGACAAGAAAATAAAAGATCAGATTTAAAGTACATAAACACACCTATCTATACTGTTTACTTCTTCGCATTCTTCATAGCTGAAGGTCGTGCCCGTCTTGAAAGGCTTGGAGGCTACTTCCGCGCCACTGTCTTCAGCTTGTCTTATTGCGGGTGTCACGGGGAATCGCGCCAAAGCCATGAATTGATCTGACCAGCGGTTAGCCGATCTATTGAGATATATTCCCCTCTATTTTCCCTACCACAAACGGTTTGTCAGGATTGTATGGCTGTCTTCGAGCAACACGACCAGTCACTTAAGACTCGTTGGTAACATGTGGTGAAGAATCTAATTTCGCTCTGCTGTCCATGGGATATGCTTTAATATATTGTATACTATATAGGGTTTCTTGTAATATACTGACGAAAATGTAAGACGTCATTTTAATGACCATAATAAATCAGTGTTTCAAATGTTTATGATAGAAAATCAAAATTTATTTTATAATTCCTAAAAACTTTTTTGTTCTATTTCATTAATGATTGCCATCTTCTAAGCCTAAATCACTAACCAATCCCGGTTGCACAATTTCTGGGCGTTTCCGAGCCAGTATCCACCAAAGTGTAAAAGTAGTTAAGTAAAGATTTTTAAATTAAACTGTAAACACGATTTTCTTAAAAATTTCAAATGATAAATAGTTTATTTTTGTGCTATTTTTTTTTGCTTATATTAATATTTTATCTGTGGTTAGCGGAGCCGTCATTTGATAATCGACAGTATATTACGGAAAACCCTGTATATACATTTATTTCAGTAAATATCTCAGCTACTTCTTTAAATCACTGTTTATTATCCTGTTGACTTCTCTCTTTATCTGAGCTGCTGATGCATCGAGATTTATTAGAAGCGGCTTATCTTGAGCACACTGCGGACGCGCTATAGGTTCCTACATTAGTAGTCTCTACCAGCACAGCGCGATGCAGTATAGCAGTTATATCAAGTAAGTACCTACACAAATACACTTTCTGAACACTTTTAACTAAAGAAAACAAGTAAGTTAAGGAAACGTAGGTTCTAAAGTAGAACTATTTTCTCAGTTGAATTCATTTAAAGGATGGGTCGTCGTTACTAAACTATATTTTTTCTTTATACACCTAGTTTTATATAATCAATTGATTGAATAAGAGCATGGTTTCGAAACAACGAAATATGTAAAGCACTGTATTCAGATACATAGTTATAAAACGTTTACTACCCCTTTTTCTCAGTCCTCTATCCTACGGTGCGACTCAAATAATGTCGTAAGAGTGGTTCAGAATAAATAAAGAATAATATACTCAAACAAACCTACTTAGGGCTTATTTTTGAAAAACAACGTACCAACTTCGTAATGATTTATTTCTTACTGTAGATCATTCAAACCAAAATAATAACAACTACTTCGACTCAATAATGCCATGTAACGATCACTAGCACTAGCCTGGAGCTTTTTTCTTTCAGCAGCATAGACATCTATGTTCTACGCTGGTTTACCGAGCCGCTGACCGAGCTATTGGAAATTAAAATTTATTAAAACTAAACAAAAAAACACCCAGAACTTGAGAAACGTTTGTAGGGGTGAGGTACAACAGAAGGTACTGAAGACACTCGTCGACCTCGCCGGCGAGGTCGGTGTATCGGTAGTGTTTGCTCTGTCGTGACTGGTTGATATCGCCACCGCATTAGCGGCAGTGATTACGTCATTGGGATCAGAAAGGACATGTCTTGGTCTGCACGCTGCGTCTATTTAGATGTAGGTACCTGTGCAATGCCGCTCGGGCTATCGTTGTCGCTCGACCCCAACCTCGCTGCTCGGTAAGCCTCGGAGACAAGTGAAATTCGTAAAAATACCTACTACCTACCTATCTTACGAAATCAACATCTGCTTTTCTGTTTGCTGATTTCCACCGCCTTTCGATCAACAGACTTTTCACCAGAATAGTAGGTATTTACTTAAAGGCACTCACGGGTCGCACCATTGCCCCAGCCAGTAGGCACTCGTTTTAAAAAATTATCTGTGTTAGAATGAGATATCATACATTTCTAGACTAAGTTCGTAAAATAGGTAATTTAATAATTTAAATGTAACAGTGTTATGTGACAACTATTGGTGTTTGTTATTTTTTATATTAATGTATTGTGTGTAATTTCGACGCATAAGCACGGCTCTCATTATAATTATTCTCTCATTATAATTCTGTACCCATTTCTTTTTATACTTACCTATATCTATGAAACATAGTTGTTTCTTTAATAATCGTATCTTCGTTCATATCATCGATATTTTAAAATTAAACTATCTATGTACTTTCATATACTTACTTAATTATATTTCTAGTTACCTATTTAATTATAACTTTAAAGGTGTGTTGTACAAGAGGGGTCTTTGTAGGCTTCTCCATGCTACTATCATTAATGCATGGGTTCATAATCTAGCGCTGACTTATAAGCTTCTGGAAAGACCCCTTTGTTAAGCGGTGGGACCAAGTTTCATAAGCACGGATTACAATTGCCAGTGTCGGCTCTCGTACATTGACTGCTACTGCTGGAGCGTGAATTGTCACAAGTCTCATATCGCGGTCTTATAGAACAAACTATATATTTGCGACGATTTTAAGAGGAAACACCAAGGGCTAGAGAATTAAAAAAAAGGTAGTTGTAAAATCTATTGCTGTCGCGCAGACCTCAAACCTCCCCCCGCAGAGCGTGATAGAGACAACTGCAGCTTGGATCGACAATACCTATTAAAAGTACATAAAATCAACGATTCGTAGTCCCCTGATTCCTTCTCCAAAACTTAACCAATTAAACTATTTTTTTGATTTAAAATAAAAGATATTTTAGCCGTGTTCCTATGATTTTTTTTTTATATACAAGTCAAATTGTTTTCATGATGTTTGAACACAGCTGAAAATCTGTCAATTTTTTAGGTTTTTGAATGTTCATATCTCATTTAATAATTAATTTATAAAAAAAGGAAAACATAGGGAAATGCCAATGGCGGGCATAGATTTTTTGGAAAAAAAATGCTGTACTGGCATTATCCAGCGAGAAAACAGGGGACTACGTTTGTATGGGAAAACGTTCCTTGTGTTTCCTCTTAATATCTGTGCTCACCTGAGCAGTCCGGACCGCGAGGAAGCCGAACCTATTGGCTAAAATTAATACCTTGAAAGCAGTTGATGTGAAAATTCGTGTTAAAGACAATATGTAATTATCACCATATTTATAGATTAATTAATCTAATTCTATAACGGTTTCGGCCTAGTAATGTATCAGTACCTAATTTTATTTTAAAAATTAACTTGTCTCTATTTATTTTTGCTCATCGTGCCACGATGTTGTTTCTTTTGGTAATAAATGGCCAAATATGTGTCAGACCACGCATAGTATAGGGTTCCGTAGCCATAGTTTTTCCTACGTTGCTAGAATATTTTATTCAGAGGATACCGAAAACAGTGTTTACTGTGAGTTTCCTCTTCAACTAAAACGGTTTTTATTACGCAATACCAAAAATATTTTGTTTCTATCATGGTTAATTGGAACAGAGATGGTTAATTTGAAGTTTCTGGGACGAACTGTTAAGAACATGGCCTTTTTTACGACTGGCGGGAATAGGTACCTACCTCGTAAATGTTAACTGATAAAAAATGGTGTATGGAAGGACCATCTCATTTGATATATACATCGTTATTGATAAAAAAAGAAGTTATTAAAAAGAAATACCACTAATAACAATAAACCTTTTCGAACAAAAAACGACTTCATCAGTTCCACTTCACCAAATGGCACTTTCTGAATTCACATGCTTGTTCCTGAAAATACCAAAATCACTATAGGTAGGTACCATAATATTTGAGAAGTTCCCTCAATCCCTCGTGGATCCCATCATAAGAACCAGATTTGGATGAAACTGGGACCAATCTGGAAGTAGTTATATCATGTCAAATATTTTTGAAATCGATTAAAAATAAATAGATAGGTAGCCATCAAAAAACTGGTTATAATTTCTAGGTTCCTGTCTCTCACATACCTACCTATTCCGAGTTAGGTACATGTATCTGTTCACAACTGTAAAACTTATGTCACGGCTACAGACACGAACTAAGCTATCTTTGTTGGACTGCGGAACCCTGAAAAACAATGTAAGTAAAACTTGTATAAATTATGTAAGCTGTTCTGCGGAACTTGTTATAAGATAAACAGGTGTTTATCAGTGTAAATGACACTGGCAGGAAAAGGTTAAAGAAAGATGTAAAACATATCGTATTGTTATTTTATTGTATTTTCCAAAACCAATGTAACGTTAGCATTGAATTGACAGGCACCTCAATCATAACTGAAATAACCTTAATTTATATATTACTTATACCTTCTCTTTCAGCTTATTACGTTCATCTTCAAATTATTGTTCATTAATATAATTATTGTAAGTTTGATGTACCTACCTATTAGCACTTATCATGTAATGGAAAGACTACTCCATTTTTATTCACGTGTAAATTAAATGTATTTTATCTTCGTTTCCGCTCTCTAAATGAAATCAACTCGGTAAAAAACATTTTTTAAGACTAAGGCAAAAGAGCCTTCTTTTTATGCGGTATTTCAAAAAACAATGTTAATTAATAATAAATGTTGAATAACATATCAAATTATTGTTTTATTTTATCGTCGAACCCTTCATCGGTAATTAAATTAAATAGTTTGATATTCAATTGATTAAATTTAATTAAACATAACTACGTTTAACCATGTTTGTAGCAAATCAACTTTTTTATTTAATTTCCAATAAATTACACACTCAGAGACTGAACAAAGGGTCAATCCGATATCAGGAAGAGTTTGCTCTTATATCATCATCATCATCATCACCAGTCACTGAGTGTCCACTGCTAAACGAGACCTCTCCCATAGAATGCAATGCCATCTTCACCACGCTTGGCAGGCGGATTGGTGAACGCAGTTTGGTGTTGCCATCCCTACGCTGCTGCCCATCCCCTAGTGTAATCCCTTAGCCGGCTGTTACGACATCCACGGGAGGAGATTAGGCCGCTCACAAGTTACTAGTGGAATGCCCGGAACTTCGTCCACGTGGAGTTTTTTTCATGCAAACTTCAACACCATGCACATCCTTAGGGGAATTTCGAAAATTCCTTTCTTAGTGCACCCTTAGTACACAAAAGGTATGTATACTACAAATCTAAGGTCTATAGGACTAACGTGTTAGGCTGTGCGTAGATAGTCAGATAGTGAGTCGACCAATTAGTAACGATTTCATATAGCACATAAAACCAAAAAGTCGCATCCATAGTCTGAATCCCCTGTCGTGATAGGGAACCACGAGTACCACGCTATCACAACACCCAGACCCGCAACAAATATTTTCAGATGATACATACATTTGTCTTGCAGCGGTAATCGAACCCGTACCTCTCGCATCTCAGCCGGCGCTCGTTCCCCGTGCCACAGAGGTCGTCAAATATACTAACTCTAATAATTAAATCTATGCTACAAAAACACAAATTCACTAAAATAAAGTTATGTACTAAAACACAAAATAATACTTAATTCAACTTTTATTCCATTAACATTCGTATGTAAACAAAAATATAGAAAATCTCTGGATATACAAATAGCTATCTAAAATCTACTTATTAACTAATTTTATAGTTCCCAATAACTATAAATGATGCTAAGAATACAAATAAAATAGGACAGGATAAAGTTGCAGAAAATAATATAGCGCGTAATTTACAAAACATATATGAAGGTACTAATTTTTTATTTTATTTAAATACGTCATATAAAATTACATATATATACAGATCTGAAATAAGTTTTTTGTTTAAAAATATCTTTTTCCATACAAGGTTATATAAAAATATTGAATGAACGATAAAATTGACTTGATTGAACTTTAATAAATTGTCTTCAGAACCAAAGGTGTGTGCAAAATTTCAGCTTGATCGGATGGAAATGGTCGATGGTGATGGATTCGTTCGCCAGATTTGTACACATGTTTCAACCTTTAGCATTTTGTTATTCACAGAATGGACATTAATGCTAATAAACTAACTTACCAACAACAGTAAACTATAAACACTTTGAAAACAGGTTGAAAATAAATAAATAAATAAATAATGCTGGACAGTTCACACAACATTATCTAGCCCCAAGCTAAGCAGAACTTGTGTTATGGGTACTAGATAACTGATATACTTAATACAATACATTAGGTACATAGATAGTAATTTTTATTATACATAGAAAATAGCCAGAACACCCTGAACAAATATCTGCAGATCGTACAAATATTTGTTCCGAGGCGGGAATCGAACACGCAACCTCCTGCGTCACGGGCGAACCTTCGCCCGCCGCGCCACAGAGGCAGTCATATATAAAACAATTTGAATTGTTTGAAAACTATTTTTTGTGGTGAAACTTAGAAAATAACTACATTTTAGCGTACGACGACGCCCGCTCGCGCTCGCGAGACGGCGCGCAAGTTACCGCGTGCGTCGAACAAGGAGCCTAAATCGTCATCCTAAAGACTCGGATACTACAAGAAATCTACCCTATTTGAGTAAGTTCGCGGATAAACAAATCATCTCGTTTCATAGATGGCACTTCACATGGCCACAGACAAATCAAATCAACATGTATCTACACAAGGTTGAATTTGTCTTGACCGGATAATGTAAATACTTGTGAAAACAGATCTATTTGCACAAATATTTGCGTAATACCATTGTTCATTTACATATATAAACTACGTTACCATTCTTAATAATACTAGGTACAGTAAGGTACTATCAGTTAGGTACAAATGTTGCTTTAAAACTACTATGTGATGTGAATTGTCACTTTCAAATGTAATAACTTATTATTTAATAAGTTTGTTTTGTACAAAAAATTACTTATACCTAACTGCCACTTGCACCGTCATAGCAACAATTAAAGAGTTAGGTAATTCACTTATAAGCAATGAACTTACAGTTATTAGAATGTCTTTGATTATAAGTATTTCACTACCATCGAGCGATATCATAAATAACTAGGGTTATAAATGAACTCCGCATGACGTGACACTTTTGGTATTTGAGGCCCGCGTTACACCGTACAAAGTGTTACTTTGGTGTAACATACTTCGCCAGGTATGCTACTCCGAGATCCGATGGTCACGTGGTTATTAAACACCAGACGACGTCATCGCCAATGGCCCTGACTTCTGGCCTTTCGGGATGAAGTACCGGCGGTTCAAGGGCTGCCTGTCACGTGATCCCTCGGGCCGCGACGCGTCGGCGATCACACGTGTGCTAGATGAAGATTTCAATAAAGGGTTTTTATATGTATGTTAGTTTCTATATGTTGCTATGGGCTTACTGTTTAGGTTTAGTGCATTTCTCAATAAGCCTGAAATAAAGATTTTGAATTTGAATGAGAATTGATACTCGTATACCCCGTCACTGTGCGAACAGAAGAGTTACCCACTTATATTACCTGCCAAACTGATAAAACCACGAGAATTTCCTAAAAAATGATATACAATCATTTAATTTGATAAGAAGAATCAATGATTTTAATAAAGTGGCAACTGGATAGTGACGTCATCTGGTGAAAGTCACGTGGTAGTCAAGGAGTAGCAGACCATCTTGGATCACGGTCTCAAGCATAGATTTTTTGAAGGTTTTAATCAATTTCTTAAAAAATGCTCGAGACGTTCTGGAATGTTAGGTGTACCTACGACAAACCTCTTCTGTGTACGACTGTTTCTGTGGCTTATAGTGGAGTGTTCAGTATAATTTACTTTGTAACCCGACTACCGAAGGAAGGTTTATGTTCATCGCGCTTATCTATGTCGCTATGTGGGAGTTTGAATAACCTCGTAGCACGAATTTGGCTCGATGGATTTCAATATGTTCTCTTTCTGTAGCAGTGTCAATAGAGTAAAATTTCAGGCTCTCTCTATTGCTTTATTGCTCTGAGGTGGGGACGGTGCGAGAGAGAGTGAGAGATAGAGAAAGAGTGAAAGAAAAGAGAGGGACGGAGTAATGACCTATGATTTAATGTTGTTAAAGGCAGAGGTTATCGCTTAACATCAGGTGGGTGCCATATGCTTGTTCCGTCTTTCTTAGTTAAAAAAGAGGTTTTTCCAGGTTCAAACGTTTTGGACTGCGCGACAGGCAAAATTACCAAAACAAACACCTATCGAATTGAATTATTTAGTTTGATATATTAGAAAGCGACAATGCATTTGATAATATAAATATCGTTGATATTCAGCGTCTCAATACATAATTTAAAATTCATAAGATGTAAAGTTAGTTACTTAAAATAAATAAAATAAAGTAACTTTAACCTTAAGTTGAAGTTAGCTTACCTACTTAACTCGCACTTTATACACTGCGCATCCATTTTGTACTGTGCCAACGTTGAGTTACAACCTAGGGTTAAAAAGTAAGCCCATGCTAACGACGTCGATATCGTGCATTTAACAATCAGCTTTTGGTACTTACATCAAAAATTGGCTTTAATACTAAGCTTTAATATTTAGTATAACAGCTGCTATCGAAAACTTACAATTAAATGGAATGTTACCTATCAGTTAATCATACAACTAAAATAATCAGATCTTGGCACAAATAATGGTTGGACGGGGATAAAAACTAAATAAAAGTGAGAAAATAACTTAAAGGGGTTGAATCACCACCATGCATTAGGTGCATTCTCATACAAAGCTGAAACGCCCGCCACCCTGAGACATAAACATGAAAAGTGTCATGTGCCTGTAATTTCGGATTCGGACGGGAATGTCTCTTTCGCAAAATGTCCCGCATGCTCGAAACGGTCTGTTCTCGAAATGTCCCTTTTCACCAGCATCATACCCTTCAAACCTTTGCGCAAAGCTTTGCAGCAGAAATAGGTATGGTGGTAGTACTTCCCCGGACGAAATCTTTCACAAAAAAGCTCTACTAATTATTATATAAAAACGGGAAATTTTCACGTACCATTAAATCGATGTAAGCACCGACATTGTTTCGACCCGTTTCGAGAGTCTTTTTCAAGGTGAGTGCGTCGCGTATGTAGTGCGTAAATATTTCCCGTTTTTATAAAATAATTGATATGATTCACGAAAGTTTTTATAGTAAAAGAGCTCTACTACTACGATTGCCGAGGATCATTACTCTGTACTTTTATCTAGTCTTTTGTAATTATACTGGCGAAACTAAAAAGAGTTATTTTGATGACCTTATTCAATAAATTAGTCAAAAAGTCATCATAAAAAAGGAAAATTTCCTTTTTTGATACCAAATAACTTTATTAAACTTCTGTTGGGATATTTCCGAGCCAGTATCCACCAAGCTGGAGATTTCTTATATCGAATTTTACGACAATTTTTTGAAGAATTTCTTCAGAATTTGATAAAATTACTAGTAGTCTTATGCGTCTAGACGCAGAATGCTCAATACGTAAAATGTACACTTTCGCAAAACGTTCAAAACGCAAAATCATCTGAATCGCAAAAAACTGTTTTAGTGCATTTTTTTAATTTGTAGAAACCGCATTTCGGTTATCGCCAGTATATTATAAAAGACCCTATAGTAGTATTATTTTATCTGTGCTATAGTTTACCAACTAAATAGAGTTTTCTTAAATTTACAACAGATCTTGCTTAGGAACGCGTAAGTAATAGGACGGTATTAATTACTGAATTAAAACGCTGATTCCCATTGGCGGGGTTAGCAGCATAATAAAAAGCACAATATAAAGTACATACACAACCTATAAACAGTGCAAATCAGTCCATGTTAAGAGTTACTTCGTACTATAGGCTCGTTCTTGATGATTGTGCATTAGAACAGAGACCAACAAATTAACAAACTGTAGCTATTCAACCGGACCCATTCTTTTTGCCAGCTGTTTTTATATAGGCCTCATTTAGTGCTCGACCGACGTTAGCGCTCACAGCCGGTAGAGTGAATGACTGATGAATTGCTACGCGCGTACCGTCGGTCGACTGACGCGCTATTGCGACATAAACGCGCGCTTAGGGTGCCTTCATATTAGGTCGCCAGTAGTGCGGCAGCAGCGCGGCAGCATGAAAAATCACGTCGCGCGGCTGTCGCGCTGCTTTTTTTAGTATAGACGTAGCAGCGCGACCGCACTACTGGCGACCTAATGTGAAGGCACCCTTAGTGCGACGCTGACCGAGATACGCGCGTCGGTCGAGCACAAAATCCAGTCAAACTCCAATTTTAAAAATAATTAGTAATGGCCCCTCTATATCATGAACCATCGCGATGGCCCATGTTATAGAGGGGCCATTACGCTGAACACCGGGTCATAGACCGTCCATTGTACTTCCATGTGTTATAAGCTAATTTTAATGAGGTGTACAATAACTTGGGCCCTTAAGACCTGACAAAGTCCCACTGATTTGTCGGCTGACCGTCGCATATGACCATGATAAGTTGCTCCGCTCGATAAGAACGGTCGACGCCGAGACACATGCCCGCCGCCGTGTTGTAGATTGGACTGCCAGCCTGGAACCCAAAACAAAATATGAAGACTTACATGAGCGTTTTTCCCCGAAAGGGTAGGCAGAGCCTCAAATGGGCCTCTTCAATGTGCGTTGCACCTTCGTAGGAAAAAATGATGCTGACTTGATTGTCGTTTATGGAGGTCTACACTGACGAATTATTAGGCTCAATTAACACTGAGATGACACCGGCAAAAATTAACGCAGCGTTTTAAACTTTATCTTCATTAGTACTACCACCGTACCTATTTCTGCCGCAAAGCAGTAGTGCTCGCATTGCTGTGTTCCGGTTTGAAGGGTAAGGGTGCCGGTGAAATTACAGGCACATGAGACTTTTCATCTTTATGTCTCAGGGTGGCGGGTGCAGTGCAATGCCACATAGGGCGCGTCCTAGGTGGACGTGACCTATGAGGTAATGCACTGTTCATAGGCAGAGGTTACCGCTTAACATCAGGTGGGCCATCTGCTTGCTCCGCCATTCCAGTAGTATAAAAAAAAAAAAAAAAAATATATATATTAGGTGACATTACACTCAAGGTGATTGGCCTTGTCACACCCCGGACTCAACAATTACCAATCGGTGATCACAGTATTCATTTGAGGGAAAACTAAAGGCTTCAAATTTACAGATTTACAAATTGATAAATACCAGAAAGCTTATTGAAGGTTTTCACGGATAGGTAGAGGAATAGTACAGTAAAAAAGACTAAACATAATGTGACTAGTCTACATGCATCATCTATACATACATACTTAAGTATTTAATTATTATTTTTAAAGAAACATTTATCAGCAATATTACCATCATTGGCTCCAAAAAACTCACCGCTAAGCAGCCGCCTAGCAGAGCTGACTTGTGCAGAATAAATCAAGGTCAGATTGCTTACTATTAGCTTTTTTGAAGACCTCTGTACGCGTCGGGCGAGTAGCCGGCTGAGACATAAAGGTTGCAGGTTCGATTCCCGCTGCGGGACAAATGTTTGCATGATCTGCAAATATTTGTTCCGGGTCTGGGTGTTATGGTACCATAGTACTCCTATATCTACTGTACTATACTATAGTATCCATAGTTCCTGATACCCACGACACAGGGAATCCTAGTAAGGGATCAGGACTATGTATGTGACAGTTGGGTGTTATGTTATGTTTGTTTACTTAAGTTGTTAAAATTGTTACTCGCTCGTCACAAGAAGGAATTTTACAGGAGTTAGTGCCAACATGAGGAACATAGATAGAAGGGTATTAGTGTTGCGTACTCAGGTGGATGCTGCTGCCCATCCCCTGAGCACCAATCATACTTACACTGCCCTTATGTTTCCATTCCTGTGAGCCGCCTAGTTCGTGGCACTTGCTCAACGTTGGAGATATATTGTTGGATGCATCTAGACACAGTGTACGGCCAAGAACCAGCTCATGTCGGGATGTTTCGAACCACATCTGGAAACAAAATTAAACGTTTTTCTACTGTTGATGTCCAGGTTAAGAGGAGTGTATCGCTAGGGCGCTTGAGCCCTCTAAAAACAAACGAAGTTTGCTCCTTTTTCAGATATGGACTCCATCATTTTGAAAAGCTTTTATTATTTATTTTATTTTATTTTGAACCAGTTAGCCTCGTTCGATTGAGCTGCAATTTGGCACACCTGTCAAGTTCCGATGACAATACAATATTATAGTGAGAGCGAGCTGATCTGATGATGGAGGCGGAAGGTGCACAACGGCATTCCTCGATGGATAATAGTAGACTTTGTAGTCTTTGGGCTCATTTTGATCAGCACACCGTTCCAATCTCTAATTTAATAAAATCCAAGAGATTTTAATAAAAAATTGTTTCTTTGTTTTTAATCTGTGTGTAATACGTGGAACATAAAAAAATATCTTACTTGGTTAAGAGTCCTAATGCAGCTAGCGAGCAAGAGCCGGCTGCCTTTGGTCTTCACGTCTTTCGAGCTTTGCACGCAGAGTGTTGTGTTCTTCAGACGGATTTGGAACGAGTCTGTGTAGTTGCGCTTTCTGAAACATGCGAAAAATCTCATTACAAGACTTTATTTTTTTAATTTGATTTGAATGGCGGACCAAGGATGACACACCTGATGGTAAGGCGTAACCTCTGCCTTTAACAATGCATTACCTCATAGGACACGTCCACCTAGGACGCGCACTATGCGGTATTGCACTGCGCCCGCCACCCTGAGACAAAGATTATGGCAAATCCCCTGATTGCATACTATGGGGAAGGCCTCGTCCAACAATTGACGACAACCTTCAGATAATTAATATGTTTTACCTCGGGGTCCGATGTGCGTAAGATCTCCTTCGATAAGCGTGACAAAGAGAACAAAGTGTTACTATTAAAATCAAAATATAATTTTACATGCAAATAGATATATCGAAATTTAAAAAAATGCATGTGTGACAGATCACGTGTTTGTATGCACGTGCAATGAACTGGGAATCGAAAGTAATTACCAGTTTTATAGCCACAAGGGGGGCAGGTGTCAATAACAAGTGTGAGCTGTGTAAAAAACAAGTGTGGTGAAAGAATCAGTGCTCACAGGGGCTCCAACCGCTACGCAATGTTTTTTTTTTTTTAATTACTTTGGTGACCTTTTGTCCAAATTAAAAAAGCAAACTTTACAAAACTATGTAAAGCTGATCGTGTTTGTTATCAATGTGTATAACTTGGGAAGTAGGTGCTACAAATATCTTTAAAATTATGGCAGTGGTGTTATAAAAAAAATGTGTTAAAGTTTATTTTTGTGTGCGGGAGATATATATATTTATCAAAGACTTCTATTAAAACTGGGGTACACGAGGCATACACACCAAATCTTGAATCTTTTAAAGGAAGCTAATACACACCATTCACTCTCAGTGCTCCCTAGTAACAGCGAGCCAGCGGTGTTTACGATCGGCTTGCATCGTGAAACTTCGTTTGTGATCGGTGGTGGTAACCCAACACCATTTTTTTGATAGACCTTTGATAGGCCTTTGTTTGTCCACGACCTCATCTGTTGGTAAGTGATGATGTGGCCGAAAATGGAGCACAAAGGTCTAGAAGGCCCCTATTCACTCTAGCCTCGAAGAGATCCAGATTATACTTTTCAGGAAAGACAGACGCAACGGTAGTTTATTCCACTCCTTGGCAGTTCCATATGCCATCTTTGTCACTATTGTTGACAAATGAATTTTGCTATCTCGCGCTCGCTTGCTTAGATACTTTTTGTTTGTGTCTGTAATGTTGTCAATGTGTGGTTTCAAGATTACTTTTCAAACGTCATTTAGTAGAGTAAACCACGTCTACCTCAGTTTTAATAGAAGTCTTTGATATTTATACCTAGAGTGCCACGGCTGAAACTTATTTTTATCCCCATCATTAAGCGCCGCCATTTTCTTCTTGGCTGCCGTATCCTGCTCCTCTTCCAGCTCAGGGTAAACGTTGGTGAGGTACCATTTGAACGGCTTGCAGTGGAGTTTCTGCCGGAGCTCTTTGCGTTCAGTGATGTCACCGATGGACACGTGCGCCGCTGACGGGTTCTGAGAGATCACTCTGTCCTGGAAGAATTTGAATAGACATCAGCCGTTAGACGTCAACTGCTGCACATAGTTAAAGTTAAAAGTATCTTATTCATTGAAGTCACAAGGATCATTTTGAATCATCTTATAAAATAAATTTAGTGTGGAATTCTGTAGGCTGTAGGTGTAGTAGTAGAGCTTTTCAGTAGTAGTAGAGCTTTTTTGTGAAAGAGTTCGTCCGGGGAAGTACTACCACCGTACCTATTTCTGCCGCAAATCAGTAGTGCTCGCATTGCTGTGTTCCGGTTTGAAGGGTAAGGGTGCCGGTGAAATTACAGGCACATGAGACTTTTCATCTTTATGTCTCAGGGTGGCGGGCGCAGTGCAATGCCACATAGGGCGCGTCCTAGGTGGACGTGACCTATGAGGTAATGCACTGTTCATAGGCAGAGGTTACCGCTTAACATCAGGTGGGCCATCTGCTTGCTCCGCCATTCCAGTAGTATAAAGATAATGATGATGATGAGTCACTGTCACTTTCACACACATGTAAAATCACGTGTGCTAGAGAGGGACAGAGAGAATGCTAAGCATTAGTACGTGCTAAGTTACATCTATTTATCTCAGCCTTAGACACGCGCTTCTGAATATTGGCGTGGCTGGAACTCACCACGTATTCGTCCATCCACACGCGCGCCATGCGCATAGAGTTGTGGAGCATAAAGTCTTCCTTCTCGCCGAGGCCGTAGGGCCTGCGTTTGCGGAACACGTGGCCGACGCGACTGCAAGGAATCAGCTCTAGGGAGCCGCCGCACATCCATATCTGAAAGATTTTTGATGACGGATCAAGCAGATGGCCTACCTGATGTTAAGCGGTACCCTCTGCCTATGAACAGTGCATTATCACATAGGTCACGTCCACCTGGGACGCGCCCTATGCGGCATTGCACTGCGCTCGCTACCCTGAGACATAAAAATAAAAAGTCTTATATGCCGTTAATTTCACCGGCACCCACTTAAACCGGAACACAGCAATGCGAGCACCACTGCTTTGCGACAGAAATAGGTATGGTGGTAGTACTTCCCCGGACGAACTCTTTCACAAAAAGCTCTACTACTACTAGACTAAAGACTAAAATATCAATGACATCTGCTAACCACTTGTTTTATAATTTATTTATCACTAGTGGAATGCGACTTCGTCTGCGTACAGTTTTTTTTTTTCATACAAACTACAGCACCCCGCTGCTTCCTCTTAGTGGGTGAATTATATTCTTTGGACACCCCTGGACCACAAAATGAATGTACCTTCCAAATTACAGTATTCTAGGACGTACGGTGTAGGCTGTGCGTTGATAGTCAGTGAGTGAATCAATCACGCAACGATTTTATAAACACTGGGTGAATTTTCTAGGTCTGTGTGGATGGTCACATTCGAAACTATAAATATATAATATAAAACCAAAAAATATTTAAGGGAGTCTCAAAGTTAAAGTCATAAGATTTTTATTCATTGAAATCACAAGGATCATTTTGAATCGTCTTATTAATAATTTACTCAAGTTCCAACGCGACCAAACCTAGAAGAATCAGGCAACAAACACGGTTTGGCTTTATTTGATTATCCTTCTTACTACTAGGTGGGAAGCGTATGTGTGGTGCCTCGAGAACAAGGAAAGGGTTATTCAAAAGAGAACCATTCACAAACCTTAGGTAGGTAGTCACAAGTAAGATGTAGAGAGAATCAGCAAAAGTTAATTATAGAGCACACACTACAACTGAAATAATTATAAATAAAAATAAAAAAGTCACGTCTATACCACGAGTGCCTCTCACGGTGAAAAGAGGTCCATTGAGGCTCTGCCTAACCTTTCGGGGATAAAGGCGTGTGTCTCTGTATATATGTTTTCATGAACTCGACAATCAAATTCTTAGAAATAGTGGACATTTTTTTTTACTTTCTAATCGGGAGTTAAAAAGGGAAATAATTATTTTTTCCCTAAATTATATTTCCAAGTTCTCGCCTAGGACTCCACAGGATCTTGCCCAAATTCTGAGAAATAGCAGGCATTTTTTTTAAAAAACAATCGGGTACTGAATCCCTCTTATTATTCGGGAGTTAAAAACGGACATTATTTAAATTATTTTTACCCTGAATGATATTTCCAAGTTCTCGCCTCCCCACACGTTCATGCCCGGATCGTACTTGCCGATGTAGTTGAAGTACTCGCGGTAGATCGCGAACAGACCCCCAGCCATGGTCGGGGACCTTATAGGCTTCACTAAGTCCTCGTTGTCTGTAACCAAATATAAATAAATGCTGTAAATTAAGAGACACAAAATATTATCTCATCATCATCATCAGTCGTAAGACAGCACAGCTGTTTGCACTGGATTCATGCCCAAACATACATAGTCTGCGTAAAACTAATTACGGCTGCCTGCCTCGGTGGAAGCTCTTAAATCTGGCGAAAAATTCAAATTGTATGGTGTTTTTTGCTCATTAAAGCTCATCAACACTTTTTCAGGGAGCGAAAGTTGATTTCGCGAAAACTAGGAGACTTAACACACATGTTTTAATTGATAGTCATAAATTTGTAGTAGTAGATCTTTTTTGCGAAAGAAATCGTCCGGAGAATTACTACCACCATACCTATTAGTGTAGTACCTAGTAGTGTTAGCAGTGCTCGCATTGCTGTGTTCCGGTTTGAAGGGTATGGTTGCCGGTGAAATTACAGGCACATGAGAGTTTTCATCTTTATGTCTCAGGGTGGCGGGCGCAGTGCAATGCCACATAGGGTGCGTCCTAGGTGAACGTGACCTATGTGATAATGCACTGTTCATAGGCAGAGGGTACCACTTAACATCAGGTGGGCCACCTCCTTGATACGACATTCAAAGACGTAAAGAAAAAAAAATTGACAAAATCTTTTAAGGATATTTGCGCCACAAGCTAGAGCATCCACCTTAATGAAGGCCTGTAACAGAATACTGACAGTAGGACAGACGAACGGCGGCTTAGTAATATGCATAGAAATCTAAAGTACGCAGAAGTGTTATCCAGGCTGTTTAGTACACAAATCAATGTTGCCGTTTTTAGCCGCACTACTTTTAGGGTTTCGTACCCAAAGGGTGCCAACGGGACCCTATTACTAAGCCTTCGCGGTCCGTCCGAGTGTCAGCGGGGTGTAATCTTATAAACCGTAACAGGTACACAGTTGAAATTAGCACAGAGTGTGTACTTCTATTGCCGCTATAACAACAAATAATAAAAAAACAAAAATTAAAAGGGGCATTCAAATAAACGTGTTTTTTTTTTGGCTCAATTGGAACCTGAACCCGCGCGAAAATGTGCGAGGCCGACTCGCACTTGGACGGTTTTTATAACAGTCACAAACTTTAATGCTTCAACTCTTTTACTTTCATGTGTTATGTGATTCCATGTGTCCCGTAGTGTTTTGTCTTGTATGTTTTGACGTCGATTATTGCAAGTTATCACAGCAAAATTCGATATAAAACAGACAGCGAGTGAGTGTGTACAATTTGCTCAAACGCTGGCGACACGCACCACGCCTCCCTTACCAATTATCCTTACTTTAGATTTCTATGATTTCCGTGTAGCTCCGTTTACAAATACTTTAAAACTTACTCTTAACCGTTCCCTTGGGCAGGTTGTCCCATTTGAAGTGCAGGCCCCAGTTGAAGCCGCCTCGAACGAGCGGGCTGGCGGAGTACTCGAAGGTGTCTGCGTTGATGATGTCAATGACAGGAGTGACCGCGCGGGGCGAGTACCGCACCCTGACTCCATCCACACCTTCCGATAGCCGCACCAGCAGCGGAGGTAGCCAGTCCACGTTTACTTCTATGTGCGAGTCTAGAAACACTAGTACCTGCAATTCATTAACCGTTTCAGTCAAAGACATTCTAATAGACAACAAAAGATCCTTAACAACCACTACAGTATACCAGATTTATCACAGACACTATATACCATGAATATATAGGATATAGGATATAGGATATACAATATAGGACTCGGAGGACACTCGCTGAAGCTGCAACGCGGGCCAAGTACCAGCAATCCGAGGATGCACATTATTGCCTAATCGCGTCGTGCGCACTTCGAACCGGCTACCAGTGATCAGTGCCCCACCAGTGAATTCTTTCAAAAATAGACTTGACAAACATTTAAAGTGTACTGATAAGGTCTAAGATATTATACACGCATCAGCTCTGAGAGCTGCCTGTGTATTATAAATAAATAATAATAATAATAACACTACAATGGACTTCCATACACTACCAAACTCTAACAACGCCAATATATGGCACCTTTGAAAATTAAACGATGAAAAACAAGTTCAATACACTGCCGGTTCACACTCTAGGTCCTTCATATATGTTCAATAATCAAGCAGCAATGGGCAGATACGATTTGACAGAATTGACTATTTTTATGCGTATTGTTTCTCTTTTGATTCGGACACTTTTAGAGCGCTGACGGTCTAAAGATACAAGACAAAACACTACAGAACACATGGAATCACATAACACATAAAAGTCCAATAACTTTGATGTCTTTGGTTTCAGTAGTAGTTGCGTTCTCCGCAGACCAAGACACGTTCTTGGTGATCCCAAAAATGTCATCAATGCCGCTAATGCTATGACGATGTCATCCAGTCACGACCTCAGTCAAATAAAGAAAGTTAAGAAGGAATATTCCCTTCAGCAAACTGGTTTTTATGGGTGTGTGCGTCATGTGCGTGTCACTAAGATACCACACACGCACACACTCACACATCGACAGATGAGCATAGTTTTGATGCATTGTCTGTCTGTGTATGTTTACTTGTAGTACTATTAGTTATGCTGTGTTATTGGTTCTAGGCTTCACTTGTATTGTGTCCCGTGTTCTGTCTAAACTTTATTTATTAGCCTGAGAACCGATTTTGATAATTTTGTAAGAAACCAACCTTAAATAATTCCCTACACAATATCGAACATACATCCAAATCGGTTATGCAACTACGGAGATATGGTGTAACAAACAATATAAAAAAACAATCAAATTTAGAATGTCCTCTTGGTTTTTTGAAGTCCGTTAAAAACTACCAGCACACCTCTAGTTAATAACTGATAGTGCCGTGGTATGTCCGGCACGACATAACATAACACCCAACGTCTCATACTCGTACATAGTCCTGATCCCACACTAGGATCCCGATGTTGAGGGTACCACGGTACAACAACACCCAGACCCAGAACTTTGCAGCTCATACAAACATTTGTCCCGCGGTGGGAATCATACCCCCGACCTCTCACATCTCAGCCGGCTTACTCGCCCGCCGCTTCACTATATGTCGTCAATATCATCATCTCCCAACAACATAGTATTTCTTCTATTCTCCCCTATCTTCACTCTTATATCAGCACTCACACTGCTGACATGTCATCTTTAACACAGTCCATCCATCTCCTTTTAGGCCTGCCTCTATTTTTGACAATCTATGCTTTGGCTTAGTAGGAATCGTAATTAAAAGCTGTACTTACACTCCCTACACTGTTGTCTGCACCATAAATCCTCGCTCTAATTAATCCTTCCCGCTTCGACGTCCTCAACAGCCTTATATTCATTCCATACTTAGAGAACTTCCCATAATTTTTATCAGTCGTTTTCTTTTCTAAATTATTGTCATCATTTATGTAATCCATCATGTTATCACCATCTATATTATTGGTCTCAATCATTTCATCTTCTTTGTGTATCTTATTGTTCAATTCGTTGATAGCTTTTTGCACATCATCGTGCAGATTTTCTAAATCACTGTAGTCATCAACTAGAATAATTTCTTTGAGATGTTGCTGGTCTGTCCTGTCTAGGATTGAGTGTATGGACCTCATAAGAGTCTCGAAGTGCTCGTTGTAGAAACATATTATGATCGAAGTCTTTGGTAGTTTTGGCTGGAATACCTGGCTGCGGCATCTAGAAATACAAATTTTAATATTATTATAAATTATTCTTTCATTATTTTTATTTTATTTCACTCAATTTGAAATGGCAGATCAAAACTCGGCTAAACTAATGATATTTATGGGAAACTATCAATTAACACTGTGTTAGGTCTTTTAGTTTTCGCAGATTTCGCTATGTCAAGAAGCGTTGATGAGATGTGACGAACAAATAAGATTTTTATTTAAAAAAAACGAAAACCCTCTTTGCTAAGATTAGTAATCGGAACCGTGAGCTGGTCAAAATGAGACCAAATACTGCCAGGCTACTGTTAACCATCGAGGAGTTACGTTGTCCACCTTCCGTCTTCATCATCAGATCAGCTCGTTGTCACCATAATATTTTATTGTCATCGGAAATTGACAGGTATGCCAGTTCAAAGTTTCAGTTCAATCGGATATCGGGATGTGGTCGAAAATTCGATTCCAACATTTGATTACAAGTGAAGCTAATAAGAGTTATTCAAATTTTTATTTCGCTCCTTTTGCGAAACCTCCCTCCTTAATGTGGGTTCGAGTCCCATTGGTGGGTCACACACATTTAAAATTTATTTTGCTCCGTGATGATCACTTTTTATTTTTCGTTTTGAGTGTCCATACATATGTGTAATGCATAAATTAATTTTGGATGGGTTGATTAACTGAATAATAATGTTAGATTGCCTTGACAAACATGTATTTCGGAAACATTTATATAAGAAGAAGATGTAAAGACGTTGGCCTTCTGATACAAATGTCATAAGTTCAGATTTGGTAAAAGCATGCACCAATTAGTTTTTTCATCTTTACCGTGAGGAGAATGGATTAACACATTGAATAGAATGCAACATCCACCGATCCGAATTGGGTAAATGGTTGATTACAACACTCGCGCTATGCGGAGCAGTCCAAACAGTAATAAATTCACAAGTAATAATTCACCTTCAATTTTCCAATTTTTTTGTCTATTTAGAAGGTTTTACTATTAAGGAACTATTTAGAGAACCGGTACTTACAATTTATATCGTGTATCGGGCAAACCCCTGTGGTTTCCGATTCTCTGAGAGATGAGGGTATTGAAAGCATGCAAATTGTATCCCTTGTCACGGATCCTGATATCATCGGCATTGTGAATCAGGCCAACATTGTTTTCTGTGGATTATACAGAATTTTATAGTGTGTGTAATGTACATAATTAAACTATAGCGTCTAGAGAGAACTATAGAGGCTTTGCACGAAACGTTATCAATAAATGTCTATAAAATTAGTTTTATATGAGTTAAGTATTTGAGGTTTTTTTTTAATTTAATTATTACATTTTTTTAAAACAAGTTTTGAAAAAACTGGTGATGGGGAAGGGTCCCTTCCTTTATGAGCTTTAGAAAAGATAAATATAAATCATAAAGCTTCAGAAAAGAATGAATGTTGCATGAAACTGTATACTTGGAAGTGTCGGACTCTGGTATGGACTCTCGCCAATAGTATAGCGAGGTTGCCCCTGAGTGCCTCTTCACACTTTTCGGCGTCGTTTGGTTTGCGGTCGCCACTCTAAAGAACCCTTTCAAGGTTAAGTTGGAATAGTAGTTGATTTGTTCTCGAATTAATCCGCATGTATAGCCTAAACGTTCCGCAGAACCAAACTATCCAACAGTGAAAACTCAATATGACCTCATTCAGTGGTTTTTGAGTAACAACGCGAAATTAAACTCTTTTATACTTACATAGAATTTATTATTTAATGATCAGCTCACGATAGTTCACACCTGGCGTTAAAATACATATGCTACATTTAAATTTATGGAAATAATCTTATACAAATAGGTATACAGACGGAGCGCCAACCTGTTTTTGTAAAAAGATTTAAATTCCATTGGTCTAACTAAACAAATCTCACCATTCGATTGACAATGTAGTTCAGGAGATATTTAGGTCATTCACTAAGGTTTCTAACTTGACTTTACATAGGCAGCCTCACCAAGAATGCCTGTTTGTATGGTGATGATTTACCTATATATTAAAAAACTGTGACAAAAGTGACGCCTGCATGCAATGTTTCAATATTAGTGATTCAATAGAAGCCGAGATAAGATAGCCTATTGTTGAGGCTGCTAACTTGATCTATGTGGTAGGCATGTTGGTAGGCATCTGAGTTAAGAATTTTGTAGGCAATGGCCTGCATGTATACTGTTTAGAGTATCAAATGTCATCCTACAAGATAGTCTCCTATTGTATCTCAGAAGGCTAATCCCAATTGGTCTAGCTGGCTAAATGGTTGGTGGTTGTTTACTGGTAGCTGCTCAATAAGATATCATTGATAGTTATGGTATAAAATTGTGTGTTACTTACCAAAGCTTTTACCTAGGTCACCTGGCATCTTCACACCAAGGTTGTTAGCATACTTCTCTTTGAGTTGCATTTTCCTCTGGTACTCAGCCTGGTTCCTGCGATACTTCCACATTTTGCTATTGTATTTATCCTCAACTCTCGTACTGTCGTTCAACAAGTCCTTACCTTCGAGAGCTGCAATAGATTTGTCATTGTTCTTAATATGATTCTTCGCAACTGTGTCAGCCAGGTGATAATGAAATGTTTCGCCTTTATGATTTGGTGTTTGTCCTATAAAAATGATGTTATGAGTTTTCATACTGGTTTTGAACATAGCCAACAGCTGACCTAGTGCTATGGACAGCATTTTATTTGACAGAGGGCCGGCTCATTATGGCCGGCTGATCAATCAAATGGCTACTCCATAAGCTTGGCTTGGCTGCTGGCTATGTGTGATAGCAGTAACACACTGCCATGGCAAGTTTTGCATTGTAGGTGAGGCAAACATTTGAACGTTGTAGGTACCCAAACATATGAATTACAGCAAAGACATTTAGCGCAGATTTAAACAAAAATAAAGCTCTCAAAATAAAGTATGTTTTAAGGAGTGTGAAAAGCAAAGGCAGACGTTCCTAACTGAATATACAGGTATTTGGTAAATAATAGCAGACAAGTAATAGTAACATGCCAATTATAACTTACCACTCATGTTGAGAAGCCAATAGAGGTACAATGAGATGCTCCAAGTTGCCGAGGCAAATATTATTCCCCAAAGAAAGGAGTTGTTTAGCCGACCCATGTTGTAATCACTTTTCGTATTTTGTAGTTATTAGTAAGTCTAAGTATTTTGTATATAAAATAGAAAATACTTTACAAATTACCTACTATAAGGCTTACATTATTACAATCATTGGCAGATATGAGGGAAAGTTGTTTTCGCGACAAATAATAATGTTGTTGGTTCCTCGATAATTCATTAATTGTACTAGATAGACTTTACTCCAAGTTCTTTGAATGTACTAAAACTGTGAAGTTGTTTCTGTAGAATAACTAGGACTGAGATTAAATTTTGTGAGCTTCAGAATTTGTAATCGAATACAATAATGTTTGTATTGCGAAAAACCGCTTGCATTGTAATTTGATTTCCTGTTGTACGAAACGAACGAAGCAAACAAAACAAAACAGACAGAAGCAAGCAAGCCATCAAAGACATGTCTTCTTCTTCTTCTTTTTTGACGTGTTCCAAAGACATGTCAAAGACCGTAGACAGAGTACGCTCTACGCCAAAGACAAAGTAAATATCTATGTTTACACCATGGGATGAATATCAAAAACTGTTCCGGCAGAGGGCGCTGTGTGTTTGTTACCCGACAAAATATCTAGTTAAAAAAAATCCATTGCTTTTAAGATTTCTATGCCTTGGCTTGGTTTTTGGCGAGCTTTTAGATTTTGTGATGGTTACCTACCTGGCGTATCGCCCAGTTGAAAGAGGAGTTGAAAATAAGAGATGCATCGCTCCAAGGAAAGAAAGCCGAACTAGTCGAAACGTACATTTTAATTAGATACCTTCATTTCTATACACTGTTCTATTTTTACAATATTTTCTAACTTTACTGGATACACTAACCTTTTAGTTTTCTCAATATCCTTTAACAATAATATTAATTCATCTATGTCTATGATTGATTGATGTAGGTAACAATTTAGTTTTAGCAAAAGCAATAGCCGTTTCAATCTCATTCAGCCTTATGTAGAGCGTTTGAAAGTTATGCATATAAATGTTATAAATGTGAATAATTTTAGTACTGCTTTGAGATATCTTTGATTGATTTAAACTACGATTAATATCTTGAATGCTTTCCTCAATCTGAATGAAATTGCTTTTGGTAGAGTTGGCTATTTTTGTGAACGTACCCACCATTTCGGCAACGATTTTCATTTTCTTAGATAGTGCATCCTGTTCTGTCTTTACCTCATGAATTAGCTTTTCGTACATTACAGCGTCGTCATTGTCAAGGTTGCCTGTAATCGTCTTGATCAAAGAACCGAGAGGGTTTATTAAACCACGCTTAGTTCTTACCGATGGAATCAATTGCTTGATCTAATCGTAATTTTCCCAAATTTTCTTTCAGTAACTCATCAATCATGCAATCATCTTTCACAAAATTTACCTCATATTCCTCATTTTTAAATACCCAGAATGGTTCTTGGAACTTGATGACCGCTTTCACATCGTTAGTATTTTGAATGACCGTTTCCGCAAAGTAGTTTTCACACCGGACAAGGGCGGTATTCGAATGCCTTCTTTAAATTGCAGAAAGTCTAATATCGCTTCACCATGCTGTAGATTCGTGGGAATCCTTACTCGCGTCTCAGATCGTGGTGCTAAATCAAACTCATAGGGTGGATTGTAAATAATTGGAATTCCCGTATTATATGTAATTAATAATTGATTTTGCATGTCTATATTCGCTCCTAATTTTTTTAAAAGATCATATCCTATTAAACCGTCGTACCTTCCATCCACATCATAAATATAAATTTATGAGGGAGAGTACTTTTAAAAATCTTTAGCAGTGGTATGTAGATTATCTCATTGTGAGTACTTTGAGCGTGAGTACTAACCACAGTGAATGGTTCGTAATATTTAAAATCGTTGAAAAACTGGTTGGCTTTAACAGGGCTAATAAATGATCTGCTGCTTCCGGTATCTATGAGAAATTTTGCATCGATTTCTGGGATCACAATATGGGGTAATTTCAGAATGCTATCACAATAATTTAGGTTTATCAACTCCCCACATTCTTGGAGGCTTTTTCCTGAAAAATTTCCGGTACGGTTTCAGCACTGGTGTTTTCCTGATTTGTGGAATTATCTTCGTCATAATTTTGTAAGTATTAACAATCATTTCCACCATCGTTATAGTTGAAGTCGTAAGCATTGTTGTAATCAGGGGTGTATTCCTGACCATTATTATAATCGGGGGTATATTCTTGACCAGGCTTGTTCTGTATAGTACAGATCGTTTGAAGTCATATTTTGTCTTAGCAGCGGCGCTGTGCGCATAGTAATACGTCGCTACTCTGTAGCCTAGGTGCCTGTACCTGTTGTTGTGGTACGCCAAATTTAAACTGATTCTGTTGAGGTTGGTTCTGAATACCGAACTTAAAACCTTGCTGTTGAGGGATACCAAATTTATATCCACCGTGTTGGAAAGGCGCGCGTTGCGCGGGGGCTTGGCCAAAATTACGTTCAGGCTGCATTTGAGGTGCCCCGAATCGGAAACCTTGTGTGTGCGGTGCGAATCTGTTTTGTTGATAAAAGTTGGGTCTGAACCCGCCTTGATTTTGTGAATTGCCGAATTGGAAATCGTTTTGTGGAATGCCAAATTTAAAATTATTATTTCGCACCAAATTAAACGCTGGTTTAAAACCTTGAGCCGCTGGTAATGGTCTCAAAGCATTTTGTGAATTTTGGGAAATTGGTGGCTGCGTTGGAGTTTGTTTTAATATCTTATTTTTCGCATCATATTGAAACTTAAAGTTCACTTCTTCTGTCACAATGCTTAAGGCATTTTCAAGGTTAGAGTAACCCTTCAACCGCACAATTCTGATCATGTCCTCCGGTAAATTATACAAGAACACGTTCAGAGCTGTGTTGTTGTAAACAATCATTTTCGCGGCCTTGATTCCTTCATCGGTAAGCCTATTTACTTTAGCAAATAACGAGCTTCTAACATTCTGGATGCGATGACAAAACTGAATGTACGTTTCGCCAAATTTTTGTTCCCTGCGAACTTAGAGCATTGCAGGCCGCCGTACTATGCCTGCGAACTACCAATCTACATTTAAATTGTAGTACGAGAGCCCACGACCAAAATTTTTGCCTATCGTTTTACGATCAAAACTGTATAAAATCGATAGATTTGGTGATTCTGATTGCAAAAAGCCTAATTTCAGATTTTTTTTGCGTCACGTCTGACCTGACCGCATTTTTGATGATGTCAAATTTTTTTACCGAACTGTTTCATAGTAATCTGTCTGATTTTCAGAATGTAGTTGAACGATAAATTTTAGATAGTTACTTAAAAAACAATTTTCAGACACCACAAGCGTCGCACGTACCCAGGAGACCATTTGAGAAAATTAAAAATAAGGCAAAAAAAAAACCTATAGCAAACCGTCTGAGAATCTCGTTTTCAAGTGAACATTGGTCAGTTGATGCGAATTAATCATTTTTCAGAAGAAAGTGTGAGCATCCTATGTGTTGAAACCATTTTGAACGTGTTGAAATTTTTTACCGATATTTCCCATAGCATTCTGTCTGAAAACTGTTCTACATCATGAAAAAAGTTGCCTGGATGTAGAAAAAAAAAATATCAGACAAATTTAGTGTCGTACTTCATTAATCAGACAACTTTTCGAGTCAGAAATTATTAAAAAATCGTATTGTGGCGTATTTTTTTTTTTTTTTAATTTTTTATTTCTTTGCAAAACACACATGTAAGGCTAGCCATTTTTTCAACTAGACCGTGCAGCACGTTTCATTATAATAATGTGAGCGTCGTTGAAATCGTTGCTATAGTCAGAACAGCTGATCGACGCTAGCGCTGTAGGCCAGCCAGGGACAGGAACGTAGCAAGCACCGCACGTTACCGGGCGACTCCGAAACGTTCTCTTCGTTTTTGGAGTTTATGGTGACAAAAACTATTTTTTCAAAAGACTGGCAGCCATACAAAATATTAAAAAAAAAATAACTAAGCTGCTATGAGACAGGTCGGGTAATTTTTTTGTCATTTTTGAAAATGAGCTTAGGCCACATGTGACGCGCAAAATGTCTGAAAACAAATTTTTTCGTAATAAAATGACGAAACTTATGTTCATTTATATTATCAGACATATTGTGATAAAACTGTTTGCCTATTTTTTTAACGTAGCAGTAATGCCCCCCCATAAAACTGCGACGTTTCTAGCCGGTACTGCCGACTTAGCCGGGTTCAGATTCATGTACTCTAACGGTATTAAACAGTTTAGGCCGTAAAACGATGCGACATGGTTTTGGTCGTGAGATCTGGTACTATTGGAACTAATTGACAGGTTTCTTCCCCATTGGGGATGTTTTTTTAGGGTTCCGTAACCAAAAATTACGGAACCCTTATAGATTCGTCATGTCTGTCTGTCTGTCCGTGTATGTCACAGCCACTTTTTTCCGAAACTATAATAGCTAGGCTGTTGAAACTTGGTAAGTAGATGTATTCTGTGAACCGCAAGAAGAATTAAAAAAAAAAATAGAAAAAAAACAGTAAATTTTTGGGGTTCCCCATGCCATGTATAAAATAATACAAAAAACCTTTCGAGTATGGATAGGTCTTCAAAAATGATATTGAGGTTTCTAATATTTTTTTTTATAAACTGAATAGTTTGCGCGAGAGACACTTCCAAAGTGGTCAAATGTGTGTGTGTGTGTGTGTGTGTGTGTGTGTGTCGTAACTTCTAAAATAAGATAATGATAAAACTAAAAAAAAAAATGATGTACATTACCATGTAAACTTCCACTGAAAATTGGTTTGACCGAGATCTAGTAAGTCGTTTTTTTTTTAATACACTATTATTATAATATGGATCAAAGTTACAACAAACTGCAAGGACTTTTATATTATGTTACTTGCTGCTACGGAACCCATGATGGGCGAGTCCGACTCGCACTTGGCCGCTTTTTTTTTCTCGTCTATCCCATGGTGTAGGGTGTCGTTCAAAAATATTGCAGTGTGTGAATAGATACCTACCATTTTTCGATTCAGGGATCCGTTTGCGAAATAAAAACTAAATCAATTCTAAAAATAATAACCACCTACTTAGAAGTGACTAGGTACTGTAGTGGCTCTGAGGTCACGCGATCTAATCACGAATACTTCTTGTCTCCGGTGGGTACCTACTAACACTTGTGTGTCTGTGTGTGTCTGTCTGTGGCATCGTAGCTCCCGAACGGATAAACCGATTTCGATTTTGTTTTTTTTTTTGTTTGAAAGGTGAATTAGTCGGGATTGTTCTTAGCCATGTTTGATCAAAATCGGTTCAGCCGTTTCATTGCGTTGAGGGTGTTTTTAATTTTACAAAATTAATTACTTGTTATAGTGTTATCTTAATTTTTCAACATTTATTTAACTGGATAAAGTAAACAAAGGTATTTTTGATAGGAATTTATTTAAATAAGCAATAAGTAATAAGGATAGGTTTATATATATTAATATATTATAGTACTACTAAATTTATTCTGTACCAGTGGTCAGATTAATCCAACAAAACTGACCACTGATATCTAAACTATCTAATAGCACTTAAGACGGATGGTACAAAGTAACAAACAAAAAATGTATTTCCTGTTTTACACAACTAACAACTTCATCTACAAACCCCTACAAAAATCTACAAACCCTACAAACCCCTACAAACCCTACAAACCCCTACAAAGCCCCCCTACCATTTTCAATGGAATTTGATAGCTGTCTTGCAGCGAGAAGTTGCAGGTTCGATTCCTGCTGCGGTACAAATGTTTGTATGATTTGCAAATATTTGTTCCCGGTCTGTATGTTGTGGTACCATGGTACTCGTAGTTCCTGATACCCAAGTGTGGGATGGACTATGTATGTGATTGTCGGGCTATGTTATGTTATGTTATGTAGGTATAAGAATGGTCGAGTGTAAGGTTTCACTTATTTTAAGGAATTTTGGAGTAGAAAACTGAATATAACAATACTGACATCGGCTATAGGTACTGGCGGCGATAAACAGACTGTACTCTACAGAGGGTTTTGAGTGGGGGCAGTCAAGGGAGAAGAAGAAAAGAAGATATTGTATAGGTATGGTTTTTTGGAGGATGGGTTTTGTTTGGTTGATGAAAAAATAATACCTGTAAGTTTTGAAATAGAACACCGTGTTGGTTATTTCTGAGATAAATTTGCAACTGTAACTAAATAAAAGGGATTTAATAAAATTAATAACACTTTCGAAAGTTACATAATTCAATCAACATTATTTTACATTACCCTACTACAACTAGAGTATCGCTCATGAATACATAGGGAGGAACTTCTAAATTCGTCGGCGCCGGTCCCTTTCGTACTCGGCCTGCGTTGTCGTAATGACTGCCGTGACATGGGCAATAGAACCCACCAGGCCAGTCGCCAGCGTTGGCTATTGGAACGCAGCCTAGATGGGTGCAAATCCCTATAACGATCAACCATTGCTGGTTTACCATGCGTTGCTCTGGACTCTGGGGATCGCGTAATGTGCCCAAAGGAGTAGAAGCTTCACCATCGATATCGACTTGAGTTCTGTATTTGATGAAAAGCGGTTTGCCTCGCCACTTGTATGACATGCAAGCCCCTGGAGCAATTTTATCCAGTTCAACTTCTATAGACGCCATGGCGAGCACGTCTGCCGCTGTTGCCATGTATAATATCAAATGCGTCGCCTCCGTTTTCACCGCGTACGCACCACAGAGAAGGCCGAAGAAACTGACAACGTATGAGTATCCCGGCTTACCATCTCCGGAGCCCCAGTCTGTCCTTCTAACATCTCTGTATTCTTCTTTTCTGTACGCATCGAAGCTAGGCATCGGTAGATCTCGATGGAGCCGAGGGCATTTGTCGTTGAAGCGAACTTGTATCCACGATGTCAGGTTCGTTAACACATAAAGTTTTCCCAAACACTGCTGCGATTGTAGTAAATTATCAGGCTTTGCGTAACGATTTGGTATCTTGCGTGTCAGATCCTCGCATAGAGTGGTCCGAAATGGAAAGCGTCCACAATGAGCCAAACAGCCCCGTATCAAAAAATTCATGATTTTGCTTAGAAAAGTTTAAGTAACTTACTGCATTTTAGGTATTTACCAACACACAATAAAGTTCTCTGTAACTCAAATAAATATCAGTTCAGTTCTTAAAAATAAAGATTTTTGTCAAAATATTGTGTCCTAATGACATAGTTCAAAAATGACATCACCAAGTTTCCTTCCAAAGAAAAGCGGTTTTATGTCTTGGCACTTGTCGAACCACACACGAAACTAAATTCATGACTCACGGCCACAGATAAAATAATACTATCTGAACCTATACGAACTTCAATCGAAAGCCAAATTTTAAACAACTTATCCACTTGAAACTTTGAGACTCATTCTGATCTAGCATTGAATTATGCAGCCAGCATCTTCTGGATGCTTCCGTCTGTTAGTGATTTGGATCAGTTGAGCTACCTTTAGATCGTAAGCAGGTCTGTTTCCTATGTATTAAAAAAAATGTACTTACCTTGTATTAGTTGTATTATTCTATTTGAATTATTGTATTGGTCAAATTTTCCCTCAGTTTAAACAGATTTGAAGGATCCATTAATTTCAATAATCTCCAAAGCGAACTTGAGTTTTTAAACTCAGGAGCTCGATTCTGGGATTGATGAGAGGGATGCCATCGAGCCCGACATTATTTCTTGCATAGCCACAAATACAGGTCCTAATAGTGAGCGCTACTATTTAAGGCGTATACAGCAGCTGATTTGGTCTTATTTGGAGGCTTTCTCCTCATAGAGGAGTCAATGTTCATGAATGTAGTCATCAATGTTATATGCTGAAAACAATACATGTCATTTTATCTGTAAAGTGAACGTACAAACATGTTCTACTTCTTCTATAAAAGATACAGAACTTTTATCGAAGTTCTACCTGATTAATAACCATGTAAAAAAAATAACAAAATGCAGCAGTTTTCGACAGAAAATTTGATTAAACTTCTAAACGACTTAGAATTTTGTACTTTTTATTTCACCTAAATGTCGGTAAAGACTTTATCTTCGAGTTGAACGCATGTCATTATGTGATGCGGTGGTCTTTCACGTGGCAAATAGTTGTTTTTCGTGATTTTCACTTACTTTTCGTTCCGCGAGCGCTATTCTGTCACTTTCTAACTTACCTGAACTTTAATGAGTTAGAAAGTGACGGAATTTACGTCGCAAGTCTGTTGCCGTCGATGTTCCATGCCATCACCACCAACATCATGCGAGCCTCGGCTTCAAGCTGCCACAGATACCTACTATTTCGAAGTTTGATGGTGTTTATTTCCACTGGCTTGAATTTCGTGATTCCACAGGTTGATACATACAAACGCACACATATCGGATATTCATAAGTTCAATACATTACCTATTTTGTCTTACTACAAAGACGCGGCGCGAATCATTATCTAATCTCAAAGTGACATCTTCGAACTACCTACCTAGGTAGGTAAGTTAGGAAACATAGCTGCTTGGTCATTACTCTGCGAGCGATTTAAACGATTGCTCATCTATACTAATATGTAAAATTATTATGAAGAGCCTATTTATTCCGTAACTTCATATCATCATTGTCTTGCCCTTTTCCCAAATTATTTGGAGTCGGCGCAGTACGTCTTTTTCTTCCACTCTCCCCTGTCAGCCGTCACCTTATCATTCACTCCCTTCTCATTCATATCATCTCTCACGCAATCCATCCATCTTTTCTTAGGTCTTCCTCTACCTTTCCATCCACTAACATTCATATTCATAACTTTCTTAGTTACATGCGTTTCATCCCTCCTCATAACATGCCCATACCTAGCTAAACGATTTCCTTTCTATTTTTCTGTCACTGGTGCAATTTTCAAACTTCCTCTTATAAGTATACTCATTCCTTATTTTATCCATTCTTGTTACTCCACACATCCATCTCAACATTTTCATCTCTGCTGCATGCAATTTTCTTTCATCCTTCTTCTTCATGGCCCAGCATTCCGATCCATTCATAACGACAGGTCTTATCACGGATTTGTAAATTTTCCCTCTTCTTCTTGAGTGGTATCCGTGGGTCACATGTTATTGCTGTGACCTGTCGCCATTTCATCCACCCTGAGTTGATCCGATGCGTTACGTCCCGGTCAATCTCACTATCCCCCTGTAAGAGTGACCCGAGGTACTGAAAATCAGAGGAGACCGGTAAGAACATTTCGGCAAGTGTTATTGTCACAGGATTGGCGAGACCGCCGAAATCGCAGAACATGTACTCCCGCCCGGGGTGGTGCAACAACCCTTGTCCATTTCCCACAGGAGCCGGGTGCTGCCCCTGCGCGTCGCCTATGGGGTACGCCCTAGCCCTATCGCGCATCGTATCATGTTTCCAATTCATACTGCAAAAGGGTTTTGGCTAGATTTTTACAGTCGGCGCCTGCCTGACACCAACCCTCCTTGGGAATGCTTGTAGGTGGTTTACCCGCCACCGCACGGTGAACCTAAGATGCGATAGGATGCACAGGTTTCCAATACTCCCTTAGTCGCCTTCTACGACACCCACGGGATGCGGTAGCCCTATTCGAGACCGGGAACTACACGGGAATTAATTTATTAAGGGAAATAATTAATTAAGAAATTGTACATTACTCATACATACTTTTATGATAATCAAAGTATAGAATAAATTAGTTTTTTTTAAATATAAAATTGAACTTTGCCCAGCAGTGGGACACAATAGGTTAAGGAGAGAGAGAGAAATATAAAATTAAAAACTATTATTTCGTAACTTAATAATAGTTTTTAATTTTTAATTTAAAAAAAAAACTAATTTATTCTATACTTTGATTATCATAAAAGTATGTATGAGTAATGTACAATTTCTTAATAAATTAGAACACATTCAAAATCAATCATTTCCACACACATTTAAAATTTAGAACTTCATTTCAAAGTTAATTCAAAATAATTAGATTAATCTTTTTCTGTAAGAATTATATATATATTAGAATTATATTATAGAATAAGATTCATCGAATTATTTATCTTAACTATACTATAATTATAATCTTAGAATATCTACAATTATTGCACCACCTACTTACATAAATGTATCCACAATAGGTACGCAAAGGTTAGCTGGTAGAGAATGCTTCTTAGCGTTAAGTTCGCCTAGTACATTGTTTGTCTTGTGCAATATAGAATATTCTATTATATTCTAATTATAATGAGGATGGTTGTCTGTTTGTAATGGAAACACCAGCCCACCGCAATACCTCTACTAAGGTACCTACTAGATTATCTATTGCCAAACTGTAAGTTATCCTGGCCTGCTTTAACGTAGACTCCGTAAGGTAGGTAGATGCCTACCTACCTTACTGGGTCTACGTAATGACCTCTGCAATGTTGCAAGAACATTATGTTCAATGAGTTAGTCATAGCTTATACCATAGTTAATTGAAATGTCTGTGTGAAAATAATCCTCGGTAGATAGGTATGTATCTAATGTAGGTAGGTACTTAGCTAATTAGGTAAGTCGTAAACAATAGGTACGAGAGGCCAATAGGTCGTGTGTGCTCCCATAGAAGCTGGTTCATGGCTTTTGATACCAAGTATCTTATAATGGGCATATAGTTATATTGTAGTCCTAGTTAACTCCGTATTCAGAGGATTTGTATGGTAGGTATCTGGAATGTAGAGAGGGACTGTTTTTTTATCCCGACGTCATGCATGCGAATCTGCGGGCAAAAGGCTAGTTAGGTATGTAGTAAATACGGATTCTGCATAAATAATAATAATAAATAATGATGGACAGTACACACAAAATTATCTAGCCCCGAACTAAGTAGAGCTTGTGTTATGGGTACCTACTAGATAACTGATAATACAATACATTACATATTGTACATAGAAAATACACAGAACACCCTGAACAAGCATCTGCAGATCGTACAAATATTTGTTCCAAGGCGGGAATCGAACCCGCAACGAACCTTCGCCCGCCGCGCCACAGAGGTCGTCATACATTGATCTGTGGTAAAAGGTAATAGAGCTCGTTCTGATAGGCGGATTGGTGATCGCAGTATTGGTGTTGATTAACTCAGGTGGATGCTGCTGTCCATCCGCTGGTGTAATCCCTTAGTTGGTTTTTAGGGTTCCGTACCCAAAGGGTAAAACGGTACTAAGTCTCGGCTGTCCGTCTGTCACCAGGCTGTATCTTATGAACCGTAATAGTTCGACTGTTGAAATTTTCACAGATGATGTATATTTCTGTTGCCGCTAACACAACAAATATACAAAAAAATAGATAAAATCAATATTTAAAGGGGGCTCCCATATTGATTTCAACGTTGAACAAACGTGATTTTTCCAAATGTAGGTTAAGAAATGATCTGCGAGGTCAGTTTTTGGACGGGTGACCATTTTTTGCGTGCAATATTTTTTTTTTTTTTTTACAAACGTGTTTTTTTGCTGTTTTTATAGATAATGGTACGGAACAAAATCGTGCGCGAGTCCGACTCGTACTTGGCCGGTTTTTAAGAAACTTACGGGAGGAGAAAGAGGGGTCTTCTTAGGACGGACACACCACGGCACATCTCAGTCTCAGCTACGGAAAAATGGAGCGTAGACGGGTCAGAGGCATCAGGCAGGATCTCGTATGCAGCGGAGCGGCTCATGAATCCCCTCACGCCGTGTTGAGCATAGGTCGTGTTGTCAAAGGCTAGCTAGCTCCAAGCACATTCAAGTGCCAAGGCCTATGACGTAAGTTGTGAAAGCGACAGCTCCGACGCAACATGCAGTAACCATCGCGCGCGCTTCGAAAACTACCGCACCACATTCAAACCTCACGTAAGCAAATTCCGATATTCATAATTTGAAAAATAGTTGTGCTAATTTTATTTTCTCCTGACTTCTGAGGGCAATTTTTGGCGAATTGAGTGTGACCTACTGTGATTTGAATAATGCAATAATTTTATATACCTAAAGCAACCTGAAGCAATTTGGTAGATTATAAATGATTTAATATTAAATACCTAGAGCGGCGAAGCTGTACTACTTACCTACCAAGTATTACAAAAATACCTAACATAACATAAAAAATGTAATAAATGATGATAAAAAGTAGCGAGTTCGTTTCCCGCTGCGGGACAAGTGTTTGTATGATCTGCAAATATTTATTCCAGCTCTGCGTACCAAGATATTCTTAGTTCCTGATACCCACGACACAGGGAAACCTAGTGTGGCATCAGGAGTATGTTTGTAACTGTTGGCTGTAATGTTATGCGATCACAAATCCGCCTACCAAGTTATGGAAAAACTATGGAAAATCCCCAATTTCATTCCATGGGGGAAGCCTCTGTGGGCGTAAAGGCTGCTGTGAAGACCTCTGTGGCGCGGCAGTCAGGTAGCCAGCTGAGATGCGAGAGGTAGCGGGTTCGATTCCCGCTTCGGGACAAACGTTTGTGTGATCTGCAGATATTTGATCCGGGCTGGGTGTTGTGGTACCATGTTACTCGTAGTTCCTGATACCCACGACTCAGGGAATCCTAGTGTGGGATCAGGACTATGTATGTGACTGTCGGCTGTTATGTTATGTTTGATAAAGATGTTTTTTTTATTCTTCAACATTAATATTATTTTATTTCCTAGCGTGAGCCCTAATATGGCTCACTAGACCGAACTTAGTCTTAAATACCCTGTCACAAATACAGCAATAAAGTTAGCCTTGAAAGTTCAAGGTGTAAGTATAGGAGGGCTTAGGTCACTCTTTTCAAATTTGGCGTGAAAAAAACCTATGAAAAAGTGTAATATACGATTAGTTAGGGTCGTAAAGTCGTAATCGATGAGGAGGACTATACTGATGATCTACTTTCAGAATGGATTACAAGACAGTTATAATTACCGTATTCATCAGCGGTTGCCTCACCTTTCCTGTCGATGATCCCATTCGCATCGACCTGCCGGTATATGACCAGCCTCAGTCACCCCAGGCCAGCAGTGACGATCCTTTAGCCTACGATACAGCGTTTGCTAAGAGTATTGTGCCGGAGAACCACCCTGGAGCGGAGTTGGACCAGTCTGCTGGCGGAAACCTCATCTCGTACAAGCTCCAAGCTGCTTCTAACATACTTGGGAATACACTGGACTCCAAGGTGAGGCTTAAGAGAACAGGGCCTTAATCACGCAAATTTTGATAGATTGACAATTCTTTATTGCACATCTTAAAAGTAAATAAATAAATAAATAAATAATGCTGGACAGTTCACACAACATTATCTAGCCCCAAGCTAAGCAGAGCTTGTGTTATGGGTACTAGATAACTGATATACTTAATACAATATATTACATAGATAGATATTTTTTATTATACATAGAAAATACCCAGAACACCCTGAACAAACATCTGCGATCGCACAAATATTTGTTCCGAGGCGGGAATCGAACCCGCAACCTCCTGCGTTGCAGGCCAACCTTCGCCCGCCGCACCACAGAGGTCGTCAAATACTGTAGGCTATTATTTATTCTGTGCTGCAGGTACTTCTTCTTGGTCGGGGGTTAAACATTGCGGATGGAGTCCTCGTCACGTTATTTTTTTTTTAGTATACGGAATAGTACTTTGGGGTTTAGCTAGCAACTCCAATATCGAAATACTCCAAAGATTTCAAAATATTGCCCTTAGAACTGTCTCAAGCGCACACTGCTTTGTGAGGAACACAGAAATACATGAATACCTGGAAATGCCGACCGTCAAGGAGGAAGTTAGCAAATACTGCATAAAATACAAGGAAAGACTTGAAACCCACTCAAATGAACTTGATAAGAACCTGTTAAACGCACAAGAAAATGTTAAACGCCTAAAGAGATGGCAAATACTTGACCTTGACCAGAGAACCTAACCAGTGTTCTTCAAATTAAATGGTGTTATTCATTGGAATTGCACCTAAACCACATCAACCCAGAAAACATCTGATCATGGCTAAACATCCAATTGCAGATAAAAAGGAACAAAATAAAAAAAAATAAAAAAAAAAACGTTATTTTAGTGGAATTTTAACCGGATAACTCGGTGAATGAGGACTGTGTGGTTTAGTTAAATTTATGAGTATTATTGCGTGATGGCAGGATTTTGACCTCCAAAAAATTAGCTATTCTGCCACAGGTTTAGACTTGACGTAATTTACGGAGACTGGCGACTTGACGGTGACATAGCCCACCGGATTAGCAAGCCGAAGTGGCAATGGGCTGGTCATATATGCCGAAGAATCGACAACCGTTGGGGAAAGCGAGTTCTTGAGTGGAGACCGCGTCTTGGCAAACGTATAGCGTGGGGCGCCCTCTGGCTAGGTGGAGCGATGACCTACAAAATGCGGTGGGCAGAAAGTGGATGAGAAGAGCCGAACACCGGGCTCAGTGGCGCGTATTGGGAGAGGCCTAGCCCAGCAGTGGACTAGTGTGGGCTGATGATGATGATGACTTGAAGTAATTTTGCCACACTAATACAACAGTAAATATATAAAGTAATGAACTTCTGTGATAGTACACTTGACATTGGTGAAATTGAAGGAGACTTTCCTGAGAAGCCATTAAGAGAAGAGAAGCCGAAGACCAAATTCGATGACGTCATTTATGTCCCGCAGGCTAGCTACATAGGCGGCCCTTTCGCCGACCCGATTACGAAAATCGAGAGCGCAGCGCATGAGACCGAGGGTTTCGGCAGCAAGGCGCTGTCTATTAAGGAGAACGTTCAGAATATTGTCGCAGGACTGTTTCAGGTAAGATCTTGAACTTATGTAAAATCCTCTTGAATCAATAAGTGTTGATTTGATTTGATTTAGAACATATATTTGCAGAAAATGCAAACATTTGTCCCGCAGCAGGAATAGAATCCACACCTCTCGCGTTCAGCCGGCTACTCGCCCGCCAGGTGGAGGTCGTCGTATTTGGATCACCAATCACGACTTACTTCCAGACAAATCTGCGAGCACGAACCTGAGGACGAAGGAAGGCCCTTTCGAATTTCGATGGGGCGATGAAATTTTTAAGATCTCAGAAAGTGGTGGATAGAGGCGGCTCTGCCGGCCTAGCAAACCAGCATTCGCTTAGAAGCGATTCCATTTCTACAATCGTAATTGACATTTCGATAACCTGCGTCAATCTCATTTTTTTTTTGGCTTTTGAACTACCGCTGTCGTCATAGTGATTAATTAGAATGTTACTTCGCCTGAGGTCTCAGGACCGTTGCAAGTGAAATTATATGTTCTATGTCCAGAAGTGGACTTCTACAGGCTTATGATGACCGCAAATTCTAATCCATTTCTTCCAACCCTCAGCCAAAGCCAATCGTTGACACGATAAGCGAATCGGATAAGTACGGCAACACTGGCGACAAGTTCTACAGCGCCGGTCAGGCCGTCGTAGGTGGAGCCTCGGGGGTTTCTAGCCTCGTCAACTCTGTTTTAGAGGTACGTGGGATACTGCGCCCGTATAACGCATATTTTAAGGGCAAATACCAAGGCAAAACCACAATCAAAACAGTTACTTTAGGCACATTTCGCTTCACGCCTATCATTTGAACGTAAATGTTTAAGCTTTGTTATGGAAGATGGTTGGTGTGGCGATCGATCGAATTTTACCTATGTATCTTAGAATGAAGGATCCTTGCTTGAACTGGCCTGAGAATAGAGAACTAGTAGTAGTAGCTTTTTTGTGAAAGAGTTCGTCCGGGGAAGTACTACCACCATACCTATTTCTGCCGCAAAACAGTAGTGCTCCCATTGCTGTGTTCCGGTTTGAAGGGTAAGGGTGCCGGTTAAATTACAGGCACATGGGACTTTTCATCTTTGTCTCAGGGTGGCGGGCGCAGTGCAATGCCACATAGGGTGCGTCCTAGGTGGACGTGACCTATGAGGTAATGCACTGTTCATAGGCAGAGGTTACCGCTTAACATCAGGTGGGCCAACTGCTTGTTCCGTCATTCAAGTAGAATAAAAAAAAAAAAACACCTTTGTTTATAAAAAAGTTAAAAGTTTTTGATATCGAAAAAATTCTTCCACTGATATAAATTACAATTAAAAGTTAGTTTTTCCTAGATGATGAAATAAATTAATACACTCATTAATCTTCCTCAAACTAAAAATTTCAGCCCAATTCAAACAAAAATCCCGAATTCAAGTAGTCATACAGCGCGATACCATATTGTACATTAGCTACACACAACCACACACAACTAAGTCTAAACTACAACCAAAAACGGTCGTTCGTACGATTGACTGCTCTCGCTTGTGGCGCGAAATTCATATTTTTTGGTGTGTTTTTGCTCATTACAGCTCATCAACACTTCTTCAGATAGTGAAAGTTGAATTTGCGAAAACTAGGTGACTTAACACCTTCGACCAAAGTAAAATAAATTATTTACGTCGATGCTTAACACACATGTTTTAATTGATTATCTCATACATATCATCAGTGACGACCTCTGTGGTGCGGCAGGCGAAGGTTCGCCTGCGACGCAGAAGGTTGTGGGTTCGATTCCCGTCCCGGAACAAATATTTGTGCGTTCTGCAGATATTTTTTCAGGGTGTTCTGGGTATTTTTCTATTTATAATAAAAAAATATCTATCTATGTAATGTATTGTATTAAGTATATCAGTTATCTAGTACCCTTAACACAAGCTCTGCTTAGCTTGGGGCTAGATAATGTTGTGTGCTGTAAACTATTAATTATTGGACTGGGATAAAGATTAAATAAATTAAAGAAATCGCACCAGTTCGGTAAAATAAACTTTCAAGCTATGTTTACTGGCCCTGTTTTGGTGGAAGCCTGTAAGTACAGTTTTCGAGCAACTGTATTGAAAAAGAAAAAAAAATGGCCAAGTGCGAGTCGGACTCGCCCATGAAGGATTCCGTAACAGCAGGTAACATAATATAAAAGTTCTTGTAGTTCGTTGTAACTTTGATCGATGTTTTAATAATAGTCTATACTTACTAGATCTCGTTCAAACCAATTTTCGGTGGAAGTTTACATAGTAATGTACATCATATATTACATCATATGTTACGGGGGGGGGGGGGGGGGGGGGGGGGGGGAGTTACAGTTAACACACATTTTACCACTTTGGAAGTGTCTCTCGCGCAAACTATTTAGTTTAGAATTAAAATATATTAGAAACCTCAATATCATTTTTGAAGACCTATTCATAGATCCCGACACGACCACAAACGTATAGGTTTGATGAAAAAAAAAATGAGTTTCAGTTCTAAGTATGGGGAACCCCCAAAATTTATTGTTTTTTTTTCTATTTTTGTGTGAAAATCTTAATGCGGTCCACAGAATACATCTACTAACAAAGTTTCTGAAAAAAGTGGCTGTGACATACGACACGGACAGACAGACCGACAGACAGACATGTCCATAAGGGTTCCGCTTTTTGCCATTTGGCTACGGAACCCTAAAAACATTGAAGATTAGATTGGTGCCCTAGAAACAAAATTCATTGGAGGACTTTGTATCCAAGTGAAAAAGTTGGTAAATCAAGATCTTTGTTCATGTTTGTCTTATGTTTTCCAGGTGCCTGGTAAGATCTTCAGCAAAATAACACGATTAGCTACCGAGAAACTCAACAACTTAGGTGGAAGACTTATCGGTTTATAGATTAACTATTATAATAAGTATTTTTAAGTAATTATAGTTAAGAAAGTAATACGTATTTTTCTACACAATACTATACCGTAGCACTCCCCGCAGTCCCCAAACTTTCTAGGTTTCACGATACGGGCTCGCTGGGATCGAGTGATATTATCTTTGAGGTAATAAATTAACAATAGAAACATTATTTACAGAAATAATAATACTATTTTATACAAAATTAAAATATTCAAAATAAACTATAATTCATACATACATAAGCACACTTTTTCCCCGAAGGGATAGGCAGAGCCTCATTGGGCCTCTTTTCACAATGGGTTGCACCATCGTGGAATATAGACGTGTCAAGTGGTGATTTCATCGCTGCCATTGCTTCCCACGACTGACTCTGCTAACGGTTTCTTCCAGTAATAACACATTCCATAATAAGCTAGTAGCCAGAACAAATCTTATACCAACGAATCTTAGACGACCTCTGTGGCGCGGTGGGCGAAGGTTCGCCTGCGACGCAGGAGGTTGCGGGTTCGATTCCCGCCTCGGAACAAATAATTTGTATGATCTGCAGATATTTGTTCAGGGTGTTCTGGGTAATTTCTATGTATAATAAAAAATATCTATCTATGTAGTGTATTGTATAAAGTATAGGTGTGGTGTACACTACACGGATTTTAGTATGGAAAAATCGAAGAGCGCCCCTAGCGGGCGCCTTGAGAACCTCAAATCCCGTACAAAAATCCATGAAGTGTACACCACACGGCCGCGGAAGTTGCTTGTCAAATTTGCAGACTAGCCCCTGATCGGAGGTCGGCGTCACTCGGATCACTGTGTACGTGATACGAGCAGCGTCCGAGTAGGACTCGGTCCGAGCGCTCTCGTATTGTGAAAAGAAATAATCATATCAGAAATATTCCATGAGACAACAACTTACAATGAAACAGGAACGTATTTTTACAATTTATTCATTAAATAAAACCAAAACCCGAATGTTACATTGTGTTTTCTATCTAGTACAAACGTGGAAGAAAGCTTTTATGAAGCCGCTATTTTCAAAGAACCGACTGATATACTTTTACATCTATTTAGTCGAACTGTAATACTAACTTAGAAGGTAAATGCTTTACTGCTCTATATACAACAAAATAATCAATTTTTGTAGACACAGTATAACACAGTAGCAAGTCTTTTAACATTAATTACAAATAAACATTAATGCGCATTCATAATACGTACAGTACAGAAACGCATGACAGGTTTAATTTCAAGGCAAACAGAAGCCAATAGAATTAACGTAAATTAAAAATATATCAAACATCTAACCTAATAGAACGCGAATACACGAACATAATAAATTCGCACGATGACAAGAATCGTGTGTCCTAATACCAACGTATCGCGTCCATCGCTTTGCACCGTCGCTCGCCATGTCCGTCAGTTATTTCATAGAAAGCGCAGTTTTTATTTTCGGGAAATACATCCCTGTTAATATATCTAAGTCACTAAATAAATAATGCAAACCCCTTGCCCGCTCTTGTGCGAATGTCAGTTAGGCCACCTATTCAACACCTGCACGTTTCATTGCGGGTTCGTACAAACAAAATTAGCACGAACTTGCGATAGTCGTGTAATTACGTTCTATTAGGGCGATACCTCTTATCCACTTTCTTCCTAGAAGATAAATGATTGGTTTCTTACGAAACTATAGAAAACACAAGCTTCAAAATGGAACCGTAAGCGTGTCCCAACTGTAAATAATAGGCAAACTAAAAGCTTGGAAAACTTCAACAACGTTGCAGGTTTTGGTGCCCCTGAGCTTAGTGTTAAAATAATTGATGAAAAAACTAAAAACTCTTCTTGTAGTCGTATAATCAATCACTGTGTTTGAAGAAAATAAATTTTGTGTTTTTTTTTACAATCTGTTAAAAATTTATTTAAATAGAAAATGCGTTTAATAAAATTTGAAGTAAGTAGTAAAATATATTATAAAAGTACCTAATAAATATTAAAAAATAAACTTATTACACTTCATACATAAAATATTTAAAAAACTTTTATTTTATTTGCACGTCATTAGTCATGAAAAACAAATATGTAGATTTAAAAATTTAACACCTTTTACAGTTTAACGCCATTTTATACCTAGTTTCACGAACAATAAATAATTATTATTTAATTTCTTTTATATTATGCCGTAGGTAATAATATAAATATGTACAAATTAGAATCTTTCAGAATATTCATTAAAATTAGCAACATTAATTGAATCATCAATCTTGAATAAAAAACAAAAACAAACAAATTGATTTACACATTAAGGTTCTCACGTACGCATTGTACAACTATTCGGCTGAATTACGGAAACTTTAACTTTTTTTCTGGTTCTTTATTTAAAAACGACGTGATTTTGTATCTTGATGTCTTATCAATGGGGAGCCACAGGCAAATCTAATCTCATATGGCGCCACCATCGCTGGTGATTTTTCTCATACTAAAATTATCCATTTTTGACATAACTAAAACTGTCCACTTTTGGCAGTTTTTTTTTTAACATTGATAGTCCTTAGTTTGGCTAAGAAACAACACCATCGATTATGCGCCACCTAGCGTGATAAATAAGCAGTGTGTCTCCCCATTGAAATCGAAATTTTATGAAATTTTTTTGTTTTAAAATTAAATTGAAAGTAGGAGCCAAACGGAACGAATTTCTCATCAATTGAAAAACAACAAGACGGATCTTCATGTTTTTGTTGATCAAGGTGCGAGGTGTATTCGTTTTGAAACAACGATTCAGCATAAAATTTGAGAGAGTTGAAGCGCAATTCAACGAAAAGTCCGATGTGTTTAAAAATTAAATGCATTTATATTAATGTCGTAGGTCAATAAGATCAAATAAAATATGTACTATGAAAAATCATTTTCAACAAATCTTCTTGCAAAGTTTCGTACGATTACAAGAACGTGCGTGTGCTATATTGATTAGGTATAACCATGTAAGAACTTTAAATCACGGTCTTATTCAAACTTCGATAAAGTATCGTTTATCGAAGTATTCAAATTATTAAGAATGACAGTTTTCATATGGTCTAAACAAAAGCTATCGTCAGAGTGCCCATATCTGTATTTTTAACTTCTAAACTTCTCCGTTTTATAAAATATCAGTGGCCTAATCGAAAGCCTTTGCGTCAAAATTAGATTATCTGTGGACCCTGTACCTTAACAATTGTTTAACATTTTCGTACAAACATGACCTTACCGCCTAAACACTATCCTCTTTTATTCAAACTCGTAGAACTCGTCGCCTTCTATCGATGCTTTCGATTGGACCACATAAAAAACGAGACCCTGTCATAATACACAATTTTAAAGACCATCGAATAAACACCTTACTTATTCTTACAATCGTATTTCAACACGTCACTGATTAAAACATATCACTTAACTAAATGTATAATAATAACGATTATATTTACATCCAACGATATTGAGTACAGATTAGGACAAAACAAATAATAACGAATAAAAATGACGTGTAATTTTCTATTGAAAATAATTTTACGATCTGACCTAAGAGATGGCCGATCTGGATTTAGGTTAACAAGTTAGAAATACTTCTTTACTGAAGTGGATTGCCAGCTAAGAAAATGCCGCACTTTACAGCCAATATAAAATTATCTTCAACTCAGGAATCGAGTAAAAATTAATCATGTGCGGACACCCAACGAAACGAACTCACGAGACCGGCGTGAAACGAAGTGACAATAACTTCGATTTCGTGAGACTTTCTACGACATATACAGTGGTGGCCATATAATTAAGAACGCTGATATAAAGGGAAGATTTTTTCCAACTAAGATGCAAAACTAATTGTATGCATTTGTTTTTATTTCTCTCGGTATCGTAAAACATTTCCATATTACCACTGTATTCATTGATACACATGATTGGCTAAAAATCAATAGGCAAACTTTTTACACTACTTTTAAACAAAGTATTTCTTATTACTATTAATTACTTCTTACTTATTATTACTTATTAAGAACGCTAAGTAGTTTATACCTTTATTCAAATTTAAATAGAGAACACTCAGTCGATTTGTTACTGTTTGTATAATTTTGGCGCCATTACGTGCTGTAAAAGATTAAAGGTGATTGCTTCTTTAGAAAAAACAATGGGAAAAAATAAAAGGTGTGATAAATCTACAAGGGAAGTAATAATAAAACTTCGCCGGAAGAATTGGTCTTATAAAAAGATAGCCGACCATCTGCAATATTCAAAAACGATGGTTTTCCACGCTGTAAAGCATTTTGCTACGTATCAAACTACTTCGAATGTTCCACGTGTACCTAAACAGAGAAAAACAACTCCTCGAGATGACCGAAACATCGTTCGTATGGCAAAACAAAATCCTTTTAAAGGGTCCAATGAGCTTAGAAAAGAATATTTTGGTGAAAACAACCCTTCAGCAATCTCAGCACGCACTATTCGAAGACGTTTGGTAGAAGAAAAATTTCACGGTAGGATAGCAAGAAAGGTACCCATGTTAAAACTTTGCCACAGGCAAGCCCGGCTTGCATTTGCGAGAAAGTATGAAAACTGGACTGTGCAACAGTGGAAAATAAACAGAGTATGTTCTGATGGAAAACGATATGTACGACGTCCCCCGAATACAGCATTCGACCCAAAGTACACGAAAGTTACATTAAAGCACGGGGGTGGAAATGTGAAAATTTGGGGTTGCTTTTCTGGACATGGTGTAGGACCTGTAAAGTTGATAGAAGGTAACATGGATCAGTTCTAATACAAGAATATACTGGAAGAAACAATGTTACCATACGCTGAAGACGTTCTACCGGTCATTTGGACATTCCAGCATGACAATGATCCAAAGCACACTGCACGCACCGTAAAGGAATTTCTTACAGCGCAATTAGTTTCTGTCTTAGACTGGCCTGCTAACAGTCCAGATCTAAACCCAATAGAGAATCTGTGGTTTGAAGTAAAGAAAAAGGTTTCAAATACAAAGTGTGGAAATTTAAGAGAGCTGTATGACGTTTTTTTAGAAGAATGGAACTCTATTTCTCTTGTGAAATGTCAAAAATTTATAGAGTCAATGCCTCGCCGGTGTAAAGCTGTAATTAAAAGCCGTGGATATGCTATTAACTATTAATTTTAGTTAAATTTTAATAAATTTCTTTTTATGTTTCCTGTGCTACATAATATTGTGATTTTTTAAATCTAAGTGTCATACAAAACAATTCCCGAGCAGTTAAATAAATCGTTCTTAATTATTTGTCCAGTTTCAGTACTATTTGAATGTGTTACTTTGATAAAATCAATAAAATGTGCAAAAAATAGTTAGTGATTTCATACTTTATTCTTAAGTCAGGTTGCTCTATTAATGTGACTATTATATAACATAACTAGTTGCTTCTCAGAAGGTACACATCTCTGTGTATGATACGATTTAAATAAAAAACTTCTAGAACTTCAAATCGTTCTTAATTATATGACCACAACTGTATGTATATGTTTTTTCAACACACTTGCTCATAAAGTGGCTTTAATTTCACCGCAATTAGGCACATAATGACACCTGTAATCAAACTGTGACTTTTTCATTGTATTCACAAGTGAGTTATAGAGACAGTTCAACATTTGCACAGAGTGTGTATTTTTTTCGCAAGTGTGTTTGTACGTCTTATGATACACGTGTGTATTGATGATTACCGTCCTCGGTTCTCTTAATACCCTCGCCTCACGGCTCGGGTCTCAATGGCGCCTCAGCGGTAATCACCAACATTACACACTTGTACCATAATGTACTATTTTTTCATAATTTCATATATTTAAACGATATCACAGACGATCCAACATATTATTGATAATATTGTGGTTCACTGCGGTCTATCGTTTAATGTCTATTTATAGTAAGGTTCGGTGTTTCCATCTATATGTTTTTAAATTACACAAAGTTAATGTGGCCAGACTCTAGAGAATATTATAGCTGTCAGGTGTATCTGTTCAGAATCCCGACGGCTTACTGCCGGCTGGAAGTTCCACAGCGGCTGCTGCGAAGTACGGCAGCTTCTTAGTAGGCAATCCCAACCCTATCTCCATCGTATAAGCCTGCAATACACATGCTATAAAAAAACATACTTGTTTGCTACATACAGCATGTTCTGAGAGTTTACACTTGCTAGTGAATAGACAAGTCTCGGTGACATACTTACCTCAGACGACTTGCTTTTCAACTTACAGCCCCCCTGCGCTTCAAACCGTGTGACAAAAATAAATAACTAAAATAAACTGACTTGCGATTCAGTAGCTTATTCAGTACCATACTTTTTGTATACACATGCTAATTGTATGCTAATAAGTAGCATCAGGTCGAAAGTAGTATGCTTTTGTGCTAGTAGCTACATTGTATTCCAGGCTCTAGAGTACATTATTCGAAGTTATATCGCACGCAGGCAGCTCCAGAGCACTATCACTTAGGCCTGGTCCTGTACAATAAGAGGTATATTCAATTTAAATAAGCAATCCGGCCCGCAGATGCCTTCAAACTGCATAAACGTCGGTAAATAATGCTTCAATTCTATACATTTTAATACAAACAACTTTAAAATACATAATATCACTTTAAAAATAATGTAATGTTACAGAAAGATATATTTTATACAAAAATATTTACATAAAATTATATTTTATGTAACAGGTTACACTAGGAATTTATATCAAACGTCATTATAATTGATAAAGTCTACCTAATATTTCCAACCGTCAAGAGAATCTTATAATAGTATTATTATTAGTAGTACATTAACACTATGTATCAATAGTAAAATAATAGAGTCAATAACACGAATCACAATCTAATGCCCGTATTCTAGAACTACTGTTTGATAAAACGCCAAAATTGAAAACAAAATAATTGAACGAACGAAGCGAGTTCTCTGATGAGTATGTATATGTTTGTCCGAGCATAACTTCCGAATAGTAGCGCGGCGACTAGCACTACTAACCAGTTACTAACCGGTTGGTGACTATTGGCGTCGCGTGAAAACTTCATATGAAAATATCTGGGCGGTGACGCTCAATACAACTCGTTAGGATTTGAGTTTGTCACTAGTACTTTTTGAGTAGCTCCATGTGCGACGGGCCTAAGTTTTTTAACAAACGCCATCTATTGAGTGTGTGCACGTTTTACGCGGTAATTACAGTTGTAGGTGCTAGGTGGCTCTAGCTATCAATTGCGGTGCTAGCGGCATCTAGCGGTTAGGCAGCGAAAATAGCCCGCACAATAGCCCGAGTTGTGGCGGCATGAGGTATCTGTACTAGTATAGTATTATTTTATCTGTGGTATTGGTACAATTTGTTGGTAAGGTTATGAGCTATGTCGGTAAGGGGTTGTTGAGATATTAGGGTCCACGCGGGGGTAAACAAAATAAAAGTTAGTATATCAGATCAAATGGTTTGTCATATGAAAGGCCCTCGCTTCGACATTTCAAAACCATTTTTTATTATTTTTTAACTCAAGTTGTTTTTGAGTTATTAGGGTTAACCAAAAATGTAAAAACCAAAACCTCTAGGGTACTTCCACTAATCCTACAACGCTGAAATTTGGTATTTTTATTTTTTGGCCGTAATATTATTTTAAATGAATGTTTGACGGATCAATTTTTAGAGTAAGCGTACCTACAAAGTATAGTGGTTAGTTTTGTATTTTGTTATTAATATTGTTGACATGTGTTTTAATTGCTAAGTATTCCTTTATTAATATAATGTGTGTTTAATTAATAATCTAGGAATCAATAATGATTTTATAACTACCTTAAGGCGCTATAGGTTCAACGAACATTTTTGTATGAGGCGAAGAAGGCGAGCGCACGCTATGATACCGTGTTTTTATGTATAAAAAAATTATATAAAAATGGGTTCAAAGTTTTGTTTAATTTTGTTGATGAATTCACTAACTCAAATAATAACTAACATGTAACCAAATGTTTCAAAAATTAAAACGTGAGAGAAGTGAGTGAAAAATAGCATTTAAATTTTAAAAAGGAGGTATCTTTGTTATTTTTTTTTATCGAGTAAAGTATTTCAAATATTGTATTGAATTATTGATTTCACTAGATAAAAAGCTCACGAATATCATATATTTTTTTCTTCATACAAAACTATGAAAATTCTTACCAAAAACTTTAAAATTCTAGAGACATTTGAGAACCTATCGCGCCTTAATAAGCATACCTAAAATGGTAAAATAGAATGCAATACCATTCTATTTTACCTGTTTAGGTATACTTATTACCTTTTTTTTTTTTAACTTCTTAACCACATTTAAAGAAAATAAATGATTGAAAAAAAATAAAAAAATAAAGAATCATAAACTGTATCAAGACTCATTTGACGGATATCAATAAAAACCTGTCGCTATAAGCTTAAGAGTGTCGGTCGATTCACACTTGAGCATAGTTCTAGAATAAAGGCCTAAATTAATTAACAAAGCTGTGTATAAATCCATTGTAAAATTACGAACTTAATGATATTCTACTGTATGCATATAATGTTTAATATTAACTGCTACGACCCGGGATAATACATGATCACCGATATTGTCTGACTAGCCGTTACTTAACGAAAAGAAGCTACTAGATTGTCTTTATCTAATGTACCTCATGAGTAACGCAGGCGGAATATAACGAACAATTATTAACGATTGGGATAATAATTGACGCGGGGTCGCTGCCTTAAATGTCAGGGTCGTAGTGAGTCGACGTAGTGCTTATTGTGGGCGAGAACGTGTTCCTGTACCTTGGAGGGGAGGTCCTCGAGCGCGGGGGGGGTGTCCTCCTCAATGTCACACCGCCGGTAGAACAGCAGGTACGGAGTACTGGACTTCTCTAACTCGTTCACCTCCGACTCCTCGGCGACCATCACTTCGTCATCGTTGTATTTGTGCCAGGAGTTGTTGTCCTGCAAGTACATACATAAAGTCAAGCCCGTGTCCCGTCGGGGTAAGCAGAAACGATGGATTTATATCTACTCATCACCAGTTCATTCCTGCGTTAGGTTACATACATAGACAAACGCCTTTTTCCCCAAAAGAGAGGCAAAACCCCAATGGGCCCCTTTTCACCGTGAGTTGCACCATCGCATCGTGGGAATATAGACGTGACAAGTTTTGAGCTCATTTCCGCCGTTGCTTCCCACGATTGACTCTGTTAACGCATCCAGTAATAAGACATTCCTTGAGGCGATTTGTTAAAATACCGAATGGACGGAGTCTAGCAATAAAACAATAGCTGCAAGAAAGTGACAGCGCTGTTGCTCACTTGAACCCGGGAAGAGAAAAGGGATAGATTTCTTCAGCTCGGAAGTAACTGACGTAAGCGACAAATGTTAAAATTTCGTAGGCAAATATAAAAAATAATTTCTCTTATATTAATCTAAGTAATGTGATTACCTACTGAATAGTATACAAAACGCTTAATATTTTCTCTAATCGAAGGAGGGACCTCAAACGGGTTTTAGGAGGGTCAATTTCAAAAAATAAAGCTATCTCGAAAAGTTTCACCAATCGTGGTTTTCGTCTATGATTTATTTAGATTCCATCCTCAAATATTAACTAATAACATCAAGTTTGTAACCTTTACTGTTACTGAGTGAGCATGTAACGCAACAACTCCAAAATTTTAAGATATCGTCTTAATAAGCTAGCAGCCAGGACAAATGTTATATAGCAACAAGTCTATTGATGATACCTTGGCTATGGTGTAGTAGTGTCCGGAGTCGAGGGTACAGCCGGCATGCACCACGGCCGCATACAGCGAGTACGAGGCGTGCGTCGCTTGCGTGCGCACAGTCGGCAGCGTAATGGTGTGGTTGTAGTACATCTTGTGTATCAGTTTCGACTGTACTTGCAGTTTCGGCTCAAACCTAGAACACAAACGATATCCCAGTGTCAAGTGAAAGTGTTACCCAGAACATCCTGAACAATTATCTGCAGATCGTACAAAAATTTGTGCCGAGGCGGGAATCGAACCCGCAACCTCCTGTGAAGCAGGCGAACTATCGCCCGCCGCGCCAAGTCGAGCAAAATCTTTTCTTAATAAGTTATGGGTATTTTTTGTACACTATTTTCGAAGGAACTAGCATGAAGACTGATTTTGAAAAAAATATTCTATTAATTACTTACTGTTACTACTATTACTATTGCCATAAAAATTATCTTAATTTCTGTTTAAAATTCTGCATTTATGAAACCAAGTTTAACGATCTTTTAAACATTTCAAGCCAGCGCTACACTATTATTTAATCTGTGCCAGAGCTGCCGGTGCGGTATTTTGATTTTAATTTTCTTTTTTTACTGAATTGTTCAATTCATTAAAATTAAAAAGAAAATATTCATAAAAATTAGGAAAGTGGGATGACGTTTTATTGTAATCTTTGAAGTCGATTTTGCTTGTGAAAAATATGTTTTTGAGTTATTTTAAGTAATTTTGATGGCATTTTAACCAATGTAGCTCGTCTATAGAGCACAAGTGTAGTGAAATTAAATGGAAGTGTATTGCGTGAATTTTCAAATTGGTGGAAATTGTTTACCAAAGTTTAAGTAAAATGGCCACCGTTTTACTAAAACATGACATATATTTTGTATGGTATATGAGGCCGAAATAAATAGACTTTACTCAGTACCAACAGTTTAGCATTGTTCTTGTCACTCTCTAGCACGCGTGTGAGAGTGACAGGAAATGAACTAAGCATTAGAACGTGCTAAGTACAGTTTTACCCAAAATATATAAGTCGTTTCGATCTGCGCCGTAGACCAATTTCTTTAGCGCGGTTAATCGATTTCGTGGCAAAATCGCGGCCGATCGATTCTTCGATGTGAGCGGGACAGAGCTATACAGCAGGTCAGAGCTATACTATACGTTCGGCTGCTGTCGGATATCAGTCTGCACTGTTCTGCGCAAACGAAAACAGTCGATCGGACTTAACGTCTATTTATCTTTGCCTAAATGTTTTCAATCGATCTATCTACTTACTTGAAGTTCTTCAGCACCAGAATCAGATAGTTCGGCACGTTTTCAATGAGAACGCTGCGCTCCGCGTCCCGCAGCGCGCCACAATCACGGCACAGGTACTGATTGTCCCCAGTCAGGCGTTCCTTGGAGCAGTAAAAATCTAGCAGACTCTGCACATTGTGCTGCCCCCCATCTGGCTTCTCAGGAAAAGCGAGTTGCAAGTCGCGGAAGACGTCTCGAGAGAGTGACGTTGACTGGCACTCGACGCATTCGACGCGGGTCAAGAGAACGCCTCCGAATATGCTGTCGATGTAGGAGTCGCGGCGTAGAAAGAATAGGTCGTTGGAGCGGATCCGCTTCTTAGGTATTTGGCTTTCGACGTCGGATGATCCTGCACGCTTGTTACCGCTTGAGCTTGACCCTGTAATGTAGAGCTTTGTTTAAACTAAGCCGGTACAACTTATAACTTCAAATATACACTTGCCTACCTATCGCCTATTGCCTACATGCCCAATGCCGAACTACCTAACTAAAGTCCCCGCCACGAAAAGATATAAATTTTGTAAACACTAAAATATAATCCATGCATACATACATAGACACACGCCTATTTCCCTGAAGGGAGGTAGGCAGAGCCTCAATGGCGGGGGAGCAGCCCGCTGCGATGAGGTTGCGGATTCGATTCCCGCTGTGGGACAAACATTTGTATGATCTGCAAATATTTGTTGCGGGTCTGGGTGTAATGGTACCATAGTACTCGTAGTTCCTGATACCCACGACACAATAGGATTCCTAGCGTGGGAACAGGACTATGAAGGTGGATGCCACCTAACCACATTTTTACAGTGTTTTTTTTTGTTTAGTGGTATCGTAGCTAAACTGATGATATTTATGAGATACTATCAATTAAAATATGTGTGTTAAGTCTTCTAGTTCTAGCGAAACCAACTTTCGCTATCTGAAGAAGTGTTGATGAGCTGTAATGGGCAAAAAACACCAAAAAAATTGAATTTCGCGCCACAAGCGTAAGCATCCACCTTAAGTATATACCACAACACCCAGCAAATAAATGCAAATCATGCAAAAAAAAATGTCATTTGCTGTGGCGCGGGGTAGGGGGCGAGTAGCTAAAAAGCGAGAGGTGCGGATTCGATTCCCGCTGCAGTTACAAATTAACATTGAACATCCAACAGTCACATAAATAGTCCTGATCCCACACTAGGATCCCCTGTGTCGAGAGTATCAGGAACTACGAGTACAATGTTACCACATACACGCAACAAATAATTGTAGGTCATGTAAACATTGATAGAAAAATAACAATTGAAGCTATCATGGTTATGTACATACTTTTCACTAGAAACCGGATATTTACCATGATTTTTGAGTTTTGATTGTTCCCGGAACAACGGAAATCGGAATCGGAATATCGAGAACAATAACAACAAATATTTGACTCAAAAATTATGGCAAATATCCCGTTTCTAGTGAAAAGTATTGATATAAATATTTAAAATATCAATATACACTCTAGTTTTCGCCTCAAAGATACATAGAAAAAAAAAGTGTGTCAGCTCCAACGCGCGACTGTAGTTTACTTAAGGAGTAAACTCCATAAATAACTGTAAATCCAGTGCATGGTTTCTAAATGTAAAAGCAACGTACCTCCGCCACTGCCCCCGGGACGGGGCGAGACCGAACGGCGATTTGAGCCTGAACCCGCCGCTTCGCAGTCACTGCTAAAAAACAAAAAAATACATACTATACCAGCCCCATCGTCACTTTCCGACAGGTGAGTTTACAGCCAATATGAGGACTAATAAAGTTTTTTTTTTTTTTTTTTTTTCTATACTAGCTTTTATGAAATTGTTAATCGCAGTATTGGTATTGAGTACTCAGTTTGAAGTAGCTGCCCATCCCCTAGTGTGATCCCATAGTCAACTTTTACGACATCTATAGGAGGCGGAGGGTTCTCGGCACCACAACAGGAATAGAATCATATTATTAAAACTTCCGTAAGTGTTTTTCATAATTAGTTTAAACAACGGTATAACTTACGTATTACTCGAGTCGGGTGTTTACACGAAACAATTAATACGTAAGTTATACCGGTGTTTAAATTAATTAGGAATAGAATCGTTTAAAAACGAGGGGTTACGTAAATAGTTTTTCTGCACGATTTGGTCCAAATTCCAGGCCGAAACGTTATTTTTTTTTTCTTGTCCACCTAAGACGCGCCCTATGTGGCATTGCACTGCGCCCGCAACCCCGAGACATAGAGATGAAAAGTCTCATGTGCCTGTAATATCACCGGCACCCAGCCCTTCAAACCGAAACACAGCAATGCGAGCACTACTGCTTTGCGGCAGAAATAGGTATGGTGGTTGTACTTCCCCGGACGAACTCTTTCACAAAAAAGCTCTACTACTAACGTTTGTAGTCCTTTGACTGTCTTAATACTAGCTCTTATTTAGTTTTACCTGGCCCGGTGTAATAAAATCACACAAGTTAAAGACCTACTTTCCAGTGCTAGATTGAGCTAAAATTTCGTATACCTGTCAAGTTCCAATGACAATGCAATATTTGGCAACAGCGAGTTGATCTGATGATGGAAACGGAAGGTGGACAACGGCACTCCTCGATAGATAATAGTAGCCTGGCCGTGTTTAGGCTCATTTTGTCCACGGTTCCGATCACTACTATTATAAAAGCTAATATTGTAAAATCCTCCCGTGGATGTCGTAAAAGCTGACTAAGGGATTACCCGGACTTGTTTGTAAGATTCGTTGGTACCTATAAGATTTGTCCAAAAGCTAGCTTATTTAAGGAATGTATTATTACTGGAAGAAAGCGTTAGCTTAGTCAGTCGTGGGAAGCAATGGCAGCAATGAGTTCACCACTTGTCACGTCTATATCCCACGATGGTGCAACCCACTGTGTAAAGAGGCCCATTTGAGGCTCTGCCTGCCCTTTCGGGAAAAAAGGCGTGTGTCTGTGTATGTATTCATGTTGTAAAATATATTTTTCTACGAAAAACATATTAGTCTTACCTAGATGGAGCTGTGTAAGACTGAGTAGCAGCTCTCCATCGGTTAGCGGTAGACAAAACAGGAGGCTTCGTGTAATCGTAATTTTCATCAGACACGTGCTCAAAAGACTGCAGCAATTCGAAAAGGTACCTGCAAATTTTTATTTAAAAAATTAGATAACTAATAAATATGTGTTTCGAGGTGTAGTCTAGGTTTGCTATTCGTTCTCATGGCCACGGAATCGCGGTTCGATATATGTTTTTTGTATGGTGTTATTGAGTTTTTCAACAAGTCCGCTACGCGCGCTCATCATTTTCACTATACATTACAACCAACATTCACATATATTGTCCTGATTCGACACTGAGATTTCCAGTTCTGTGCGTATCAGGAACTACGAGTACCATGGTACTACAACACCCAGAACAAATATTTGCCGATCATGAAAATTTGTCCCGCAGCGGGCATCGAAACCGCGATGCACCGTTTAATGCAGCGCGGGTTCTCGAAAGAACACTTAGTTTCTTCAAGCATCTGCGGGTCTCAATCTACACCAAGTTGACAGAGCCTTCGCGCGCACAGGTTCTTTGACCAGTCGCGTGACAGGTCGCGGCGCCTCGCGATCTTCGATCTCAAGCGATACTACTCATTTTATTAATGAAGATAAAGTTTCAAATGCTCGTAAATTTTGGTTGCGTTGCCGGTCGCTACCATTATGCATAAGCGTAGGTTACTGCTGTTATTTAACTTACCCCAAAAACTCCGAGCTATCGTGCTGGTTGTTGGAAGTGAAGAAAGGAGGTCTCATCGTCTCAAAGAAGTCGCGAGAGTCCAGCTTGGTGGAGACAGAGTGTACCAACTTGCCGAAAAGCATGGCCGCGATCGACCAGTAAGGGTGTCCGGTCATACTCATCATCACGTGGGTGCTGAAACTGAGGACACAAGATTTGGTTTTGTAAGACGGCACCTAGTCCCCAGCGGCTCCGCTATTTCAGGCATTGGTAGCAGCCACGGTCACAGCAGAGCAGGGGGTGCTTAGTGGTAGGTTTGAAAGGTAAAGAACCTACATCGCGTGTACTCGCGAGTTTTCGGTTCGGGGCGAACCACTAGTTACATTAAAAAACATAATTTATGCATCCTACAATTTCTTTGTTTCAGTTCGCACTTCGCTAGGCTCATTTCATACATTGCATCAGCGAAGGTTTTTAATTTGCAGGGGCATATAAAGATAAGATCGCTGTGTATTTTTTTATTCCCCACCCGGCGTCATCCAAAATGGGCTCATGAAATAAATTATTATAATAATGGAAGAAACAGGTTCATCGCTGGGGGTGCTTATTTATTAAAGAACGCGTCGACTGGCCCGCAGCGGCCGCAAACACACGCACAGCTCAAAAAGTATTTTGGTTTACTTCGTATGTATAAAAGAACGCGTCCACTGGCCGGCCGCAAGGCACGCACGGGATGAATTGTATTTTGGTTACTTCGTAGTATAAAGGAACGCGTTCACTAGCCTGCAGTGGCCGCAACGCACGCACAGCACGAGAAGTATTTTGGTTTACTTTGTATTTATAAAGGAATGCGTCGACTGACCCGCAGCGGCCACAACGCTCGCACAGCACGTAAAAGATTCTGGGTTACTTTATATGACTTCCTATAGAACTGTGTCACTATTGGTACCGCCCGCAACGAGCGATTGTATTTAAAAACAAGAAATGCGTTGGGCGCCGTTGACATCATACAGATCAGTACACTTTACGTCGCCGCACGTGTTGTTTTATTTGTAATCTGATGTGCATATATTACACGCTACCGGTAATTCCGTTCAATGACTTTCGGGCTGTGCGTGCGTTGAGGACCAGTCGACGAGTACCTTTAATAAGAAATAGTGAAGCATCTGTGTCATTATAAAATAACACATAGTCGTATACATTAAGGTTATATAGCTAATAGGTTATTTAGACGTGTAGGTAGATAATTCTACGATAACACAGGCTGCCCTCCACTTTGCTGTACAGTGTCAGTTGTAAATTCAATCGTCATCTGTCTTCTTCTAAAAAATAGAAGTGCAGTGGTAGGGCATGTTATCGTATAATATTTCTACTCAAGTGTAATAATTATGTGATTATAAGCGTTTTCGCAAAATAATATACGCAAGCAAAAACAAAAAAATGCAAGAGCGCTGTAGCAATATAAATAAGTAAGAAAATAAATGGGACCATTCTGCCATAGTCACAGAATATTATAATAGTACTGAAAAATATACAGAATGGCCAATTAATCGGCCGGTAAATAAAGCTGCAGCAAACTTCTCCCCTTTTTGAGTGATATAACACTCCAACCAACAAGTAATTATTTTTGTAAAAATTAAAAAAACTCTTAACGCAATGAAACGGCTGAACCGATTGTGATCAAACATAGCTAAGAACAATCCCGACAAATTCACCATTCAAACAAAAAAAAAAAACGGTTCATCCGTTCGGGAGCTACGATGCCACAGACAGACACACACAGAGACACAACACCCCGTCGTTTTTGCGTCGGGGGTTAAAAATCACTGACAAAAAAACCTATGACATTTTAGAACCCGTATATCAAGTCTCGTCAAGATTAGTTGAAAAATACGACATGAACGCGAGAACCAACATACATACATCCGAACAGATGAAAAGAAATGACAGTTGCTGCAAGGAAGCTTCACTCGCTCGGTCATAAATCAGAATTAAATGATGTTGACTTCATATGAAGAAAAATTCGTCTAGGGATATGTACGGCGACCTACGATATCATTTACCCGTTTCCTCACAAATGTATTGAAAAACTTTATATGATACACTCGTGACGATATAAAACTCTCGCCCTTCGGCTCGGGTTTACAAAACATCAATTCGTTTGTAATAATCTATATACGACCCTGTATAACAATGTGCTAATGTGACAACATTTTGTTAATGTGTTTACTCTATGCCAATAAACGTTTTTTTTACGTATCTTTCCATGTATGTCTGTGGCAAAAAAAAAACGCGTTGCACTCAAACGGCAGGATGGATTTTGATGTATGAGGTATCATTAGAATCGTCTTGACCCGAACAGTGTTGAAAAATGGCTAACAAATGCAGAAATAATTGTCAAAAAAAAGGTATCTAGGGGATAAAAATAAAAAGATTGATAATTAGAATTAAATGACGTTGACTTCATATGAAGAAAAATTTGTCTCGGGATATGTACGGCGGCTTACGATATCTGTTACAAAACGGTTTCAAATATGTGTACAATATAGGTAATAATAAAAATCAGAGTCACCTGTCATCGTCATCGTGAGAGAGACTCGTGCTGGACGAGCCCAGAATAGAATGCAATGGCTGGTATTGCCATCAGTAAAATAAGAGAAAATATAATAATTGATGTATCCTTTCGTCGAATATGTACTCACCGGCGGGTGACGAGTAGTGCCTGCATGACGCTGTTCATGTAGCAAGTGTTGCCGAGATTCAGCAGGCCGACCTTGCGCTCCGCCGGCGCCAGCGGGATGCTAGCGGCCACCTCGCGAGCCGCGCACACCTTGCGGGCTGACCACGGAACCGTCTTCAGCAGCTGGCAGCCGCGGGACGCCATGTGACGCTCCAGGCATAAGATCTGTTCAAAGGTATTGCCTTAGAATGCCCGAAATAAAAGCCTACTGGAGCAAGAAAGAGAAGTAGCTGCAAGCCGGCATGAAATTACCAAATTTTTTGGTTTTCAAGATTGGTTCCAGGCACAAAGTTTGTTTGAATTGCTTTTAAATTCAGATAAGATACAGCCTTTAGACGTCCACTGCTGGAATGCAATAGATAGTTTGCCATAATCATCATATTTGGCAGGCGGGTTGGTGACATATTGCTGTTGAGATCTTAGGTAGATGCAGGTGCATACACCTCGTGTAATTCCTTAGTCAGCTTTTACGACATATTATACGGGAGGAGACAGACGGGTATATTTTTAGGGCAAGCATATCATGAAAGAAATAACTAGTGGTTCGACCTGAACCGAGAACTCGCGAATACACGCGATCTAGCAGAGCGACAGACTTTGAAATCACTTTTTTTTTCTTTTTTTTTATACTACTTGGATGACGGAGCAAGCAAGAGGCCCACCTGATATTAAGCGGTAACCTCTGCCTATGAACAGTGCATTACCACATAGGTCACGTCCACCTAGGACGCACCCTATGTGGCATTGCACTGCGCCCGCCACCCTGAGACATAAAGAAGAAAAGTCTCATGTGCCTGTAATTTCACCGGCACCCTTACCCTACAAACCGGAACACAGCAATGCAAGCACTACTGCTTTGCGGCAGAAATAGGTATGGTGGTAGTACTTCCCCGGACGAACTCTTTCACAAAAAAGCTCTACTACTACTCACTTAATGATAGTTTCAAGTTACAGCACAAGTTTCTAGTTTTTTAATGGAACTTGTGGTTCTGGCTTGCTTCCCTTCGTGTCTAGTGCAGAATTCAGATAATACCTATTGCCAACCGAGCGGTACGTACGGGAAATGAGAGATAACAGAGATAACTAACAAGTCAATATGAAAAGTTGTAAATGTGGTGTTAGCAATAAACACCAGTCATAATAAGCCGAATTTTATTATAACACCCAAAGAACACAACAACTTTTGTTTGGAAAGTGTGTTTTTGTTATCACACTTTTCACTCGGTCGCACCATGTACAAATAGTAATTCATAAATAAAAGAAAGATTATCTTACCACTTTTCCGTATTTGTCTTTGAAGGCACCACGAGCCCCACCCCTGATCTTCTTGACGAGATGGTCGACGGTCGCAGTGAGAATATCGACGACATTTTGCAAAAGCTGCCGGCTGAACTGACCGCTGTCGGACGCCAAATTCGTCAACACTCGATCCACGTGATGGGAGATCTGTGTGCATGCACCAAATAGACAATCAACAACGGCGTTGATGCATTCCAAGACTGATTCCAACATTCAGGGAAGTTTATTTACGCCGGCACGATCAGTGGTACCTAGTACGCAGGTTGGATTAAAATGTCCCAATTCAGGATAACGGATATTCATATAGAAATGCAAGCGAATAAACTGGAATTTTGATTCTGAATAATTGGACGTGGCCACACCTCGGCCACTGAATACAAATTTTGATTTAAGTAGATACTTCTCGTACATACAAACAGATGACGTTTGTGCACGCACCAAATGTGTGTGTAAGTACATAGGGCTGGCTGCGATTAAGCACTGATACATATGCGAGAGAGAGAGTTAGATAGCTGCGAAATACTACGGTCCAGCCTATCGTCGTTGTACCACACAAAACAAATTATCTCAGCTCAATCTTACACTGCTAATTTAAAGAACTACGAAGCTGCACTTTATTTAATTATTCTGATTTAAATATTAGAAATAACCTTTTTAGGTTTCTGTGATCTAAAGGTTTGTTTACCTAAGAACCTATATCATTTATGAGTATCTTATTTGAAATTGATACTTAGGTACCAATTTTCATCAGATGTAAACTAGCAAGTGTCATTAACACAAGCGTAGCCGCGGCCGAAAGCTAATAAAACATAGCCACAACACACATAAACATAACATAACATAGCACCTGTTAGAGAAGAATTTTAATTAAGAATTTAAGAATTTTAATAGTCAAACGTATTTTATTCATTTGAATCACAAGGATCATTTTGAATCGTCTTTAATAGTACATTATGGTACAAGTATGTTGGTGATTACCGCTGAGGCGCGTCTTAAGAGAGCCGAGGACGATAATCATCAATACACACGTGTATCATACGAAGTTTTTCAACACACTTGTGAAGAAAATAATAATAAAACAGAAATACACACTCTGTGCAACTGTCTCTATAACTCACTTGTGAATAATAGGTGTCATTATGTGCCTAACTGCGGTGAAATTAGAGCCACTTCATCAGTAGGTGCTGAAAAATAAATTTAATCCTGTTCCAAAGCGAGGATCCCCCTGTAGCAAATTACAAGCTAAGGAGACTTTGTCATCTTTATATATCAGGGTGGCGGGCGCAGTGCAATGCCACATAGTGCGTCCTAGGTGGACGTGAACTATAAGGTAATGCATTGTTAAAGGCAGACGTTACCGCTTAACATCAGGTGGGCCATTTGCTTGGACAGTCATTAACACAGTTAAAAAAAAAAATACGAGTGCCATGATACCACACCCAGTTACGTGAGTGACGACACCCAGACCAGGAACAAAAATTTGCAGATCATACAAACATTTGTACCGCAGCGGGAATAAAATCCGCAACCTCTCGTAACACAGCCGGCTATTCGCCTGCCGCACCACAAAGGTCAATTACCCCCTAAATCCAAACAAACTCGCAAACAAATTTTACCTCTATAATATTAGCGTAGAAGTGTAGATGCAATATTGGTATACCATATCGAATGCTTCGGGTGATTGCCTCAGCGAAGCGAGCACGTGGAAAATAACATCAGCGATGGGCTGCCGAAGACTGGAGGGCTTGTCCATAGCGGAAAACAGGCGATCCAAGTTGTCTACCGAAACCTCGATTAGAATGTCGAAGCGTTCGTTTTCCTGCACACAAATTGCGTTGTCATTGGCTAATAATAATTAATTAGTAATCTCCAATACGCTAATAATAGCTTTTTGTATCATAATAGTAATTACATATTTAACCGAGCGAGCGAAGCGTCCTTGCAAAATTTACTTCATCTATCCAGATGTACTCGTATGTTTGTTGGTTCTCTCGTATTTTTCAACTAATCTTGACGAAACTTGATATATAGGTTCCAAAATTTCATAGGTTTTTTCACCGTCGGCGATTTTTGTTTGGAGGGGTGTTTCTCCAAAAAAGGGGGGAAGTTTGCTGCGGCGCCATTTACCGGCTGATTTTGATAATATTTGGCAGAAACATTCGGCACTCAATTCTAAACAAGAGTTTTTTTTTCATTTCATAGGTTTTTTTCACGTTGGCGAATTTTGTTTGGAGGAGTGTTTTCCCCAAAAAGGGGGGAAGTTTGCTGCGGTGCCATTTACCGGCCGATTTTGATAATATTTGGCAGTAACATTCGGCACTCAATTCTAAACAAGTTTTTTTTCTAGTCACTCTGGCGAAGTCTGGTTCCGTGAGAGTTATCAAAAAGTGATGCTAGGAGTTACCAGGAACGATTTTGAAAATAACAAGTTCTGGATTAAAAGTGTTGAAATTTATTTTTAGTGTTGCTGAAAAAGCAATGCATTTATAATGTTTCCTTTGTTCGGTCATTATGTATCGACATGATGCATGGTTTAATACAAGTTTGTGCTCGCGAGGTCTACTGTTCGCAGAACTACTAGTTTATTCAATGGTAAATACGACAAAGTAGGCATACCTGAAATGGGCATCTGAAAGTTTCTGAATGCAGATGCTGGTGTTTTACCTCTAAAGCTTTGATGAAAGACATCACCCAGTCACCCAGGGCGGGCGTGGCTTGCCACTGGCCTTGGTCCTCGCAGACCCAAGAGTAGAGGCATGAGAGAGAGGCGCGGTGACCGGCGCCCGCCGGCCCGTTCTCCCCCTGTTGAACGACCCAGCGCGCAGTCGACATCAAGGACTCGGCACTCGACGTATCCAACACGACGAGCACGATCGACGTCGCCGCGTTAGCATCGGATTCTAAACGATACATTGAATTATTATTAACATTTCTCGTGACCAAAACAAATAGGAACAGTAATCTTTTCACCGGACTATTTCCCTCTAGCAATGATCACACTTAAGATATAAAAGATTAGCAGAATACCCGTGCTTCGCTCGGATGAAATCCAAATACACATTTTTTAATTTTTTAAAGGTTATTTTGAATAATCCTGTTATATAATATGTGGAATTATTCTGAATTTAAAGTACCCATACCAAGTTTCAAGCAAAACAGACTATGCGTTAAAAAGTTCCCACTTCAACTTTAACACCCCATTGCACCCTCTTGTAACTAGGGGAAAGAATATTTTATACTTTTATGATTTGTATTACAGCATACTTTTAAGTTTAAAGTTCAAGGAATACGTTTTTTCATACAATGGTTTTCACCCCTTACGGATTGAATTAACAAAAAACACTTTTTAGTGGGTGGTTTTGCTATAAAGGAACCTACACTTCAAATTTCAGCTTAAGCCCAGCGGTTTCGGCTCGGCGATAATGAATCAATAGTCAGTTAGGCTAAGTTCTTCTATAAGTATAGATTAAAAATACATACGCGGGTCAGATATATATGAATAGAACTTGTCTATGACTCCGTTGACTATAGCAGAGCGCGCCTGTTCATCCACGGTGTTCACGACACGGAGTAGGAACTCCTCTATTGACTGCAGCATTTCCCAGCGGCGTTCCTCATTTCCCGGCGAACGAGCTGCGGAAGTACAATGAAACAAGTTAATTTTATAAAAATAGATAAAACCCGCCACTATTTTCAGAGCTCCAACACTTCTCATAGAAAAAAAACAGCATTGAAATCGGAGCACCCTTGCACTTTTTCCTATTCATCGTGTGTTTTATTTTATTTATTGAATAAAATAAAATTAAATAAAATGTTGTGTGTTGGTCATCATCAGATCCTGGAGCCTGACGTCGGCGAAAATGAATATTTTGAGCTTGAACTGAAGGTTCTAGCTGCTTAAACGCCCCGAGCTCCCGTTAAACAATTTGTTGCGAGCTGAATATCCTGGAAACGGCTGCACCAATTTCCACCATACACAGCTAAGTATCACCTCGTCATTAAAAAAAAACGAGTTGAAATCAGAGTAATAATCAACATAACCCTGTTGTGTTTGGGCTCGTTGGATTTATCTTGGCATGTTTTATAGAACTAGGTGGCATCCAGGGTCTGGTGATGAAGCCGGAAGGTGTCCATAGACTCAACTACACAACATAATCTCATCATGTTTCAAAAGTCAAAGTCAAAGTCAAAAATATTTTATCAATATGAAATCACAAAAATAATTTTGAATTGTCTTATAAACAAAATTAACTCCTGTTCCAATTTAACCAAACCTAGAAGAATCAGGCAACAAACACGGCTTGGCTTATTTGATGATCCTTCTTACTACTACGTGGGAAGCACCTGTGTGGTGCCTCAAGAACAAGGAGCAGCTGATAAAGAGAACCAACTTAAAAACCAAGAAGGTAGGCAAAAGTATGATGTAAAGAGACAGCACACGCTACGCTTGATATACTTATAAATAACATCCTGATAAGTTGTAGGAACAGATATTGCAATTTGATTTTGGTATAAGTAGGTACCCGTTTTAAGAAATGACACGAAATTATTGACCTCATAAGCTATGGTTAAGAGTTATGGCACTCAAAATTCTAAAGAAAGTGGTGTTTTCACTTACCGAGGCATTTAACAATGTCCTGGCAATTCTTGACGAGATCAGCCGCTGGCGGCAGGTAGCCAGGCTGTTCATTCATCAGCTGGATGTACTGCGCCAGCGCTTGGAGGTTCAGCTGGTTGCTGTTATTCGTGACCAACCCATGTTTCTTAACAGCCATTTTTTTGTCTATATATATAAAATAAAGTTGTGTTAGTTACACCACTTATAACTCAAGAACGGGTGAACCAATTTGGCTGAAAATTGGTGGGGAGGTAGCTTAAAACCAGGAGATTGACATAGAAGGGAAGGGGTAGAAGGGGGGGGGGTTCACCGGGGGCTACCCGTGCGAAACCGGGGCGAGTCGCTAGTTGCTTCATAATAATTATTTTAATGAATAGTTTTGATACAAAGATGAAATGGAAACGTTGACAATGACAAACTTAAATAATACACCTACCAATTATCATCACCATCATCAGTAGCCTTTAAACATCCATTGCTGGATGAGGCCTCCTCATAGATCAGGGAAAGGAATAGGATAAGACAGGAAGTATAGGGATTGGGGAATAGGGGATTTGCCGTAATTACCATGCTTGCCATCACCAATCTGGTTGATGGCAGTATTGGTGATTGGAGTATTGGTGATTGCAGCATTGGTGATCACAGTATTGGTGTTGCATACAAAGATGGATGCTGCTATCCATCCCCTAATGTAATCCCTTTCGTCAGCTTTTACTACACCCAAAAGAGGAGATGGTGGGGGTCTTTTCTTAGGCCAGAAAACTATAGAGGTGGATCACCGGCAACATCGGGATCGGTGGAGGACCGAATGGCACATCCGAATTACATATGTTCTACTTTTTTGGATAGTTTACGAGTAATTATTATTTTTGTGACTAAATTTTGACCAATTCCTATGGCAAAGGGTTCACGAAGAATCATGTTTGTATGATGAAGTCCTTGGATCAGCACAATGAAACTTAAGAGCAGGTAGTCCATGAAGTAAGTTTTAATATGACCAGTATTTCCACTTTATATCTGAATCTATATAATTATTCTGTATGTGTTTATGTCACTGAACTCCTCCAAAACGGTTGGACCGATTTTGTCGTTTTTTTGTGTGTTTAAGGACGGTTATGATTCACAACTGGACCTGGAAGGTGACGCTGCAGTCACGTCAGGTCACCGGGACCACGCGAACGAAGTCGCGAGCGGTCCGCTATTATATACATTCTAGATAATTTTGTTGGCGGGCCGGATTGATGGTCTTTACAAGCCACATTGTGGCTCAGGGGTTGGATATTGGACACTCCTGTTTTCTATCAGAACCATATCGCCTTGTCTTACGTCGGAGGCAGCTGAATACTGTTCTTGTTGTTCTGTGAGAGCTACTGATACTACAAGACTATCCAGACTGATCTAAAATGGCTACCTGACTATTTATGATTCAGTGCACTTCTACATGCACTAGATACTCACGTTTTTTAGTAATCCGTAATATACAATTTTACTTCCTTGGCATAGAAACACAACTGCTTATCACAAACAATGCCAAAAGACAGTCTTTTGCACAATTTTTCACGATTTAACAACAGAACCATTGCAGTCATTATTTTAGCACTTGTAAGTTAGAACACTATTTTTGTTTCACTCTTGACTTATTAGGCACATTTCATTTCGTCAACAATGTGACTAACTTCCTTCATGCGTAGTATCAATTTTACAAGAATCTGTTTAAAAAGTTCTCTGTGGTTTGTGCTGGCTGGCTGCTTTTGTAGAAATTCCTTCAATGATTAGCAAGCACGGAGATAATTATGATTACAGGATTAAGTACCTAGCTGCGCACGTTCTATAAGGTTCAGAACGCAGAAGTAGGTATGTTCTAGAGTTCGATCGAGCGAATGCGATCCAATATGGATCCAATCAAGTTCTATGCGTATAGTATACCCCTTTTTCGTTTGTGGTTCTACTACAAGAAAACAATCACTAAAATCCAGTACCGTAGGTATTTTGATATTAAAAAAACCGTGCAGTGTAGTAAACCAACAAAATTATTATTCTGTTTAGTAGAATGGTTTGCTTTGCTTTCTTTTGTAAGAAAATAAGAACCATAGAAAAATTTATCGTCACTACGAATAATAGTTATAGTATCCTCTTTGACGTATAAGAAAACGCATAGTCCATCTTCCTAGAGAAAACGTAAACGTAGTGTTTCTTTTTTTTTTGAACGAGATGATTTTTTTGACTGGATACCATAGAGAAAAAAGCAGCCAAGAGCGAGTCGGACTCGCCCATGAAGGGTTCCGTAGCAGCAAGTAACATGGTATAAAAGTTCTAGGATGGTTTATGATTTATGACGTATTAAAAAAAAACTTACTAGATCTCGTTCAAACCTTAGAGTTTTTTTTTGTCTGGGCTGGATATATAATCAAAGAGAAACACACTTCATTTTTTAAATGTATTTCTACAGCTCGTTCCCCGTAAGATGGCACATGTAAATACTCCATGGCAGATGCCAACTTACGCTGAATGGTCTGTCGGTCTGTAGTAATTTTTTCTATGCAGTAAAAGTACTCTGTGACAAGAATGACAAAATGTCATAGAGATCCGCCAACTTACAGATCCACCAACTTATCTGTAGAATTAAATGTATGTAGATGATAGAAAACTACATACATTTCATACATACATACATACATCAACTCACGCCTGTTTCCCGGAGGGTTAGGCAGAGACCACGGATTTCCACTTGCTACGATCCTGACACACCTCTTTTGCTTCATTCACTCTCATCACATTATTCATACATGCTCGTCGGTTAAGGGTACCCTTGACCTGCCCCCCTATTCCCTATCTTGAAAGTCACTCGGTGACCAACGTTTGACAGGTAGAATGACTATCACTTGCCCAAAGTTATCATCAAAAACTGTCAAAAGACATAATTCGTATTCTCTATCTTCAGTGGGTTACTGAGATGACGTCACCATCGGTTGCTTTCCCTCAAAGTCACTAGATGGTTTCAGCGCTTATCGACTCCATAGCGAATCTATGATTTTATTATTATTTGGTATTCCGTAAGCAAAATGACAGCTCCAATCGCTTTCATTCAAAATCACCGACGTTCCGCGAAAGGAGCTAATCGAGGCTACGTTTTATAAATTGCGTTTGGAGGTGATTATCTTGTAAGGATAGTTATTGTTACTTACTACTACGAAGAAATTAGTAATTATAGAATATTTAAGATCTACGATATAGGTACCTACTTATGTATTTTTAGCAACACGTAACTGCAGCAAACAATAAAAAATGTCTCGAGCAATAATACCTACCCGCTGCAGCCGACGAAGAAAGGGCGCGAAATGCCGTCAGACTGGAAGGAGAGGAAGCTTGTCCGCGACACCCTTAGAAAATTAAAAATTGTTGTCTGGCGCCAATATAATCAAAGGCGACACCAGTGATCCCATGTCGTTGCCGAATAAGCAATTCATAGATTATTTTAGACTCGAGAAAAATTCCTTCGCGGCTCTCGTTGAATAATTAACGCCACATTTGAAAACAAAACGGCGCGGTACGGCAGTACCTACCCCATCAATTGAAAGTAACCTAGGTACCTACCTATAAATATATCTAGGTACCTACCTAAAACATTTCACTATTTGACGAAGCGAAGCGAGATCGCCAAATCAATGCCAATTCGTCGGCGTTTGTTTACATACCTAGTCAAAACTATGTGTAGTACCTATTTCAGGTTTTTAGCAGTAGTAGGTAGAGCTTTTTTGTGAAAGAGTTCGTCCGGGGTAGTACTACCACCATACCTATTTCTGCCGCAAAGCAGTAGTGCTCGCATTGCTGTGTTCCGGTTTGAAGGGTAAGAGGGTGCCGGTGAAATTACAGGCACATGAGACTTTTCATCTTTATGTCTCAGGGTGGCGAGCGCAGTGCAATGCCACATAGGGCGCGTCCTAGGTGGACGTGACCTAGGAGGCCTTCCTCAATACAAAGGGATTCCATTCTCTGAATACATTAATGTAAGAAGTAAAAGACCTAAGTACCTACCTATGCGTACCTATTCTTCTTCTAGCTTGTACTTATTATAATAAATTGTGTTTATATGCACAGGCACACATCAATAAGTGTGTTTTTAGTTTTTGTAAATAGCCACCGGTCTATATTGGCCGCTAATTGATATTGTTATTGTTGTTGTTATTTGTCGATATTGTTGACATGTTTGTATTATATTAAGTAAGTAGGACACAGCTTGTTAACATTTTGAAATTCGTGCTTGCTCTTATTATAAACTTGCCGATCTGTTTTATAAATTGGCCAATCTGACCTACTAACTGACTTGTCTAATTATTTTACGCTGAAAAGCAGAACCTAGCGATCTTACCTATACCTAACAACCTAACATCTAATGCAATTGTATTTTACCTAGATTCATAAGCAATCAATGATTTATGATCATTCTCTGCCCATAGACCACACAAGAGTTCTATTTTGAAAGTAACTAGAGATGCCAAAATAATATCGATAGACATTGATAGTCACTGAGCTAGAGCTTGGTGCAACAATGCAGCTTTCCCTTACGTAATCGCGATTAATAACAATCTTCGGTTACCCACTAGGGCGAGTGAACAACTATCATCAGTTAGTCACTGAAGACGAAAAAGATAGGGAATCGGGGGGCTGGCCTTTTTCCAGAACGTCTCCGATCTGCCCCCCTATTCCCTATCTTTTTCGTCTTCAGTGACTAACTGATGATAGTTGTTCACTCGCCCTAGTGGGTAACCGAAGATTGTTATTAATCGCGATTACGTCAGGGAAAGCTGCATTGTTGCACCAAGCTCTAGCTCAGTGACTATCAATGTCTATCGATATTATTTTGGCAACTCTAGTTACTTTCAATTTATAACTCTTGTGTGGTCTATGGGCAGAGAATGATTACGATTTGTTTTAAATCATAAATCATTGATTGCTTATGAATCTATTATATGTAAAATACAATTGCATTAGATGTTAGGTACAGGCATAGAGTTTTTTTTTATATTTAGAAAGGTATAGGTAAGATCGCTAGATTCTGCTTTTCAGCGTAGGTACAAACATTAGACAGGTTAGTCAGATTGGCCAATTTATAAAACAGATCGGCAAGTTTATACTTAATTAAGAAAACAAGCACGAATTTAAAAAAATTAACAAGCTGTGTCCTATAATACAAACATGTCAAAAATATCGACAAATAACAACAAAAATAACAATATCAATTAGCGCCCAATATCGAGCGGCGGCTATTTACAAAAACTGAAAACACACTTATTGATGTGTGCCTGTGCATATAAACACAATTTATTATAATAAGTACAAGCTAGAAGAAGAATAGGTACGCATAGGTAGGTACTTAAGTCTTTTACTTCTTACATTAATGTATTCAGAGAATGAATACATTAATGGAATCCCTTTGTATTAAGGAAGGCCTCCTAGTTCACGTCCAACTAGGGCGCGCTATGTGGCATTGCACTGCGCTCGCCACCCTGAGACATAAAGATGAAAAGTCTCATGTGCCTGTAATTTCACCGGCAACCATACCCTTAAAACCGGAACATAGCAATGCGAGCACAACCACAGAATAAATATTAGTAGAAGGCACTACTGCTTTGCGGCAGAAATAGGTATGGTGGTAGTACTTCCCAAGACGAAAACATTCACAAAAAAGCTCTACCTACTACTACTAAAAACCTGAATTGGGTACTACTAATAATTTAGACTAGGTATGTAAACAAACGCAGACGAATTGGCATTGATTTGGCGATCTCGCTTCGCTTGGTCAAATAGTGTACCTACCTAATGTTTTAGGTACCTACCTATATATATGTATAGGTAGGTAGGTTACTTTCAATTGATGGGGTAGGTACTGCCGTACCGCGCCGTTTTGTTTTCAAATGTGGCGTTAATTTTTCAACGAGAGCCGCGAAGGATTTTTTCTGCAGTCTAAAAGAATCTATGAATTGCTTATCCGGCAACGACATGGGATAACTGTTGTCGCCTTTGATTATATTGGCGCCAGACAACAATTTTTAATTATTTATGGATGTCGCGGATAAGCTTCCTCTCCGTCCAGTTTGACGGCATTTCGCGCCCTTTCTTTGTCGGCTGCGGCGAGTAGGTATTATTGCTCGAGACATTTTTTATTGTTTGCTGCAGTTACGAGTTGCTTAAAATACATAAGTAGGTACCTCCAACGTAGATCTTAAATATTATATTATTACTAATTTGTTCGTAGTAACAATTACTATCCTTACCTCCAAACGCAATTTATAAAACGTAGCCTCGGTTAGCTTCTTTCGCGGAACGTCGGTGATTTTGAATGTAAGCGATTGGAGCTGTCATTTTGCTTACGGAATACCAAATAATACTAAAATCATAGATTCGCTATGGAGTCGATAAGCGCTGAAACCATCCAGTGACTTTGTTGGAAAGCAACCGATGGTGACGTCATCTCAGTAACCCACTGAAGATAGAGAATACGAATTTTGTCTTTTGACAGTTTTTGATGATAACTTTGGGCAAGTGATAGTCATTCTACTTGTCAAACGTGGGTCACCGAGTGACTTTCAAGATAGGGAATAGGGAGGCTGGTCTAAATACGTTCGCCGAGGTCTTTTCCTTCTCACTGTCCCATTCACGCTCGTCTTATGTTCCCGTTTCGTCAATCTACTATCGTCCATCCTTTCTAAATGCCCAAACCATATAAGCATACCTTTCTCAATCCTAGTCACTACGTCTTCTTTAATTTCACAACGCTCTCCTCCTTCACACTATTTCTTAAAGTCACACCACACCTTCTCAAAACTCTCATCTCCACTGCATTTATTCTACTTTCATTTTTCTTCTACCATACCCAACTTTCGCTACCATACATTAGTGTCGGTACTAACACACCTCTATGCACGGCCAGTCGTGCCTTTTTGGATGCATTACATTCAGGTCATAAAGGCGTGAAGTGCCCCAATCACTTGGTTTCCAGCATTCACTCTCCTTTCAATATCATCTTCATGCTTACCGTCTCTTGTAAACAAAGTTCCAAAATATACAAACTTTTCTACTTGATCCACTCTTTCTCCACCAATCAAAAAATCACATGTCGTCATTAGTTCATCTCTTTCAAAAACGTTTAGCCACATTGTATTTTAGCCCATCCGTAATAGCATATTGCTCACAGATAAAAAGCAGTTTTCTTAACCCTTTAATCGATGGGCTGAGAAATACCATATCATCAGCATAACTCAGGTTATATACGCATACATTGCCTAAATAACAACCGATCCTGGTCCCTCTCAGCTCCCCGATCAGGCCGTTTACGTAAAGATTGAACAAGTCAGGAGAGGTCAACCCCCCCTTGACGAACCCCGCACTCTAGTCTATATTCACTAGAGGTCGTGTCGCCCCACCTAACATTGTTAGTTTGGTTTTCGTACCAATATCTCAACAGATTCACAACATGATCTGGAACTTTAGCGGCAGTCAGTTTAGCCCACAGAATTTCATAATTCACGAGGTCAAATGCTCGACTCAGATCCAGAAGGCACCCATATACTGATGTATTCTGTGAGGTATAGTAGTTGACTGTGCTTTTTAGACTCATAATTGCTGAATCCGTCGAGAGACAAAAACCAAACTGTACGTCATCAATTTTCAAATTTTATTATCCTGCAGACCGGGTGGGATGAGTCGCTCCAACACTTTACCGATAACTTTACTTAATGATATAGGGCGATACTTGGAAGAAGAACTTAGATCACCCGTTTTATTTTTTACAATAGGCACCACAACTGTCCTCATACGTTCTTTCGGAAGATTTCCATAGCTAATACACAAGTTTTAGAACGTACTTAGGTACTCATAGATTATATCACCAGCGTAAAGAATGTGCTCGATGCTAAGACCATCGTGACCCGGTGACTTGCCACGTTTCATCCTCATTACTGCCAGTGCTACATCATCTTGTGTAAACTGCTTTGGATTATCAGATAAGGGAGTCTTAGCAACGGGTACACTCTCAACAGACTGCGGGGTGACCTTCAACCTACTCGCAAACATTTCTGCAATAAATGATAGATCTTGCAGGTCATCAACTGAAACTGGTAAATTTTGTTTATAATTTAGTTTTTTAGTCGCAATCCAAAAGTTCATAATGTTTTCGTTTTTTCTGTGCATAGCTAAAACTTTCATTTTTATCATTTCCTCATTTTTCTGGCACCATTTTACTTTATTTTTAAATACAGCACGGCTTTCCCGCATCTTATTGTAACTTTCGCCCTCACAAAGCCGCCCAGCCATCACCCAACAGCTGAAATATAGCCTGGCATCCTGATGACTGTCTCTGACGTGATAGTTCCATCCAATGATTTTTTTGCCGCTGTTTGCGTTCATTTGAACGTGAGCTTTTAATAGCTGCAGTTTGTAAAACATTAACAATATGTGCATTATAATTATCAATATATTTAAAATAATCGTTAAAATGTAAACTCGTTAAAATAGTATCACAGTCATAACTAAAGTTAAAATTATCACAAAAACTCAAGTTCTCATAGCAATATTTACCGTATATATTTATCTGTGATACATCCCTCTCCGCCCACCTAATATTCTTTAAGGCATCGTGTTTTTCAGAGCTGGCTGAACCTATTGCTATACCTAGGTTCAGCCAGCTCTGGTAGGTACGCCTACTAAATCACAAACTATACGTAGCGGATAATGATCTGACCAAGTGACGTCATAGATAACGTCCGCAGACACCACTGTATCCCAAGCGGCTTTAGTTGTCAGATAGTGGTCCATCTAACTCAGACTCCCACGATGAGCGTCACTTAAAAAAGTGTGCGAACCTAAGTCCGCACTCAGGATACTCCATATATAGGATACAGGATGCGCACTCCCACAAAACATCCTCACAGAATCTCATGAGCTCCCGCCCGAAGGGCTTGGAAGGGTGCGCGTTAAAGTCACCTATCACATAGGCCACTTGCTCATCACTCTCTTCAACAATGGCTTTAGCCAGTGCCAAGCATTCCGTGAACTCCGCAATATGTATATCACCACGTTCACCTTTCCTCTCAAAACATTCATGCGCAATTGTTACCATCTCTTGTAACTCATCCGCGGACGGCGCAAGTATTACTTGGTCGTTGGCGTAGAGAAGACATTTGACGAGTAACTCATTCATTCTTAACACAGGTACCGTATTGGCGCGGCAGTGAGGGCAGCGAAAACCGACGCCATGAAGCCAATAGTCTCAGAAAGAATATCAAATATCTTCTGTTCTGTTGCAGCCTCGTTGCTGAGGTTTTGCAGGTCATAGGCACTAATTAGCCACTTTTTTTTTTATATATAAAGCTAAGTCGTACGTGCTGTGGTTGCTGAGTTACAGGTGGAGGTCGCTTTCGTGACGTCAAGCTAGCGACCCCCCATTCTTTAGCTTGTAACTTCTAAAGTATTGAGGCACTAATTATTTAACTAAAGGCACTATTTGGCACTATTTATGCACTATTTATTGGCCAGGAAGAAAACCTTGAATTTGATTTAGGGGCCGCTAGCTTGACGCACACTACACATTCACTATCTTTCAAATCTCGCAAACAACTGTCCATGAATAGGTTAATGGATTGTAGGGGGTTTTAATCTGCCATTTTTGAAAGAAACGTCATCATTTTTATTTTATGATATTTTTATGTGTTTTTTCGAGTTATTTCGTGTAAATTTAGTGGCATTTTAACCGGTGTTAACTTGGATAAATGGCACATGTGTGATGTAGTGAAATTTAAGTGTTTTGCGTGTCTTTTGGAAATGGTGGATTTTTCCCCGTAAAAACTCAGTTTTTCTGCCACTATTTAAACTGGGTTATGACTGACTGACGGACTCTTGACGACTTGTCTATAAAAATATAATAATATATCACTTGACATTGGCTAAATTATTGCAAATAACGCACAGAAGCCATTACCTAAGATAAGAAGAAGAAGAATAGGCTAATGAACATACATTTCATTCTACAGATAAGTTGGTGGATCTATAACTGCAGAATGAACAATGTATGTAGATGATAGAAAAATGTGGGTAAATGTTTCTATAGATAAGTTGGTGGATCTCTAACATACGTAAGGCACGAAGGGTTCCATACCATTATATATAAAAAAGGGCAAAAAAACACGTATGTCAAAAAAAATGCACGCAAAAAGTGGTCACCCATCCAAAAACTGACCTCGCAGAGCATTGCTTAACCTACATTTGGAAAAATCACTTTTGTTGTATGTAAGGGGGCTCCCCCTTAAATATTTATTTTATTCTATTTTTTGTTATAGCGGCAGCAGAAATACATCATAAGCTGTGAAAATTTCAACTCTCTAACTATCACGGTTCATGAGATACAGCATGGCAACATCATTATCTGTAAAAACACGTTTTTTGTATGGGAGCTCCCAAATATTAATTTTATTCTGTTTTTTAGTATTTGTTGATAGAGCGGCAACAGAATTACATTATCTGTGAAAATTTCAACTATCTAACTATCACGGTTCATGAGATACAGCCAGAGGGGTGAGTCTGAGTTTTGCAAACACCATCGTAACGGTGAACGTAACACGATCGTACGTGTATAACATAATAACTACCTACAAAAACGTCACAGATTAATGGCTAGTTACTACGCAATACACGTACACTCGCCGTTACGATCATCGTTACGATGGTGTGTGTAAACTCGGACTTGCCCCTCTGGTGAGAGACGGACAGAGAGAAAGACAGACAGACGGATAGCCGAAGCTTAGTAATAGGGTCCCGTTTTATTACCCTTTGGGTACGGAACCCTAAAAAACAATCTAAATAACAAAAAAATATAATGTCTGTGTCAGTTAGTCATGTACTCATTCATGTCATTAAATTCTTTAGTATTAAATAATCTGTGGCCGTTATTTTTTGTTCAATCAATGGTACAGATATTGGGTTGGTGTTTGTAACTAAAATTAAAATAGTAATAATGCAATCATAATAAAAACAAGTTGTTTATTGGTTTAACGCCAACAATGCTTTTGTGTTTATAATACTATCCTACGAAGTATTTTGGTACATTAATAATTTATATTATGGATGCTTCGGCATCTAAAACTGTTAACGAAAACAAAGATGTGTTCAATTTCATTTTAGATATTGAGAGTTCTGAATTTCCTACACATGTTAAACAGAAAAGCACAATCATCAAGTACACTAAGCTTCCTGAATTTGACATTGGTTTAAATGGTAAGATGTGAGGCTATGTTTTTTTGTTCCATAGCAGATCTGTTCTGTGCTATTACCTTTTCATATGCTACCCTACAGCTACAGTAGGGACACATTATCATTCCCTTTTTGACAAGTTTAATTTCATCAAGTATGGAAAAAGGTATGTGTATATGTATGTATAGGTACTGAAATTATGGTGATTCACTCCATTTTAAACCCTCTTTCATTCTTACCACGTTGGTGGACTGTAATGCCTACATGAATCAAAACCGTCAGTACTGAGGCAACAGTACACTTGTTGATGTTAGAGTTTTTAGTTGTTTTGAGACAGTACTCTGACCCTCGACGGATCAAGATTAGATTGATTTTCTAACCAAACACAAAAACCAGCATTGTGATGTGTCACCGAGGGTATAGTTCATACCCTTGTACTGTCACAACTGTAACTGTCATAAGATTCAAAAACTTGTATGGTTGCATGCTACAGTTTATGGCTTAGTGATTTCATAGATATAGCCGAGTAGTGACCTGTTGCTGTGCAGATGCGTTCAGTGAAACGTGAAGAGATTTGTCAGGTATCAACTTAGTTGACGGCCAGTGTAATTAGTTTTCCAATTAGTCTTTTAAAAGTAATTTAATTAGTAAAATGATACTTATGATGTAACCTGTGATATTTTATTAACTTATTTTTATGAAATAGTGAGTGAATGATGAGGTGACAGCTGACAGGGGAGAACGGAAGAAAAAGTCGCCGACCCCAAATAAATTAGGAAAAGGGCAAGACTTACAGTACAAAATGTACTGCCTTTGCATTTTTTATAATACTTAAGTTCTAGCATGAAGAAAAACCACTTACAAATATTAGATTCTCAAGGTTCCATACTCCAAACATACGGAACCCTTAAAAGGCATTTTTTTAAATTGGTTTTTTGATTATTCCCCACAGTTTAGACCATGTCGAGAATTAATCAATGCAAGTGATGTGAGGTTAAAATGGTGGCAGAGAAACCAAGGTTTTTCAGGACAAAATCCACCATACTGAAAAGAAACACAATTCACTTCTATCTATCTACACCACACATGAGCTCTTTATATATGTTACACTGGTTAAAATGCCAACAGAATTACATAATAAAACTTTAAAACACATATATAACGAATATCGATGTTTCTTTAAAAATGGCAGATCAAAGTCAAGGGTAGGCTGGTTATCCATCTCTCTGTCTGTCTGTCAAGACATGTTTTCGCAGGAATGGCTGAAAGTATCAACTTGAAATTTATATCAAATATCTGTCTGTGCCTGCTTATAAAGTGCCGTAAAAATATCAAGCTTCCACCATAATTTGTAGAAATAAGTGACTGAATCTCGAAAAAGGCTGTGACTAATTCATGATTATGAGATGCTAATCCAATTTGAAACCCCAAACAATAAACCCTTAAAAAGCATTCTTTATTATTTTGTAAAATTAATTCCTTTTATATTGAACCTTAAAACATGATTTTTAAATGTTTACAGTAAAATGGCCTCATCAAAGTTACTCAATGCAGCCACGCTTGCGTCGCATCACCACTGTTGACGACCCCATAAGTAACACTAGTAGATCTTTGAAACCTGAGCTTGTGGTTCTGTCCAAGTCAATGGCAACTAATATAAGCAAGAGGAAAATTGTTACCATCAATGAAGACGGTGATTATAGCCTTCATCCGAGATTCTGTACGTATTTAAATTAGTCAAACCTTGTATTTGTTCTACTCTTGGCAATGACTCTATTTCTATTTGTAAGCATTTTCGACTATTGGTAGTTCTACAGCATGTCCTTTTGACACATAGGCCTCCTCCAATATGGGAACTCACACCAGACTCACACGCAACCAAAGTCAAGCTTCCAACCAGAATTAAAAAGATAACCAACACATTGCTAAAGATGAATCCTGAAGACCTATGGATGATGGTGGGCATCACGGGACACTGTTTTCTCAACTACCATCTACTAAAGACAGGGGCCATGGACAGTGGACTATATTGTCTTCAAGATGAAGGGACAGTGGACAGTAGATTGTCACATACAATACACTCTGCACAACCACAATTGAAGGAAAATACATTATTGCGTATGACGCCTGCTAGCACGAGTGACATATACTCAGTCTTATCTGCACCTTTTGGTACCTTTTGGTACCTAACTATGCATCGTGAGCCGCCTCATATCCCATGGTTTGCCAACATTAGATTGAATAGGAAATGTATCGCAGTTGTTTATATATAGACTGCGCTCCGGACATATGCCATTAAATAGTTTCAAATATTTGATGAGGGAAAGTGGATGGTCCTGATTGCTAATTATGTGGAGTAAAAGAATATGTGTACCACCTTTTAATGGAGCGTTTTCGGAGTGCATCTACAAGAGAGCAACTTTATCAGATTCGTTTCGTTTCGTATGAGGTAGTGCTGGCCTCTGGTGTCGGAGTTTGTCAAGCCGCCCGAGGGCCTCTGACATGGCTTATCGACTGCTATTAATCAATAACAGCCGGTACCGACAGCTTAACGTGCCCTCCGAAGCACAGAGCGATGGAAATCCGCACATAATTTAGAAAAGTCATTGGTGCGGAGCCTAGGATCGAACCCGGTATCGTTGGATTCTGAGTTGCACTATTGAACCGTTAGGCTACTATCGCTTTTCAGATTAATAATGTTATCCAGGTCGATGTGGGTTTCAGAGCATATTGTCTGTGCAAACATCAGACGCAGCCAACATGTTCTACTGGTCCATATTTGGCTGGTTCAGTAAATTTTATGAGTGACTTGGGAGAGAGAACTATGAACTTACAAAGCCGATAATCGACAAAAGAACCAAAAAAATAAGTATAAAAAAAACCCCAGTCAGTCAGAAATCTTCATAAAAACAAAACAGTAAGCCCTCGGCTTTATTTTATTAATTTTATTTAAAATTTTGACCCAATAGTATGCACCGTATTGAGAATTTGAGAAACAAACGATTCTAGCCTAAACTTAGAAATAACTTTGTGTTTTTTTTTTCTATCGAGAAAGTATTGTCCTATTGTGCTTTTGGTACTGTAATCCCTCGGAATCATAAAATAGTTTTTTTTTAATTTATTTATTATTTTTGGAAGTCTAACAGCACAAAAAGCGTCATAAATACAAATAAATTTAGAATCAAAAGGCTAATAACAAGTCTTCACTCTTAAAAAAACATAGTAACAAACTAAGTTATAAGTACAAGTTGAACATAAACATAAAACGAAGTCAACAAAAAAATTACAAAATATTTATAGATTAATAAAAACCAAAATACACACAGAAAGAAAAAGGAACAGCAATACTAATGATCGACAAACAGTACACACTCATCTTAACCAAAGAACTTAACTTATATTAAACATATCCATGCATATTTTTAATTTGAATATTGTACTTGATTTAGTTAGTTAAAAATTGATTGCGATTAGGAATTTTCCGGTTTACCCCACCTACTCTTCCTACTCCTTCCAGAAAAACGCGTGTGTTTATGATGCGCCTGTGAGATCTTGGACCACAACATATCCAGAAGTTTACCCCACCTACTCTTCCTACTCCTTCCAGAAAAACGCGTGTGTTTATGATGCGCCTGTGAGATCTTGGACCACAACATATCCAGAAGTTTTTTTTGTAACCTTGCCGCAATGATCTTGGACAACAACATACTTATACAAAAGTTTTTTTTGTAGCCTTGTTGTGATGTAAATAGGGCCCTCAGTTGTTTACAAAGTTGAATAACATTATAATTCAATTTCAGATTCCAAGGATACAAAACCAAGTGCAAAAAAAAGTAATGTCGGCGTCAAAGCGCTCAAACCCAATTCTAATTACAGAAGCAAACCTTCAAACTTAGAAGATAATCGTATTTCAATTGAAAATACCAGATCGGGAAATGCTAAGGAGAAAGGTAATTTGCCTGTCTGTCTGTCTACATGTCTGCCTGCCTTCTCTTCTCCTAAATGGCTTCTCAGGAAAGTCTCCTTCAATTTCGCCAATGTCTAAATAAAATACACTATCCCTCTGATATTATAAATTCTAAAGTTACTTTGCTTGGATGATTGTTACTAAATCACGCCGAAACGGCTGAATTAATTTCGATGAAATTTGGACGAAAGATAGATTATGTGCTGGATTTAGCTATAGGCTATTTTTATCCTGGTATAACGCAAGCAAAGCTGCGGGCGGACACAAGTATTGTATATTTAAATACATACATACATAGACACGCCTTTTTGCCTGAAAGGGTAGGCAGAGCCTTGATGGGCCGTCTCTTTAAATAAATAAATAAATAAATAATACTGGACAGTTCACACAACATTATCTAGCCCCAAGCTAAGCAGAGCTTGTGTTATGGGTACTAGATAACTGATATACTTAATACAATATATTACATAGATAGATATTTTTTATTATACATAGAAAATACCCAGAACACCCTGACCAAATATCTGCGATCGCACAAATATTTGTTCCGAGGCGGGAATCGAACCCGCAACCTCCTGCGTCGCAGGCCAAGCTTCGCCCGCCGCGCCACAGAGGTCGTCTTTCACCATGGGTTGCACCATCGTGCGATTATACAGGATGTAACATAATATCCCTATAAGCCCGGGGAGGGCACATCCTATTCAACACATCAAGGCTAATAACGTTAGTTCTACGACTTTTTAAATTTGGATTCTTTGAATTCATGAAATGCCTTTTAAAAAATCCTCTTGAAATGTTTCTAACACAACATGAGGATGTTACGGTACGTTAAGGTACCTTGCGTAGGGCCTCATGTTGTGTTATGTACATTTCCGGAGGAATTTCAGGAATTTCTAGAGGAATTTCAGGATGTTTAAAAGACATTTCATGATTGAAAAACATACGAACTACCGTACTACTAAACGTAGAACTAAAGTTATTTGCCATGATTTGTAGAATACACCCTCGTCGGGCTTATAGGGATAATACAAATTTAAGTTCAAAATCTTTATTTCAGGCTTATTGAGAATTGCACTAAACCTAAACAATAAGCCCATAGAAAAATAAATACCTTAGAAAGTAACATACAATTAAAAAAAACACTTAATCTAACACATGTGTGATTGCCGACGCGTGAGTCTAATTCGCGAATGAGCACTTTTTCCACTTCAAAAATGTATGCGCACATACGTGCTCGAAACTCGGCGTGGGTTTACCATCGTCACGAGTTTGCAATAACCTTTTCGTCCGTATCTGTAGGTTGATGATGAAGATTATTTTAGGATGTTTAGGCGTTTTTAGGGGGTTTTAGAGTTGTAATACTTTGTTTGAAGGGATTTCTAGGTGTTTAAAGGGGTTGTAGGAGTATTTAGGCGTTCGTATGGATTTTTAGGCATTCTAGGAATTTGTAGGGGTTATTTTGATAGTTTTGACTTTTTTTTTTTTTTTTGACGTGGAGAAATGCGCACGCATACCTTGCTGCCACGAGGAGACAACAAGGTTATGTGGGACTCCAACCCACTAAAACTCCACGGGTTCCACCACTGCCGCTTGGTGGCGGGAACACGGGGACGCTTTCGCATTCTTCCGGGAACCCGCCGCGGCCGTCCGTTTCCGGACCCCTCTCTGGGGACATCCCGGGAATGACACCCACAGTCACGACCAGGATGCCCCCCGTTACGGTAAGCCACATGGCATGCCGCAACCACCACGGGACCAAGCCAATGAGCGCCAGACGACCCCGTGTCTGGACGCTCGAGGTCCCTATGCGACGGGTCAGGTCAGGGGCCCCATCGCCTGCCACTTCGGCCGCAGAGGATAGGGAGAGCGGCGCACCTCAATACCGACACTCCTCTTCCACTGCGGCCCCACCGCGTCCGCCATCAAACGGTGGCGACCCCGCCAAGGCCGCGGCAGGTAGGGAGAGCGGCTCACCGCAATACCGGCACTCCTCTCCCGCCGCGGCCTCCATCCCTCAGCCGCAGTGCTGCCCATACAACACCGCGGCCCACCTCAGTTGCGATGCTGCCCATACAGCACCGCAACCTACTAGTACCGCTCCGTTCAGAGCTTGGAGGCAAAGCCCAGAGGAGCGGTCCACCTCGGGTCCCTCTTAGCTTCACCGCGGGTGACCAAGCCACGGTTACTAAGCCCCCCCGCCACGGCAAGGCGGGAACCCTCGGGGGGGTTGATAGTTTTGACTGTCTTAACGTTGGCCAACTTGAAAAGAGGGAACTAACCTAAAACTTTCCCATTTTCTAGTTTCGAATCTCAAAATTATCAAAATAGCACCTGTCATAGGACTCGTGCTATATTTTACAAACTATAAGAAAGTTGATCATAGTATTCAACATTTTGGTTTTTAATTAAATAATTAAATGAATGATAATTAACTTCGAAAGTCAAACTCGTTTTTTTAAGTTTAGGTACGTACCTACCTATGTATTTGGGCTTCATCGTAGCAAAGCACAGGTATCAGCTAGTTCTACATACACGTATATAACTAAGTGAATACCCGTGCTTCGCAACGGCGTGGAGTCAAAATATGTAGGTAACTGAACTTCAAGAATAGAGTCTGTTTTTTGAAGTTTTCATATGGTACGTTTTCATCTTTGTTTTAGCTAGTGTTTTAATGTGCCTTGATAAATGAATTTTCTTATTTATTTATTGTATTTCGTCCCGCCAACGCTTCCTCGACCGACCCCGAGGTCGCCGTTCTTCAGGTATCCAGGGTGTGTTGGGACGATCTTCTTAATTTTGGGAAGGAGTGGTGGGAGACTGCCAAAGACAGGAACAAGTGGTTTTTGGAAGAATTTGGGGGAGACCTTTGCCCAGCAGTGGGACAATATAGGTTAATGAAAAAAAAAAGTTTGTTTCTGTCTTCCACATGTATTCCACTTTAACCTGATATACAAAATATTCTTCTTTGTTTTAGATACAGTTGCATCTTCCAAAAGTGTAAACGTGTCTAAAAATAGGGTAAGTAAAAATTACATATCCCCAAGCGAAAGAGAAAAAGAGGTTTATGTCATAAAATCGAAATTAAATGAGAATTTGAAAAGAACCATTCCGAATAAGCCTATCGAAAAAGCAAATTTGAATAAATCATCAACACGGCAGACTAAAAGCAAGCAATTGAAAGAGGTTCTAAACAATCACAAACCTTTGAACGTGAAAAATGTGCCTGTCGATGAGAAGCACCGCAGAAGCGTATTTGTGACTCCAGGCACCAACGCCACAGCGCAACTTTCCTGTGAGGTGGTAAAACATAAAGATAAAGACGCAAGCACAGACCCATTTTCAGAAAAAGTAGATTCTGTTACAGAAATGGATAGTTGTGTACCACAAATTTCTTGTGAGTTGGTAATACATAAAGACGCAAGCACAGACCCTCTTCCAGAAAAAGTAGATTCTGTTACAGAAATGGATAGTTGTGTGCCACAAATCATCTACAAATGTGTACACAGTACCGATGTGCAAACGGAACTTATCAAAGAGGTGTACGACAGTCTTGAAATACCAAATGTCACATTAATTAATGGTGAATCTCATAGGCTGCATAGTAAATCGTTACCGAATCTCCAAGTTCCTGCCTTCAAGGTCACACTCGAAGACGAAACCGCTGACGTTAACTATAGCAAGAACATGTCGTACATTATCAGCAGGGCCACATTAACTTACACGACAAAGCAGAAATTCGATGTACATGTACTTGGTAGTAACGATGACGCTTATTCTTATCAATCGCCTAGTCCAATGTCGTATCCTCATAATGTAGTATCCGTTTATAAGAAGGAAATTCAATGCGCAGATTACTCCAACGAGATCGCGGTGAGCAATGAAGATAGCAAAACCAGCAAGCGATACAAAAACCGCATAAACGATATAAAGTCGCGGGATTGTTTCTATACCGATAATGGCGATAAATTAACGAAACCATCGGATATAATTAGCACAATAAGAGTTAATGACGGTTTGTTGTGGAGCGAGTACATTTGTGAGCAGTTTCAGAGGGAACTTAATTTTATAGATTCGTTTTTTGAATCACTCCAGTTCTTAGAAAGCTGCTCGCTCTCAGATAAATGCTTTAAAGATGACAAGATCGACGCATTAGTTAAAAATCCAGAATTGATGGAATCGGAATTCGACATGAAAAACTTAGAATATGACAGTTTCTTTACGAAGATGGAAAATGGCGCGAATGTTGACGTCTCGGAAACAAAGGCATCCAATAATCTTTTACTGGTGAGTGTTATTCTTTAACTTGTAAATATTTTGAATGACAGCTCGTTTCATTAATTCACTGAGCATCATTCCGCGAGCCATTTGCAATTGCTAATGATATGCGGAGAAAGTCGACCCGCTGTCATAAATTTATTAATTATATAGGCAGGGTTTATTTTTCTGCGTTCTCCTAATAGGTCATAATCTTAGTTATTTTGTTTGATTGCAGCTCAACATACTCATTCGCGATGAGCAACGGCGAGCGAAGAATCTATTGTTCGTGCTTAAGAAGCGCGAGGATGCACTGAAAGACTTCACGAAGTCGCAGATACTGTACCTGGAGAATAAGAAAAAGCAAGAGAACACGGACATCTCGGCGCTAAAGAAAAAGCAGCGTGGCGCGCTTCTGAAGCTGCAGCACGAATGTGGCGAGATGCAGCGCATGCGCAAGGCGCTGCTCACGCTCTCCGAGAAACGGAAACTCACGCTTATGAAGACCAAGAAAGATCTGGAGCTCAAACTAAAAAACAACGTGGATATGGACAGAATTATACTAGGAAAGAAGAAACTGAAAAGCAACACCACGGTCGATCGCTCCTCGCCTCTCAAGTGCTTCGACCTCTCGACCAGTGGCTGCGAAGAGAGTTCCATGTCGCGGCGCCATTCAGTTGAAACGCTGCAGTCTCCCGAACATGTGTGTATTAAACACGTCTCGAGCGCCGAGAAAAGCATCCAAACAGGCGACAGTATCATCGGCCCTACGTCCGCTACCAAGGACCGGTCAACAGAAAACGCCGCCGCCGAGAACTTCATCATCGTCGACGGCGGGTACCTCAACATAGTGTTCCGCAACCTATCACTCCCGTCCATATTCAGCGGCGGGAAGCAGTACGAGGTCAACGAACAAGCCCTCAGGAATATCGTTGATTCATCCAATTTACAGCATCACAGAAAAGGGACGGAAGCTTTAGATATATTGATGGATCAGATCAGAAGTAGCGATTCGGATAGATCGAGTAGTCCATCGACTGCGCGGAGTTTAGTCGAAGAGTTGGACCAGTATTATAAAGGGCTCAACGACCGTGACAAGTCACCGGTCGATAAAGATTATAGCAGTTCTAGTACTGTTTGTAAGTCGAGCGATGCGTTAGATCAAGTTGAGCCTATGGTTGCGCAGAGTCGATCGTTCCAATGCACGTCAACCATTAACGTGGATAGCAACAAAACGATCTTCAATGGTGAAGATATTATAGAAAGTTTTTGCGTGTGTGAAGAGAATGAGAAAGATCTCGATAGTAAAGCAGTCCCAGTTGTGATCCCCACAGGACCGTTACCGGTTCCCGCTGGGTCGTCTGAGGTCGATGCGGCGACCCCTGATGCGCCTCAGTGGTTCCCTCCTAAGTCATCCTCGTGCACGTCGCTCACAGGTAAGAGAAAACCAGAATAGTTGAAATAACTACATTTCAACATACTAAGCCGTGTACTACACTACAGTGTATCGCTATTACTGGCTGATTGGGGCCACTCCTTGCATGCAGTATGCGTCCAGATTGTCTCTACATCTATTGCTCACACTGGCAATCGTAAATAAAGCTAAAAACTGCGAAAAAATATTAACACTACTGGGTATTTTCGTGGTTTTGATACCAGAAAACCATCCACTAACTAACTGTGCGTGAATGGAGCTTCTGTAAGGCGCACTTATCCTGTCACCATAAGACGCTAAGCCATTTTCAGTAAGGCGATACTCCAACCTGGTTTCTCACTTATCGCAGGGTGACCAAGAAAGAAACGGTTACACTAAATAGTATTAGTAGCCGCTAATATCCATAATGAGTAAGTGATCGTGAATCAAACGTTTACAGATAGCAGCGTGAGCTACCAATCACTATGCGAGTTGGTATCAGTGTCGTCGCTCTCGGCGCCTGCGCAGAGCGAGGCGGAGGAATTGAGGCGGCAGCAGCTCGCTATCGAGAAAGAGGTAAGTCTGTGATACACGTGCTTGTAGCTCGCATAAAAGCATGGCAATATTGGCCATGTGTAACTAGGTTCTGCTAGCTTGGTTGCTAATTTGGTACCGGACACGCAGTTAACTTGCAAGCCTGTGCAAGCCTGCCTGCTCTAGGCTCGGTACCACCGCTTCGAAAAATCTCCTAGTGACCACACTTCGAAAAATCTCCTTTTTACCGAGCCTAGAGACGGCAGGCTTGCACAGGCTTGCAGGTTACCTGCGTGTCTGGTGTACCACCTGAGGCATGTCTCTTTATGTAAAGTCTTAACCTTGAAGGTTAACAAGAGCAGGCACTAGATTATTAAATGGCATATAGTAGTGATTGCTCTGTGTTATTCCAGATAAAAGAGTTGGAGCAGCAGCAATGCCGACTGCTCGTGGTCCGTGAGATTCCGGACAAGCCGCCCCCGCCGTACACGCCGCCGGCGGACGCGCGCGCTTCCAAGCCGCCACGCAGGTTCCACTGCGATGACGTCACCGAGGACAAGATACACATGTACATGGCCGAAGAAAACGTGGAGCCGTTAGAACCCTCAAACGATTTCGACGTGTAAGTGTTGAGTAATGTAATGAGTGTTATCGAGTCTGTCTATCTGTCTCACTGTCCGTTCGTCCGTCCGTCTCGCAGTCAAGACCCTTTTTCGCAGAAGCAAATATCAAGCTTCTGATTCAATACATTAAAAAGATCTAATGAAATTTAGAACGCTAAGAGACCTTTTGACACATTAATGAAAAGGCATAGTAGGAAAATGTATGCCAAAACAACGTTACGGAAGCTTCAGGGTGCGAGCTACTAGCACTTGTCCCTATTTATTTTATTATCATCATCAGTCTAGAGGAGTTCACTCGTAGACCTAAAACTTCCTGCGTTTTTTTAAATGTCGTCGGTACATCGAGTCGAAGATCAAGAAGAACCAAGAACACCGACATAGCTCTTAGAAGTTTGCACCTTGAAATGCCAATGGGCAGGCCATATAGCTCACAGAACTGACAACCGTTGGGGAATAAATATTCTGGAGTGGTGACCACGAACCTGACGACGCAGTGTAGGTAGGCCCCAACGGTTGTTAGTTCTGTGGGCTATTATATGGCCTGCCCTTTGCCATTTCAACTTGCTAACTTCTAATGGCTATGTCGGTGATCTTGGTTGACCGTTAGTACCTACTTACTGCTATACTTAGAGGAATCTGTTATGTGACCGCACTGTAATTAATCTTTCAGGTTCGTACACGATTTCTGCAATGAGATGCTCGACAGAAGGAAGCAAGATAGCAGCGAGGAGCCATGGAGCTCGTTCAACGTGCTCGCTTCGCAACAACCGCTCGACCCTCGGGAACTGGGCTCCGCTGCGGCGGCTGAGCTGAGTGACGTGCTGTCGGGAGCGAAGCCTACCTTAGTGCCAGGTGAGCACTTGTCAGACCTCTACTACTGTGTCTGTTCTATAATTATATAGTAAGGAGAATTGGTAATGAGGCGGGACTCGTATCGCCAGCGTTTGAGAAAATTTAACACACTCTTTTCACTCACGGTATTGTGAGTTTATTGATAATTAAGTGATATTGTCCATGTGGAGTTTTTTCCTTATAAACTTCGAGAGCCCGTTGCGGCGGCTTTGGATAGTTCTAGTGACGCTGCTTAAGGTGGTTTCTTTCGCTTGTGGCGTGAAATTCATTTTTTTTCGTGTTTTTTGCTCACCACAGCTCATCAACACTTCTTCAGATAGCGAAAACTATGTTGACGGTAATTATATAACCGAGCTGTGATGAGCAAAAACCCGAAAAAAATAGAATTTCGCGCCACAAGCGAAAGCAACCACCTTAAAGTGGCGTGTGTCAAGGTGCGTTGCACGGCGGTGACCGGCGAGACGTCTATTCGATACGTCATTTTCAAATTCGTACCTTTTTTGGTAGTAAACAAGACCTATATTGTATCGCTTTCCTAAAAAGTGTTCGCATTGTCTCGTCGCATCGTCGCGGTGTTAGCTGACCCTGAGGGTCAACTCACTTTGCCGCGGGAGGGAAGCATCAATTTCGCACACACATAGCATTTCGAACTTTATCCCCTAACCATCAAATAATTCCAGGTGTAAGCTCGCGGCGGTCAGACCATATCGACGATATCCTGTTTACGGAGGGACGCCACATGGAGCCTGAGTGGACGGCGATCCAACACGACGAGGACGTCATCAAGAACCAAATATTCGAGAGCATCTTCCAAAGGATACTGAACACCACTATCGAGAAATACAAACAAACTGTTCTGTATGAGCCGGTTAATGACTAGCTACTGTTTAACCAGGAAAACTGTAATAAACTGTATTAGCCCAAGTATTAACGGAACCGATACCGTCGAATCAAGTCAATAAAGTTGCTGTTAAGTGTAGCTGTGTAACACTACTGACAAGTAAACGGATGGCTACTTTGTTCCCCGACTAAAAAGAGGGGTGTTGTCAGTTTAGGCCATAGTGTATTTGTCTGTGGCCTCATAGCTCCGGAACGGCTGGTTTTGTTATGAAAGATGATGTTTGCGAGGTGGTTCTTAGCTGTGTTTGGTGGAAATTCGTGCAGCTGTTTCCAGGATCATCAGCTCGCAACAATTTGGTTGAGGAATTTTTGAAGCTAGAACCTTCAGTTTGGGCCCAGAATGTTCATTTTCGATGACGTCATGCTCCAGTGTCTAATGATGATCAGCATATGACGAACGGGAGTCTTTAAGTTTGAGCTAAATTTCAAATTGAAGATGGCATGACGTGTCTTCCTGCCGCTGACTCCAGGGTCTGATGATGGCCAACACACGATGAATAGGATCTAGAGTGCAAAGGGTGCTCCGATTTCAATGCGGTTTAAATTGTATCAAAACTGGTGTTGGAACACGGAAAATAGTCGGGGTTTTGAATTGTTTATAAAATTATTTTGTATAATATGTATTTTTACTGTGTGAGACCCAGTCAATGAGTAGTTGTTATAGATGTACCTTTGCCAAATCAAGTAGGTAGTTAACTGTTAGCTGTTGTTCTCTATAACAGCCCAGAGCAGTCCACTGCTGGACGTAAGCCTCTCCCACAGGAATTTTCCGTAATCTCCACGCTTGCCAGGGTTGAAGGTGCAGTGTCGGAAGACTAACAGAAAACGCTGCTGCCTTATTCTCTGGTATACGGAGGATCTAGGTATTCTGCCTCAGACATTAGTCTTATGCGACACCCATAAGTGTAATGGGTTGGTGCTTTCTACTCTGCCGGACACCACATGGCTGGTTATTATAAACTGTTGGCTGTTATAACTTTTGAAACTACATACTTTGGCTACTTTACTACATATGTTGGCTGTTGTTGTTAAACTGTTAAATATTTCTTGATAGATAGGTACTTCGTAATTTGTATAAAAGCCTATGCGTATGGCATGATCAACGCGGTTCAAGCGCGTTTTTAGAAAGTGCGTAACTTGCGCGAGTTCGTTTGACAGATTCTTTTAAAGGAATAAATCAACGGCCGTCTGTTTTGTATTGTGTTTATTACGCCGTATGCATAGGCTCTTAGGCCCAGATAAATAGAACATATCTACAAGATTGTCTAAGTATGACTTCAGGAAGTTAGACCTTTAATTAACTTTGCAAATTCTGCCCAGTGGGGTAAGCACGAGTAATAAACGTTATTTATCGAAGTTAGCGAGACCCTGGCGAGACGATATAGTCAATGTCAAATATTGCCCAATGGCATTGGGGCGACTAGAAATCTCAATCATTTCATTGGTTAATTTTTAAAACTTACTATCGCCACGCTAGCGTCTCGCTAACATTAATTATTCGTGCTTGGAACACTGACATCTACAATAAAAGTTACTATGGACAAACACGACAATACAACACAATACTACAATGACAATACTACAAGGACGATGTTACTCAGCCAAGCACAACCTTTGCTCAAACCTTGGTATAATAATATACTTTGCTAGGTATGCTAGTCCGAGATCCGATAGTTACGTGGTTAAATACCAGAAGAAGCCATCACCAATGAGAATTGAGACAGTATGCTTAACGCTGCGCCAACGCCAGGCTGAAATATTCATTTAAAAAAAACTCGCGCTGCTCGAATAAGCCGTGATTGAATATCTCGTAAAATATAGATAATTTTACAAAATCCCTACTTTAAACCCTTTCTTGTATCGATTTTATTTATATAATTTTTAACCAAATAATATTCACCATAAACACGATAAACAATCGAATCTAGGCAAAAGATAGAGGCAACTTTTTTTTTTTCTAACTTGGAAATATCCTTTCGTGTTTCTAGTACAGTGATCCCTCGGAATTATAATGTACCATCCATGCATAATTTTAATTTGAATATTATACTTGATTTAATCGGTTAAAAATCAAACCTACGATTAGGAATTTTGCGGTATACCCCCACCACCTTAACGACAAAACGACAAGAAAGAAAGAAAGAAAAAACATTGATTTGTGCCAACAACAACAAACAATATTCCACACTAAAAGACAGAAACACACACACAGAAACAAAGAAAAATAAAACTAATTTGTGCCTCTTAGTACCAGCCACGCATCACTGACACAAATTGGCGTCCAGCTCAGCATTTGTTGTGTTGTAGCAATACAACGCTGATCTTCCACTGAAACCATCTGAGTGAAAAACACGGATCTATCTGCAGCACAATAAATAATTATACATACCTAATTAATTAACAAATAATAACAATGAAGTATTTAATAAAATAAAAGACGTTATGTTTTGTGTTATGTGTGACGACACGATTGGTTACATACAAATTTACGTGTTTGCGGTGTCTATCTTGATATATGGTCTGTGGTCTATGCCAAGACTTTAATCAAAAGTGTTGTGCCATAGTAATGTCTATTTATGTAAAAGCGATGCTAAGTTACGGTTTCGAGGTGACTAAATTACCATTAGGTATTTTTTATTTATCTGCCTTTGTGATATTACAGCCTCAAAAGGTTTAAATTGGAACCAATTTGAGAGGGATATGTTATTGTGTAAATTGTGATTGTTTTGCTAACATACATCACGGTGTATGGTGCATAACGGTTGGTTATAATTTTAGAATGAATCGCTTATTTTGATACTTACCAAGTCAATTACAACAGTTCATGTAGTATTTCATTTATTCATATTTTACTATGACAAAATATCACATAGGTCATATACATTGATACTTCTTACACTATATATTTTAAATACCAATTTTACCAATTATACTACAGTCAATGTTTTTAGATGTTTATTAAATAAGTAATAAGTAAATTTTAATCATAAATATTAATGAATATATGTTTGTCGACAAACAAATGATGTTTTTTAACTGAATCTTCCACCGATCGGAAATAGTATTATGTCTATAATAACATAGTTTTTTAATTCTCAACAAATTATTTAACAGTATTTGATTAAAGTGTTAGAAATTACAATACATATAGAAATAATGGGACATATTTTTAGAATATATTTGTCCATTTATAACAAAAATGTTTCGTATAATGTTTCTCAATCTGACTTTATATTCACTGGAAGTACTTATTTTATATTACGTCTACGATACATCATTTTTATAAAGACATACAAACGTACGTCGCAAACTGTATTTAGTTTTAATAATGATACATACATAATTAATTGCTTTAACTATTAGTGGCAATATTATAATGTATGCAACGAATGCTACATTTATTTATTTGTCTAAGAATTATCTTACAAGTAAACACGAGATACATATAAATTACAAGTTAGGAGACTAGTTACTGATATCCAGCCTAAATTGTGTATTTAATAAATAAACCTAACTACTAAAAGTCACGCACAAAAGAAGCATTTTTATTTCATCTTCTCATAATGATTTTATTTTGAAAAATATGAATGCATTGATAACTGATCTATATGGAGCAAATATGTTATATATACATTTATAAAGGTGTAAGACGACAGATTTACTCTATAAATACACGGATTTTTTAAATGTACTTGAAAAAATACAATAAAAGTAAAGTATATCAGCAAAGGTCTATTAGGTCAAACCGCCATCTCTACTACCAAAAGGTTTGGCTAGTAAAAAATGTATTATATACATCTTTGTTATTTTTTGATGTGCAATAAAGTATCAATAAATAAATAAATAAATGCAAAACATAAGGCCAACACTATGATTTTTTTAAAATAAAAATGTTTTGTTTTTACCATGGTACAATAATATCGCAGTATGTTATTATTAGTAACACGAGGGGCGCTTTTGTAATTTACCGTAGGACATCTACGGTATATCGTGCCGTAGAACGCTTTTATAATTTACCGTAGGACATCTACGGTATATCGTGACGTAGAACGCTTTTATAATTTACCGTAGGAGATTTACGGTATATCGTGCCGTAGAACGCTTTTATAATTTACCGTAGGACATCTACGGTATATCGTGCCGTAGAACGCTTTTATAATTTACCGTAGGACATCTACGGTATATCGTGTCGTAGAACGCTTTTATAATTTACCGTAGGACATCTACACATCGTGAACGTTAACGCCATTTTGTGGGATTCGGCTTATGCCGTGGACGTGCACGGCATGCCGTTAACGTTGACGGAAAATCAAAAGCGTCGTCATACAATTCCATGCATTTTGCTTTGCTATTGTGCATGATGGTAAAATTGTGACGTGACGTACCGTGCTAGGATAAACTAAAAAAGCGCCCAAGTCGTTCATAACAAGCTTTTATTTAACTTGTAATGTAGGTATGTCAGGGTGGAATCTTGCAACTTAATTTTAAAGCAGTTATCCTCAACCGATTGAGCTGAAATTTGGCATACCTGTCAAGTTCCGATAACAATACAATATGATGGTGACAGCGAGCTAATCTGATGATGGAGATGGAAGGTGGACAACGGAACTCCTCGATGGATAATAGCAGACTGGCCGTGTTTAGGCTCATTTTGATCAGCACACGGTTACGATCAGTAATTTTATAAAAGCTTGTATTGAAAAATATATGGTTCACAAAAAAGTTAGTTTCTACATGAGTATTTCCACGCCTCGCATTAGCTGATTGTAAAAAATTGTTTGTCGCCATACTCGCGTCACTGCTGATTTGTTTTTTTTCCAGAAATATTAATTTGTAATCTTTGTAATTATTGAGTTACCTATAACAAATCATGACAGCGCATTTAACATACCCAACCTCGCCTGTAACGGCCTTCAAAAAAACCTGGTATATTTAAAAATTCCGTGTATAATTGTGACTACGCATCTACAAGTAATATTTAAGTTAAGTTCAAGTTCACAGCGCTTGTAGATCTAACAGAAACTCTCATGCGCTCTTATACAATTCCTAAACTACCCTATGTTATTTGTCTCACTTTTTAATGTACCTACTCTGAGGCACTGACACTAAAGCACTTAAATCTTTCTGTATTGTTCATTATGTTTCATGATGTTAGTTTAATCATCAGCTTTCAGAAATGATTCCAGCGGGTTCGGGCCTTTCCTCCTAGGATTCGTTGGAGCTTTTGTGGCTTCCGCTGAAAGAGAAGGAGATGTTTATTTTGTGACCAATATTTGAGCATGTATTGTATTGAAGTACCTACCGCTGCGGCCGCGCGTTCTTCGAATATGTTCCTCTGTAGGTTATATTAAATAAATAAAATAAAAATAAATTATAATGCTGGACAGTTCACACAGCATTATTTAGCCCCAAGCTAAGCAGAGCTTGTGTTATGGATACTAGATAACTGATATACTTAATACAATACATTACATAGTTTTTTTTATTATACATAGAAAATACCCAGTACACCTACAGTACAGTATATTGTTGTAGTTACGGAACAATATAACCTACAGAGGAACATATTAAGGACAGGTTACTCAACTTAATTCTAAGACGACTTCCCTCACTTCAATATTACTTAAATAAATCACAGTTGACAGTTGCTTCATCAGCTCAGCGAGAAGTATCTTTGCGTAAATTTGGAGTGAATGATATTTTGTGGCTATATGTACCAAATTTCTTTAGTTAGGCTGAATGGAGGAAGTTTTAAATAAAATTTATCACGCTGCAGTTGTAAGACAAGCAGATTATGAACTTCACTCAGCGAGTTCTTGTTGCACTCGTGCTTTACTAGGTACAAAAAGAAGTTACTTTACGGCTGGTGCAATAATTTATTATTGGTAGGTACGCCTTGTTCCTCTTATTTAGTACAAGTGGTTGGCCGCGGTTTCATCCGCGTTATTCTCCCGAGGGTTCTGTATTTCGGGATAAAAATAGTAAGTATCCTACGTTTTAATCTATGTACCAAGTTTTATCAATATTGGCCCGTTTTGGCTTGAAAGCATCAGAATATGATTATCAACCTTCATTAATTTCCCTTTTTTATGTGTGTACCTACCTAGAGGTACTGAGAAGGGTGCTATTTTGTTTTTAGTTTTTTTACTTCATAATTACCAGTCTAAAGTAGGCGTTGGCCTTGTGGTTGGTACTTACTCGTTTCCGGTCTAGGAATAGACTACTCCCTCTCCTCCCGTGGATGGCGTAAATCCGACTAAGTGATTACACTAGAAGCCCTTCAGACCCACCGTACCCCTGATCGTACCTCTGTTGGTAGGTACCATCGAGTAGCATCCATCTTTGTACGGAACACAAATGCTAAGAGTGGTGATAATAGTAGCGTTTGCCCCATTGCGTTCTATGGGGGAGGCCTCGTCCAGCAGTGGACGTCGATATTGATGATATGACTTACTCGTGGTCCCTTGCGAAGCCTGCGTAACTTCCAAACACGCCATCCACTCTGTAATACTGATTTTCGTGTCGTGGTTCACGTCGCAGTACCGCGGTAGCTTTCTCCCACATCTCTTTAATGGTTCGACGTTGGATATAAGCTGATGATACGCCTTCCATTCCCTTCTTTCTAGAGCCTTGTTTTTGTCCTTGTCTAACATCACGAAGGTCCACGTGGCGGCTTGCTCTTCTTTCGAAGCTCCCCATTTTACCACTTCTCTGAAAACAGTCAATATTGAAGCGGAACCGATATTTAATTACATTTACCACCATTTTATTAAATAAGACTGGTTTTTTGTATAAGATTTGTACTGGCTGCTGGCTTATAAAAGGAATGTGGTATTGCTGGAAGAAAGCGTTAGACGAGTCAGTCGTGGTAAATAACTGGCGGCGGCGATGAGCTCTGATATTCCCACGATTGTATTAAAATAGGCCCATTGAGACTCTGCCTGAAATATATTTGGCGTATATCCATTCAAATGGGCGTTATCATAAGCATTCCGTCGTCTGTTGAAGTGCCCCTAGTGTGTGATAAAACCTATCTGAGAACCTTCCCTGAAGTCATACAAAAAGATAAGATAACATAACATCCAACAGTCACATATATTTAGTAGTTTTTTTTGTATTTAGTAGTAGTAGAGCTTTTTTGTGAAAGAGTTCGCCCGGGGAAGTACTACCACCATACCTATTTCTGCCGCAAAGCAGTAGTGCTCGCATTGCTGTGTTCCGGTTTGAAGGGTAAGGGTGCCGGTGAAATTACAGGCACATGAGACTTTTCATCTTTATGTCTCAGGGTGGCGGGCGCAGTGCAATGCCACATAGGGCGCGTCCTAGGTGGATGTGACCTATGAGGTAATGCACTGTTCATAGGCAGAGGTTACCGCTTAACATCAGGTGGGCCATCTGGTTGTTCCGTCATTCAAGTAGTATAAAAAAAAGGATCCCCTGTTTCGTGAGTATCAGGAACTACGAGTTCCATGGTATCCCAACACCCAGACCCGGAAAAATAATTGCAGATCATGCAAACATTTGTCACACAGCGGGAATCAAACCCGCAACCTCTCGCATCCCAGCGGGCTACTCATCCTCCGCGCTACTGTTGTCGTCAAGAGTTTGCAAAAGAGCTAAGTAATTTGCTATACCTACCTACCTACATTTTATTTCAAGGTTCTAACATACCCAGGTCCAGTGCCATTGGTGGAAGACGTCATCTTAGACACGAGGAAGCTCATCAGATCACGGAGGAAATTCGTCTTCATTGGCTCAGGACAACCTAGTGGACGGCAAACATTCAGTAAATTGGTAAGTTTGCTTTTTATACAGAATATATTACTTGTTTAACTATGCTGAAGCATTAATCGAGAGTCAAGTATGGATTTTCCCATGCTTGAGTCTAGATCTTGATCGAAAAACTTGGAGGCACACTCCTGGAGAGGTCTTATTGGCCCAGCAAAAATACGAGGCATGAAAACTTATACCTTGCCGCTCTAGATTGACACTCTCGTATATTACGTGTTTCGTAAGTTTGTTTATGAACCTAGCAAATCTCCCCCAAATCATTCCATCTATATAACTCGCTCCGATCCGATCCCTGATGGTTCCTTCTGGAATCTATCGAAATCATCGCGCCAAAGCTTTCGCTACCGTCCACCTGAGCTCTTATCAACAATCGCTAACAAGTTTAGTGTTTAAATTGGAAAACTCAACACTTATGGAAGACCTATGGACCTGTTAATGGCTTACCTCTCATGGGACTAGCATGTTGTGGGGCGGCGTCACAGTCAGGCCTCCGATCCTTGACTGACGAGCCGGGGATAGGCTTCCCCGTGTCCTGGTGGACGCACCAGCAGTACCCAGTCGACCTGTAGCACTGTGCCCTCGCATACCGTCCGTCGCCCGTACATTCCGGCACGTATAACGCTGCGTCACCCTCTTTCTGAACAATAGAATACATTAATATATTTAAGGAAGTTATCACGTTCACTATTGTTGCCTGAACAGTCTCCTTTTGATCTCAATGTGCTTAAAATAGAACGAATGACCGCATTGTTCATTGTGCTATGATGAGTGGTTCTGTTTGGTTCAGTTGCAAAGAATATAGTGTACTCGTATTTTAAAAGTGGCTGGCATCTTGCTAACAAGAACGGTGTGCTGGAGATTAAGTGATCGAAATAATAATACTTATTATTATTAATTATTTAAGTGTAGGCACTACTTAGAGTTTATAAACAAGCAGTCAAGAAATAATTCGCGCAAAGATAAGGTGCTCAAAAATGGAGAATATTTAATTGTACATAATACAAATAAGGCACATGTCTACTACTGTAACACCTATTTATTTATTTGTTTTGATCACCAACTAATGAATCACAAGTGTGCAAAAATATAATTCTAAAGTTACTTAAATCTAGTGTTTCTTACCACAACATGCACTTTAAATTAAAAACTAAAATGTACACAACTAGGCAGAATAAATAGGTACAACTAGGGCACGAGGGAAATAATAAATACTTGAGATTGATATTAAATTAACTGGTAGGTAAATATAGGGACAAGAAAGATAGGAAATAGGCAAAGTGAGAAAGAAGAGAGTACAAGAGGCTAACAAAGTGTTTTTTTGCTGAAGAGGTTTTTTGTCGTCATTTTAGGATAGCTTGTTATTTTTTGGATAGCTACGCCTAGCTTTAATAAATATGAGACTATATACGCTCCAAGTAACCAATTGACTATCGAAAATAATAATTGCATATGAAATTAACCTCGGCTCGTTCACTTCCTTTCTCGTCTTTTTTGTGCTATTAGTTAGAAACCACTCCTAGTAATCACTAGGTAGGATGTAAGGTAAAGTGGTGATTCATTTGTAAACAGTTTTGCCGCATACATATTGCTGAGTTTGATTTATTTTGGTGTGCATATCTTGATGTGCAATTATGATTTTTGATAGAACCCTGTATTGTTTTATTCAAAAAAGGGGATTTTCTGGCCTGATTACCCCTTAAAAATCTTTTAATTCGCTTATAAAAATGCAATCGCTTAAAATGTGTCTTTGGACACTGAACTTTAATGAAACTTCTAAACAACTAACTTTAACTTCTAGCAACAACTTTATTTAGTATAATTAATATGGTGAACAAATAAACACGTTTGCTCGATTTACCACAAGTTGAAGAATTCGCAGTTATGCAGTTTACCTTAGGTTACTAGAGTTCGCAAGTGAAAAGTTATCAAATTGTTGTTGAAAAAATAATCATTTTGTAAATGTACTTGTAGGTACCTGTTCATCCAAAACAGCCTGTCTGTCGGTCAAGCAGTCGTTGGCTTCGTCCTCCCGCCGGCTCTCCAAGTCGGATCCGTCTGGCGCGAAGGAGTTCCTCACGATGCCAGGCAGCACTGGGCAGAAAACATTTCGATGGTTATACAACACCTATAAAGTAAAAGGCATTAAGGTATCTGTTATTTTGGCAGTGGTTTCGGCAACCTAATTTCAGGAAACTGGAGAACTAGAGACATGAGATAATTTACGTGCCCTAAATACCAATTGGCAATTACTAATACCCAGCCCACCATTAAAACACCAATCTTCACGTCATCATCATCATCGTCATAGTCATCAACCTCATGTAGAAGTCCACTGCTTGACACAGGCCTTCCCCTTATGATGCCACGACGAATGGTATAGAGCCACCTCCATCTCCCGACTTCCTGCTACCTTCATAATGTCCTTGGTCCATCTAGAGGAGGGCGTTCACTGAATCGTCCAGTTCGTGGTCGCCACTCGAGAAACTTTATCTCGCAACGGTTGTCAGTTTTCCGAGCTATATGACTTGCCACTTCAACTTGCTAAATCATGAGGGATATGTAGGTTGATCATGGTTCTTCTACGAATCTTCACGTAGCTGGCTGAAATACTTATTGCGCACCGATTGGTCGTTGATGGTCTCGAAATTAAGTCATTGGAATCATGCATTTCCTACTGCTGAGACAATCCTAGCTATTAGGCCAAGTCACTGATTTCCAGCTGATTTATAGCGCTGGCCATGATATGGGTGTGCACTGACATAGTTAGGTATGTAAGACAGCATTTTCCTGTTGAAATTCTAGAACTTTAAGTATAGTTACCTGATGCGCCAGGGTCAGGCGGTGGTTCCTCCTCGTTATAGTCAGGTTCGACATCCGGTCCGCTGTCCTCGTCTGCGTTCAACGACATGAAGAAACGGAGAAAGACTATATATTATTATTATGTTTGCACACACATTTGCATTTTTGCTGGCAGCAGTTTGAATCCTTATAGTTCAGACAGGACTGGAAGCTATCACTGACCTCACGGGCCTAGAAACCCAGAAAGCAGCAGATGTGCAGATGTGGTAGAACTATTACATCTTCCAACTGAGATACGATCGCATATCACCGAGCAATTGAAACTTCTCTGATATTCCGGGCACTCTAGACAGTTTCTTACTTCCCTGAGCATTGTCAAATCGTGAAGTCAAGTCGCCACAAGTGCTCGATAGTAAGGCTGGATTTAGTGGGCGATGGATAGTGTGCGCTAACGTCAGTTGAGCGTAGCATTGCTAGGTCGCGCTGACGAGGACCGTCGGTCAAGCTCGACGGCCCGTACTGTAAGCGCGTAGCAATTCATCAGGGTTGCACTTTTGTAGTCTTGCGTATGCTTTCATTGATATAGCTTCGCCCGACTGGCGTTAGCGCTCTCCGTTGGCGCTACCAAGCCACTGAAACCTACTTGTTACCTACACTAAAGTGTGCAAGGACAGCTTCCGATATTTCTCTAAAATACGTTTACTTTGCCTTATCACGAATGGCGTCGATGGCAGTTTGGTATAGGCATCCATGTGTAGTGAAGCCACCATAAACCAGGTCAATTATTGTCATGTATAAAGGTGCTCACAGTCCGGTGCAGGCGGCTCGGGGTTGGCCAGCAGACACTCTATCCATTCAGCGCGCGCGATTGCTCCGTCGCCGTCGCCATCACAGCCGCGGGCCCAGGCGCGTGCGCACCGCTTCGGCTTCACCACCTGGAGTTAAGAGAACAAAAATGAAATTGGTAAAATTGTATAATGATGACGGATTTACTTAGTAATAGTTTCTGGGATAAATGCAGGTAGTTTCGGTAGTTTTAGAGTTTGGAATGAACTTTTGGTTGACTTTTGTATTATTATTTATTTTTGAATTTTAAACTTATTTTCTTATTATATTAGCAATATAATTGTGATACTTATATAATAAGAATTAATATTATTGTTATGATATTTTTTTTATTTTTTTGTTTTTGTAATGGCGAAAATGTATGTATATTACATATGTTATTTGACTTGCAAGTGTGACAAACAATGTTATGAGGTCAAATAAATGAATATGAATATAATATAACTTATAAAATTCAGATTCAAATAACCTGCCTATTAAAAGTATTAAATTTCCGAAGCATAAAAAAAATACCAATAAAAGACTTATTATTTAAGGATGTAATGCAGTCCAACAATGCCACCAACTAAACTTAAAAATTACGGCCCCTTCTCTCCTCTGAGATTCGGGTAGGTACCTACTGCAAACTTTTACATAACGCTGAAACGCACTCAACTGAAAGTAAAAGTAGAGACAGGTAAAAGTCCTTGATCTGCTCAGTAGATAAGCTCGAACTTCTGCTGTGAATCGCTGTTTCTACCTGGTTATTACCTATACCTACCATCTGCTGTTAGGTAGGTTACTATCCTCGAACCCTAGTCCGTAGTAGCCCGTATCCTAATGCGGGTTTCCCAAAGCTGGCTTTTATGATCGATATGTTATACGCAGAGCTTCCACAGGTCCTTTCCTTCAACTAACCTTCTTAATCAGCCTCCTTAGTCCTCGATACTCCGATTTCTGCAGCGATTCGCTCCTGTCTCGGTCCAGCTCCCGAAACTTCCAGTTGGCCACATTCCTGGGCTCAAGTTTGCCTCCACCCGTCTCCGACCGCGCCCTCTCGTACTCGTCAGTGAATATTTTGATTAGGTTCCCATTAAACTGAACCCGATCCAGGCGAGTACAGCCTGAAAAAAAACATTTTCACAATAAAAAAAAAATAAGTAAGGTACATAATAAAAATCTGTCAAAAGTTTAGCAATGTTTATAGTATTTTCACCCCTAACGTCAAACCGTGAGTCTTCAATCTTATATCATCATTCATCATCATCATCATCATCATCAGCCTACAGAAGTCCACTGACGGACATAGGCCTCCCCCGTAGAATGCCACGACGAAAGGTCTTGAGCGGCCTCCATTCACCGCCTTCCTGCGATCTCTATAATGTCTTTGCTCCACCGAAAGGGGCGCATTATTCTTTTGCGCCGTCTGGTTTTTAGGGGGTTAGTCATCATAAGCTTTTAAACGTCCACTGCTGGACGAGGCCTCCTCATTGAATGCAAAAAAGGGATTTGCAATAATCATCACGCTTGGCAGGCGGATTGGTGATCGCAGTATTTGTGTACTCAGGTGGATGCTGCATCCCTTCTCCAGTAGTAATCTCTTAGTTGGCTTTTATTATATCCACGGGAGGAGACGGAGGGGGTTTTTTACGAGACTGGACACACCACAGTCTCTTAATAACTGTAAAACTTAATAATTAAACTAAGGTTGTACAAATTGCAACTGCTAGAGACTGCAACCCCTAGAACTTTTAACAAACGAGCAGTGGTTTTAAAAGTCGAATGAAATAGGTTTCTGTTGTAATGTTTCTTAAATCGCGTACAGATTAAACCAAAATAATAAATAACAAAAGAATTCCACAAATAATAATTCCAGTCCATCTCTTGGTTGTCTGGCAGATATTGTTTATAGCGATAAGACCGCCCATTGTACTTCCGTGATTAGTTTAGATATCAATTTTTTAAATAGCTTATTTTCTGTGTTGTACAATAAAGTTTTTTCTATCTATCTAAACGGACTAAAATTCTAACTTACGCATTGCAAACAGATATGGCTGCAAAATTACAATCGTAGATTAGATTTTTACCTTCGACTAAAAAGAGGGGTGTTATAAGTTTAGAGGACATAGTGTGTATGTCTGTGTATATATGTACCACAAAATAAATAAATAAATAATGCTGTACAGCGGGGTAACCATGAGCTCTTATAGCGATTCAGTTCAAAAACTATTCAGTACAAAATATCGGCTCCGTGATGTCAGCAAGTGTATTTAAAGAAACAATCGCAGAGGGTCTATGGACTTCTGCAATTCAAGTTATTGAACGATGAGGAACGTCAACGACGAACCGATATTTTCAACTGAATAGTTTTTGAACTGAATCGCTATAAGAGCTCATGGTTACCCCCCTGTTCACACAACATTATCTAGCCCCAAGCTACGCATCAGAGCACTAGAGGTAGGTACTAGAAAACTGATATACTTAATACAATACATTACATAGATAGATATTTTTTATTATGCATAGAAAATACCCAGAACACCTTGAAAAAATATCTGCAGATCGTACGAATATTTTGTTCCGAGGCGGGAATCAAACCCGCAACCTCCTGCGTCGCAGGCGAACCTTCGCCCGCCGCGCCACAGAGGTCGTCAAAATAGACACCGCTTTACGTACTTTAGTGTCTGTGTGCATATTTCTTTGTAGCCAGGTAGCTGCGCAACAGGTGCTCTGATTTAAATGCTGTTTTTTAGTATGAAAGATGTTGTTTGCGAGATGGTTATTTGCTATGATTAGTAAAAATTGGTGCAGCCGTTTCCAGTATCATCAGCTAGCAATATGTTTATTGAAGGGAGCTTGCATTTATGCATCTAACCTTCAATTTGAGCTCATAATGTGAATTTTCGACGTTATCAGGCTCCAGGGTCTGATGATGACCAGCGTGGATGAACATGATCTAACTTCTAAAGCGGAATCTTCAAGTCTGAGCTCAAACATAAAATAAAGATGTCATGACTTATCACTCGCAGACTCCAGGGTCTGATGATGACCAGCACACGATGAATAGGATCTAGGGTGCTATAGGTGCTCCGATTTCATTGTGGTTTTATTGGTATGATAACTGGTGTTAAAACTATAGAATTGAAACTATCGTGGTTGGGAATCATATTAAAAGATAAACGGCTAATTATATAACGATATTCATATTAAGATAACGTTAGCAAAGTGACGAAAAATAGTGGTAATTAGGCGTTTATATTTTAATACGGTGTTAAAACACTGAAAATAGTCGGGGACTTACTTATATTTTTTCATGAAATTAACTAGTGGGTATAATATTCAGATTAATCATATGCATGGGTATACTACGCTATAATTCTACGTTATAATTAATCAAAAACCCCGGAAAATATTATGTCGAATGCAAAATAATTACACCTCTATACTAGATTCAAATGTTTCTCAATATGGTGACAATAATTGGGTATGAAAAAATGAAAGCGAAGATTTGCTTTGATTTTGCAAAGGTTTTGTAAAATTATCTATATTTTACGAGATGCCTTTTTAGAGCGGCGCGGCTTTTCCTTCGACGACACGGATTTTATTTATCTAACGTAATGGTTTTTGTAAAGTTTTGCTGTCGTTTTGATTCTTTCAAGAGGTTCTAGAGTTATCCCATTCAACAAACAAGGGCAAAAAATTTAAAAGAATCCTAGCAAAAAGTACCTAATATTATTTTTAAATGGCGTGGTTTTAGTGGCATCGTTTACTAGGTAGTCTTTTATTTTAAATTAGAAAAATCGTCATTAAGTTCTGTCTTATATCCTGTGGTTTCAATTCAATATAATTTTGTATCTTACTTTTTTTATTTCGCTGACCGCGAACTGAGGATCGCCGCCGCGTGTGGGATTTACCTGCAATCAATTTAAAATGAAATTTATGTTTTAGCCGAAAATCAATGACGCTGTTCGTTTACGAAGACTAAATTAAAATATCAAGGCAATTACAACATCAAACAACCATTTTGTTGCAACTTTTAGGAAACTAAATCTGGAATCAGACAAACAATATTGTTGTTTTTGAGGTGCCGGCAAAATCCTAATCTGTTAAATCAAACTGCAGGTCCACCTGCAGTTTACCTCTCATTATCACCTCTTATAATGAGCGCTTTGAAAAATGTATAATAACATGCAGGTACAGTTTAGTAATACGTATAGTTTATTTTAAACGGTTGGGTCTATATGTGTGATAGAGGCCTATGCTTGTGTTCGTGAAGAGAATATCGTAGTGATTTATTGCTTTCATGCATGTGTTGGTCTCGCAGCACAACATGGGGGATACGGGCCCGGCCCGACCACCTAACCGGTCCCGGTAACCAACCAGTGATGTAGATCATTAGCCCATTCCAAAACCGGTAGGTAACGAATCATGCAGCCATTCTAATTGTTATTAATATTGGATTCGTTTGAAACCAATGTGTTTGGAACTGCTTAATCGATGGCTCGACAATAAACTTGCTTTAATGATGCGAAGATCTGGCGCCGGCAGATATCCAGATAAAATAACGAGACGCTTACTTGAAATGTTGCAGTTTTTTTCTACCAACTTCTATTTGAGCTACTGATATTACATTGTTCAAAGCTATTATTATTATCTTTACATATATTCACAAAATAAATAATTTCCGATTTACAGTTGCTCAGGAAAACCATTATTAAAAGACCTTATCTTTTGGTGTTCTTAATTATTTGTTTTCTGAAATCCACTTACCACGTTTAAGGCCGCTCTTTCTAAAGAGCTTCGAAAAAAGCGCGAAGTTGTAACCAATCTGAAATCTGACTCGATACAAATATATATTTGTATCGAGTCAGATTTAATATAAAACCCATCACTATTAAACTCGAGAATCCGTGGACTAAGAAAGAAAAAATAAATAGGTTGTGTGAAGCAGGATCGGGTTTGGTTGCTTGCGTAGACACCTCGGCGCCCGACCCAAATACAAAACCTTCGTCAAACCGAGATATATATCTTTTATAGGCATAAAGGAAAAACCCATTCAAAGGGCAATCGACAGAAACAATAATAAATTATATTTAATGTTCGTAGAAGCTAGGTACAAGATTGGATGATAATAATTTACAATAAGTAATCTGGTGCAGCCTAAGAAACATATAAAACATTACACAAAAGTCAAACAAAACTTCGTAATAGATGGTCGAATACACAGGTATGAATGTCAAACAGACAAAGTACGATTATGAATAATATGCTTAGTTAAATATCTAGGTCTAACAGTGTTTTAGATTGAATATTTATTATGAGGAATATCTTATGCCTCACGAATGATGAGCAAGACGGTTTTGTGTGATTATTTAATTAGCTCTTTCACACATGCATCCAACTACACGAATACGGGTAGCCTAGAGGAGTCTTTACAAGCAAAATCAACACGCTTATGCTGCTCTACCGAGTACTACTTCTCTAGATTCCTACATTTAGGCATAATATTCGTAAAATTTCGAGTGTAGCCCTACCAGCGTTCTTGTCTTCCGTCTATAGCACTTGTTTTTTGGTTAACTCTTCTGTTCAAAAAGGAATCCGTCCAACAAGGACTCTGGTGAAAAAGGCCTTTATCTTTCTCTTGTGGTTCTTTCTGGCAACATTCTCAAAATTTATTAATTAGACGAGGCTCGAAATGCTTGGCATACCTACCTAGAGCTTGCCCCGATACTGCTCCCCTTACTGCATGATACTGCAAGTTCCGATGACAATACAATAATTATGGTGAAAGTGAGCTGGATGATGGAGACGGTAACTTCGGCCTCCATCATCAGGTCAGCTCAACGGAACTCCTCGATGGATAGACTAGCCGTGTTTAGGCTCATTTTGATTTTGAATTTGGCACACATATAGAGATGATAAGTTTTTGTTGAAAATATATTTTATCTTATTTGATATTTTATCTTAGTAACGTGCTATCTTTATATGTATGCCGGCCTGTCCCATGGCGCGCGCAGTGCCAGTAATATTATTGATAGTGCGATGCCACGTAGGGTAACGTGACGAGTTCTTAGAAGAGGTATATTGCAGTTGCGATGGACAGCGAATAGAGCTGCGGGTTGATCTGCTAATGCCAGGTAACAACTAGGTTTAGATCCTATTAGCCGTGTTCTATATAAGAAGCCAATTACTTACCGAAAATTTGTTTCATTGTCTAATGCTTTGTTAACGACTTCATTAAAGCTGGCTACAGCCAGGTAGGCACCGCATCTAAATACAAAACATCAAAGACGCGAACGCAGAAACCGACAACACTTCTCAAAATAATGATGTCTGGAGCATTTTTTCTATCATCTTATGGCCAAGACGGGTTCTCTGTGCCTTTGACAGACAAAAAAAGTGGACTCCATTGTGCTTCGGCGTCGAGCAGTCTGACGTGGACCGCTGTTTCTTAGAAAATCACTTAAAGCCGCCTCGGCTTTAGAAGTAAACTCACGGTAGGTGTGTGATTTGGATTGATTCGAAAAACGAAAGCTATTAACAAACAGCGCTCCTACAACTTTACGGATTTTTAAATATAGCAATGCGAATAATTTTTGCTCGCAGAAACTAGTCAAGAAAATAACCAAACGGTCAGAATAGACCGTGTAGGTGGAGTATAAGTAGAAATGTAAAATAAATAAGCAGTTTGTAGCAGATTCGTTCAGACGCAACCAGGTCAGTTTAAGTGGCAATAAATACTTAATTGGCAGCGCGTCCAGGCGCCATGCGTTTGTAATGGTAGAGACTGGAATTAGTAATTGACAAATGCATGCTGCGACCGGCGTAATGAAGTTATGGACATAAATCAAGTATCAGCCAGCGAGTGTCATCGCCGCGACCGCCCGCTGCTGGCGACAGTGTAGGTATTCAATTACTCGATGTGTGCATTCGCTGATAATTTCTCACTTAGTCACCGAGTAATGCAGCTTGCGCCTCTCTAAATTGGTTTATTAATAGGAGACATTAAATTAATGGCCCGCAACCACCATTCACCATTTTCCACGACGCTTAACGATCAGCGTGCGTTCTCGACCATGTTGCTAGTTACTTGACTTTTCTCTTTGTTACAAGAAATACCCATAAGTTCTGTCCTTGCATTTGATTCTGCCTGTGGTACCTACCTAATGAGTCGATCCTATTAGAAATACTATAGTAATTAACATTTAATATTAACTGGCTTGTTGTGTTTCATATTCCTACCTATACTTACGGTCAGGTTTCATACGCCCAACTCATTATGAATGTGAGAAGAGATATGAATGCTTCTATGGTAAATAAGTCGCTTATTAGTTAGGGAATTTTTGCAGTTATCAACATGGGTCAGATATTTTAATGAGTGCCTATTTTGTTTATATAAAGCACTACGATATAAAGTTAAAGAAAAGTGGAAGAAATAACCTAAAGTCTAAATGATATCTAGTGAAAACCGCATCTAAATCCGTTGCGTAGTTTAGAAGAACTAAGGTGACAAATAGGCCAGTCATATCGTACAAATAAAACGCTGAAATTGCAATAGTTGCGGTAAACTTGCTTTTTTGGTATGTTGTTTGATAGCATTTATCCAGATTTGCAGCACTTTAAAATGAGTGAGTGCACAAAACTAAAAAAAGTGAAAAAAAAAACGGTTTTCCGGCAATAACTCAGCGCGCTTACATGTTAAAGTTCTGCAAATCTGGATAAATATTATCTAGGTGGACCCAAACAACATACCAAAAAAGCAAGCAAATTGCAATTGTAACATAACTGGCCTAAAACTGACAGAGGTGGGATAAGGACTTTTATTTGTTTAATACTGCGTATTGTTTCCTTCTCTTCTTTCTAGTTTAAAAGAAAAGGAGCGTTCAATGCTAAGCATATAAGGTTCTATCACAAAGCAAGAATGAAAGCGATTGCAGTAGCGACGTTACGTTTGAATAAGTCGATCGGTAAACAATGAGCAAATCGTACTAAAAGCATTCATTGTATTCACAGAAACCACATGACTAAGTGAAGCCTACTTATATGTATTTTATTGCATTTAGATCGGCTAGTCTTCGGGTTTTGTTAAACATAAATAGTCAGACATTAAAATGAGTCAGTTTATCGAATTAATTCCGATAACCAGATTAACATTTTTTTATGGAATTAAGTGCAGAATCAAGACAACTCAGGTCTGGCTATTGACTCACGCATGCTAAGTTTTTACCTGAGTTTATTTTTATAACAAAAATCGTTGTTTTTTTGTTCTGACTTGTGCTGCGAGCCCATGATCTGCTCAGTTTGATAGGATTTCCGGTACGTGAATACCTAGGTGAGATAGAGGTAGGAACTTTTATGTTTAGGGTCAAAGAGTTTTGAAACATGCGAGGAGTAAGCTTGATGGGCATAAGTATAACCCTGGGCATGCGAGCTGCAAGGTTTAGAAACTGCTTCTCCTTTTCCTCAAGAAGGTCTTTTTTTGCGTCTCTAAATGGTCAAAGTTAAGATGTTTGGATTTTTAAATGTCCCTGAATTTTTTATCTTAACGTCTTTTTAAATTTGTTTATAAAGGTAAAGAAAAAAGGTAACCTAAGCCTGTATTCGCAAGTTCTCAGATCAGGGCGAACAACTCGTTAGTAAGTAGGTAATATAATAGTATGGCAGCAAATCTAAATATTGGCAAGCAAGTGGATCGAACGAAACTCAGTACCTACAACAGCCGATGCCGCCTGTATTTCAATGAGACCGAACTGAATGAGCACACCAATATATATTTTGATCGGATTACGTATTTGTATTGATTGGCGGTTTCTTTAAACGAGCAGTCGCTTTATGAAATTGTGTTTCGTGATAAGAATCGCTCTTTTAAATGAGATGTAGATTACATGCTATTTGGGAGAGGTCAGCTGAAGGTGCACTGGTCGAGGAAGTCTGCGATTAGGCGAATAACGGGCGATGTCCTGCGTAGGTCGACCCTTTGTCTGATCTCGTATTCATAGCTATATTGTAAATAAAATAGCATTTAAGAGGCTGTCAAGAGTTAAATAGACTTCTATTAAAGGTATTTATAGAAAAAACTACACAGTTTAAGATAACAATAAAAATATAATCTTCACCATATTTCCAAGGGCATGATAGAACCCAAAACACAATTTCGATAAAATTTATCGATAACAAAAACTAACAATGCTATAAAATGCACTTATAACATAAATATCTCTATTACCTATCAATGTAAATTGATAAAATTAATAAGAGTAACAAATAATATTATTTTGGAGGGCATAGTAGATTTATATTTTCGATAACGCAGCAAATATTTGTTTAAATACTGTTTTTCGTGGTTTTTGTTCACTTTTCGTAGCACGAGCGCGTTTTTCTCACTTTCTGAACTTACCTGAACTTTACTGAATTAGATAGTGTTGGAATTTGGCTGTTATCTGCCTCTTAAAGCTCAAAAAAATTAAATCTTTAAAATTATATCCACGTAGTACTTCGCGCCGCGTGCCGTACCGCCCGCACTGCCAAGTCGATGTCCTTATTGCTCGCTCGTTAAAACAGTTTATGAGTTCAACTGCGGTTTCAATTTAATTGTATTATTTGTGGTCTAGTCATTTTATTGTAGTTGGATCGATTCATGTGTGGAGATGTTTAGCTAAAGTACCACCTCATCCTACTCCGTCTAACTTCAGTTCTAAGCTTCAGTGGAAGTAGCTATACCCCCCGGGATCAATACTTAACTAATCTACAGTTGTCAATTCGATAATAGGCGAATAGGCACCTGCTTAGTAAACCAGCGGTGATTGTTGCCTTCCGCGCCACCGGGCCCCTGCCCGTGACCCTTGTTACTCTTGCACTAGGCACTTATTACAAGGCGGGTGCACGTAGGTACCTATTAAATATCCTATGCATTAGGAGATAGAAACACTACACTAAATCTATATACAATGATAGCTCGCGCATTCCATGCAATGAGAAAGTGTATCTGCCTTGTCTGTGGTTGGCGGTTCCTTCGAAGCAAATCTAAAGAGCCTTGTACACGGTGGGCTATAGTTGGGAATTGGGAAGTTTACACGACCAGTGGCTGCACTGTCGACGCACACGCACGTGAACAAAGCGCTCAGCCAACTTGTGAACGCACTTAGCGCATTGACGCTAAGATCGTTTGATGTCCTTTGCTGGCTAGCTGGGCCCAGCTTGTTATGCTAGCCTGTAAAGGCCTCATAAAGTCTTCGAACTGGGTAAGTGAGGTGGGTGAGCGTTTCGACCGAGACATAATACTCGTAAATCACTCTTTAACGCATCAATAAATAAATCGAGTACTTACCTACCTATAATAAGATGGTAATTTAAGCATTATGTCTCATAGAAACAACAATAAATGTTCATGCAGCGCATATCTCCACGTATCTAAATGCTCGCAAGCATTCGTATAAGTAGTACATACATACATTATTTATAAATCTATCATCAGTGCGTTCTGGACTCGATCTTTGGATAGAATAAACAATTGAAATATTTTCAAGTGAAAGATATTGAGCAAATCTCGGCGCCCGCCGCCGCCTGTGTTCATGGAATAGCTTGCAAAATAATAGTTTTTAATTATATACCTATTTTTTCAATTTATGTAAATATTGCCTTCCAGATGTTAAAGCGAATAATATACCTACAATGTGATTCTCGGTAATTTCATGTTCCTGCTAGTAAATACAGATTGTAGTCGGGCGGTCTCTACTGGTTTCATGTTCCTGCTAGTAAATACAGATTGTAGTCGGGCGGTCTCTACTGGTTTCTCGGAAATATTAGAATCGAGGAAACGAGAAGCCCCTTATACAGTATACACATCACATTTTTTTTATAACTAGCTCTAAAGTTACTGTATTTTTAAAATGTTGTATATTATACCAGTTATAGTTGTATTATTATGTATGCAAATAAAGTATTGTCATAAGTCATCGATCAGTAGCTACTCTAAAAAGGGGTTCTATTGTTATCATAAACATTGGTTTCGTCTGGATCTGTTTATGAAGCGCGTCTAGAGTATTTACAATTTTCTAAACAACACGGCTTTCGTAGAGCAAGTGTTTCAAATCAGTTATCATAACAAATGATAAACCATTTAGGAGTGCTTCATTTATTAAGGTGTATGCAGCAGCTGATTGGTCTTATTTGGAGGCTTTCTACTCATGCAGAAGTCAATGTTATGTGCTAAAAAAATTTTAACTCATTGACCTTTTATCTGTAAAAATATGGTACAAAAATAATGTACCTGTTCATTAACAATGTCAAAAAACACAAAGTGCAGCTGTTTTCGACTGAACTTTTAATTCAACTTCTAAACGACTTAGACTTTTGTACTTTTTCTTTTACCTAAAAGTCGCAAAGACTTTATCATCAAGTTGATTCTGTTGAAGTTGGTACCGTATGATTCTGGAATGCGACGGGTTTTCACGTGGCAAATAATTGTTTTTCTTGATTTTCTAACTTACCTGAACATAGTGAATTAGAAAGTGACGGAATTTGGCAGTTGTATGCGCCTTAACCCCGACATAATTGAGCTGTTATGCCTATAGAGTGAGAGTTTATGTGTTATGCGTGTGTGAGTTGTGTGTGCAAACGAATGTTCCCATTTATCTACAAAACTGTTTGAGCGATTTAGGTACGGTTTTCATTATATGAAATGTGGTGTTTGCGAGATGCTTCTTAGCTATGTTTAGTGGAAATTGGCAGCCATTTTCATTCCAGAATCATCAGCTCGCAAAAATGTTTGTGGAAGACTATTGGAAGGAATGACGGCTGATACCGCGTTCCAAAGAATTTAGTATTCTAAGCCACGTTCTATTTTTTGCCGTGGCGACATCTAGTCGTGAATAGTATAATTAGCTTCAGGACTCTACATTATGCGTGCAAGGAATTACATAAGGGTTCCTTTGTCCATTTTTTTATTTAACTTCATCAGTTAGTTTGTTGTATGTTTAGGGCACATCTTGGAACTTGTTCTGATGGTAATACAGTTATGGTGACAGCGAGCTGATCTGATGATGGAGACCGAAGGTGCACAACGAAACTCCTCGATGATTAATAGTAGCCTGGCAGTATTTTAATCAGCTCACGGTTCCGATCACTCATTTAGTAAAAGTTTATTTGAAACAGATATTTTCCAACAAAACTTATTCCAATTTCAATGGATCACTGAAAATACTTATAGATAGGGAGCTGGCGAGCAAAATTTCGGTATAATCAGCACACATGGCAGACGTTATTAATAGTGATAATTATACCCTAAGAAACATCAAGGACCTCGTCTGCCACCATGGTAGCGCTGCGTTGTAAATTTACCACATTTCAAAAATGTAAAAAAAAGGTGGTGCTATATTATGCGCACATGCCTCTGGGGCTAATGATTACAGTCATCTTGGAAACACAAAGAATCGAAGAGGCAGACATCCAGGGCTCTGACTTTTGTAGTATTCAATTCTTTAACTTATTTTTATGATTTATTAAACTGTATATGAAGTGCACACTTGGCAGATTTGAATTGTTCGATTAAAAACATCGAGCAACGCAGGCCTTAAAAACAATGAGAAGGACCACGGAAAAATAGTCTGCCAGCATGTTGCCTCTGCGTTGTCTATTGACAGTGCTACAAAAATATAAAAAAAAAATGGTTTGCTATATTATGCGCACATGTCTGCCTCTTAGACTGATGTTTGAATTTCTTATGAAAACCAAGAAAATCGATGAGGCAGACGTTCAGGCCTCTGATATTCCAAAGGCAGACCATTCGTTTTTTTTTTCAACCCGACTCTCGCGCCATACCAAGCAGGTATAAAATATATGTGCACAGAGAAATAAAACGACTTATGGACTATTTTTTTTTTTACATTTTTACTACTCCGTCCCATGATAACGCAGAGCCCTGAACGTCTGCCTCTTCAATTTTATTTGTTTCCAAGATGATTGTGAACATGAACTCCAGAGGCATACATGTGCAAATGATTTAATACCCCGATTTTTTTAAGCAACTTCAATCCGCTGTAACGCGAAAACGCAGCGACATAGGATCTTAATTGTTGGACCAAATCATTCGTAATGATTTAAACTGCAATCCACCTCGACGTGAAACGTGTGCAAATCATACCCCGAAATGCTCGCCAGCTCCCTATCTATTAGTCAGGGGCATTGACATCAAAGTAAATGGACTTCGGGCCAGCGATCAAAAAGTGTCCTTAGCAAAATATAGACAAAACGCATAAAGAGAGACTATTATGACATAAGTTTTATCAGTCCATTGCTGCTTGATTGTTGATCACATTTGTTGGACTAGAGTGTGAACCGGTAGACCGCGACCACGTGAACCCATGGGATGACGGATTCCCATCTCAGGACCTTCAAGAGTGGTCGCGGTCGGTGATCATGAAGAAGGACCTTATAAATGGTCAGCAAGCGAATAGTAAAGTATTGTACGTTATGTACAGACGTCATTTTTTTTAAATGGTACCAAGCCATGGTGATTGAAATTCTATAATCCGAGCAAATATTTAATCTTATTCCGGAATCACATCCTATGTGCAGCGCAATCCATCCGTGAGCAACTCTCAAACGACTATCACCACTGCTGACGGTTGCAGTGGCTCATCATCTTCACCAGACGTCCACTATTGGACAAAGCATTCCAATCCCTAGAGGGATTAGATGCAATATCCTATAAATAGATTCAATAGATTGCATTATCCTAATCACCACGCTTGGCAGGCGGTTTGGTGATAGCCGTATTGGTGTTGAATACTCGTGGATGCTGTTTTCTATCCCCGCGTGTGTATTCCCTTATTTCATCCACAGGAGGAGATGTGGTATTTTGCGCTCTCTAGTGCAAGTGGATGTTCCAAACATTACCTTTTTTGGAAATCTAAGAACTAACTAGGCACTTAGCAAACATGTTTTGGTCAAAAGGTCAGTCGTCAACGTAGAGGACAAGAAAAATGTATTAGCTGTAGTGAAGCAACTCACCGGTCCTATTACAGTCCGGTCTGCCATTCGTAGCCGCAGTATCAGGTAGTGGCTTGCCATCTGGCGTGACGCACCAGCAGCCCGAGGTTTTGCCACCAGCAGCACACTGCACTGCCGCATACGTGCCGTCGTTGCGGCACCGCGGAATGTACGTTGACTGCTTGCCGTTCCTATCGTTCAACGCGTACTGCAATGACGCCTGGCAAGATGTCTGATCTTCTGTGGAAAAAATCTAACATTTACAATGAACTAAGGTATTGTAATTGGATTCATTGAAGTAAGAGCACCTGCATCGTCTGGTTTGTGGTCGTCACTGGAAAACCGTGTTCCCCAGAGGTTTTTAGTTTTGCTAGCTCAAATCAAATTTTTCGCTCTAGGAAAAATATTTTCAATTGCGGTCGAGTGAAAAGTCTTCTCTTTTAGCGGGAAACTTTTAGCGGTTTTTTTTCAGAGTCTGAAATTGATTTTGATTTTGAGCATTTTTTAAAACGTATGATGGAATAAGCAGGTAGCCCAGTTAAGCAGTAACCTCTGCCTTTAACAATGCATTACCGTACCTGGGACGCGCCGTATGTGGCATTGTACTGCGCCCGCTACCCTGAGACATAAAGCTGAAAAGTCTCATGTGCCTGTAATTTCACCAGCACCCTTGAAACCGGAACACAGCAATGCGAACACTACTGTTTTGCAGCAGAAATAGGTGTGGTGAAAGTACATCCCCGGATGAAACCTTTCTCACAAAACTCTTCTACTACTAAACATAACATAGTTATGGGTTATGGGTTTAGTTACAACTCAAAAACTCGATGTCATGAAAAGAGACATCGCGAGACGGACTCTCCTGGATCTTTCAACATCATCGGTCACTAGGTCCTTTTCAGGATCATAATACCTCAGCTGGTCCTAACCTTACCCTCCAAGCAAGTGAGAACCGGTGACACGAAGTGTTAGTAGAAGTATGTATTGGGAAACTGTATGCTGTATTTGCTATTTATTTTTAGTACTGAATTAGCCTATCAGATACTAGAGTAAGTATCAGCACTCCGACAAACGATATCTATACGAGTACCTCGCAAAACCGATAACCGCTGCGGAATAAAGGTCCGGTATTGGCGACCACGAACCGGAGGATGCAACGTATACTTTGCAAACCTTGACTGTTGTAGATGGCCACCCACTCTATAGACCATGCATCATGATTTTTTTGGTTGGGCCTTTTCGTTGCCATCAGCGAGGTCGTTTACCAGCTGATGATGATAAAGACTTAACTCATTTAGGTACTCATTGCATAAATGACGTTCGCTAACAGCGCATTGCTTTGATCGTACTGTTGTGTTTTCCTGTTAGAACACTTACCGTTACAGGCACCCTTCCTAGCGATCGCTACGTGATCCCCGGAGCACTGGATCTTTATCAGGTGGCACCGTGATGGATAGGTGCGCCCGTCCGTTCCACAAACCGGACGCTTGCCGCTCGTGGGGTTGGATTCACATGCGGCCAGGCGCGTGGTACACGCCTCACTGTCTGAGGAGCTGAACTGGAAATAACATTAGTGCTGTGAGTTAATAATTCAATGGGAAAGATCTGTCTTATTATTAAGGTTTAACAACAGTCAAGGTTTGCACAGTAGACGCTGCATCCTCCGGTTCGTGGTTGCCAATACAGGACCTTTATTCCGCTGCGGTTATCGGTTCTGCGTAGTATAGGTATGGTTTGTTGAAGTGCTGATACTTTCTCTACTATTTGATAGGCTGATACAGTACTAAAAATAAATAGGAAATACAGCATACAGTTTTCCAATCCATACTTCTACTAACACTTCGAGTCACCGGTTCTCACTTGGTTGGAGAGTAAGGATAGGACCAGGTATGATGACCTGAAAAGGACCTAGTGACCGATGATGTTGAAAGATCTAGGAGAGTCCGTCTCGAGGTACGAGTATCTCTTTTCATGAACTAGGCACATGACATCGAGTTTTTGAGTTTTAACTGAATCTATAATAACTAGTTATTAAATGATAAGTATTAGAAGTTTTTTTTTTGAGAAAAAGCTCATCTGAGTAATTACTACCACTATACCCATTTTTGCTGCAAAGCTGTAGTGTTCGCATTGCTGTGTTCCAGTTTGAAGGGTGCTGCTGAAATTACAGGCACATGAGACTTTTCATCTATATGTCTCAGGGTGGCGGGCGCAGTACAATGCCACGTACGGTGCTTCATAAGTACCGGTAATGCATTGTTAAAGACATAAGCTTGTTTCGTCATTCGTGCTGTTCAAAAAAACACTTCCGTCACAATCACTTTCAGACACTGAAAAAAACCGCTATGTTCCCCGCTAAAAGAGGAGACTTTTCACTCGACCGCAATCGAAAATATTTTTCCTCGAACGACGAATTTGATTTAATCTCTCGCTGGTCTCGGCTTTTCACTTTGGAACCCTTTGCTACGCCCTTTATTATTTCCTAGATATACCTTGTATTGATGATATGGAGTTCCTATCGTGCTCATTTTCCTGGTCAAAGATACGCGGTAGCTACTAACAAAGGAAATCGACCAGATATGTATTATGGATTCATTAAATTATGAAATTAGAACAGTATATTATCTTGTCCTAAACTCTGATCGCAGATTCTAAAGGTAAAAACAGAATGTACAACTCCTAGATCAACACGGCCACCGGGTGACCCGCAGTTGCAATAGTACTGATAAATTCCCACATTTGACAAACTTTGTGGGGCTTGGTAGTCGAGTAGCCAGCCCCAGCTGGCTACTAGCCTGCCAATCAATGCATCTCATCATGCATGCATGCTGGCATCTCAATGCGAGAAGTGCTGGTTCAATTCCCGCGACAATTGCATGTTCGTATGCTCGTGTTGGCTTCATATACGAGCTCAAAGATTGATAGTGAGCTCTGGATATATACTCGGAGTTTCACTACGTGATATAATCGGAAATGAGGAGATCCGTAGAAGAACCAAGATCGCCGACATAGCTCTCAGAATCAGCAAGTTGAAGTGGCAATGAGCAGGCCATATAGCTAGCAGAACTAGAAACCTCTGGGGAATACGGTTTTCCAGTGACGACTACGAACCAGACGATGCAGGTGTAGGAAGGCCCACTCTCGATTAACCAACGACATTTTAAAGGTTTCTGTGGATGGAGGCGGCTCAACACCGGTCGTCGTGGCTTTCAATGGTGAAGTTCTAAGGGCTTAAGATGATGGATTATGACTATGACAAATTGTAGTACCTAGTACGAGTACTCGTACTGCTTGGGCTGCGCACTTGAATTGGGTTTACGAGCTTATTCAACGACTGTCTTCCGGTCCACTTTTTTCACTTTGTACTAAGAGGTCGTTGATAGGATAGGCAGGCATAATTACCATGTAGACATCTGTTTAAGACCTAATAATTCATATCAAATTGTTCACAGTGTTCTGTTCGAGTCCCGTTTAGATTCTGTGGATATTTTGAGGAGGTTGAAGGAGGCTCTATAAAATTATACCCCACATGCTGGGATATGCAATTTTTTTAACGCCCCTTTAATTTTTAATTTTGTTTTACTTTTATTATTTGTTTTTGTATAGGCAATAGAAATACACTGTGAAAATCTACACTATCTACTTATTACAGTTCCTGAGATACAGCCTGTCGACATACGGACGGACGGACGGACGAACTTATTATGGGTAGGGGACATAAATCAGTCCTAGCGTTAAATAAGCAAAGAACACTTAATATAATTTACTGCCATAAGTACTCAGGCTACTTAGGACATGAGGTACTTACATATACTAGCGACTCGCCCCGGCTTCGCTCTAAAGTACCTCTACCTATAAACCTTCCGGAATAAATTCTCTAAATGATACTAAAATCCGCATCAAATCCGTTGCGTGGTTTAGAAGAATTAAACGGACAAACAGACATACAGACGCGAATAGCGACTTTGTTTTTACTATGTATTGATTATAATTGCTTTAGTTAAGAGCCTCGGGTCAAAAACATAGAATAAGATAGGTAATACAAATTAGATAGTAAACAGAATAAAAAAATATTTACCTTTACATGTGGTGCACTGCCGTTGATATAAGAAATAACATTTACGAAAAATATGCAGAACACTAACTCGTAGATAACCATAATGCTCGATTGAACAATATCTGCATTTAACAACAAAACTAACAATTGAATAGTTACTGTTATTTACGACACTCGTGTCTCGTACACAAAACAAAACAATACGTCTATCGACCGGTCGAAGAATGAAAAACTTTTCACTATCATATTGGCATAATACGGGCTCTTTACAAACGATGAGCGTTCTAAGGATAGGCGACTGGGACGTTCGTCGGGAGAGAAGGCTAAGAACAGAATAAAATGCAAGGATAAAATCCCGGTGGTGTACCGCGCCGCCGCCCGCGCCGCTGTCGCGGTCTCCTTGCTTCGACTCACTCGCGAGCGGGCCGTGCCGCTGGCCGCCGTGAGCAAAAAGCGCGGACCTCACCCCGCGCACCGCTACCTTAGCATTCGCTCCAATATCTGGCTCCGTCGAATAACAGGAGTCAAAACTATGAAATCGATAAACTTACAGAACTATACTTCTCAACCATCAATTGTCAATGCAGTCATTCAAATATAGCTGAAGGGTTTACTAACGTGCACTATCTTATTATCATGATGTCAAAAGTTATGAAGTTTGGGAAGTTTTGTTACTGTTTTGTTACCTACTTTATTGATTTTAAGATCCAGGTAAAAAGTAGACTATAGCTTAATCGGGGCCCTGGATTGAGTTTGGATCAAAAGATAAAAGTTAGAAAAACTAAAACCCGACAAACGGAAAATCTTTACTGAAAAGTATGAAAACGCTTGTGAGACTATTTGATAAGATATTAAAAACCATATTGATTTTTAGGGTTCCGTACCCAAAGGGTAAAACGGGACCCTATTACGTATAGTATTATTTTATCTGTGCTATTACTAAGACTCCGCTGTCCGTCTGTCACCACGCAGTATCTCATGAACCGTGATAGTTAGACAGTTGAAATTTTCACACATGATGTATTTCTGTTGCCGCTATAACAAGGAATACTAAAAAACAGCATATAATAAATATTTAAGGGGGCTCCCATACAACCTACGTGTTTTTTTGCCGTTTTTATAGATAATGGTACGGAACCCTTCGAGCGCGAGTCTGACTCGCACTTGGCCGCTTTTTGTCTTCACTATTGGCCACTTATTTCATTAGTAAAACGCGAGCGAAGCCGCGGGCGAACTCTGTAAGTTTATTGAACGAAGCGTTTCTGCTTCAAATTCAATTTGCTTTCCTCTGTCCTTAGAGCATAGCGGCCTCCGTCAGTTTGTCCTCTACAGATCGTATTTTACAACTGATCTGGATGAAACTTCGTATACGGGTTCTAAAATTTAATAGTTTTTTTTTTGTTTTTGGCGATTTTTGATTGTCTTTTGAAATTTGTTTAACCCAGAAAGGGAGGAAGTTTAGTTTAGTTTAGTTTTACTGCGGCGCCATTTACCGGCATATTTTGATAGTATTTGGCAGAAACATCGGTAGTCTTCGAATGTGAGCAAAATCGGTCAAGAGGTTGTTTAGATATACAGAAAGAGTTTTTTCACGGCCACTCAGGCAAAGTCTGAAACTGTGCGTGTTATCGAAAGGGCTTAATTTTGAAAATAATACTGAGATCTTGAAATTTTTAGTTTTTAAGAAAAATAAAGTATATATTTTTACTTTTTGATTTCTTTGTTTGATCATTATGGATCGACATGATGCATATAGTTTTATACAAGTTTGTGCTCGCGAGGTCTACTGTTCGCAGAACTACTGTATGATTCTTGTGTGACATTTGTTTTTTTGATCATTGTGACAGTATAAGATAGTATTATTTTATCTGTGATATAGGTATGTCGGAAGGAAGTCATTTGATGAATCTGGAGAATAGATCAACTGAGATTGAAAGCTTATAAACACCACGTGTGCGGCTGCGAACAATCGTATTTTGTCGTGTCGCGCCACCCAAACGAATGCGCCCGAGACTTGTTTACGCAAAGACACAAAGCGATCGACGCTCGAATATAAAAGGAGCGTGCGGAAGCAACAGAGTTCATCTCTGTCCGATCCTCCCAACCTGGCAACAGCCCAAGCCGAGGTTCGTACCCCCTTGTGCTCGTTGCCCAAAACCTAACTTTACAGGTTGAGCGCCATCTGCGCTCACCAAAAGCCCGGTAAAGCAGTCATGGCCCCAGGCGGTCAACTGCATATATATCCTTCCGAAAAATAAAATAAAACAGAGTTCATTATTACATCGGCGTTGGCCGAGTGCTTACGTTTTAATTAACAAAATTCAAAATCAAGTTCAAAGTCAGTTTGAGGCCAAGTAATAACATCTTAGTGAAACCACTTTTGTGTTTTCCTCATTAACACGAGACCCACTGGAAAGCCCCTGAGTTGCCTTTTGCCGGTCGAAGAGATGATGATGATGATCCGACATCAGAAGTGTGGGATTAAATCGTGCATATGAGAAAACACTGTGGTGACGCAAGTCCGTGAGGATTTTGTGTGAGTTCTTCAAGTGGTAAACAAATAATCCGGTGAGTCCAACCATTTTTACTGTGTTGTTTTTGTAAAGCGTAAAAGGATATTCTGATTGGAAAAGCTTAGCTTTTGGGTGTTATGGTAAAACATTTTTGAAATCACTGATTCAACATTGCGAACGGCACGAGTTAAATTTTTGGGAGTTCGTGATAGTGGTGGTGGTAAAGCCACAACAAAAATTATTTTCATAGTGTACCGAGGGGTCAATGTTTATCATGAAACCAGAGTCAAATTGTATTCAGTAGCCTTTTCAAACCGTTTAATTTTTGAGGGTAGTTCCATGTGCTTTGTGTTCTACTTTTACCACGTGCTGGTAGTCGCAAATCTGCATAATTTAGACGTATTATCGGATAGAGGTGACCTTGGCAGAAAAATCAGACGGAAGATACTCTTGATGTGTTCGAAAGTCATCACTTGATCTCGAGGCTGATGTTTTCCATATTTTAAGGCAGGGCTTCCAAGTGTTGGATGATTGTGGAAAATAAGGTGGTATCGTCGACATTCCGTAGTGTTGTGGGCATACGTAAGAATTGTTCCCAAGCAGAAGTTTATCAGTTTTCATTTACTTTGGTCGAAGGTTTTCATGCTAAATTATGTTTTTATTACACACGAGGACATGAGTAAGCTAAAAACAGCGGCTGAACACTTTTATTTTCTTTTCATGTGACGGAGTAATTCTAATCCTATGCAGTAAAGGTAATCATTGAAGGTGACGTTGCAACTTGCAGTGTTGGCATCAGTCAACGACCAGGTGGAATGAACGATTCGGTGAGAGTATTTGAAGTTAATTTATGGAGGGCCAGTTTCTCGAACGCTACTCTGAACAGAACTGAACTGAAGGCCTGAACAGTCAGTTGTTGGCAGTCCAGAAGCCGGGTGGGCTGTTTTCTCTTTTATTATTATTAGTTCGTAACCGTGAGGTTGAACCTGGTTCACAAGTAGTAGTTACTTCGAGTAAGAACTTTCTACAAATTTTTGACCGATTGATGCTATTGATTTCGATTATCAAAGCAAAAGCTGTGTTCTCTTTAAGTTGAGAAAATTTGCTTAATGACCTTGGTTAGGTCAGGAATAGCCGAGCGTGTTCTGTGCTGGTTGGTTTTGTTTTGCAGATTAACGGTGGATATCGCGGTGGATCCATGGTGTCAAGGATGAGTAGAGAAAGTATTACTGAGCAGCATTGAGTCCAGAAGTTTGTTCCTGAGGATACCAGTGTCTGCTGGATGATGTTTACGAGATATTCACTCTGTCGTGATTGAAATGAAATGAAACGCAATGATGCTGGCGCAATCGTCACTTCATTGGTGATCTTGCTGACCTTGGTATTGAAAGGCTGATGAACGTCCATTAGCACCGAGGTCGTGTGATTGTCAGTATGGCCGTGGTGGTCATGAATAATCAAAAATGCTAAGAATAGCTAAGAAATGTGAAACAAAAGAAAAGAAAGAAAAAAAAAATATAAATTTTATGATGAGCATTCAGACAGGATGACTGTCACAGTATTTCGACATGAGAGACTACCTGATATGACAGGTTGACGATTATGATGAGAACGAATTGCGTTATGACGGGTTGACGATTATGATGAGAACGAATTGCGTTGGACTAGCTGAACATAATGACCGAGCAAGTAGAAGTCATTGTAGTTGTAGTATTGTGCGTTCCAGTAGTCATTTAGCAATATCGCGAAAAAATGAAACCCCCCACCGAGACGTTTCTTGCTAGTTCTTTTGCTCGAGATGGGCCGGTTAGGGTTGAGAACAAGCGTAAACTTTTCTAAATCATGATTAGTTTCTGTGAGTTTGATCACATCAAATAAAAAACAAAACAATAATAATTTTAAAATGAAACATAAGGTATATTTATCTGAACTCATTGACAGACCAATTTTAATTTTAATTTTTATTTGAACGCTTAAATGAGCCCTGAGGCTCTGAGTAACGATCAAAATGAGCGCTGAGGTTCTGAGATCTAACGTGAGTTTCAGTATAATTATTCATGTAATGAGTTATGAGGTTCTGAGTTAATGATCAAAATTAGCGCTGAGGCCATGAGATCTGACGGCAAAGAGCTTATTATAACTTTTTGATTGAGTTATTTGAGAGATAAAAATTGCTTAGTGTTGTTTCAAACAAAATGAAATACAATAAATAAAAACAAAGCGTGAAATGCGAATGTGGGCCTAAATGTGAATAAGTCGCAGGAACGCGCCTGTTATCAGTATGGCCGTGTCGGAAGGAAGTCATTTGATGAATCTGGAGAATAGATAAACTGAGATTGTTTTGTTAATTTAAATATTATTGTAACCAGGTACTTACTAGACAGTACTTGGGTTTAAATAGGGAAACCTCATAATGTCTACAACACAAGTCTAGCACTTAGTGTAGATACTGTAACTTATATCTACGTAGTACAAGCCATTATAATGTGAATCTTATTATAATTAGAATAGATTAGTTTTAATTTTAATTTTAGTTTTAATTTTAATTTTAATTTTGATTTTAATTTTAATTTTAATTTTAATTTTAATTTCAATTTCAATTTCAATTGTAATTTTAATTTTAATTTTAATTTTAATTTTAATTTTAATTAATTTAATTGAAAGCTTATAAACACCACGTGTACGGCTGCGAACAATCGTATTTTGTCGTGTCGCGCCACCCAAACGAATGCGCCCGGGACTTGTTTACGCAAAGACGCAAAGCGATCGACGCTCGAATATAAAACGAGCGTGCGGAAGCAACGAAAGTTCATTATTACATCGGCGTTGTTCGAGTGCACACAAAGCCCGGTAAAGCAGTCATGGCCCCAGGCGGTCAACTGCATATAAATCCTTCCGAAAAAAAAAAAAACGATTGCACACGTTTTAATCAACAAAATACAAAATCAAGTTCAAAGTCAGTTTGAGGTCAAGTAATAAAATCTTAGTGAAACCTCTTTTGTGTTTTCCTCATTTGCACGAGACCCACTGGAAAGCCCCTGAGTTGCCTTTTGCCGTTCGGTGAGATAGTGATGGTCCGACACGTAAGCCATCCAAAACTTTTGAAACTTGAAAATTATAATGTTTCATATGTATTTTGTATTATTGTATATTATTATTTGTATACCTTGTATTATTCTTTCTGTAAATAAATGTATGTAGTTTATAAATTAAATACAACAATATTATGCTGGGAAATTTAGGTACCTAATGAAGTTTCCCCTTTTCGGGTTTCAAAAGTCTTTGTCTGTCATCAATACAACTTTCTACAGGAATCAAGCTTTGTTTTACAAAATAACTATGCGTATACCACAGATAAAATAATACTATACTAGTAGCGTATACCTAGTTTTATAAACTGGCCAACTGCGTATTGTACCACCAAGGGTAGAGGTCCGAAGTCAAGTCACGATACCTACCTACCTAATTGGAAACACTTTTATATTTCAGTGGCATTTTAACCGGTGTAACTTAGCTACAGAGCGCATCTGTGGTGTACCTAGTTACTCGTAGATTATTTCATTTTGTGGTACACTACGATAAACTACCAAACAGTTAGATTTGTAATTTAAACTAATAAATTAAATTAATGTCTAGATATGTTATCTATTAAAAATAAACAAGAATAAAAATACTTTCAAGCCCTTACTTTTTGCTAGTATATTTCAATTAAAACATTTATGGACAGGTAACGCCACCTAACGTCGGAAACCAGCACTAAAAGGGTTACAAGTACGCGAATGAAGCCGAAGCTAATCGTCTATGATAACGAGTCTTTATAAGCCATCGTTCGCTTCGGTTTTAGTTTTGTGAGTTTGATTAGATAAAACAAGGACCCATTAAGTACTCTACCAATAGGTTTACTGCACTCGGTACTAGATGTCGCTACTGGTAGATTAGAACGCATGGTCGTTGCGTTTTGCCAAATGGATGACTACTCTCCATACGTTTTTTTTATTCGAGATTTTTCACTCTAGATTTTTCGTTTGAGATTTTTCATTCGAGATTTTTCATTCGAGATATTACATTCGAGATTTAACTTTCGATATTTTTCATTCTAGATTTTTCATTCGAGATTTTTCAAACGAGATTTTTCATTCGAGATTTTTCAAACGAGATTTTTCTTTTGAGATTTTTCTTTCGAGATTTTTTAAATGAGATTATAATTCGAGATTTTTCATTCGAGATTTTTCTTTCGATATTTTTCATTCGAGATTTTTCATTCGAGATTTTTCGTTCAATAGACTAAGAAAAAACCGGTGAGATAAATAGATGAAAAAACCTACCATAATTCCCATTAATTTATGTCGCTGCTAGTACCGTCGACTGGCGCCGTAGTAACTATTCTGTAATCTTTTTCGGGGTGAATTGAACCTGGGGTGACATGAACCTAACCCAGGATTAAATGTAGCAAATGAATGTGTTAGCCTCTTCAACCAAAATAAATTACCTAAAAGTCCGTATTTCGCATAAATTTAAGTTCCGCTGCAAAACGCGAACAGGGGCCTCTGGTTTAAAATATTATAATATTAAAATATTTTTCATCGCAGGGATTAACCACAGATGAAGTATTCTTCTTCTGAGGGATTAACATAACACAGAGAATAGAATATAAAATACTTTACAGTGTACACCCCCACCTTATTAAATAAAATAAAAAACTTAATTACGTAATTATAAGTAAAATGGGCGGTCTTATCGCTCAGAAGCTATTTCTTACAGACAACCTTTGTGTGGAGATAAATTTATAAGTTTGGCGGAATGATGTATATGTTTATAATATTATAGGTAAGTACAAAAAAAGTTTGAAAAACCGGCCAAGTGCAAGTCGGACTCGCGCACGAAGGGTTCCTTAACAGTATTTATAAAAACGGCAAAAAAAACTCGGTTGTTGTATGAGAGCCCCCTTAAATATTTATTTAATTCTGTTTTTTAGTATTTGTTGTTATACCGGCAACAGAAATACATCATCTGTGAAAGTTTCAACTGTCTAACTATCACGGTTCATGAGATACAGCCTGGTGACAGACGGACGGACAGCGGAGTCTTAGTAATGGGGTCCCATTTTACCCTTTGGGTACGGAATCCTAAAACCATTAAATACTTATTTACTACCTATCGATATAAAGTAAATTCCGTAGATACTGACATCATACATACTGATACATAAATATATATTTATATTTATATATATATATATATATATAGATACGTACTTCTACTGATGTGAAGTAAAATCTATATTACTAGTGGTTCGCCCCGAACTGAGAACTCACTACACGCGATTTAGGTAGGTTACCTTATTTCTTTCGAAAAAATATCTTTGTACGTTTGGTTCGAAAAGTTAGACCACGTCACTCAAATTCCTAGAAACGCGAAGTTAGACCCCTACAACGTCAACCAAATTCCTAGAAACGGGAGGTCAACAATGGATTTTATAAAGGTTATTGTTTTATAGAGTAAAAGTTTCGAAATTCTTTAATTTTAGACTTTCCCAGTATTTGTGTCATAAAAGCTACATTCATACCAAACAGCGTTGTAGGATTAGTGGAAGTACCCTAGAGGTTTTGGTTTTTTATATTTTCGATTTATCCTAATATCTCAAAAACCACATAAGCAAAAAAAACAAAAACGTTTTGAAATGTTGAAGCGAGGGTCTTTCATATGACACCCCATTCGATCTGACATGCACACTTTTTTTTTACCCTTTCTTGGACCCCAATATCTCAACATCCCTCCGACCGACATAGCTCATAACCTTACCAACAAATTGTACCAATACTATCTAACCCCCAATAAAATTTTATAAAGATCGGATTAACGGTTCGGATGTTATACTCGGACATACATACATACATACATACATACATACATACATACATACATACATACATACATACATACATACATACATACATACATACATACATACATACATACATACATACATACATACATACATACATACATACATACATACATACAAACACCGATTCTTCCAGACAGTACAGCAGAACTGCTGTGAAATTCGGGTTTGGACTTTCCTACTTTTAATCCGCGACGTACGCGTCATGTAAAAAGAACGCTGGAACGTATGAAGAAGTATGACTGCCAGCGTTCTTTTTACATGACGCGCATTATACCGCGCGATCGAAACCAGGGGAGGTGGACGATAGCTTCCCGTCACTGATAACTTTTGTTAGATAAAACTCTTTTGTGACTGATGATAGGCTTCCTTATATAAACGCATCGACGTAAATAAAACTTTGGTCGAAGTATAAACGAGAGTTCTACTCGCGTTCGACTTAGACACAAGAGAGGCGGGTTCGATTCCCGAAATTATTTGTTTCGTGTTTAGGTTTTGTGGTACCATGGTATTCGTAGTTTGAAGTACGCCACTCACGATCACGCCATTTGGCATGCCGTCAGTCGACTGAAGTCATGCCATTTTTTAAAGCAATGATATACCTTCGTCTCACCTGTTGGTAAGTGACGATGCGGCCGACGATGAAGGACGAAGGTCTAGAAGGCCACTATTAGAATTAGTTATTGTCTTAAAGAGACTCGCATTGTAGTTTTCACTAAAGATGGACGACGGCAGTAAGTTCAGAGGGTCTAATGACTAATGAGGACTAATGAGGTAATGACGATACGAGTACTGGGCCGTGCGCCTGCTTGTCTTATGATGAAAACGAGATGGTGGGTGGGATCAAATCGAGTAGGTCCGTTCCGTAGCACATTATCCGAAATGTAGCCTATAGAAGATCGAAAGACAAGCAACTTTATGGCGGTGCTCGAGACTCAGGATATGTTGCTCCGCCATAATATGGCGTACATATTATAACATATTATGTTGCTCACCTATATAGGTAAGCCTGAAAGATACGCGTTCGATCGAGTCTAAGGTGGCGGAGCCATCGCAAACGTGGCAGCAGTACTCAGCCGTACTTGTGCTATTTATAAAATAAACAGCAGTCCTTGTGTGAACTATCGCTTTACACGATTCAAGATACCTAGCTTCATAGCAGCAATTTTTGCCAGATCATGCCTTTATTTTTGAGCCGTAATTGAGAGTTGGCTAAGAGCTCGAGGTGATCTCCTATTAAGTTACAGGTACATCTCGGACGATAGGTACTTGGAGAAATTGACTTTTATTTGCGAGAAAAGACAGACCTGCATTTTATAGGCATTGAATTTGACTAGATTGCCATCTCCCCAATCAGACACAGCCTTAAGAGTCAAATTCAGAATTTTGTAATCAGTTGGGTTCGTTTCAAAAGGTATTCCAGTTCCCTATATTTGTCTATTAATTATATAGTAAACTCGCGCCTGGAAAACATTTTGGTGCACGGTCAGCTCGCACTACGTCTTTGAGCAGAATTAACAAAAATAATCCGTAACTGTTCAAAAAGATCATTCACTGCGTACCCACGTTCGTCCGGCCCCGTCGATCAAGAAATTAAAGCCGCTTGGAGTGATCGTGAGTGGAGTAATTTATTGGAGTGACTTCAGTCCACTGGCGTCACATGAAATGGCGTAATCGAGAGTGGCGTACTTTACGGTTTTTACTGTTGCGTGTTTACTGTTGGAGCAGGACTATGTAGGTATGTGGCTGTTATTAGGAATTATAGGCTGGTACTAGCCTTCTACTAGTACTTAGTAGTGCGGTACTTACAGTTACTAGGTACTTGAAAATAATTCACAATACCTAGTGGATAACTGCTATTTTATCGCTGCTTTTATGACTTCCAATTACGTATTGAGTTTTCTAGTAAGAAATTTGAATGTTATCAATGAAATAAATATATGTAGCAACATGCCACATAATCGTAATTGTGAACATTTTATGTTTCAGGCGTTGGTAGTGTTTTTATTATTATTTGGCGGGCACTGCATCCCTCATAATCGTAAGAGGAAGCCACATCGTTACACTTACCCTGGGAACCGATCGACTGCCAACCCTTATACGAAGACCATTTGTATGCAGTTGGATAACACCATTCGAGGTATGTTTTTTATTTTATTTTTTTATTTATTCTACGATATAAAAAAAAACATAATGTTTCCTTATGAATATTCATATTTATATATTTATTAATACCTTAGGATCACAGGGGAATACTTAATCACGTAAATATTCAGTAAATCATTCAATAAAAAAAAACAGTTTGTTACACAAGAAATAAGCAGCTGTGTAGAGGCTTTGCAAAATTACTCGTATAAGGTACCTAAGTAATGGAAGTAGGGTAAAATATTAAAATAAATACATACTAGTTATACTAAACTGATCAAAAAGTACCTTTATATTATAGAAGTTAACTGTTACTTAAGTCAGAATGTAGAGTACTTAGGTAGAGCCGTCCACTGCATAATAAGGGCCTACCCTTATTATGCAGTGGACGGCTCTACCCTAAAAACGGGACCCTAAAAATGTATATTTTTATTATTTATATATATAATAGGGATATTTTTAGGGTCCCGCACCTCATCAAAAATAAACGGGACAAGGTCCGTGACCTTAAAAAGGAACTCAACACATATCTATTTACATTAATATAAAACACGTAAAAAGTGAAGTTATAACAACAATACCCCGATTACGGAGCTTTTTCGAGTAGTAGTAGAGATATTTTGTGACCAGAGTTCGTCCGGGGAAGTAGTACCACCATACCTATTTCTGCCGCAAAGCAGTAGTGCTCGCATTGCTGTGTTGCGGTTTGAAGGGTATGAGTGCCGGTGAAATTACAGGAATATGAGACTTATCTTTATATCTCAGGGTGGCGGGCGCAGTGCAATGCCACATAGGGCGCGCCCTAGGTGGACGTGACCTATGTGGTAACGCGTTGTTAAAGGCAGAGCGCACCGCTTAACATCAGGTGGGCCACCTGCTTGATCCATCATTCCAAGTAAAAAAGAAAATTAACGTTTCAAACGGCCTTTACACTTCGGATTCCCTCTACCGTGGGTGGGTATCTAGAACTCCGAGTACCATGGTACTACAACACCCAGACCCAGAACATATATTTGAAGAATATTCAAACGTTTGCCCTTAGGAGGCTCCTATTCTTACGCCGGACACACCACGGCATGGATATACAGGACTAATACCGTCCCAAGATTATGCGACATGAAGGGAAAGTACATACCTTAAATTTTGTAGATAGGATATTTTGAAGAAAGGAGACTTTATTTTATTTTTTACACTTAGTAATACTGCATACAAAGTTTTTCTAAAAATTACTTTCTTCGTCTGGGAATCGAACCAACTTAAATGTGAAAAAAAACCCATTCCGTATTTTTATTATGCCAATCGAAAGAATGGATAAAAGAAAATAGTATCTTATAACAAAATAATAATGTAAATGTTTGACTCCAATAAATGTTCGGTTCGATTCCCAGACGAACCAAGTAATTTCTAGATAATCTTTTAATGCAGTATTACTATGTTTTAAAAACACTACTAATTAATTTTGTAAAAATTAAAAAAACCCTCAACGCAATGAAACGGCTGAACCGATTTTGATCAAACATAGCTAAGAACACTCCCGACAAATTCACCCTTCATACATACATACATAGACACACGCCTTTTTCCCAGAAAGGGTATATAGGCAGAGCCTTCAAACAATAAAAAAATTAAATCGGTTTATCCGTTCGGGAGCTACGATGCCACAGACAGACACACACACACACACACACACACACACCCACAAACCCACACACTCACAGACTCGTCAAACTTATAACACCCCGTCGTTTTTGCGTCGGGGGTTAAAAATAAAGTTTCCTTTCAGCAAAATATCCTATCTACCATATGTAAGGTACTTTTGCTTCATGTCGCATAGTCTTGGGATGCCCTGTATATACGTGAGTAAATATCTATAGAGACTATAGACTGTACACTTGAATATTTCCAGCTCGCCACAAGACCTGCTTCCTTCGGCCTGACACAGGGCCGTGTCGAGCCGACATAATTCAATGGTACTTCGACGCGAAAGAGGATGAATGTTACCGTTTCTTCTGGGGCGGCTGTCAAGGCAACGGTAACCGTTACGAGACCAGCAAGGAATGTCTCGGCAACTGCCAGCTGGACGGTGCCGCCACACCGCCACGTAAGACCGAAACCACTAACCAGCAAATATAAAAACCGGCCTAGTGCGAGTCGGACTCGCGCACGAAGGGTTCCGTACCATTATCTATACAAGTTATAATGAAAAATTAAAAAAACCCTCAACGCAATAAACGGCTGAACCGATTTTGATCAAACATAGCTAAGAACACTCCCGACAAATTCAACTTTCAAACAACAAAAAAAACGAAATCGGTTCAACTCCTCGTCGTTTTTGCGTCGGGGGTTAAAAACCGGAAAAAAAATCACGTTTGTTGGTTGGGAGCCCCCTTAAATATTAATTACATTCTGTTTTTTAGTATTTGTTGTTATAGCGGCAACTGAAATACATCATATGTGAAAATTTAGACAGTCTGACTATCACGGTTGATGAGATACTGCCTGGTGACTGACGGACAGACAGACAGACGGACGGAAAGCTGAGTCTTAGTAATAGGGTCCTTAGAGGTAACCCTTTGGGTACGGAACCCTAATAAACAAAAGCTGTAGTTTGCCGTGTCCTTGACTTCAATGCATTCTGTCAGTCAAGAGGGCTAGGGTTGCAACCATCGACGATTTTACTTTGGTCGAAGGTTGCAACTAAAGGGTTTTAAGAAAAAAAAAATTTTTTGTAGTTTCTCTGTTTTGTAGCAGTAGTTATTTTTTACCCGACTGCGCCATAAGGACGGTCATGTTTTTCAAGTGTAGGTGTGTACGTATCTAACTGTGTATACCTAACTCTTTCGTGCGCTGTTAGTCGAAACGGCTTCTGACATATTGAGTTTACCTACTTTTACAGTAGGTAGAATTTACCGACACCTTACAAATTAACCTGGACGTGTTTGTAAGATTCGTTGGTAAAAAAATTGCCCTGGCTGCTAGCTTATTTAAATAATGCTATTACTGGAAGAGAGCGTTAGCAGAGTCAGTCGTGGAAAGCAATGTCGGCGATGAGCTCACCACTTGTCACGTCTATATCCCATGATGATGCAACCCACGGTGAAAAGATGCCCATTTGAGGCTCTGTCTACCCTTTTGGGAAAAAATCGTGTGTATGTATGTATTGTACATAGATACACCGCGTTTTATCTCTATGGAATCAATTTAAAACTGCTTTTCATCGAAAAATAAAACGCTGTGTAACTATTCCAAGGATAATCAGAGTTTTATGTTAACAGTGCCTTCTTACTATAAAACTCTGATTATCCTTTTGGCAGCAACATCTAAATCCGTCCAGCAGCTAATATTAGGTACATTCATATGTGACTCTTACCTACACACTTCGACCAAACAAAGCCTACATACTTTTTATTTTGGTCGAATCCTACACATACAAAAATAGAAACGCTGCTGAAAATGATGGTCACAATACAAGTTAAATTTTCAGCAAGGATACCGTTTTTCTGCTCGATGGGATTCGACTACGGGACCTGCTTTGGACAATATAACCGCTGGGGATGGGACAAGTTTGGCAAGTAAGACATCATCATCATCATTAACAGCAGCCTACAGAAGTCCACTGCTGAACATAGGCCTCCCCCATAGAATGCCACATTGGATATAAGGTTTCCAAATGAAACCTGCAAATGGCATCCATCGGCGCTTAGCCAAGTTGATAGTGCCCACAAATTTTGTCCGCAGTGTCAGATCGTTCCATGGCCATAGTAGTTAAGGCACCGCCGATTATAGGCGAAGTTGCGGGTTTGAGTCCCGCTGGATAGGAATTTTCAGGTCACATTTAAATTTAATGTTATCCATAATAATTGTGGTTTACACTTGAAAAAACAACAGAGCATAAATTAAAATAATAGGAAATAAATTTATATTGTTGAATAAGTGCAAAATATACAAAAATCTATCTTTTTTGCAAATTATTTAGGACATTTACAAATACTTAGTACTTTATTTGTTTTGTAATGATTAATCTCCCGCACCTAGTTTTACTGACAAACTACAATAATTAAACTTCGGAGTCCTATTTCCTTTACATATAATTTTGGCCATTTACAAATACTTAATTATTTGTTTTGTAATGATTAATCTCCCGCACCTAGTTTTACTGACAAACTAAAACAATTAAACTTCAGAGTCCTATTTCCTTTACAAATAATGTAGGACATTTACAAATACTTACTTATTTGTTTTGTAATGATTAATCTCCCGCACCTAGTTTTACTGACAAAATATAACAATTAAACTTCAGAGTCCTATTTCCTTTACAAATACTTATCAAATTGAAATGAAAATCCTATAAATCAGGCAAATATCTTGAACACATCATTTACTGAAATAACGATTATTAATCACACTCAGAAATAAAATAAAAACTTCTGCATGTTTCCTCGAATTATACGGGAAGTTTACCTCGATTTATTATTATGAATAAAGCTTAATTCCAAACAAATCAAAATCCTAATAAATCAGAATTGGAGTTAGTTCCTTATGAATATAATGCTGATATATTATCGATAATTCCTTTATTTATTTAGAAAAAAAAATGGCCTGTTCGCTATTTGCTGAATTTGTCTACAAATTGTTAATTTCATACAGATTATAGATTTTCACCCCCTTTTTCTATTCCCCTATTTCATTACCATCTAAACTTCCACCGAAAGTTGGTTTAGACGAGATCTAGTAAGTAGTTTTTTTTTAATACACTGTTATTAAAACATCGATCAAAGTTACAACGAACTACAATAACTTTTATATTATGTTACTTGCTCCTTCGGATCCCTTCATGGGCGAGTCCGACTCGCACTTGGCCGCTTTTTTTTCTTAAGAATCCCTGTCACTGATATCTTATCGAACTAATTATATTAGACTTTTGCTCGTGGCTTCACACACGTCGGCATAAAAAGCAGCTGCCTCTCCTGAACCCAGCATCCATCCACACATCAAATACCAAAATCCGCTCACCGTAGTTGAGTGGACTACACATAACACGAGAGTATAGCCGCTGGCGGAAGCTAATAAAACAAAGCCTATAATAGCATTCATGAATAATGTTGATAGTAAAATAATTTTCGGAATCGGATCAGTAATTCCGGAGATTACATACAAAGTCACAAACTTTTTTTTTAACTATGTGAATGACAGTATATTCAGATGGCCTGGCCCTCCTGATGTTACGTGGTAACCTCTGCCTTTAATATCCACCTAGTAGGACGCACCCTATGAGGCATTGCCCTGCGCCTGCCACCCTGAGACATAAAGATGAAAAGTCTCATGTGCCTGTAATTTCACCGGCACCCATACCCTTTAAACCGGAGCATAGCAATGCAAGCTTTGCGGCAGAAATAGGTATGGTGGAAGTACTTCCCCGGACGAACTCTTTCAGAAAAATCTCTCTACTACTATCAAACATTCCTCTCTATGAGGTATATTAGTGTATTTGATTTGGCAGGACATGCAAACGCCGGCTCTACTCAGGCTGCGGAGGCAATCAGAACAACTTCGAGTCGCAAAATGAGTGCATGAAGACCTGCCTCACGCCGCCTGATAACACCCTGAATCGCTCCTCACTTATGACGACCTGTGTGCCCTTCCTGATACCCGGCCTACAGTGACATATACATTGGTTATATAACACAACGCATTCAATATGGTGTCCGCAGAACATGTAGGTATACAATCCCACAACGGGGTTCTTCTACCTACCAAAATTATATATTGTTAATTATAAATTATATTTTGTAATTAGTATTATATTGTAATACTATGAATTTGGACCAGTTTTTCTGAAAGCAAGTTTCACATAAACATTATTTTTTCAGAAATAACTTTGTAACATTTTTAGACTTTCCAGTGTAATATTGACATCAATGCTAGCATGCATACAATAAGTTTGAATTGAAGATTAGCTCCTATCAGAAAAAATATACTTTTAATACAATCTGCAAATAAAAAAATGATGAATTATTTCTGGGATTCTCCATCCTAGGTGCATGCATTCTTTGGTGGAATCCTTATATGTTCTCTACCACAAGCAAAAACCACAGCTTTGTAAGGGTCGCAGGATTTTATGCTTTTTAATATTTGATCACATCTAGACATGAATTAAGTGGGTAAGTACTATGTTAAATTACAAATCCAGAGGTGTGATAGTTTTTTTGTAAAGTGTAACACAAAATGCATACGTTGTTGGATAGTAGAGGACTTTCTTCGCTCGCCAATTATGCGCCGGGATAAAAAACTATTTACGGTTTTATAAATTTTTCATATCTGTTTCTTTCTCAATGCTTGCATTCTGTCAGTATATCAATCTGGAGTGTATCAGATTTTGGGCAAAGAATATAAGTTCTTATTAACATAGGATTTTGGGCAAACCAGTAGTTAATCATTAGTCTTTAAGCACTCTGGGATAACATAGCTCCCTACTAGTGTAATAATTTTCAGAATCGGATCTTTAGTTTCGAAGTCCTATATCCAAATTAGATTGGATAGGGTTATACCTCACATTTTTTGACACAAGACTTCGCAGTTGGTCCATTTAAATTTGAAGAAAAAACGAGTTGGTTTGTCTTTCATTTATAAAGATAAAATAATAACCCAATTCTGAAAATTCTACTACGAAGGCACTTTATCCCTGATTGCTATGTTTTATTAGCTGCTGCCCGCGGCTACACCCGCGTTACGTGCTACACATGTTGAGCGGATTTACATTATATTAGTGGGGCAAGCTAGAATAATTATAGCGAGACCCTAGTGGACGATATGTCATCATCGGGGTGTCTAGAAGTCTTATGTGTATGTACTAGCTGTACCCGCGAGGTTTCACTCGCGTGTTTCATACTTTCGAGTTTCTATGATTAAGTGGGAAAGTTGCAGTTCCGAGCACAGACAAACAGTGTAGTTTAAGAAAGTGAACCAAGTGCACGTCAGACCTCGCGAATTAAGGGTTCCGTACCAAATGTAGTATAATAAAGTAGCAATATTTTTTTACATTACTTAAGACGATTAGTTTTGCCGAAACTCAAAATAGACCTTTTTGGAAAGCCTACTCCTCCTACATAAATGGCCCAAATAATTTAAAAAAAAATCATTTAATAGGTATAATATAGTCAAGAATATAACTATATGTTTAATTTTTTTTTATTGCTGTTGCTTTTGACAGGAAAAAATAAAACATTGTTCCCTATAATTTACGCAAGAATTCCTACTCCTTCCAAACGCCTGCAGCTATTTTAATGATTCTTTCACAATATTATAGACAATTTACAGACTTTACACATGATATGTTTACATTTTCAAAAATAATTATCATTTTTAAACAATAAAACAAAAACTGTAAAACGAGCTGCCACGGGCGGTTCGACCGCGGACCTCAGTCCGGCCCAAGCGTTCGCACGGGGTACCCGCGTCACTTTTTTGCTCCGCTCCTATGAGTGCCACCGACTGGTTCGTGCACAATAAGACACGATAGCAGTTAGTGTACTCATCGTAGTTTTTTATTTGTGCTTTGTGTTCCTTGAACAAAACATTGTAAATATTGATCGTTATCGTTTAGATATCTTGTTTGCGCGAGGACGCTTGTTGGTTTCTTATCTTTGACGACCTCTGTAGCGCGTCGGCGAGTAGCCGGCTGAGATGCGAATGGTTGCGGGTTCGATTCCCGCTGCGGGACAAATGTTTGTATGATCTGCAAATATTTGTTCCTGGTCTGGGTATTATGGTACCATGGTACTCGTAGTTTCTGATACCTACAACACAGGGATGCCTTGTGTGGGATCAGGAATATGAGTGTGACTGTTGGGTGTAATTTTATGTTATCTACTATAAGAATTAGTACGTATATGAAAAATCACGAATGAAAAATCTCGGAAGAAAAACCTTGGATGAAAAATCTCGAATGAAAAATCTCGAACGAAAAATCTCGAATGAAAAATCTCGGATGAAAAACATCGAATGAAAAATCTTGAATGAAAAATTTCGGAAGAAAAATCTCGGTTGAATAATCTCGAATGAAAAATCTTGAATGAAAAATCTCAAATGAAAAATCTCGACTGTTAAACCTCGAATGAAGAATTTCAAACGAAAAATCTCGGATGAAAAATCGCGAATAAAAATCTTGTATGAAAAATTTCGAATGAAAAATCTCGAATGAAAAATCTCGTATGAGAAATATCGAATGACAAATCTTGGATGAAAAATCTTGAATGAAAAATCTCGAATGAAAAATCTCGAAAGAAAAATCACGAATGAAAAATCTCGAATGTAAAATCTCGGGTGAAAAATCTCAAATGGAAAAATCTCGGATGCAAAATCTCGAATGAAAAATCTGGAATGAAAAATCTTGAATGAAAAATCTCGTACGAAAAATCTCGAATGAAAAATCATGAATGAAAAATCTCGTACGAAAAATCTCGAATTAAAAATCTTGATTGAAAAATTTCGGAAGAAAAATCTCGGATGAAAAATCCAATAAAAAAAACCCAATAAAGAAAATCGAATAGTAGATAGATAGATAGATATAAAATACTTTATTGTACACCTTAGAAAATAATAATACGAACAAAAAGAAACAAAACTGAACTATATCATTATTATAGTAGGTAACAGTTACTGTATGTAACGCAAGAAAAAAACGCAAGCTGTCCACAGTTCTAAGGTTCAAATAAGGTTAGTAGGAAGGTTTTGTATGTAAACAACGAGTGCTCATTACGATGGTATGATTGCAAAATAGCGACTAACTCTTTTAACATGCATCAAAATAACTGGAAATACCACCAGCCAAAAACGATTGATTTCAAACGAATTAAAATGATCAACTAAGGTATTAAAAATGTGTGTATACATTTTATGAAACCGGAAAACAAATTTCAACTTAAAAAAACGGTAGGTATATGAAATCACAATTACACTTCATAAAAGGTAAATTAAGTACCTAGGTCAACAGAAACACAAAACACAAACACCATGGTAATTATTTCACACATACTTCGCTGCATAAATTGTGTAAAGTCGCTAACTTAACGGCCTTACTTGTGTCATACTATGGCAACACTGCTTCGTTGCTGAGGTACGGAGTTATATTTTGGGGCAATTCTAACATAAAACTAAGGTTAAGGCACAGATGAGATGCATTCGATCAATGTTTGGTCTAAGACAGACAGACACGTGTAAGGGTGTTTTCAGGCAATGGAGAATTCTCACTTTTGCCTCATTGTACATATACGAAGTAGCAATCTTTGTCCGGACGAATCATCAACGGTTTGCCCAGTACCCGGTTGGCAGTCGCCTAGAGGGTCGCCTGCGTAATCATGAAGGTAAAACAGCCTTATTACGGCACAGTGTGTTCGGCATGGCGCCTATCCTTTACAACAAGATTCCTTTGTCAATACGCACCGAAAACAGTATGGTGCTTTAGACTAATGAAGCTTTTAGAAGAAAAGATTTATTACTCGATTAATGAATTTCTAATTGTCAAATTTTATTTTATTACAATCTAATTTATATCTGCTAATTTCAATGTCATTTATGTTTCATATTATTTATTTGTACTTTTTATTATTATTGTTTGGACATTTATTAATTAATTTTGTTTTTACTTGTATAAAATGTTGTAGGCCAGACATGGCAGACTATAGATGCACATTAAGACCTTAACACCATAAAATGTTACCACCTAGATCTAACAGCAATAAATCATTTATCATTATTTATCATTATCAGTATTTCACCCGCAGTAACTCATTTATCCGTGTCTTTAGGTAGCACTTCACTTCACTTTAGCCAAAACCGCTGGACTTAGACTTGAAACGTGCAGTGTGTATTATTTTTAGGGCGAGATTTTTCTTTCGAGATTTTTCGTTCGAGATTATTCATTCGAGATTTTTCAGTCGAGATTTTTCATACTAGATTTTTCGTTCAAGATTTTTTATTCGAGATTTTTCATTTGAGAATTTTCATCCGAGATTTTTCGTTCGAGATTTTTTGTTCGAGATTTAACATTCGAGATTTTTCATTCGAGATTTTTCATTCTAGATTTTTAATTCAAGATTTTTCATATACGTACTTATTCTTAGAGTAGATAACATAAGATAACATAACACCCAACAGTCGCATACGTAGTCCTGATCCCACACAAGGCATCCCTGTGTTGTGGGTATCAGAAACTACGAGTACCATGGTACCATAACACCCAGACCCGGAACAAATATTTGGTCCATTGGTGTTTACCTGGTTGGGTATTCAGGAATAAACCGTTATGAACCAATAAAACTACTAGGCATGTAAAAAATAGGTACTATTGTTTATATTTATATTTATGGGCTCTGTCTACACTTTCGGGAAAAAGGCGTGTGTCGTCTATGTATGTATGTATGTATATTTATTAGTTCATTAGTCCATAATGGTTTTGCCTGACCTAAAGTAAATATATTTTATTGTACATATTTGGATTTTTCTCCCAAAAACCTGTTGTCTTTATTTCTTAATCCAAGGGACAGTGTACCTTTTTCATTATCTACCATACTAGGTCTAGACAGGACTAACAAACAAAGCTAAGGAAAATCAACAATGCCGCCAGGCATATACTATACAAAAGCGCATAATTTTCGATGCTCAAAATCAAAAGTGCGCGAGTTCTCAAACACAACAAACTAGACAACAGATATGACTGCATGACTAGAGCACCTCGTGCCAAACCGCGGCTGCCGCCTGCCGCGCGCCGCGGTCTGCATGACTAGCGCGACGCGCTCCACGCCGCGGCCGGCGCCCGCTGCCGCGCGCGCCGCTCGTCGCGATTATTCATTGTTTCTGAATATTGTGCCAATGTTTATGCATAGCGTGTGGTGCGGGCTCAGGATGCAACATTTCCTAGGCTCCGCCCAGATGCCCAAGGTCGTTCGAGGCTATAATCACCTTAACGGGCTCCAAAAAAAACCCACATGCATTTTACACATAGGACAGTTTTTAAGGTTCCGTACCCAAAGGGTAAAACGGGAACCTATTACTAAGGCTCGGCTAATGAACCGTGATAGTTAGACAGTTTAAATTTTCACAGATGATGTATTTCTGTTGCTGCTATAACAAAAAATACTAAAAAACAGAATAAAATTAATATTTAATTTTTATTTACTTTGTTTTTCTGTTTTTAGGGTTCCGTACCCAAAGGGTAAAACGGGACCCTATTACTAAGGCTCAGCTGTCCGTCTGTCACCAGACCTGTAAAGTGTAGGTATATCTCATGAACCGTGATAGTTAGACAGTTAAAATTTTCACAGATGATGTAATTCTGATGCCGCTATAACAACAAATACTAAAAAACGGAATAAAATAAATATTTAAGGGATCTCCCATACAAAAAACATGTTTTTTTTGCTGTTTTTATAGATAATGGTGTCACCAGGCTGTATCTCATGAACCGTGATAGTTAGACAACTGAAATTTTCCAAAGATGATGTATTTCTGATGCTGCTATATCAACAAATACTAAAAAATACAATAAAATAAATATTTAAGGTGGCTCCCATACAAGAAACGTGATTTTTCCAAATGAAGGTTTAGCAATGCTCGGCGAGGTCAGTTTTTGGATGGGTGACTACTTTTTGCAAGCATTTATTTTTTTGTACATCCCTGTTTTTTTGCCTTTTTTATATATAATGGTACGGAACCCTTCGTACACGAATCTGACTCACACTTGGCCGGTTTTTATAGTTAATGGTGTCACCAGGCTGTATCTCATGAACAGTGTTAGTTAGACAGTTGAAATTTTCAAAGATGATGTATTTCTGTTGCCGCTATATCAACAAATACTAAAAAATCTAATAAAATAAATATTTAAGTGGGCTCCTATACAACAAACGTGATTTTTTACAAATATAGGATAAGCAATGATCTGTGTGGTCAGTTTTTGGATGGGAGGCCACTTTTTTTTTAATTGCGTGCAATATAAATTGTTTTTTTTACAAACATGTTTGTTTTGCCGTTTTTACAGATAATGGTACGGAACCCTTCGTGCGCCAGTCCGACTCGCACTTGGCCGGTTTTTATTATTAACTTGACGGGAGCCATCTTCACAAAAAAACAACAAAAAATTTTTAGTTATGTATATATTTGGATTGTGGTCAGTAAGATATATAAATACCTAATAAATATGAAGAAGGTTTAGCCACTAGACTAATGTAACAGAAGGACGGATGGACGGAACGGAAGGACACAAATTCGTCAAAAATTGAATTTTTTGAATAGTTTTTGTGATAGTTTTCAGAGAAGCAAGGAATGATTACAGAAAAGAGATGGATTTACAAGTATACTATACACAGTATTATTTTATCTGTGATATATACAAATTATCTTTTTTTACATCCAGTTATTATAAGTCTGCAAGACCTTGTAAACTACATTTCGTGTTTTATTTGTTGGTTGCAGTATTATGAGGTTTTCGGGTGAACTGACTCTAGAACACGCCACATATAGCTGACCATGTGAGAAACAGTCACTACTCAGGTCTACTTCTTTTAAAGTTTAGCCCTGTGCTTTGTTGATAGTCATTGCGTAGCAAAGTTTTACGGGAAATTGTAATCGTTTGAATTCAAAATGATAATCTGAAGGGATAAGTGGGATTCGAGGGATAAAAACTGTTTCTCCTTGACTGACGCCTGTAAAAATAGTTGCTTCGATCACATTCTTTTGAAGTCGGCGGACCTGCAGCCTTGTACCGTTGCATAGTTTGGGCGGTTGCAGATTTCGCAGTAACATGATTGGAGCACCAACCCTGAGGTGGAGTACATGTGGTGGTAATCCTGGTGGGTCGAGACTATGTAAGAACTCCACAGGATAGTTAACAGCTTCCTCAACCTCTAGTACCTCATCCACAGATGTATATGTTACTCGTTCAGTTAGAAGTTTCTCCAACAAATAGTTGTTGATGTTGTTGGCAGAATCGTTTTTTGGAGTAAGAATAGCTCTTTCTCTTAAATAAGTTACATCAGCCTGATTAATGTTGGAATATATTCTGTTAGTGAGACTGCCCAGATCCACCACAGCATTACAAAGGGAGCTCGGAAAGGCTATTTGCCCATCTTCTTCAAAAATATTGCCATCACCAATATCTAGTAATAATTTTGAAAACTCTTCTGCCCACGGCTCTCAGTATAGCTGCACGCGCATATTAACTCTTAAGGACAGAACTTTGACGTGATGCCACAATATCGATGATATGAGACAGGCCTTGACTTCGTCGGTACGTGTGCCTCGTGGAATAACTGGCAAGGTCTGTCTAAAGTCACCAGCCAAAAGTACCGTCAACCCACCCATTAGACGGTTTTGAGCTCTAACGTCCTGTAGAGTTCTAACAAGAGCCTCTACACCGCTTTTGTGAGCCATAGTGCACTCATCCCATACAATTAATTTTGCTTCTTTAAGCACCCGAGCCATATTACTTTGTTTGGGAATGTTACAAAGAGCAGACTCACAAGAGTTTAGGTTTAGAGGCAACTTGAAAGCAGAATGACCAGTCTTGCCACTGTCGAGTAAGGTAGCGGCAATACCCGAAGAAGCAACGGTAACGGCAATATTCTTGACGCGTCTTACCGTGGCCAGCAGCAGATTTAATAAGAAAGTTTTTCCCGTTCCACCAGGCGCATCGAGGAAGAAAAACTTTCCACAATTACAATCAATGCCATATTTATTAGGTATTTATGTAACTTACTGACCAGAATCAAAATATATACATAACTAAGAACATAACATAACTAAGAAAAATAAAGTTTTTTGTACGGGAGCTCCCTTAAATATTAATTTTATTCTGTTTTTTAGTATTTGTTGTTATACCGGCACTACAAATACATCACCTGTGAAAATTTCAACTGTCTAACTATCACGGTTAGGGCTTGCAATCCGGATATCCGGATATCTGAATTATCCGTATATCCGCCAATTTTCAAATCCGGATAATGACGTCCGCTATATCCGGATAATTCGGATAGTGAAATTTATCAAAAAATTACGATAAGAATCTAAATTTTAAAAACCGATCCTTTCTTTTACATGTTTGTCACATATACGTAAAGTACCTGGGGGACCAAGCTTACCTAGGTGTTTGCAAAATGCGTGAAAACTCGGAAAACCGTGTTTTACCAGAGATGAGACCTAGCTAGCAAGAAATTAAATGCAAGTTTTGCGTTATTGAAAGAAAAATATAGTTATTTCGATAAGATAAGTGTTAACTTGAATATAAGAATAATATATAGAATATTGAATATACAAAATGCTCTTGACACATCAGCTACCTACTTACAATCTGCTGGCTGCTTGGGGAAGGGGTCAGGGGTCTCGGAAGGGATAATCGTTTTTTTTTCAGGTATTACAAAACTCCGCGCGGATAGCGCCATCTGTTAGCGGATAGCACCAACACTTCCAATGTTTTTATGTCAGTTACCCAACGGCGGCGCTATGTTCGCATCGACGCGTCCTCCGTCGATGTCAAGATTTTATACAAGTTTGTTACACAACATCGATTGCCACCGTGCACGCAACTGCGGACGCAGGCTGAACGCGTGGCATTGACCGCATTGACCTTAGCTGAAGGAGGGACTTTTAAATGATTTTGGAACCCTACACTAAGTGTGGTACGGGAGGAGACATTATATTATTCTATCTTCTATCTATATTTACTATTTGAAAAATATTGATTGTACAGATTTGGTCCAGTTACGGTTTTATAATATGATATATAACTGAAAAATACATTTTCGGTTTTATCGTATGATAAAACTGTAACTGGGCTAAATCTGTGCGATAAATACTTTCAATAAAGTAAAGATGGATAGAAGATTGAAGAATATAAACCAACCATCTCTCTTCTCAAACCACACATAGTGTAAGGTTCCGAAATCAAGTAAAAGTCCTTCCTTCAACTAAGGTTAAACCCGAGCGTCCGGCCTGCGTCCGCGGTGGCGTGCACGGCAATTAGATTTTGTTTACGAACTTGTATCAACATCTTCACGTCGACGCGTGCGCTGCTGCCGTCGGGTAACTGATAGATAAAACATTGGAAGGGTTGGCGCTACCCGCGAAAAGATGGTGGCGATATCCGATATATTTGAGGAGTTTAGTGATATCTGAAACATTTATAAAACTGAAAATCACAGCTAATTTACACTATCGCATAATGTTAAAGATAGGTCTAGGTACCTACCATAGGATCCATGCACCTAGGGTGGAAAACCCTATTAGAAAATCATATTGACCATTCCGGTTGGCTGGAGTTTGAGCTATCTTTAGATAGTATGCAACGGTCTTTAGATAGACTGTTAGGGTTGTTTCATTGGTATTATTGAAACTTTGTATATGTCGCACGCAGGGTTATTGTCAAAGTTATTATAATTTCACTACCTACTGATATTATAAATGCACAATAGAAGAACATTGAATTAAACGTTATATTGTCAACCGTCTCCATATCACGGGTCATAGTTTGGTTAAGTTCATGGCCATAGTAGATCATCGGTAGGTTGTTAGTTTATTTTAGTAGCATCTACATACAAAATCACGAAAAAACAGCTATAATTGGCTCGGTATTTTTTTAGATTGACAACATAACGTGCAATTATAATATAACACAGTCAAATTATATATATTGACACAGCTTTCAAGATATCCCTACGGCATATTGGTACTTGCATTCATAAAGCACCACGGCAACCGGGCTACCCGCTACTAGTGGGAGTGGTTAGCGCAAACATTCGGCATTTCGTAGGTACTATAATTGTCCTACTTCGTACACTTCTTCCGTAGACCTATTAGAGCTATTTGTTTTTTTTTTACTTTGATAGACCTTTGTTGGACCACGATCTCACCTGTTGGTAAGTGACGATGTGGCCGAAGATGGAGCCAAAGGTCTAGAAGGCACCTATTCACTCTAGCCTTGAAGAGACCCAGATTATAGTTTTCAGGAAAGACGGACGACGTTAGTTTATTCCACTCCTTAGCAGTGCGCATTATAAAGGTAGAACCAAGAACTGAAACGTTTGGTACGAATATAGGGTATACTAATGAGGTAAGGATGGTACCGAGCCGTGCATCTGCTGGTCCTATAATGAAAAGGAGAGTATTCAAGAGTGAGTGATCCGGTCGTGAAGTAATTAAGTAAGTTTTTAAGGCGAACAAGTTTTTTCTAAATTCTTATGCGAAAACAGATTCATGGTAATGAATTTTTTTAATTGTGATTTATTAGACATCTATACTGTTTGTTTTCCAAATAAAATAAAATAACACAAATGAAATAAATAAATTCCCCAAAATTTAACCTATAAAATAGAAGATCGAAAGGCATGCGACTTTACGGCGGTGCTCGAGACTCTGGATATTAGTCTCCGCCATATGTTGCTCACCTATAAGCCTGAAAGCTCTGCGTTCGACCGAGTCCAAGGCAGCAAGCTGGTGTTCATGATGAGCCCACACAATATGCCGAGTCATGTGGTGCATGTTTCACAAAAAAACATAACTCTGTTTCGTACTTGCAGGAGCCCAAACTTAGTATGTTTTGAACCGGCTCATGAAGCATTTGATACCCATAAGTAAGGAATCCGAAAAAAGTGTTTCAAAAAATGATGACGTCGTATCTTTTCTCTGTAGTTAAAATTTAGCTCATGCGACTCAAATAGCTCTAATAAGTCTAGGGAAAATTGTATGAAGTAGCACAATTCTAATAAGAGGTGCCAAATAATATCAATTATTGGCGTTAAACGCTTCCACTGTACCTACCTACCCCTTGAATATTAAGATTGATGAATTGTACAAATAAACAAATAAACGGTTATTTTCGTTGCTTTTAGTTTTATTCCTCCAAGACGCCAGCGCAAAAAGTTTTTTTTTGAAGACTAGGTACTGTAGACCCCTCAGAACAATAAAGCTTGGAACATAATGGTGGATGTAATAGCGCTGCACATCCCTGGTGGTTGGTGGTTTGGACCAGCTCTAACAACATTCTGAAGATGTTTGCTGCTAGGTTTGATTGACAGTATCTGAATCATTGCTGTATGGTGCATTTATTGACAATCAAATCTAGGTAGGCTTGTATGAAGTTGTATGTACTGTGGATAAATGTAGTAGCCCCCGGTGAACCCCCCCCCCCCCCCTCCTACCCCTCCCCTATTTCAATTTTCTGGTTCTAAGCTACCCTACCAATTTTCAGCCAAATCGGTTCACCCGTTCTTGAGTTATAAGTGGTGTAACTAACACGACTTTGTCTTATATATATAGATTATTGTGTGTAACCTGTGTAATGTGTAGTCCTAATGACACCCTATGTTGGTTGAATAATGGTAATTATATCGCTGTAAAGATCCATCTAGCGACAACACAAAAATATTTGCTAAATGCTAATACTACTCTCTAAGAAGCAAGCTAGCGACTAAACTACTTGTTCGTTTCGACCAAATTAACCTGTATTTTTAGGTTCTTTCATACACAAGAATACATTTAATAAATCACACCAAGAATAAAAAATTTGCAATAGAAACAAATATTTTTGCCACGTTTGGGATGGCTCCGCCAAACAGCAACTTGCTGCCCTGGACTCAATCGAACGAAAAGCTTTCTGGTTTAGAGGAGAGCAACATATGGCGGAGACTTCCAGAGTCTCGACCAGCGACCTAAAGTTGCATGCCTTTCGATCTTAAGTAGGATACATATCAGGGAAAGCTCCGAGAAACTTCTTGATCTGATCCTACAATCTCGTTTTCATCATAGGACGAGCAGATGCGCAGCTAAGTATCATCCTTACCTCTTTGGTATATACCCTCTATTCGTACTAAATGTTGGAACATACTATCTTCTGTCTTTCCTGAAAACTAGTAATCTGAGTCTCTTCAAGGCAAAACGAACAGGTGCGTTCTAGACCTTTGTGCTCCATCATCGGCCGCATCGTCACTCACCAACAGGCGAGGTCGCGGTTAAATGTAAGTCTATCAATATAATTGATTTCACATAGTTACGTTGCCTTTATTAGGGTTCCGCAGGGTGTCGACATGACTCTGTTACTAAGCCTATGCCGCCCACTGTCCGTCCGTCTCTCTGTATTATATCACAGTGGCTGTCTTGGCTGCCGTACTGTCATTTTCGTAGATTATTTGAGCTATTGGTGAAGTATTGGTGTATGAATTCTTATCAGACACCCTGTGATGAAAGCAGACTTGAAAACGGAACCCAACCACCCACGTAAATGGCCGTTTTTTTATACCTGCTGGCACCTACTGCACTGTAACATAAAACAAATTCTCATAAACATTTTATTATCTAGCCTCACACTCGTAAAATCATATTGAATTGTTACACACATTTAATCTCAACATAGCAACATGAATTTTCTTGCGTTAGCTTTTTGGTTTTTGACCGTTATTTTCTGTTCAATCAATTTAGCCGAACCAGTAAGTAAAACAGCCTGTTTGTTTAGTCAAAATTATTAATATAGATAAATGAATTTTATATAGGTAACCTACTATAGAAACTATTCTCTTGTTGTTCAGACTCCTTGCCAGAAGCCAGAGACTTCATCACCAGGACGTAAAACGGTAGATTCTGTCCAAGCTAAAGTTTTAAGCGAACTCGATGGTTTTCACTACGTATTCAAAAATATTATCAACAAATTCAAATTTGATATTACACACTCACATAGTTTTGCCACTAAAATATAGAGTATTATTAATAAGCCTTATGTAAATTAAATGAAAAATTAAATAAATTATTCAATAAATTATTTGTGCCACTGATTAGATAGTATATGGTATATGGTTGTGCCCCAAATGGTTTTTATTTTCAGTGTCCCACTTGTGGCGGCGGAGGCGGTCCTCAAGCGAAACTTGTCAAAGTTAAAATTCCAAAGAGGAGATTCGTCTTTCGCATGAATAATTCTTCATCTCCATACTAAAGAAGCATTTCATATATTTCATTCATATCCAAAATTTAGAAACCCAAACAATAATAAATAAATTACATCTGACAGACACTGGGGCTCACGACATCGAATGCAGCACAAACTATAAATTCAAATACTAAAAATTCTACAACGTTGTCACCACATATACGGATGGTGTTGAGTCAGCTGCAGGACAGTAAATTCGTGAAGGACAAGACTCTGCGCCAATCACTGATGCAACAAATGAAACGCGTATTTCACGCTAGACCCTCGACTGTATGCGCTCGATGCCGAAGACCCAGTAAATAAGTTTGATTGGATTCATGTTTCATTTCAATTCAACCATATGCAACAACTAAGGGAAAAAGTTTCTAGAGTGACTCCATCGAGCAACACGGAATGGAGACGCCATCAAAGGCATTCCCCGCTGTAGTTCCCCTCTAAATTTAATGCCCTCGAGGGCATACAGCTTATAAAAAACTAGCTGTCGCCGATTGCTCTGTCAGACTGAATCGACTCGCGTGGGAGATAGTGCTCCAAGAAAAATGCCGAGTTGTTCAGTTTTATGCTGTAAAAAAATGATTGGATCATCAAATTTACAAGAAGATGGTGTTTCCTTTCACATGTACCTGAATTTCAATAAATTATTATAATTTATTGCATAAAAATTGACCAAGTCAAATTAAGCCGTATAAAAACAAAAGTGGCCATCTTAGATTTTGTAATTTTTGAGTTAGTGTTCGGGGTAAAATAATAAAACTGAACGGTTTAACAAAAAAAACCGTGAATATTTTATTCAAAAACACTGATTCACTCTTCACTACGACTGCACTTCAGTACACTAGTCATTCATTACTCTAAAATCACTCCCAAGTTACTTGATTTATTCGTACTGAAAGCCAATTCCCTTACGACTACCCTGCCCACTCTTAAACCGAGCTCCACTTAAGCGTGTGATAGAGGGGCGACATAAAAGTGACCAAAAGAATAGATATAAATGTGTATAATACATCAATGTGCATGTCAGGATGTATTCTGCTGACGTAAACCTGTATATAACGTGTAATGTCAGTAAGCCAAGAGGTGGATGATTACTTAATATCCTTGATTACTAAATACCATTTATTAAACACGTTCGACATCATGTGACATGTGGCATTAACGAGTATCGTATTTGACGGCTTTGTAACCACTAACTAACCGTTAACTACTAACTACTACTACTACGTGTCACAGGCTCTTTCTTGGTTCAGTGACCAACTTGAGATATAGTGTCCCTGAAAGTGGCCTGTGACCAATGGTGAAAGAACCAGTGTGGTAAAAGGATTAAATGTACCTCGCAGAGGTGTATTATATGATATGTCAACGTAAGTGTCATGTGAAACTATATTTAAAGAAATAAAATTAAATCACACTACTATTAACAACAAGTGTAACAAGTGTTTGTACATTTGAGAACTTTGATTACAAGAGATGGCAAGCATGAAGATGATATTTAAATGAGTGTAAATTCTGGAAATCAAGTGAACTTAACGCCTTATTATCAGCCGGAACGTATCCAAAAAGGCACGACGACTGGATGTGCATAGAGGGGTGCTAGTGCCAACACTAATGTATCTGGTGGTAGCGAAAGTTGTTAAGGCAGAATAAACATGAAAGTAGAATAAATGCAGTGAAGATGAGGTTTGAGAAGTATGTATGGTGGACTTTGAGAGAGAATAAGAAACTGTGTGTTAACAGAGCATTGTAAAATGAAAGAGCACGTGTATAGTGACAAGGATTGAGAAAGGTATGCTTGGATGGTTTGGGTATATATAAAGGATGAATGATAGTAGATTAACGAAACTAGTTCATAAGATGAGCATGAATGGGAAAGTTGGAAGGGGGAGACCTTGGTGAAGGTATTCAGAATAGATCAGGGTCGATCTGGAGAATGGCCAGGCTAAGAGCGCCCTTAACCAATGAGCATATATGAAGAATGTGATGTAAGTGAATGAAGCGAAACAGGTATGCCAGGATCGTAGCAAGTGGAAATTCATGGTCTCTGCCTACTTCTCTGGGAAGCAGGCGTGAGTATGTGTGTATGTTTGTAATATTATAAATGCTAAATTTTCTAAGGATTGGATGAAATTTAGAACGGCGATAGCTGGACCACTGGAATAGTTTTAAATTTTATTTAGATGTTCCCATAGGATCAAAACTTATGCGAGTGAAATCGCGGGTTGCTTCTAGTTTATAATAAGAATAAAACTACGTGGTTAATTTTATCAAAATCGGCAATATTGATCATACTTAAATAACTTTACTCTTTTCAGGTAAAAGTAAATAAAGATGCTTTAAAAAAATCGTTGATCGCCCATTATGAGGTTACTGTAAAATCTTTGCACGTTGTGTTTGCCTATAATGAGGGGTTTTCACGGCCATACCAAATCATCTATAAACCCTTGAAAATAGATGTCGCTGCTGTGTACTTAACTGTAAAAGTAAAGAAATGTAAAAGTCAACAACGAAGTGATATATTTTCGTGGTATTTTGTTACTATCACACAAAATAACATAGGTACGATGCATTTGTTGATTTTGACAACCACAGTTGAGTCAGGGCCATCAATTGAGCCAAATTGAATTTAAAAAAAAAACGAAATTGAAAAGCCCTCATTGGTTTCTTCTGTAGCTAAAGATAGGTATATAGTTTGTACCTCTTCATATATGCATGTCGGATCCTCAAGATCCCTCCGAGCGGCAAAAGGCAACTTAGGGGCTTTCCAGTGGGTCTCGTGCAAATGAGGAAAATTCAAAAGTGGTTTCACTAAGATTTTATTCAAACTGACTTTGAACTTGATTTTGTATTTTGTTGATTAAATCGTGTGCACTCTGCAAACGCCGATGTAATAATGAGCTCTGGCGCTTTCGTACGCTCCTTTTATATCCGAGCGTCGATCGCTTTGCGTCTTTGCGTAAACAAGACTCGGGCGCATTCGTTTGGGTGGCGCGACACGACAGAATACGATTGTTCGCAGCCGTACACGTGGTGTTTATAAGCCTTCAATCTCAGTAGATCTATTCTCCAGATTCATCATATGACTTCTCTCTCCGACATACATGTGTAGACTGTTGGTAAACCTAATTTATTTTTTATTAAATAAGCAACTGCTAACAATAACAGCCTCAATGCACAGTGAAATAGCTTTGTGCTCATTTAACAGTTTTTTTTATTACTCAAAAATTCCTGTATGTGAGCTGCCCGTGTTTTCTTTTATACTACTAAATTAGTGATGTGCCTCAATAATAAAGTAGATTTTTTATCGATAAAATAAATGCTCGTTTAATATGTTTTACAAGCTATTGAAATTTGATTTATATTATTCGGGAGCCATAGCCTAGCCTAACCTAACTTTCTAACCGTTAATCCAATCACCATGAAGGTATTGGTATGTAACAAGGTAGGTAACTGTTATGATTTTAATTTGAAATTATTCATTTTATGCCATAAGTTGACGACCTCTGTGGCGCGGTGGACGAAGGTTCGCCTGTGACGCAGGAGGTTGCGGGTTTGATTCCTGCCTCAGAACAAATATTTGTACGATCTTCAGATATTTGTTCGGGGTGTTCTGGGTATTTTCTATGTTAATGCAAAATAAATATCTATGTAATGTACTGTACTAGGGATATCAGTTATCTAGTCCATATCACAAGCTGTGCTTGGCTTGGGGCTGGATAATCTTGTGTGAACTGTGTCCAGCATCAAAAAATAAAATAAAAATAAATATATATATATAATGAAATTCACTTAGGTACAATGTGAAAGAAAACACCATCTTTTCGTAAATTCGATGTTCCAGACCTTGATTTACAGCTGAAAATGTAACGATTCGGCATTTCAGTATTTGTAGCACTGTCACACTGTTTTACTCTATGCGTCACACGATCGGTTCAGTCTGACAGAGCAATCGGCCCATCATGATACAATTTTATTACTAGCAAAAGCAAAACATGCTTGGTGAGGGCTAGCAAGCTTTTTTTTCCGTGATTATTTATATTTAAACAAAGACATGAATTTAAATTACTATGCTAAATTACAACGGATAGTTTTTTCGTTAAGTGTACCACAAAATTGCATGGGATAGTAGAGGACTCGCTTCGCTCGCCCTAATGATTGGGCGAAAACAGTGTTACTAACGCGTATGCCCAAATGAAATTGTGCATAGCCAGAGGGGAACGACATCTTGACATGAATTTAAATTACTATGTGATATTACAAATCTAGAGGTGTGATAGTTTTTCGTAAAAAGTTGCATGCCTACCTAGGTTGTGGGATACGTGATCACTATAAATTAACAAAAGCATTTCCCAGTTTGAACTCATTTACTCATTTTCAAGAAAAGTCGTGTCATGAGTGTCCGTACTGTGTCGTGGGATTTTCCTATTCAAATCGTATTCTCTGATTGACCAAAGAATTTAAAAAAAAATTGCTAGGTATAATTTTTTCAACGCGATTTTCTGTTCATTAGATAAAGCGCTAAGTATTACTTTACCTACCATTGTTTAACATTAACATAACTTAACACACCCAACACATACCTACATAGTTGTGATCCCACACTAGGATCCCATGTGACGTGGGATAATTATGCCTGAAATTTAAAAAAAAAACTATTTTACATTTTTATGACTAATGTAGTTTTTTGGCACTTAGGACCATGATTTTTGGTTTTTGACAATAACAGTGACTGACAGATATAATACATCGTATATTTCGTGGCCAGAACCGACATGGATTATGTAGGTTAGAAGGATGACGGCAGCTAAGTAAAGCGTTTTTTCCTTTCCTTTCCTTTCGTCTCTTTTGACTTGCCGACCCATAGTTTTATGAAATTAATGTATGCTTTGAACAAAATTCTAATTAAATTTTCCCAAGAACTAATCATCTCATGAGCTAGTGGTTGTACCTGGGGTACTCAAAATTTTCTTGATTTTTTCTCTATACTCTAAGTTTCCGCGTTTACCCCCTCTCTCTCCAGCCTACTACTACCTTTTACTAATCTAAAATTTCATAGTGATCCACAAAATGATCTGTATGTTATCCTCGATAACTACTCCGGAACTCCTCCTTCACAGAGAGCGTTCAACCCTTCCCCCCATACCTAGCTGCCCTTAAATCCCTTCAATGACCCTTGATGGTAGCACAGAATATATACAGTAGGCAAAGTAAGTTCCTACCAAAAAGTTATCGATACTATTAATTTATCGACTTGAGTGCTGGAAGTCCCTAGAACGGGTGTTACTGTCAATTTTGTGACATAACATGATGTTTGTACACAGAAAGCATCTATGTGTGTATAAAGATTTTTGATGTGTTGCTGTTTATAGATGTGTGCGTTTATAGCGATAGAACGACTGGTTACAAAAGTGTGCATCAAACTGTAAGTGAGTGCGTGAAGCCCCCCCCAAAAATTTCTGAATAAATATGTATCGGTTGACAGCTCTAAGGCGTCTCCCCTCCGGTACGGAGGCCTGCGTTGCTCGATGAGTGACTCTAACCGGAAGATACCGATGGACTATAGGAATCTGACATCTCACCGCCTTGGTAATAAGCAAAGTGGCTGATAGTACCAACCTCTTGGAAAAATGCGCGTTTCCTGTAACACACTTCCGTCCCTTTTCACGAAATCACTCACATAGATTGCAGGAAAGCGAGAACAAAGACGTTACACATTCAAAAAAAACTTTCGTTTCATCCATAGATTTAGTATATGTACTAGATCTACAATCAGAGATCGAAGATGGAACCAAAAAAAATATGTGCACGTGTTGGTGAAAGTCTATGTCTGAGTTCAAAATAGTGTTGTCCTCGACCAACATTTTACATTGTCGATAGAATTCATCATCCGTCCGTGATGTGTATGGTAGATAAATACATCTTAATGCAGATTAAGTCTTTCATGAATAACACAGTTTGGCAGATTTGACGTCATAAAGAGAATAAGGTTCTTATTCCAATTTTGAATACAGTTAATAAATAAACCTTTATTATTTATAGACCCCTAAATATTATGGTTTTATTTATAGGTGGGATCTTAGAGTTTCCCTTTTAAATTCAAACTTAAAAAGTTTGCTGCATATACCTAGTGGAGTTCTTATTTGAGTCCATCCCACTCTTCTTATAACCGATAACCATTTTTCTCGTAGCAAAGGATTACTTGGAAATCTGAAAGCACAAAAACATTTTATATCGGCCGTGCTACGCCCATATAATTTTTCACTCTGTTACTTTATCTATAGACAAATTGTTACCCCAAAGTTTATTATTTTTCAAGTGTAAACCACGCTTTATGGATAACATTAAATTTAAATATAACCCAAAAATGCCGTTCTAGCGGGACTCGAACCCGCACCCTCGCCTGTCGTCGGCGATGCCTTAAACAATTTATCCATAGATCGAGCTATGACGCTGGAGACGAAATTTGTGGGCACTATCAACTCGGCTATAGCGCAAAGTTGATAGTGCTGTATCTACAGGTGTGTCATTGGAAACCTTCTGTTCAAAGTTCGAAAGTAAAGGCATCGCTGATCACAAGCGAGGGTGCAGGTTCGAGTCCCGCTGGAACGGAATTTTTGGGGTATATTTAAATTTAACTTGTTACCTATTATTTTATTAAGCAGAAATAAACAATATTTATTTATAAAAAATAAAAAATAAATATACCCTTTCGGGGAAAAAGCACGCCTTTTTCACGGAGTTTGTCAAGCCGCCCGAGGGCCTCTGACATGGCTTATCGACTGCTATTAATCAATAACAGCCGGGACCGACAGCTTAACGTGCCCTCCGAAGCACAGAGCGATGGAAATCCGCACATAACTTAGAAAAAGTCATTGGTGGCGGAGCCTAGGATCGAACCCGGTATCGTTGGATTCTGAGTTGCACTATTGAACCGTTAGGCTACCATCGCAGTAATCTCTTAAAAATAACGCTGGAACGCCTGAAGAAGCTTGACCGCCAGCGTTCTTTTTACATGATGCGCATTATACAACGATATAGACTGCAACAGGACTATCGATATTTCTGACGTCATCACTTGGTCAAGCCCTATCGTAATCAAACATTTTTATATTTTACATAAAATATGGTTTATTTCTAGGTGCAGCAACGAAATATTATTAAAAAATATAAGGGAAAGTCCTAATCTACGAATTAAACTGGTTTTTAGGCCATTTACTAAAGCAGAATTGATAAAATAAGCAATGCAATCGAACTACCAATAATCTCTTATTTACCTGTGAAACGTGTATTTTCCCGGATAATTACCTCTTTTATCTTCACAGTCACAAACTGAACACGACACCATTGTCATACAAAGTAATATTTGTTATTTAATAGTAAGATTACTAAAATAATTACAAAATTAGTTAAACTGCACAAGAGACCGTCCGGTATGCGCATGTACTCAAGCAAAATATGTCACATTCAATACATTGTTGCTGTCACTTTTCTTCTTGCACGGGGTACATTTAAAAATGACTTCTCTCTCCCACGCTTCGTTTGTCTATTTAGCGTAGCGAAAAAATTCTACGTCTATGGTTTCATCTGTCACACACCCACGCAGCGATAGTGTACCGCACATACCCAGCACAGTGCCATATATGTTAATATATGTACCTAACAGCGCCCTGCGCGGGACTTGAAGCAAGATGGAGTAAGTATACGGTTACATTCATAGATCTAGTATAGCGAAAATTCTACGTCTATGGTCAATAAGGCATCCGTGTTGCTCCAAAGGTGTGTGTTGGTATTATTTACGTCCATGCTGCCTGCCTCTTAGCCGCTACCTGGTTGTACCCATAGATTTAGTATATGTACTAGATCTACAATCAGAGATCGAAGATGGAACCAAAAAAAATATGTGCACGTGTTGGTGAAAGTCTATGTCTGAGTTAAAAATAGTGTTGTCCTCGACCAACACTTTTACATTGTCGATAGAATTCATCAACCGTCCGTGATGTGTATGGTAGATAAATACATCTTAATGCAGATTAAGTCTTTCATGAAGAACAAGTTTGGCAGATTTGACGTCATAAAGAGAATAAGGTTCTTATTCCAATTTTGAATACAGTTAATAAATAAACCTTTATTATTTATTGACCCCTAAATATTACGGTTTTATTTATAGGTGGGATCTTAGAGTTTCCCTTTTAAATTTAAACTTAAAATGTTTGCTGCATATACCTAGTGGAGTTCTTATTTGAGTCCATCCCACTCTTCTTATAACCGATAACCATTTTTCTCGTAGCAAAGGATTACTTGGAAATCTGAAAGCACAAAAACATTTTATATAAGCCGTGCTACGTCCATATAATTTTTCATTCTGTTACTTTATCTATAGACAATTTGTTACCCCAAAGTTTATTATTTTTCAAGTGTAAACCACGCTTTATGGATAACATTAAATTTAAATGTAACCCAAAAATTCCGTTCTAGCGGGACTCGAACCCGCACCCTCGCCTGTCATCGGCGATGCCTTAAACAATTTAGCCATAGATCGAGCTATGACGCTGGAGACGAAATTTGTGGGCACTATCAACTCGGCTATAGCGCCAAGTTGATAGTGCTGTATCTACAGGTGTTTCATTGGAAACCTTCTATTCAAAGTTTGAAAGTAAAGGCATCGCTGATCACAGGCGAGGGTGCAGGTTCGAGTCCCACTGGAACGGAATTTTTGGGGTATATTTAAATTTAATTTGTTACCTATTATTTTATGAAGCAGAAATAAACAATATTTATTTATAAAAAATAAAAAATAAATATACCCTTTCGGGGAAAAAGGCGTGTGTATTAATCAACAACGTAAATATTTACTCCAAAATATCTACTACACAAACTGCAATAAAAACACCCGTGGTGCTTTAAAGTTACCTTTTCAATAGTCAATACAAAAACACACACCTCAATGTCCACCTGGTTATTATAGATTTAAAAAAATCGGTAAAATGTTAACAGAGCACACAAATTTACTCCAAACAAAGTAAACCTCCATTCTAGGATGGACAAAAATTTAATTTATAGGAAGGTATAGTGCGCGTCATGTAAAAAGAACGCTGGTGGTCAAGCTTCTACAGGCGTTCCAGCGTTCTTTTTACATGACGCGTACTATAATTGTACATTATTTGTAGTAAACTAGATAGGCACTCATTCAATGCATAGTTATACATCTCTCAAATAAGTAGAAAAGTAAGTAATCTCTTAAAAAGAACGCTGGAACGCCTGAAGAAGCTTGACCGCCAGCGTTCTTTTTACATGATGCGCATTATACAACGATATAGACTGCAACAGGACTATCGATATTTCTGACGTCATCACTTGGTCAAGCCCTATCGTAATCAAACATTTTTATATTTTACATAAAATATTGTTTATTTCTAGGTGCAGCAACGAAATATTATTAAAAAATATAAGGGAAAGTCCTAATCTACGAATGAAACTGGTTTTTAGGCCATTTACTAAAGCAGTATTGATAAAATAAGCATTACAATCGAACTACCAATAATCTCTTATTTACCTGTGAAACGTGTATTTTCCCGGATAATTACGTCTTGTATCTTCACAGTCACAAACTGAACACGACACCATTGTCATACAAAGTAATATTTGTTATTTAATAGTAAGATTACTAAAATAATTACAAAATTAGTTAAACTGCACAAGAGACCGTCCGGTATGCGCATGTACTCAAGCAAAACATATCACATTCAATACATTGTTGCTGTCACTTTTCTTCTTCCACGGGGTACATTTAAAAATGACTTCTCTCTCCCACGCTTCGTTTGTCTATTTAGCGTAGCGAAAAAATTCTACGTCTATGGTTGTACCACTCTCTACTCAAAGTTGACAGAATAGAAGAAATATAATAGGTATTAGTTGACAGAAAAACTACATTAGATACCGGGGTTGACAGGTGACCATAGAGTTTTTTTTTTATATCAGGTGACTTTATTTTCAACAAAATTATTAAATAAATCTGCCTTAGTAATAACTAAAAATAGCAAAACTTACACAAAATGTCGTATTCAAACGAACTGCGGCCTTATTTTATCCTCATAAAAAAAGAAGAGGAAAAAGGAGACCATTTCGCGCGAATTACCATGGAGGTGAAGCATAGGGCTATCCGTGAACCCGAGAATCCTTTCACCAAGAAAACGATTTCCACTCAAACGTACCCGACTAAACTCATCCCCGCTCTGCCGCGTGCGGCCTGCTGTTATAACTGTTAGCAGTTTTTATCACTTCTTCTACAGCTCAAGAATATGCAGAACACTGGTGCTAATAAAAAGGAGATTCCGCTTATACACTTGATAGCCGTCCTCTGGACAAAATGCTTCGGTGATACTCTTGGCATGTCAATAAAATTGGTCTCCTGCCGGCCAATGTCCAAGAATTTCTACCTGTTCTGCTTGCAAACATACCGGTACTTGGCAAATTATCTCAATGTGGAGTTAACTGATCTGGAGCAATGTATACCTCATGGATGTTAGATTCGATACCTGTGCCAGGACCATCGACGACTACTCACTAATTTTGTTCTTACACTTTAGTAATAAAGACCCGTTGGAAACTTTGGCCATTGATCCCAATTCTTATCTGTGTGTGCTAGTTATGACATTTTATTTATAGGTATGTTATATGTACTATAGCTCCTACCTCCGTGTAAAAAGGTATTTTTAACCGACTTCCAAAAAAAGGAGGAGGTTCTCAATTCGAGTATTTTTGTAACTTTATTGTTTGTTACCTCAACCTCCTTCATTTATGAACAGTTTTTTTTTGTTTACACGATTGACTTCCAGATTGGTGCCATTTTTATCAAAATCTGGTTCTGATGGTGGGATCCATGAGGAATTGAGGGAACACCTCAAATATTATAGGCACACATATAGCGATTTCGGTATTTTCGTTAAGCATGAGCATTCAGAAAGTGCCATTTGGTGTGATGGAACCGATGAAGAAGACCAGAGTTGGCCATGGAACTACTCAATAATAAGTATTTCCCCTTCGGCCGTCTACAGAACCGGAGTTTGAGAACTGGTTCCCGGGTGGCGATAAGGGAAACTTTCCGATATCCGATTGAGCTGAAATTTGGCATGATACCTGTCAAGTTCCGATGATAATACAATATGATGGTGACAGCAAGCTGACCTGATGATAGAGACGACGAGAGGGGCAGCGACCCGTGCACCCACTGGCTTCACCCACCGGTGGGTGTAGGGGTAATTCCTGTTTACCCGTGTACCCACTGCGATGAGAGATGGTGGACAACGGAACTGCTCGATGGATAAATCACAAAAAATATAAAATCTTGAATTGGGGATAAATTCCTAGCTACGAAGTTGTTTTTTTCGAAAAGTGTTATTATTTAAGTATTCAAACACAAGAAAGCAATATCTTATTCTTATCACAAACCAACAACAATGTTGGTAGGTACATTTTATCTGTACCTATCTAAAGCACGGTGGCGATCAATGGTAAGACAATGGATTGCTACCGTGCACACCACCGCGGACGCGGGCTGATCGCGCTGGTTTGGCCCTAGCTTATGTCCGACAGGGGGAGATGGCTGTAAAAAAACCATACAAAATAGAACAATTTAAAACCGGACAAAATGTTTTTGGCAGCAAATAAGCATGTTGAAGTGGCAATGACCAGACCAATAGGAATGCCCCCTTTCCATACTAAAGACAATAGAGGTCGCAGGAAAGTGATGCATGGAGGCGGCTCAAGACCGTTCATCGTGGCATTCTGTGGGGGAGGTCTATGACCAGCAGTGGACTTCTGTAGGCTGATGATTATGATGATGATTCACTGGTATTTCCAGTAGGTACAAAAGTATATTACCGGTATAATACTTTGAAACAATAGTTAGTTTTTGCTTCATAGCTTCCACGTGTTCCAGGAAATGGCTTATTGATCAAGGTACCATAACCTATTCTACGATTCTACAACGTCCTGTGGGAGTATGGATCAGGGTTCAAATTAATATTAAGACTTGGAAACTCACGAGGATTTCTTCCGCAGAGATACACTTTCCCCGTAGAGACACTTAATAAAACTACGCCATTATTCCTGTAAGATACACTATTTTAAAACCCTACCAGTTTGTCCTCTTATTATACACGTATAACATAAATCGTTGTTAATTTGCTACAAAATACAATGAATGTGATGCTTGTTTGGCATGACCTAGCACAAACCTGAGTGCGCATGAGATGATTTTTAGTTTGTTTGAGCTGTGTAGATAGGTAGTTGACGCACACACCGCGAACTGTAAACTTTAACTATAGATTCTTTTAGATTTACCTACCTATACTTCTTAACCTGAATGTTAGACCTTATCAGTGATATCGCGATAACAAAGTGTCGTCAGTTCGCTGTACCTACTCCTATGATGTCTCTGTTTTTATCGTGCCGTAAAGTTTAAATAATAATCATGGTGTCACATATAGAAGCCGGGGTTCAAGGGGAAGCACACTATCTAATGGGTGAAAGGAATCCGAAGGTGAGTTACGTTTTATTGATTTTACATACCCTAGTGGAGAAGTGGTTCATACTTTCTTTTATTTTCTAACCGACTTCTAAAAACATTTACTGAGATACAGAAGATTTTTACGAGAGCACACGTAGCTGACTAATTAGTTGATAGGTTTCCTTTTGTGAAGTCAGTTATCATCTCAAAATAATCTAGCAAGAGTATTATGATGGCAGTACTGCAAGAGAACCATATAGGCATCATTGTAAAGTTTAGTGTATCAAATAAATTAGAACTACAACTGGGATGTTAAATGGGAGTTCAACAATGAATGTTATATATTGGTTAATGTTTTATGGCGTACCAAGTTTCTTTATTATTCAGTTTTTGAATTTTCTCTGTATTTGTATCGTAAAAGCTACTAGCATACCAAATTTCATCAGCATTGTGGGATTGTTGGAAGTAGGCGGCCGCGACCCGTCCACCCACCAGCTTCACCCACCAGTGGGACCACGGGGAATTTATTTTTCCCCGTGCACCCACTGCATTATGGCGGGAAAATATCGATATCAATTCAATCCGGCTGCGACCCGTCGACCCACCAGCTTCACCCACCAGTGGGACCACGGGGAATTTATTTTTCCCCGTGCACCCACTGCATTATGGCGGGAAAATATCGATATCAATTCAATCAGGCCGCGACCCGTTCACCCACCAGCTTCATCCACCAGGTACCCTAGAGGTTTCATTTTTTTATTACATTTTCGATTTTCCCTAATATCTAAAAAAATTTTGAAATATCCAAGCAAAGCGATTTCATACGACACCCTACTTGATCCCTGATTGTCTCAATTTTTTGACTCCCTTTTTGCCACCAATATTTCAACAACGACGCTACCGATATAGCTCTTAACCTTACCAACAAATTGCACAAATACTATCACCAACCACATTTCTTAAAAATTGGATTATCATTTCAGAAGTTATCTTCTGACAAACATACATACCTACACACATAAAACGCCGATTCTTCCATGTTGAATCAGAAAAGTAACTTCGCTCGTTCAAGAATACTAAAACTAGTAGTTCTGCGAACAGTAGAGCTCGCGAGCACAAACTTGTATAAAACTAAGCATCATGTCAATCCATAATGATCAAACAAAGAACCCAAAAAGGGCATTTTTTTAACCTTCTTTTTCAGAAAATATAATGTTCTACATTTTTGAATGCAGAACTTATTATTTTATAAATCGAGCCCGTAACTAACATCACTTCTCGAGAACTCTCACGGTCTCGGACTTCACCTAAGCGACCATGAAAAAAAACTCGACCTGATATCTTGAGAACCTCTTGACCGATTTTGCTCGTATTCTGAATTGAGTACTGAATGTTTCTACCAAATATTATCAAAATCAGCCAATAAAACGATCCACAGCAAACTTTTTTGGAGAAACAACAAAAACAAGCACACTTCAAAAACAAATTTTTAGAAACTTTATACCTATCAAGTAAAATTTTAGAAGTCATATTGTCAAGATTAAGTATAAAATACGACCTGTACGCTAGTAAAAATTACGAAAATTATTAGTAACGAGCGACACAACTCGCTTCGCTCGTGCGGTCAATAAAGACATATTTAATAGCCAGCTTGGCAAGGAACTCCTACCACGATTTATTGATTGATTGGCTTAGAGAGCGGAATTACAGTTGAAATAGGTATACTTCCCCGGACGAACTCATATAATGGGTAAACCCTTGGTAAACCCATGTAAAACCAAGTAAACAAAATATAAATTCACCACACTGTTTTTTTCACCATTCATCACTAGGCCCTTTCCAGGGTCAACTTACCTCAAGCTGGGCTCGGACCGACGTAGTATGACCAAGAGAGAACCGCTGACAAGTAAATAGTACCTAGTGCAGTACCTTTTATCCATAGAGAAGCTTGTTAAAATAAGCTATGTATATGTAACCTATGTTATTCTTTGTTAAAGAATAACTTGAGAGAGAGATCAATCACAATAAAGATAAACAAAAACAATATGTTTATATCTCACTATAACAAAACGTACCTAATTAAGTGGGTACTACCTTAGCTCTGTACCAAAATGTTTTTATTAAAACGCCTGAAGCTTTTCTGGGACTTGTCGCTACATACATTTCAGGAGACATTTTGCAGGCGACATGCCGTTTAGCAATTCAATGGCTTTAGATACCCCCCTACAGCCTCAAACTAGGAGGGGGGATAAGTGTACCCCTCGGTGTACCCCAGCGACTCTGCAAACGACAGGTCAAAGGATATTCATGCTTCCCTTTACGAAATAAAAGAGGGTTGCAAAATGGTAAATATCAAAATGGTTGTCATCTGCATAAATACAGACTTTCTAATAATGACTAGTATTAACTTTAAAACTATTTAACTATAATAAACCGACTTACGTAGTTTTCTTTCTGTATCTGTGGATCATTGGTATCTACAGCTCGTTCACCCTAAGATGGCACCTGCGTTGGTTGGCACGCCATATTAAAGCGGTTCTACACGACACAAACTTAGTTTGCACAACATGTTTGTAAAAACATATGTTTGCGCAAAAGGAACGTGTAGACGTCAAGTTTGAGGTACATTGAAATTCAACCTTGACGTCTACACGTTCAAGTTTGAGGTACTTTGAAATTCAAACTTGACGTCTACACGTTCAAGTTTGAGGTACTTTGAAATTCAAACATGACGTCTACACGTTCAAGTTTGAGGTACTTTGAAATTCAACCTTGACGTCTACACGTTCAAAGTTTGAGGTACTTTGAAATTCAAACTTGACGTCTACACGTTCAAGTTTGAGGTACTTTGAAATTCAAACTTGACGTCTACACGTTCAAGTTTGAGGTACTTTGAAATTCAAACTTGACGTCTACACGTTCAAGTTACCTACTTGAGTACCTCGAGTAGTGAGTTGAGTAGTTCGAGGTACCTACTTTGAAATTCAAACTTGACGTCTACACGTTCAAAACACCTAGTTTAAGGGAAAAAACAAGGTTTTATTTTATCACTTTGTCGGGGTGATTACTTATGCCACAGCTTTCTAGTACCTACTAAGAGCCTCTGAGCTAAGGCGTGGACAGACAGGCAGATATACCTATAAGAAACCAGAAACTATAAGAAAATATTCAAACATGTAGCATTCAGCCAAAAATGTTAAAAATAAATACTAATAAATTTTTGATCAACATTTATGTCTAAAGAATTCACGAACTTTATATAGGTACGTTATTTTAAACTTGTTCCATTTACACGTAATGAGCATACCTACTGGTTGCGCTCCGTCGTGAATCGAATTCACACCGTGGAATTCTGCATCTGCTTTTTTTTGACGGAACAAGCAGATGTCCCACATGTTAAGCGGTAACTTCTGCCTATAACAATGCATTACCTCATTAGTCATGTCCATATAGGAAGCGCCCTATGTGACAATGACTACTACTAAAAAAATCTGCTTTCAGAATTTTAAGAAAACAACAGGTTTGCCTACTTTCATTGGGTTATTATGTACTAACGTACCTACATATGAGAAAGTCCATACTGTTATTGGACATACTGTTTATTACCTACAATGCAATCTCTGTACCACATTATACCCCACTGCGTTTAATTACTCTTCAGATAAGAGTGCCCATTCAGGCACTGTTTTACTGAGATGTGCTGATGAATACTTTGCTTTTGATTTTGAATAAGTTATCTATCGACAGGAGGAGGATATTTTGTATATTATAATGTTTGTTACGCGATATGTCCGTCGTTTCTGAACTGATAAGATGTTTTTTATACCCCGACTAAAAGGAGCGGTGATATGTGTATTTGTGTGTCTGTCTGTCTGAGGCCTCATAGCTCCGGAACGGCTGCTCTGATTTCAATGCGGTTTTTTATTGTATGGAAGATGTTGTTAGACAAATGGTTCTTAGCTATCATTGGTGGAAATTGGTTCTGCCGTTTCCAGGATCATAACCTCGCAACAATTTGTAACTGGGGAATTTTTGCAGGTTGTGCTGAAAATGTTAATTTTCGACAACATTAGACTCCAGGGTCTGATGATGATCAGCATAGGATGAGCAGAATCTAGGGTACTACTATTTCATGTCACCGGTGCTTTCATGATCCCCTGCGTTAGGCCAGTGACCCAGCTTGAGTTATAGTGAAAAATACCGTGACCGATGGTGAACAAATCAATGTGGTGAAACTGGTGAAAGTATTCAGGCCTCCCCATTATCACTTGTTACGAAAAAATTACTTCATTAAGTGGTAATTCATAGTTGCGAGACAAGACAAACCCCTTATAAATATATATAACATTCTACTTACACAAATGGTGAGTGGGAAAGATGAGTAATCCTTTCGTTATCGGTTACAAGATGGGTAGGGACATCATGCCTCACACTGGTCTATTCGCGTTGCTGGATTTGGCGCTGACTTCAATATATTTATAGGTTTATGCGGTTTGTCTTTAATTTATAAAGATTACATAATTACTAATATTTACTGTTGGTTATTTTTTTCTTAAAAAATTCGAGTAGTCATGACGACCTCTGTGGCGCGGCGGGCTAAGGTTCGCCTGCGACGCAGGAGGTTGCTGGTTCGATTCCCGCCTCGGAACAAATATTTGTGCTACCTGCAGATATTTGTTCAGAGTGTTCTGGGTCTTTCTATGTATTATAAAGATATCTATCTATTTAATATATTGTATTAAGTATATCAGTTATCTAGTACCCATAACACAAGCTCTGCTTAGCTTGGGGCTAGATAATGTTGTGAGGACAAAAACAAGAAGAAAACTATTGAATCTCACTCTATAGGGTGCATGAGGTGCAATTTTGGCAATCTATCGGCATTTTAAATGTTGATATAATTATTTGTCTGTATTGAACAGTGTTTGTTCCCAATTACATTGGAGTAGTGTTTTAGTGAAAATAATTGTAAAAAAAACTTGAAGCATAGATTTTTGCATTACGCCAACTCTTTTGGTTTTTGTATCTCTAACGGTCCGGTACACCATGGTATTTGGGGTCGTGACTCATCTCAACCAACCACTTTCCGGGCCAATCATCTTGGAAAAAAAACCACTATGACAGTTTATAATGATTATCAAATCATTTTAATAAATGACAAAGTTACAATGTTTGGATATTTGTATATATGTATGCTACTCAATCACGCAAAGGAGACAACACCGATTTTTATGAAATTTGGTACACAGATAGATTGACATTAGTTATCAATAAAAGTACACTGATAAAGTATCATCATCATCATCATCTTACTGAAGCCCACCGCAGGACACAGGCCTGCCCCATAGAATTAATCTGAATATTGTACTTGATTTAGTCAGTTACAAATAAACCCTACGATTTGGAATTTTGCGGCATGCCGCACCTTAAGTCTGCGCTACGCTACAACAGCACGTGTAGTGGACTAAAACAATTAAACGTCCCGCGCGTGCCTTAAAACAACATTTACCCGTGCACTGCGCTGTCTCGAAAGACTGTCAGCGAGCCTGTCAGTTAGTTAGTACACCGCGCACTGACAATTCGCGCGCCCGTCTTGACGCACGCGCAATCTTACGAAATTATGTCATAGTGCGACGACTTTCAAAATACCGCTGCTAAAACAAAGTGACTGACTCCTATGTCATTATCTCCTGAGAACAAGATGACGGAAACAACAGGGGTTGGTATTTTTTTTATATTGTTATTTATATGCCATTTTGAATTGCCTCAGCGAAAATTCAATGTTAATTCACATCGCGTTTTTTACATCAGTACTGTGCAGTTTTTGCTTTACTAATTTTTCTTTGCGAGTAAACGTGTTGTTGTTTTTAAGTAAATACTTGTGTAGGCAGGTTTGTTTTAAGATCTTTTAAGTAGGAGATACGTTGAAGGTAGGTTGTTAAATAAATGCTAAAAAGTAAAATATATAAGGTTGACAGACAACGTATTGATTGCCGGGTGGAAAGGAAGGATCTCTTAAGGGGCTAGTCTGTGAAAACCCTTGAAAAGTGGTGTTTTGAAAAGCCTAGAACTTTCCAAATTTAGCTTTATTCTTAACAATATTTAGATCAGAAGAAAGAACACTTCAGGTTGAATAAAAATACGTTGGGGTTTTCTAAAGTTATTTCTAGATTTTGTGTAAATTGAAAAACTACCTACCCATTTTCACGAAATTGATCAAAATAGAGCATCTAAATATGAGCCTAAATCTACGGAATTACAGCTATTTCTGAGAAATAAAACACTTTAGTATCATGTCTATACACATAGTTTTAAAAGTACGTTGGGGTTTTTAATCTTTTCATATAAAAGATGTTTAAAAACACGAAAACATTTTCAATTCGCCGTATCTACACGATTTCTACGCCATTTTCTGTCATTCCGTGGTTATCCACGGCGCTGGAAGGAAGGCCTTCGTTCACTTTTTTATTCACAGGTGAAAACGGACAACCGGTTACTTCGATATATCATTACAAAAACTTGTATTATTTTACTGAAAATTGTTGGTTTTCGTTGTTATAATTGTAATTCGGGTAATAAGAAACCAATGCAAATTCTTATTTATTTGAGGTTTGTGAAAATTTACCGGACTGACATGGTTTGACAGTTTAATCATACAGTCGTGAACACAAACTAATTCTAGAGATCTACCAACTTATCTGCAGAATGAAATGTATGTAGCTGATAGAAAAATGTAGGTAAATGGTTCTAGAGATAAGTTGGTGGATCTATACTTATAACATTGCAGGCCTCCGTAGTCGCTCGATGCAATTCTACGGTAGCATACTCACGAAAGAGTTTATATTGTGACCAAAAGAGTTTCGCTTAGCGATTTTCCTTAGAATATGCCTAGCTCTTTATACTAAGTGATTATCGTTTTTTTACAAAAATTTACTTGCTTATTTCCCGACTTACTAGTGAGAAACGGTATGTTTTTTTTATTTTTATTTATACTATCATTCAATTTTTATCTATGTTTGACTGTTTGTTACTAATAATAATACTGGTACTTCAAATTTTGATATCGAAACAATAAATAAATAAATAATGCTGGACAGTTCGCACAACATTATCTAGCCCCAAGCTAAGCAGAGCTTGTGTTATGGGTACTAGATAACTGATATACTAAATACAATATATTACATAGATAGATACTTTGCTGATACAATGCTGCTATTCAAAAAATCTCCATTAAAGTCCATGCTTTATTGGAGGCATGCTTTATTCCGCTCAAGGAAGATGAATAAACTGGTCAAGTGCGAGTCGGACTCGCGTGTAGAGTGCTCCGTACAAGTATGCTACCATATAAATAACTCTGTCAACATAGTAACAACTAGACCAATGGAACTTAGTATAGTCCTCGATAAGTCCTCGGTGAAACGTAGCCACACATTTTGTACATATTTTCTCTACACGAATATTTTCGTTTCCCGTCGGAATTTAAAAACGTATAGCACAAAGTAATTAATTTTGTAAAAATTTAAATAACCTCCAACGTTGAACGGCTGGACTGATTTTGATCAAACAAAGCTAAGAAAACTCCCCACAAAAACAATTAAAAAAAAAAAACGGTTGATCCTTTCGGGAGCTACGATGGGACAGACACACAGACACGCCAAACTTATAACACCCTCTTCGTTTTTCGTCAGGGGTTAAAAATAAACGAATTCAGATTTTGGGTACCTACTAATTTTGGACGAAATTTATAATATAAAATAAAAGCTAGGTATAGGTACCTACTGTCACCCGCGACTTAATTTGGACGCGTTATATTATTTGTAGTAGGTACAACTATAATAACTGGGTTATCTGTGACATACTAGTTCCTCATAGATAATCCAGTTGATCAATATTAATTTTATTGTAAGTTAGGTATGAGGTATGAGGTTGACGTGTTTGTATGAGCTTGATCATGTAACAAAAATGTATCCTAAATATAATCACCGTAACATATTATACGGTGGATATCTGAACAATTTTTTTTTATTATGTGGTACTAAATACTACACATATGAATAGTAACATCATACATTACATATACGGTGCTTAAGACTAGTGTTGATATTCTTTATTGCACTTAACTACTTCTGAAAACAAAGGAATCGAATCTTATCATCGTCGCTTCTTATCGTCGTGCTTGTACTATTATTTATTCTGTGTCATCGTCTTGCTTAGTAAACGAAAACTGTACGAAAAAGTAATCGTAGACATTACAATCGCATTATATCGTAGTTTAGTAGTAGTAGAGTTTTTTTTTGTGAAAGAGTTCGTTCGGGAATGTACTACCAACCACAACTACTACCAGTAGTATTTCTGCCGCAAAGCACTAGTGCTTGTATTACTGTGTTTTAGTATGAAAGGTATAGTTGCCGGTGAATGCAGTGCAATGCCACAAGGGGTGGACGTGACATATGAGGTAATGGATTATTAAAGGCAGACGTTACCGCTCAAGATCAGGTGGGCCATCTGATTGTTCCACGTCATTCACGAAGATAAAAAGTGGGGGATTGGTGCCAGTCAGTCAGTGGGAGCTCAACAAACAGTGACTCACCAAAGCTGAAAAGTGGGTAGGTCGTGTGTGGCGAGTTATGCAAAGGCGATACTCGCGACGAAAAGTACGCATGTGAACGCTCTAGAAAATGCAAAATGGCAAATACAAAGTAAATAAGTACCCAAAAGAAAAGTTTCTTCCAACTACTTAGTTATACCTAGTAATTTTGAACAAACTGAGGTGTGTATAACCTTTTTCCTTACAAATATTAGCTGTTAACCTACAAACGACACATAGGCCAGTCATCTTAAACATTCCAGGTCGTAAAAAAATTGCAAAGTTCGCACAGCTCTATCGAAGTTGCAAACTTGGTTTTACACAATTGGTATTTATCCTAACAACATCCCAAAAAACAGAACCTTGCAACTTTTTGCGATCTTACACGATTTTAGTGTCTACGGTGACTGGCCTAACAAGACTGAAGGGGATTCTGAAAAAAAGGACTGGTTGCCTACAAGATAACAAAATCAGCAAATCAAATCTATGATTTTCAGGATTTTATAAATTGTGTCAATTCAAACAATACCTGTGTAAAGGTTCTGGAAACATGGGATTTTTATAATTATCGAGATCACGAATCACACACATGCTCCAGTTTTTTTACATCAAACGTACCTGAGAGAGATTTTGCTGTAAAAGTAGATAGGGAGGATTGAACCCCAAAATATAAACTAGTCACGGTGTTGAGTTAAAATCACAATATATTAACTAGTTTTTTTTAACACATTGTTTTCTAGAAGCCGTACCAAAAGTTATGGCAAGATGTATAACTGCAGAAATAAAAGAAGAAATCATAATTAGTGCTATTTATACCAGAAAGTAGTAGTAGTAGAGCTTTTTTGTGAAAGAGTTCGTCCGGGGAAGTACTACCACCATACCTATTTCTGCCGCAAAGTAGTAGTGCTCGCATTGCTGTGTTCCGGTTTGAAGGTGCCGGTGAAATTACAGGCACATGAGACTTTTCATCTTTATGTCGCAGGGTGGCGGGCGCATTGCAATGCCACATAGGGTGCGTCCTAGGTGAACGTGTCCTATGAGGTAATGCACTGTTCATAGGCAGAGGTTACCGCTTAACATCAGGTGGGCCATCTGCTTGTTCCGTCATTCATTAGTATAAAAAAAAAAAAAAAAAATAGGAGATACTTGTAGCAATATTTACCAACTTATAACTTCATCGTTAGGATGATTTAACTGACTGGTATAAAATAAGGTATACACCACTATTCCAAATACAACAAAAAAAACATGGATAGTCAGTATTCTATAAAGATTGACTCTATGCAAAAAAAAGGTACAAAATAACAATTTCCAAAAATAACCATAAAAAAAGCGGCCAAGTGCGAGTCGGACTCGCCCATGAAGGGTTCCGTAGCAGCAAGTAACATAATATAAAAGTTCTTGGATGGATTACGATTAATGACGTATTAAAAAAAAACTACTTACTAGATCTCATTCAAACCAATTTTGAGTGAATGTTTACATGGTAATGTACATCATATATTTTCTTTAGTTTTATAATTCTCTTATTTTAGAAGTTATGGGGGGGGGGAGCACAATTTTTACCACTTTGGAAGTGTCTCTCGCGCAAACTATTCAGTTTAGAAAAAAATTATATTAGAAACCTCAACATCATTTTTGAAGACCTATCCACAGATAACCCACATTGATGAAAAAATAAATTTGAGTTTCAGTTCTAAGTATGGGGAACCCCAAAAATAATTGTTTTTTTTAAATTTTTGTGTAAAATTCTAAATGCGGTTCACAGAATACATCTACCTACGAAGTTTCAACAGTATAACTCTTATAGTTTCGGAAAAAAAAGGCTGTGACATACACGGACAGACAGACAGACAGACATGACGAAAGATAAAAGATAAAGATAAAGATAATTTATTTGCTTAAACATATGTACAAATTGATGGTATAAATATTAGTAGGACACAATATGAAAATCCAAAGGGAATCCATAAGGGTTCCTTGTCTTTGAGTATGGAACCCTAAAAATGGGAACATTTGGTCAAAACAATTTAATAGTGCAAGCGCCATGGAAAGCTACCAAGTTATTATTTCGACGCGTCACGTGTCATCGTACAAAGTCAAAAACAAGTATTATATCCATAAATTTATTCGGATTTTGTCAAGAAAACAAAAGTTTAAATCTTTTTAATTCCATTCGAAAAAAAAACACCACGCAGATTAAATTTGTACCGAATATACTTGGAATAGTCATTTAATTTAAATTTAATTTGTGTTTAAAATTCAAAAATACAAAGAATGTTAAAAGGTATCTTACTAATATTATAAACGTGAAAGTTTGTAAGTATGGATGGATGGAAGGATGGATGGATGGATGGATGTATCTTTGTTACTCTTTCACGTAAAAATTGCTTGATGGATTTGGATGAATCTTGGAACGGAGATAACTGGACTCCCGGAATAACATATAGGCACATTTTTATCCCGATATTCCCACGGAATCGAGACCTATGCGGAAAACACCGCAGAACGCAGCAGCAATGCGAATACTTTTCATCCAATGTTTTATTTATCTTTGTTTCTGTGTGTGTGTGTGTGTGTGTGTGTGTGTGTGTATTTTTGTGTGTGTGTGTATTTTTGTGTGGAATATTGTTTGTTGACTGTTACTACTACATCCATGTTGGTGACACAAATAAATGTTTTTCTTTCTTTCTTTCTTTCTTTTCAATGTACCAGGCGAGCAGCAGAATGCAGGAGTAATTTGGTAACCGAATATCCTATCCTAATTACTCTTTCACGTAAAAACTACGGGATGGATTTGGATGAAATTTGGAATAAAGATAACTAGACTCGCGGAATAACACAGGCACATTTTTATCCCGATATTCCCACGGGATCGAGACTTACGCGGGTGAAACTTACTTCACCAGCGTAAGTCTAATAATACTAGCTTTATAATACTCCGCTACTTAATAATCCTGCGCAGACGAAGTCGCAGGTTACAGCTAGTAAAATTATAAATTGAGTACTAAACAAAAATATAATACACAAATAAAAAGATTCAAACATTTACAAGAGAGCGCCAATGTTTAGGTGAATAAGGGTGGTGGGTGTTTAGGGTGTTAAGGTGGTTTTGGCGCTAGGCACTAAGCACTTATGCTAACTGAAATGCACTTTGTTGCGTCCCAGCAAGGTTCGTTATTTTTTTTTCACGATATGAGCCTTTTGTTCTTGCTATTATTTATTCTGTGGTCTTACTTACAGTTTTTTTTTTCTCCCAGCTCAATAAAGTGTATAACTGAGTTAGTAGTTATGTTACCGCACATAAGATTAGTAAATCTTGAGCATATTCCGTTTGTTGAACACCATAACAAAATCCCTAGACATGCGAACAGTAACTATGTTACATACGGCGCACATGCTTTGGTAAAGCACGTTCTAAAATAATGTTACACTAAACAAGTATTATTTACTAAATAATAAAACAGCATTAATGTTATCACGATATAATAAACACAGTTTTAAAGGGAATGATCGTAGCGATCGTACAGATCAAAATCATAACAGATAAATATTTACAAAGACATTGATCACTAATATAAGATAAAAAACTTTAGGCGCGAATATCTCGTAACAATATTTCTTGTAGTTACGGTGGTCGCAGACTACGTATTTGTACACTGATGGTAATAGCATAGCTCTCTCCATGCATAGCCCGCTGTGATACTTTGAGCTTTTGTGTGTGTGATAGTTAGCGATCACGTCTCAGTCACGTAAGTCATCTCTGGCAACACGCACTTATTAAGATGACTGAAATAAAGTCCTCGAGTGGCGACCAACAACCGGACGACGCAGTGTGGGAGGGGAACTTCCAATGTACCAAACTTTATAAAGGTCGCGGGAAGTCTGTGGACGGAGGCGGCTCAAGACCAGTCGTCGTGGCATTCTATGGAAATGTTATATTTCCAGCTGGGCGGATGATGATAATTAATAAAAATAAGGCAAGTAAATATAAACATGTTTGTTTTCCCCTAGGTCGGTACATACCTACTTATAACTCACTTTTTTTATTTTTTGTTGTGTCTAGCTATTGCGGATCAAAAGATACAGCGTTTGTCAAAATCACTTTTTTTGTATTTTGTATAATTTTTAATATTAATAGAATAACAAACAATAATTCCAAACTTTATGACCCTAATTAATAATAAATAATAATAATAATGTTGGACATTTCATTATCTAGCCCCAAGCTAAGCAGAGCTTGTGTTATGGGTACTAGATAATTGATATACTTAATACAATATAATACATAGATAGATATTTTTTATTATACACAGAAAATACCCAGAACACCTGAACAAATATCTGCGATCGCACAAATATTTGTTCCGAGGCGGGAATCGAACCCGCAACCTCCTGCGTCGCAGGCCAACCTTCGCCCGCCGCGCTACAGAGGTCTTCAACACAATTGATTTTAGGGTTTGAATTTCCTATAATCCTTTCATAAAGACGCCAAACCAATTCATGGCATGTTTCAAGAAGTAGGTACTATTATTTATTCTGTGGTTGTACATGGAAATTAGAATTTAGAAGCCGATAAATGTTTGAAAATGTCTTACTAGTCATGTCAAATGCAACGTCCTCGCCGCGCCGTTTTTTTATGCCAATTTGTGGTCAGTATGTTTCAATTACGTGAATTTCTTCCAACATAGTTTGTAGGTACCTATATAATTTATTTGTTTCTTTATCCGTCTTTCTGTACAAAATAACTCGAAAAACTGTTACTATTTTGACGAAATAGGATTAAATTAATAGTTTTAAATAATAAAATCACTGTATGAGCGTTTTTTTAAACAGCCCTACACGTGTAGGTTTTTTTTGTTTTTATTTATTTCATACACAATATATTTTACACATTTAATTAGGTATAATATTGTACCTTAAAAACCTCCAAAGGTTGACTAGGAACAATCGCCAAAAAGTAGGCGCACATACACATTCAAATTAATATAAACAAACAAGGTAGGTATATTAGTGGATGAAAGTTAATGGAAAAAAAAACATCAGCAGGAAGTTTGGCAGAATAGTGAGTTTTGAGGCGGAGAAAATGATCTAATTTGGGCCCTGCTGGGAAAAATCCTGATTCCCAAGATATTTTTCTGAGCAAGGTCCGTCGTTCAATACCGGTTTAAATTGGGTTGTATGGGTTTGTACGAGGTTTTAATTGATTCTTAAAGTTTAAGACTTGTATGAACTCTAGGGAGGTAGGGTAGGCTAAACCCTCTGTTTTTAGGAGTTGGAAGGGTTTTTTTAAAGGTTTGTAGGGCTTCTTAGGTTGTGAGAGTTTTTAGGGCGTTTTTGATTTAATTTTGTTTTTTTTAATCCTGTATTTTTTGGTTATTTTTGTGGGTTTGTTCATTTCTTGCCCATGTTCATTTGCGATTCGGTTATGATGGTTTTTATATACTAACTTTGCACCCATATTGGTTATTGAAGTTGTTGACCACTTTGTCTATTTGGGGTAAAATAAAACGAATAAAACTGTTATAAAATATAACGAAACCTGAAGCACACAGCATAATATGTAAAACACAACATGTGCACAGAGATTTCTCAAGTATCCAGTAGTGGAACGCCTGGGACTTCGCCCGCGTGCAGTTTTTGCTATACAAACTTCAACATCCCGCTGCACCAATTTAGGGTGTGTATTTAGGAAATTCCTTTCTTAGTGCACCACTATACCACAAAAGAAATGTACCTATGTGAATTTCAGGTCCTATGACCTAGGGTTTAGACTTCGCGTTGATAGTCAGTGACTGAGTCAGTCAGTCACGCAACGATTGTATAGGTGGTATACATTGATTTTATTTTCACATTTATCTGATTACGTACAGAACAAAAATTCAATGAAGTAATTGACAAAACAAGTAATGTGTTTTCTACACAATTGTACGGTTGAGAGGTTTGTTTACCTAATTAGTTCCAAATCCCACCGCAAGGTGGAGGTCACAGGTAATGGAATAGTGTCAAAACTCGATGTGTCATTTTCACAGACCACTCTCTTAAAACTATGCTAGCTAGCTAAAACTATTTATGTAAAAACTTAACCCGCACGGCTATTGTCTAATCGATGTCGATTACCATTTTGCACTTCATTGCGCTGCGTGTTTTAACTTTTTTTACAAGACCGAAAATATTTAAAACATGCTGCGCAATGAACAGCATACTGGTAATCAAAATCGAACTTCAGCCTATTAGACAATAAGACCGCAGTTGTGTTGATGGAAGTAATTATTAAGGTTACTCCTATTCGACTCAGCCTTGGCCTTGACTTAACGCTAGTTAGACAACGAGGCAGACTGCTAAGATATATAATGGGGTTATTGCACCATCCTTAATAAGGGAGTCAGTAAACATTGTATTATTTGATCTCTGGCAAGGTGTTGTGTATGACCCTGTCAAGCACCCACACCCGTTGACTATTAAGAATATTCGCCTGCTGTTTTGTTTTGCTTAAAAGGTTCCGTTTCATTTATTTGTATTTCTATGTTATATACGATTTGTTTGTTTAGCCAGAAACGAATATAAGGCCATTCTTTTAATTATTTTTAAAATTCTTTTAGGTTTATGCTTATAAGCCGTTAATGGTTACTTGTTAAAATAAGAAATAAAATAACATTCTGTATTTTATATAACTATTAGTAAGGTATGCGACAGAACCACTCTAGTATGGATCTAAGTTAGGATGTTGATTAGGTATAGGATGCTGAACTAGAACCTGTTAAGGGGTAGGTACATATAGGCAATGCAAAATAAACATTCTAAGTAAATCAAGTAGGTAAAATATAAATATTTATTTTATTTTTATTTATGGTCAATATAATTATAAAGATCGATCATTATACAATGGGCTCCCGAACTGTTTAAAAAATATTGTATATTTTATACATTTTGTATACGTGTATTTTTCTTTTGTCATTTCCTTTCATCCGATGCATCAAAAATGTTAGCCTGGCTACCGACCCGAAATTGCAGACGTTTAAAACGCCGAAAAGAGTTCTTTGTTGGACTTTGCAACCCTCTTCAAACCCCTTAAAACTGCGTTCCAGGAGACAAATATTTTAAAACTCCGAGGGCTGACCCTTTTTACAAAATATTTAATTTCATCCATTGAAATTACTAGACGTCAAGTACCAGTAATGTAACACTGTAACACCCAAACGATTCAGTCACCTGAATCCTCTGATCGCAGCCTGAATCAGAGGACTCGTTGGGAACTTATTCCCATCGTGTTACACTAGGTGTTACTCTGTTTTTTTAAAAATTAACTTTGATAAACCTTTGTTTGACCACGATGTCTCACCTGTTGGTAAGTGACGATGTGGCCGAAGATGGAGCACAAAGGTCTAGAAGGCACCTATGCACTCTAGCCTTGAAGATACCCAGATTATAGTTTTCAGGAAAGACATACGACGGGATGTATCCTGGATAAATTAGAAACGAGTAACATTCGAGAAACTTCCACCAAATATTAAAAATCTGTTAAGAAAAGTGCTTAACCTGTAGGTATACGTTACGGGGCATAGGCTCTAAAATCAAGGTGATAGAAAGCAATCAACAAATATTAAGTGCATTTATAAAGTGATTACCTAAGCACATTACAGGAACGTAAGCAACGTTGCGATTGCATCAACATGCAATTTATGTTGGAAAGTTAATGTGTCACTCAGGGTCAGTTCACACAGGACACGATGCGATAAGATGCGGCGCGCGCAGCTGCTTTGAGAACTCGCGCGGCGTAAAGCGTGTTTGCCTCGCGACGCAGCTTGAAGCTGCGCGTGTTGAGAGTATGCGCATTGGCGTCTCTGTGCTTGCGGTAACCGGTGAGACGTTACCGCAAAACTGCGTCGACGGTACCGTGCTGCACAGCGTGGTGTGCTTCGACAAGCCTCCAGTTCGCAATAACACTCTCATTAAAAGAACATGGGCAACTCCCCATACATTGTTTAACCAACTTTTTTAACTAAAGTAACGTACCTACAGTTGGGATACTTTTGGTTATTGGTAATAATATGATATGATTATGAAAAATCTTATTTAATTTCTTGCGTAGAAGTTGTGGGAAAGTTATCAAACACAAATGCAATGAAATGATTTATCTGATTATTTAGAAATACAAGTTTTGTTTCCCAACTTCTAAAAATATACAAGTTCTTTAGAGTAATTGGACAAAAAACAACATTTAGAACCGTATAATTACTTTCATGAAGGGGCCCTGGTTCATTTATATTTGACCTGGGTCAGCGGTTGCCCACCTCCTTTTTACCTTTTTGTGCGCTAAACTCATACAAATAGACATAGTTTAGATTGTACACGGCGTACAAAACAAGTGAAGCCGAAAACTACACTCATAAACTCAGGATACAAGATCAACTCGTACATAAACGCACTCACACCGACAATGCATCCAAACTAAGCTCATCACTCCTGCTGAGCTGATGTTAGTGTAGGGCATGTTTGTGTGTTATCTGTGTAATACGAAAACATGCATATAACACTTTATTCTGTTTTCTATAGAGACACGTTCTGTCTTTCAGTAAACAAGTTCTATACTATATCGCTATAGCAAAACATGCATGCATAGTCGCTTCGCGTCGCGTCTTGGTGTGAACTAACCTTAACATGCGCTCTCTCCATACGAAAGTCATCTTATTTAACTAACTCTGGAAATAAAATGTGAAGTTTACTATCAACGACTTTGCCGTAAGATGCAGTTTCTAAAGGATGTAATAAAAAATCGACAAAGTGCGAGTCGGGACTCGCGCACAGAGGGTTCCTTTCGTACCATGTGAATTTATCCGATTAGTAGATTGGGGAATTGATTGGCAGGCATGTATGCTACGCTCAAATATAAGTCATATTTTTTTCCAAATAGTAGCAACGGCCTGTCGTAAAGCTACGTATTCCAGAAATAACCACTCAAGCATAGGTGAGTTGTGTCGTGGTGTGTCTGACCTAAGAATATACCCCTCCGTACCCTCCCATGGACATCGTAGAAGTCAACTAAGGTATTACATATGGGGATGGGCAGCAGCATCCACCTGAGTAGTTAACACCAATACTGCGATCACCAATCCGCCTGCCAAGCGGGTGATTATGGCAAATTCCCCCATTGCATTCTATAGGGGGGCCCTTGTGCAGTCAGTAGACGTCTAACGGCTGCTGCTGCTGATGATGATGATGATGGTGATGATAGGTAGGTTCTATGACTCGTATTTCATAACTAAATTGAATATGAAACTAAGTGCAAACTCTAGTACCTATAGATTTTTCTGAATCCAGTATGTGAATTGAGCAAGTGGGTATAGTAATATAAATATATATATATATATATATACTATATATAGGTACAAAATGTTTTACCGTTTTACCCGATTGCCCAAACTGTTCTTGACTGTTGTAATCCCTTAGTCAACTCTTACGATATTCACAAGAAGAGACGGAGGGTATATTCTTAGGCTGCACACACCATCCTTGGATTGTGGAACCATAAAAACCCAAAATACCTTATTTGTATGGATTTCTGATAAGGTGTGAGCGCCTGTTGAGGCTATCTCAAACCAGATTGGCAAAAAAAACACAAATAAAGCCACAGATTAAATAAAAGTTACTGCGTGTAAAATATTAACTGCACATAATGTTCGCCACGATAGCAACATTTTGAAGTGATTTTAAAGAATGTTTATTGTGAAGGTACTTAGCTTAAAAAATATTTAACTTTTGTGAATTAAACTTATTAAATTAAATAAAGTTCAAGAGGGTCCATTTAACCCTTTTGAACTAAGGGTGTAGTTTTTATGATTATGGATTTTTAACGAAAAAATGGTTTGTTGCCCGTGGTCCAACCGCGTGGTTCTACCAGAAAGACCACTGGTATTTACTGTTGCCATATGCCATTAATACCAGGTTGCCGAAGCTGTAGCATTCGACCAAGGGCTCGCAGCTACAAGTGTCATCAATGGAGTATGCCTTGAACATTAGTTTTGAATTTTGATATAGTTTTAAATCAAAAGCCTGACAATACCAGAAAACTAGCAACTACACGCGCAGACCAGGCAGTGGAATCGAGACATGCAAATCAGCTCGACACGACGTTTCATTGTCCTAGATTCTAGGACCTAGAAAGAGAAACTGTTTCCTTACAGCTGTAGAGATTCGACAGCGGCTCCAAATCGTCAGAGGCATAAATGAGGCAGATACGGTACTACACCTGTTTATCGTTTGTCGTAAATGTGGAACTTTTGCATAAATTTAGTGAGACAAACGTCTCACCAAACGTTTTACGTTTGTCGCTAGCGCAAACCTCTTGTGAAATAAGTCCTTGGGGATCCAAACGACGGGTTATCCTTGGTGGCATTCCAAATAAGTCATCGTTCGACCAATTTTTCCCCAACACATCCATCGTCGTCGCCTGGTTGTTAGACAAATACTAACGACAAAAGATGCATCGCAAACGTAGAGCATTGCAGACTTCCGTAACGAAGTTGCTCGATGATCGCAAACGTTTTTAGCGAACCGTCTTTGATTTGTGCACGAAATCCAACACTTAGCAGATCGGCAAACAACCAACGAACGCACCCGAAAAAAATACATAATAAGGCCGATGATGGCATATAGACAATATACTTACATAATTACAATCAAAGGCTAAAGAAGACATTGAAATAACAAAAAAAAGACTAGTTTGACTAATATAGATTCATCTAAATTCAACCTATTATAAAAGAATGTCCAGCGTTCGTTATTCGGTATCTAATTGGCTAATTAAAGTTTGTCAGTCTTGTACGTTACATTATTGTCAGTAATCAGAGCGTTACGTGTCCATTATCGAACTCTCTAAACCTATTATTTGCAAATTGTTTTCTAGCAAATATAAATATTATGAAGTATATTTCACGACATAATATTAAAGTTGTGACCTTAAATCACATAGAAAATAAATAGTTAATTACGTTGTTTATACAAAACAACGAAATTAAATGCTTGGTTTTGGCTGTCATGTTAAATTCATTTTCCAATACAGTTGCTCGAAAATTATTACAAGGCCAAAAGTAAATTTGAGCACACTACAGACCGTTCACCGTAAGTTGGCACCTGCCATGGAGTATTTACAGATGTCACCGTACAGTGAACGAGCCATTTTAATTTTTTTTCTTTAGTCCAGTTCTATAAAATTTTACTAGCAAAGAGTTTAATTAAAAAAAAACAAATAAATGATGTAAAAATTAAAAAGAAGTAAATTTATTTATTCGGAGTAAGATTATATACAGATTAGTTATATATTGATTAATATAGTATATTTGCTTGGGTATGTGGTTATTCAGTTTAAATATTAATTAATTAGAATTTTAATGATATTGTTATTGTAAATTGGATCATGTTATCTGAATAAATGAAATAATAATAATAATAATACGCAAATTACAAATTTTAACGTTGATACTGCATAAGTTATAAAACGCGTTAGTTATAAAGTTATAGGACTGGATCGACTATAAACGAATGAAAATAAATTTATAGATGAAACTAAGCAATGAAAATACAAAATTGATTGAAATTATTATAATCTGTAGTCAATAACCGCAGAAAATAATTGTTTTTAAATTGTATTTAGTTAAGAACTTCGTAAATGCTGAGTGTTATTTGCCAATTTTCTTACAAATAAAAACTCCTTAATAATTTCTCAGGCAGTATATTTTTCAGTCCAATAAAAAATTACTAGCAAAGTGTTTTACAAAACGAGAATAAAATAATGCCGACTATAGACGAAGAAACATTAATCTCGATATAGGTATTTGGCGGCTTAAGATATTATTTATTTGTTTTCTCTCAACTGTATTGAAACACATCGTATGATACATGGACGCAATAATATATTATGCACTGAGGGGATAAAGCAGTGTCTTACGTTGCGGCCGGCAAAGACGAAAACAGGCTTTACCCCAGAGGAGTTTACTATACTTTTCACACCTGCGAGGCAATAAATAATCACTGAAAATCACAGCACCAAACACTGTTTTTTATTTCGCATTATTTGCAACTGAGTTCTGCTTATGGTGGCCAGTTCGATTTTCGAACAAACCTCAATGACATATAGGCATTTTTTTACAGAGTTTTCCAAGAGTTCCTCACGAATTTGACGTTCCAAATTTAAATCACTTTACTCCCTTGGGGGTTTCATACAACTTTACCTTCCTTAAGAGGTACCTAATATTTACTTTACGTTAAGGTTGCACGATATGTAATTGGACATTGTCAAGCAGGTGGTGTGAAAACTCGGTTACGACCCTTGTATGATAATGTACTATTAACGTCGTTATAAAGTGAATAATACCATATTTTAATAGCACCTAACAATAAATTCTGTCAAGTTTCATTGATATTGTAAGTAATTCACTTAGAACAGAGAGGTAATGCACAGAGGTGCTCTTCAAATTAAGTAAGTTTAAAGAGTGTTTCGTAAAATAGTAATAAAAAAAACCACAAATATATAAAATAAAATGGCAAAGTGCGAGTCGGACTCGCACGCGAAGGGTTACTTTGTCTGTCTTACCATCGTACAAGATTTAACACTATGTACTTTTTATTTAAAGTATAACGGTAACCTATTACAGTTCAAAAGATATACAGCCGTTATTAAAATCGAGCAAAAACAAAAGTTTACGACATCCGCGGGGGGAGACGGAGAGGTCTATGCTTAGGCCGGACACACCACAGCCTACATAACATACACAATCATTTAGTTAGTATACACACAGATATACCTAGCCGGATACAACACTGGGATTACCTGTCGCGGGCATCAGGAACTACGAGTACCATGCTTTCACTACACCCAGGCCAAGAACAAATGTCATGCAATTTGGCTCGCAGTGGGAATCAAAAAATATACAAAAGATATACAGCCGTTACTAAAATCGAGCAAAAACAAAAGTTTACGACATCCGCGGGGGGAGACGAAGGGTTCTATGCTTAGGCCGGACACACCACAGCCTACATAACATACACAATCATTTAGTTAGTATACACACAGATATACCTAGCCGGATACAACACTGGGATTCCCTGTCGTGGGCATCAGGAACTACGAGTACCATGCTTTCACTACACCCAGGCCAAGAACAAATGTCATGCAATTTGTCCCGCAGTGGGAATCAAACCAGCACCTCTTGCATCATGGCTAGTCGCGCGCACGACACGGAGGTCATAAATGTCGTAATAATACTAATATATTTATTAAAAAAGGAAAAAAAGGCTACGCAACTCGGTCAATAATTAAATGTTCTTGACCAGGTTTTTTGCTAAAATTTAGATCTTTCAGTGAGCAATTCCAACATTCCTTCGATTTGTACGTTATCTTTATGAAATGAGATAAAGTGATGTCTTACAAACTTGAGTAGTTTGACATATTTACACGCGTTGTAGATAATATTGATAGCTTTCAAAATGATAACTCTACCTATAGATATTGATACGGATTTTCGTCTCTAGCTAACTCGAAATAAGTAGGTAAATACAGGTGCGTTTTACCTTTCGTGTCAGCCTGCTATTCATATTATGTGCTACTTTATTGGTAGCACGTAAGTTGAATCTAATTTCTATAGTTGTCTGTATGATGATGATGGGTTATGATAGTAGATTACGCACTGAGGCAGTGTCTTACGTTGTGGGCGTCATATTGAACCCTGAGCGTAACGAGGACCTCTAACGAGGGAGTTACATAGAGTGAGGGGTTTAAGCTGCCCAAGACGAAGACAGGCTTTATTCCAGAGGAGCATACTCTACTTTTCATAACTTCTTAAAATTCACTGAAAATCACAGCACCAAACACAGTCTTTTGTTTCACATTCTTTGTAAATGCACCTTTTTTTGAGTTCTGCTTATGTTGGCCATTCCTATTTTCGAAAAAACCTCTTTACAATGCCATTTGGGCATGTTTTTACTTAGAGTTTTCCACGAGTTTCCACAAGAATTTGACGTTCCAAATTCAAATCACTTTATTCGCTAGGGAGTTTCATAAAACTTTATATCCCTTAAGTGATAATGCTTTACTTTACGATGAGGTTGCATGATCTGTAATTGGACATTGTCGAGCAGGTGAAAATAATATAATTGTTACAAATGGTATTACAAGGATATAGCGAGTTCAATGAACTATCAGATAAATTCTTGAATCTATTACGTTACTTCAACGTTTTTAAAAGCAAGTATTAGCACAATTATTAGGGAAGTGGTTTTTTTGTTGTATTCGGTTAGCAAGAAAAATCATCTAGAAAGTTATTTTCACAGCATAGTATGTTTTTTTGGCAGTAAAAAAAACACCAGCAATGTCACCAACTAAATCAAGGATTATCAAAAATAAGCAGATATTTGGTCAGCTTGATAATGTATATGTTTGCAAAATAAATATTCCTAATACAAAATTATTGCTCAGCAGGATTGTAAGGTTTAAAGGCGGAGTTAAAGAATCGACACAGGGCACTCGGACATGAGTAGGTTAAAAATGAGTGACGGTCCGACATGGCACAGTTAACAACAACAGAAACAGAACAGAACAAGAACAGAATAGAGAACAGTGATCAGTACGTGTGCTGCAAGCTAGCCGATGGCAAGCGTGGCCCGGCAGGACCCGCAGCGAACCAGGACTGACACCTGCACGCCAATACCCAACAGCCTTTGTAATATCGGAACCTCATTAATCAATGCAGCAAAAAAATAGCGCACTTTTGTTGCTGTAGAAATAAACTTCATTATCATATCAAAATTAATTTAACAGCTTTCCTAAATTTGATAAAATCGATGAACAAAGCGTTTTTTAAAAGTGTTTTTTTTTATTTTTTATTAATTATTGGTTTTACTGTTTAATAATAATGGCCATCTAACAAGCCTTACGGCTTACCGCCCCTTCGGCTGCGTTTCCGGGCCAGTATCCACAAAAGTGTAGATTTGCAGAGATGAGAATTACCGTACGATAATAACTAATATCGATATTCCCACATCTTTTCGCTCAGCTTTAGTGGAACTGGTCAAACGGCGATCTCTTATTTTCCACAGCTCAGTCCCAGCGAAGTAGTTGTTCCAGCAGTGAGCGCGTATAGAAAGGAGATAATAAACGAACCTACGCTTTTGTGGAGTCCGGCCTTTAAGTTTGGATGTCGAATTGAGTTTTATACTAAGAATATGATTTGCTGTGGTGTGTCCGGCCTAAGAATAGACCCCTCCGTCTCCTCCCGTGGATGTCGTAAATGCCGACTAAGGGATTACCCGGACTTGTTGATAAGATTCGTTGGTATAAGATTTGTCTTGGCAGGTAGCTTATTATGGAATGTGTTATTACTGGAAGAAAGCGTTAGCTGAGTCAGTCGTGGGAAGCAATGGCGGCGATGAGCTCACCACTTGTCACGTCTATATTCCACGATGGTGCAACCCACTGTGAAAAGAGGCCTATTGTGGCTCTGCCTACCCCTTCGGGGAAAAAGGCGTGTGTCTATGTATGTATGTATGTATCCTCAGCCGATTGAGATGAAATTTGGCATACCTGTCAAGTTCCGATGACAATACAATATGATGGTGACAGCGAGCTGATTTGATGATGGAGACGGAAGGTGGACAACGGAACTCCTCGAGGGATAATAGTAGACTGGACATGTTAAGGCCCATTTTGACCAGCACACGGTTACAATCACTAGTTTTATAAAAGCTTGTATTGAAAAATATATTTTTTACAAAAAAAAAAAATATTGACTTATGTCTATACAACTCGTTCTTTGCTATTCTCCTGCTGACTTGTCATTGACAATTTTGAGGTATACACCATACTTCGTGAGCACTCACCGTTTTTAACACGCTTGTATTAGCTTCACTTGTAACTAACAAACTGTCTAACAAACAATGTAATAAAATCTTGGCATCGAATTTTCGACCACTTCCCAATATCCGATTGAACAAAAATTTGCCATTCCTGGTGCCATTCCTGAGCCAACAACAGGCAGAATTCTTCATTTAAAAAAACACCTCGGGCCCGCTAAAAAGCAGTTTTTATTGAAATCTCGTAAAACATAGATAACTTTACAAAACCCCAATATAAACCCTCGTCTTTGTTGTATTTAATCTATTTATGAAATGTTTTTACCCAATAATATGCACCATTTTTATAAACAATCGAATCTAGCCAAAAATTATCTATCTTGTTTCTGGTACAGTGATCCCTAGAAATTATAATGAAGTATCCAGGCATATTTATAATTTGAATATTTTACTTGATTTTGTTAGTTAAAAATCAAATCTAAGATTGGTAGTTTTGCGTTATACCCCACCTTAAGTTCCGATGACCATACAATATTATGTTAACAACGAGCTGATCTGATGATGTGGAGACTGATGGTGGACCACGGAACTCCTCGATGATTGATAGTAGCCTGGCAGTGTTTGGCCTCATTTTGATCAGCTCACGGTTCCTACTACTAATTTTAAAAGGCGCGTATATTAAAAATATTTTTCAATAAAGTACCAATTTATACATGATATGGAACTAATATCTACTTTTACCTACTTAGATAACTCTTGGTATTTGTGCCTAATGATGAGCTTACACACTTAACTAATGAAACACCCACGACTTCGTCCGCGTGGTTTTTTTTCCATATAAACTTCAACAGACCGCTGCAACCCCTTTAGTAAATGACTTATTTTATTACACCCCTAAACCATAAAAGGAATCCACCCTTTAAATTTAAGGTCTTCAATTTCAGGACTAACCGTCTTAACATAAAATTTATATTATCCTTTGAACAAAGATAATATGAAATGGAAAAAGACAATAATAATAAATTAACTGTTAATTAACTAAGTGTGCTGCGTCTTGTCACTGACTGACAGAACACCCAGTGTTGTGTCTTTCGCATTTACAAGCAAATTCAAAATCGATCGATAGAGCCAGAACATGGTGTAATTCTAAGGATTCTGCTATCACTAGTAGCACGGTTACTGTTTACGTGATAGTCTGTCAGTCAGTCTGTCCGTAAGTCATGCAACAATTTCTTCTAATTGTTATTATGCTAATGACCCTCATTTGCCTAGATAGATTAGGTATGGCACCTGTTTGTTTACGGAGTTGGTTAAATATATTTTATATACACTCTTAGCGTAAAATCCTGACTAAAAACTCAAAAATAGTGTTATTATGACATATTTTGTATTACCATCGCCTGTAATAAGAAAAATAATTACTTTTCCTAACAAACTATAACTTTTTTTCCATTAAAACACACTATACATTTTTCCTCATTTTCGTGACATAGGTCTATGGCTGCGCGCGCTACATGGCATGCGAGGTAGAATGGTTTTTTTTTCTGCGCGGCATTCGCGTTATTGTTTTTATGGGCCAAAAATTGTATTGCATGACTTTAGATACAGTGCAGACTTTAGATGAGACTGCACATAACTAGGTTATTAAAACACTCGTGTTTTAATAACCTAGTTATGTTAGTTATTACATTTTAGTATTTCTGCTATTTTAGTACATTTAATTGATTGTTTCAATAGTACATTGAATGACGCAGTTACTACATAGTATTTTTTATCTGTGACGCAGTCTAGGAAGAGCCCTCTCGGTGGACAGACGACGTTTTAAAGGTCACAGTAGGTCGGTGGTTGGAGGAGGAAGAACACCGATCGTTATGGCATCCTATGGGGCTCGTTATGGCAAGCCGTGGGCTTCTACAGGCGATATGATACTGAGTAGGATGATATCAACTTGTCCAATTCGCTTCATTTCGCTAGGTCGTCGGCTCACCTTGACATAATGCCGGCAACTAAGTACTAAATTGCACAAGCCTAAGGCTGCCAAGCGAGGAGGTTGTCAGCGTTCCGTTATTTGACAAGGAACCCTGATACTATAGCCCGGTCAGTCCGTCCATCCCAGCCTGCAATGCCATCGGAGCTGCAAGCTGGATGCTCTAAGATCCCAGCAGTCTGACACACTGTGAGTATAATTATACAAGTTATATGATACTGAGTATCATATAACTTCTATAATTTTGGTCGAAGGCTACGTGTACCTATTAATCGAAGTGCATACAATTTGTTAAGTTTTGAGTCAGCGAGAAGCCGGCAGAGATGCGAGAGGCGCGGGTTCGTTTCTCGCTGTGGGACAAATGTTTATATGATCTGAAAATATTTGTTGTGAATCTATGTGTTGTGGAACCTTGGTACGCGTAGTTGCATATACGGATTACGTATGTGACTGTTGGATGTTATGTTATTTTAATTTAGGTATATAATAGTGCTAATAATTTAAAAAAACAGTTCCCTCCTTTTTTGGAAAGTAGGTTAAAAGGGGATTTTAATTTTGAGGCGGGGACACTACTATGTATATATATATATATATATATAGTCCTCCTCATCGATTTCGAAGACGGCGACCCTAACTTTTTTTTTCTGTTTTTTGTTTTTTTTTAGTTCGGTCTAGCGAGCCATATTAGGGCTCACTCTAGGAAATAAAATAATATAAAACTATTATGTATTCTGTTGGCGGGGGATACTCCGAAATCAGTATAAAAAAATCAAAAATCGCATCCGGTATCAATATATATAGTCGATGCGTGACTGACTGACTGACTGACTGACTGACTGACTGACTATCAACGCACAGCCTAAGCCGTAAGTCCTAGAGACCTGAAATTTCGAGAGTACGTTTCTATTGTGGTGTAGGGGTTCACTAAGGAAGGAATTCTAAAAATTCAACCGGGTGTTGAAGTTTGTATGGAAAAGTGCATGCGGACGAAGTCGCGGGCATTCTACTAGTCGGTATATAAGAATGTCGAATATGACATCATCAAAGTCTTTCTAATAACTTTACGATGTATTTAGAATTCCTACAATATCAACCCTTAAATATGGCACCTTTGACCTCCAGTCCTTCAAATGTGTTCATTATTAGACGGCTAAAACTTGTCAGAATGCGTTTTGTCTCTCTTTTAGTTGAACATTTTTTGAGCGCTGTTCCGAAGTCATTTTGAGGTCAATAATGGTCATGGAATCAAAATATTTTTATCTAATTAAGAATAAACGTCCATTGCTGGACGAGGCCTCACCCATATAGAATGCAATTGCCTTAATCACCACACTAGGCAGAACGATTGCTGATCGCAGTATATAGATGTTAAGTAGGTAGGTACCTACTCACGTAAAGGTTGCTGCCCATCCTCTGGTTGTAATCCCTGATTTGGCTTTTACGACATCTCCATGAGGAGACGGAGTGTCTATTCTTAGGCCAGACACACCGGCAAGAGATGGATAGAGAAGTAAACATATAGTGAATATGGTTAGCCGTATACATATAGTTTTGTATGGAGTTCCTCATATTATTTTATTCCCAATTTCCCAGTGTGGGACACATTTCAGTGTTGGTGGTCCATCCGTGTCGCTAACGACCAAACCGTATGATTAACTAAAAGCCAGGTAGAAGTGCTGCACGCACATCTCTGTGTACGTACCCCGATGCCACCGAAATAATTACCAACTTGCCGCAACGTTCTAAATAGGCCCGTAATATCAATAGCAGTTTAAGCTATGATTCTTAGGCTAAGATTCAGGGAGAAGTTTAAGCGTGGACTTACGCTTCCTTATGTCAAAATTCAGTGCTTACGCTCCAATTTGTATTCAGAACCGTATGGAACAGTGCTTAAACTTAGCGCAAGCTAAGCTAAGCGTAAGTAGTGAATATCGACTACTTGAGCCGAACTTACTTCTTGACATCTTGATGAATTATTATATATGTACTTGTTATATTCGTCAACAGCGTCATTTTTTTTTCTATTTAAGACTGCGTCAGTTTTTTTTGATCTGAGGACTGCGGCGTGGAACAATTAATTCCTTTAAGTATTCTTTTTCATAAGCTGTAAACGGAGCCTTTCGATGATTCATTTTAGCACAAACTTCAAACTACAATAATGTTCCCGCAATTTTCTACGATTTATGTTACCAACTTATTGCATCATAAATATTTTGTTTCAGTCACTCGAATATCATTTGCCTATCTATGGCTATCTTTGTCGTTTGTTAGTTACGTCTGCATAAAAAACCGACAAAAGTTCCGCTAAAAACAAAAACTGCCATAGATAACAAAGTATAATCATAGCTCAGACCGCGCTAAGTTTGTGATGAACTGTGTTTCTGAATACGAATTTTAAAGATCAACTTAGCCGATGCTCTGCTATGACTGGTCTTCGCCCGTCTTACTCTCTTGTCTCTGGATCTTAACCTAAGTTTAAACTATTTCTGTCAATGACAAAAATGGTTTAAACTGATAACTATAAATTAACCTGCTATTGATATTACGGGCCTTAGTATGCGCTTGTGAGTAGGTACTTAGCGCGGCTTTGAGAGACACATTAGTGCCAGTGTCATTTCTATAATGTTTGTTTATTTTATGATTCAAACCTAATTGATACGAAGCACACGGCTTCGTCAAAAATTAAATTACAGTCCAGCTCGTACCAGTTCTGCACGTCTCGGTTCGCGCATGAATTCGGAACAACACAGCCTGAAGGCTAATTATCTTAATTATTTTAAAACCATGTCTGGAAGTTGACCAAATTGAGACTGTATTGTGAATTTACTGTAAAATTGTATTTTGCTCTCTCATAATAACAATTTTGTCCACTTTTTTATTCATAGCGACCATAGATTAGGGTAAGATAGTGCTATAATATAATTGGAAAGAATGAAAGAGAGACACTTCATACATTATATTATAGCGGCAAAATTCTAAAAAAACTTTAAATTGTGCTATCAGTGGAGTATAAATGCCGTTTGTGACTTATATGACATCGACACCAGATCGGAGCATATGATCCGAACTATATTTTTATTATTTTTAAATCGAGAATTGGGCTTCTGGGCCAAATTTAGCACCATAATTGAACCACTTCGTTTAATTAACCCTGTGCGATCTTTGATGAAAGATTGTACGCGACTATATTCGCCCGTCCATTATGCGGCACTTTATAATGAATGTGTTTTTTTAATTTGCTTTGGTACCTTGTTAATTGGTATACCATTAAACAATTACGGATTTATATTTATTATATAAATCCGTACTTTTGTTAAACCAGCAGCATACATTTTATTGTACTATTATTTAATCTGTACCCCAGCTAAAAAGAGGTGTGCTATAAGTTTAAGGCCATAGAATAGAGTGTCTGTCCGATGTATGTATGTTTGTTGCCATGTAGTTTCGTAACACCTGCTCTGATTTCAATGTGTTTTTTTCCTATGAAATATGGTGTTTTCCTGGTGGTCCTTAGCTATGTTTGGTGGAAATTGGTGCAGCTGTTTCTAGAACCATTAGCATGGAACAATTTTTTAAATAAACTCTTTTTTTTCTGCTAATATCTTCAATCCCCAGGGTCTGATGATGAGCAGCATATGATAGGATCTAGGATACTACTGAAGCTGAATCTTCAAGTTTGATGAATAAGATGAATATGATTAACGATGAATAGGGTGCAACGGGTGCTACGATTTCAATTTGGTTTTATTTGTATGAAAACTGAAAACGTCGGAGTTTTTATGCTTCTATAAAATTAACGGGGTTTTTGTAATGTTTGTTTTCTTTGTTTCAGAAACTTCCTTATCCTAAGGCGGTGGGATTCATAGTCACCAATGAATTCTGTGAAAGATTTTCTTTCTATGGGATGCGAAGTAAGATTATTTCATTAATTTTTATTCGTTTTTATAACAGCTCTTTCTTAGTCGATAAGAGGATACGCGGCTGGGATTTAGTCCATTCAAACTGTGTTTCTTCCCCGGATATACTAGAGTCTAGAGCATATATATATATATATATATTTTGGTTCTCATTATACTAAGTGTAGGCTTATCTTTAAAAGCACAATCAAATATTATTTTACCATATAATCTATTCCTATCTACACTGGCATGTTTCTATGTTAGTTTTTTCCATAAATTAACTAAATTTAAAACAGCTTACAAGAAACATAGATATAGACTTTCTTATAGTAATGATTTATTATATTAGAAAATAGAGAAAACTGACCATGAAAAAGTATGGTTAAAATACAGAATTTGATTAAAGAATATAATTGAAACAATTGAGCTACCTAAATAACAACACATTTGTTATTTAAAATAATTAGTGTTAAAATAAGATAATAGACCAAAACTAGACTAAAAAACTACCTACCACATCAGCAAGCCGTCACCCGACGGTAGCGTGCCCAGAATGGTGGCTGCATTGCCACGCTGAATGGCAATGCTAAATGGTTAAATAAATATATCACAACCACGTTTTCTCATAAACTTGCCAGTTACAACTTACTGAACTCTTCGGCTGAATTAAGCTTAAACGTATAGTATTATTTTATCTGTGGCTTAAACTATCTCTATCTAACATATTATCATTTAGATATTGTTTTTCAGGGTGTTCTAGGTATTTTCTATGTATAATAAAAAATATCTATCTATGATATATATCAGTTATCTAGTACCCATAACACAAGCTCTGCTTAGCTTGGGGCTAGATAATGTTGTGTGAACTGTCCAGCATTATTTATTTATTTATTTATTTATATAACATTTATCTGGTTCATTGTTTCAAAAATCTAAAACACTCCTAACCTTGATGAGTTTCCTTAGATTATATCCACCACGTTTTATGAAAAGTACATCTTATAAACACAATTATCATGCAAAGCGCATGCATGTAGATGATCTAGCATTCATTTCAACTATGCATTTTCCGACCCACTTAAATACAGGTTTCAACTCTTTATCAGTTTCGTCATAAAATTGTGTTTGTTATGGACATAATTTAGGTCATTTTACCGATCAGGTGTGGAATGTGGATGTTTATTGTATTTCTAAACTTAGGCAACCTGCAGAACAGCCTTTTTGATCATGACCTAACGGTTCTAACCCAGACTGCAAGATACTTACTTAAGGTGGGGCTTGGTGCAAAATTCCAAATCGTACATTTGATTTTTGACTGACTAAATCAAGTAGGTACAATATTCAAATTAAATATATGCATGGATACGAAATTATAATTCCGAGGGATCACTGAACCACAGATAAAATAATACTAAAACACTGAACCAAACACACGATAGGACAATATTTCCTCGATAGAAAAATAACACAAACTTTAGTCCAGATTCGATTGTTTCTCAAGTGCATATTGTTAGGTCAAAAATTTATAAATTTAATCAACACATTAAAAGCCGAGGTAGGGGTTTTGTATAAATACGACTATCTAAAATTTACGGGACAATTAATTAAAACGGGTTTATTAAGCAGCTTCGAGTTATTTTTATGAAGATTTCTGCCTGGTGTTGGCGCAGTCTGGTCATTGATCTGCAGGAGTCTTGCTAATAGACTGCCGAATTGTGACTTGGGTTTGGTTTAAATTTTTAAACAATACTTTCTTGTGTTTATTTGTAGTCCCAAAGTAATTTTTTTAACAAGTCCTGTTAATAAGTTATTGAAGTCTTTTTTAATTAGTGATTTTTCTCTTTGATTGATTTATATTGAAATCTCGTAACCCATACTCATAATTATCATAGAGCAACACATACGGAGGCCCTCTTACTCTAACCCCATGCTAGCTTGATTCTATACCATTTAATGGGAAGCTAACAAACAACAAGTCTAGATAATTAGTCTCTAGATTTTATCTATAAAATTAAATGACTTCAATTAATTAGTTTTCAAGGGAGGAGCAAACATTGGTTTGTAAGCCTTAGAGCATTGCGGACTCTGTACCGGAGCTGAGGCAAATGATAATTATGTAGTTCTCTTAAACGAGTTAGGTTACGACACAGATTTTGACAAGCTTTTATTTACTTGCTTTCTTGTCTCTCTCTCTGTCTGTCTGTCAGTAACAACAAATCTGGTCATCGAATTTATGACCACTTCCTGACATCTGACTGAAATTTGGCATATCTGTCAAGTCCCGATGACAATACAATATTGTGGTGACAGCGAGCTGATCTGATGATGAACACGGAAGGTGGACAACTGAACTCCTCGATGGTTAATAGAAGCCTGGCAGTGTTTGGGCTCATTTTGATCAGCCCACGGTTCTGATAAAAGCTTGATTTGAAAAATATATTCTCAACACCTATTTTAAAGACATACATACATATGTACATAGACGCACGCCTTTTCCTCCTAAAGGGTAGGCCGAGCCTCAAATGGGCCTCTTTTCACCGTGGGTTGCACCATCGTGGGATATAGATGTGACAAGTGGTGAGCTCATCGCCACCATTGCTTTCCACGACTGACTCTGCTAACGCTCTCTTCCAGTAATAGCATTATTTAAATAAGCTAGCAGCCAGGACAAATCTTATACCAACGAATCTTACAAACAAGTCCGGGTATTTTAAAGACAATGGGATAAAAAAGTCCCCAGTGGAGAAGCATTCGCGGTGCGTTAGTCACGCCATCTTGTATAATGTAATCATATCGTAGATACGACATTCCACTAAAGAAGGAAAACTACTAGCTTGACAAATAGGCTATTGTATTAACAGAACATTAACACTTGTATTGAACGATGTTGGTTAGGTACTACGATAAAAAACAAAATCCATTACAAAGAGTAAAGCAGTTAGTAGCTGTTACAAACCAAATGACTTTAGAAAACTTGTAATTTTTAAAACCTAATAAATTACAAATTACTTTAATAAAAAGTTGTTTGTATATTTATTAACCTCCTTTAGTGTTCCATTAAAATTGAGAAAACGGAATACTATGGGCCTAACTAAAGCGATGGCGATGGGCATTGCACTGTCTAGCTCGCATGATGTAGGACCGGAAGATAATTATATATGCAAGACTAGATATCGCCACAGGAAAAAATAGAACGCGCTATCAGCTGTCGAACAAAGCATATGCATGAGTTCCAATAAAAAAAAATTGCGAGCTGATCATCCTGAAAACGACTCCACCAATTTCCACCAAACATAGTTCCAATGTGTGGTGTAGTTAAATATTATTGCGTGTCTTTAAGAATTGGTGGATTTTCCCTGTAAAAACTCGGTTTTTCTGCCACCATATAAACGGGGTTGATTTGACGGGGACTCTTGACGACTTGACTATCAAAAATATAATTATATCACTTGACATTGGTTGAAATTGTTTGAAGCATTCCTCAGAAGCCATTATAAAAAGTGAAGGAAAAGAAGGATTCCCCGTTTGGTGAACTTTTGACTTGCCCCGGTAATTGACTGTCGGTGATAATAATATAAAGTACGTATTTCAAAGATTATTGTTCTCATATCTAGCCCTTGCAAATAATATGTAGGTACATCACTGATGTACAAGTATTATTTAATTTTCTAGTGTGCCCCCAATATTAACCCCCGTAATCAGAATTCATTTATCTACGCTGTACGTCCGTGGTTGGTTTAACTTATTCTTTTTAAGTACCAAATTTTTTGGTAAAGGCGTGTATACAGTAGACTATTGGTCTTATTTGGAGGCTTTCTCCACATAGAGGAGACGATGTTACGTGCTGAAAAAATATATGTCATTCATTGACGTTTTATCTGTAAAGTTGGCTACCCTTGACACTCGATCGCAATCCTAATTTGGGATTTGCTGTCAAATCGTGCCATTTGGTACTCTTGAATCCAATCCTGCCACACGATTGGATGCGAACCTGGTGGAATTTTAAAGAACTAAACGAAATCGACTATACTCGAATCCAAGATATTTGGGAAAATAAGTAATAATTAGGTCAAATGATAAGGATTAAGCAAGTTATTTTCAAATGTAATGAATGGTAGTTTTATTGCGTTGTGTGTAGCCACACCTACGTCATGTTGTTCTTTCAGGAATCATCACAAGAAGACGGTCGCATACTCAATTTTGTTCAAGAGTGCTAAATTTTGTGAAAACTGGATTGGGATTGGGAATGGTTTGGTATTGAAACTGTTTTCAAGGGTAGGCACCCTGTTATCTGTAAAGTGAACGTACAGTTCTACAATACCTGTTCATTAACCATGTCACAGGTGAAATAATACTAAACTAGTACCTTAGGGTTGCATTTCGGAAAATTATTTTTTAGTGAACACTTAGAACCTAAAAGAAACATTCATGCCCTTCACGTTTGTTAATGGTTTAGAGATCTGAGAATAGGTCATCCATGTTGGTTTCACTTATACATATAGATATAGAAATATTCAAAACAATATCGTGGTTTCAGTCTGAAGGGCATGAAAGTCATCGAATGTTCGCATAACTTTCCATTTCGTCTCAAGGTGACGCAATTTAACGCTTCCTGCGTAAAACTTTGAGGAAGTACATAATGCATAACCCATCGTATTATTGATAAGTACCTATGTGCGTTTTTATCCATCGCAACTAGTGGTATATTTTAACCATTTTCACCAATTTTAATTTTTAACAAAAAAGGAGTGTTATCTATAAGTTTGAGGCCATAGTGTGTTCAACTGTTTGTCTGGTTGTCTGTGGCCTTACACCTCCGGAACGGCTATTTTAATTTCAATGCTTGCGAAAATGCTGCTGTTTGGTGGAAATTAATGCAGCCGTTTCCAGGATTATCAGCTCGCAACAATTTTTTGAAAGGGAACACGGGTTTTTTTGGTGCTAGAGCCTCCACAGTGAGCAAAAAATAGAATAGAATAGAATAAAATAATAATTTATTAATTTCAAGCACACATTACAATAATTATAAATAAGAAATCGATATTTCGATCGATCGATAGATAGATAGCTTTTATAACACATAGTTTTTTTTATAGTTACAACTTTATGTGACGGGACAAGCATATGGGCCACCTGTTGTTAAGCGGTACCCTCTGCCTATGAACAGTGCATAATCTCATAGGTCACGTCCACCAAGCACGCACCCTATGTGCTATTGCACTGCGCCCGCCACCCTGAGACATAAAGTCGGAAAGTCTCATGTTCCTGTAATTTCACCGGTACCCATATCCTTCAAACCGGAACACAGTAATGCGACCACTACTGCTTTGCGGCAGAAATAGGTATGGTGGTAGTACTTCCCCAGACGAACTCTTTCACAAAAAAGTTCTACTACTAACAACACCCAGACCACCCTGAAAAAAAATATCTGCAGATCGTACAAATATTTGTTCCGAGGCGGGAATCGAACCCGCAACCTCCTCGCGCCGCAGGCGAACCTTCGCCCGTTGCGCGCAGAGGTCTTCACACACCACAGAGGTATTTCATATGATCTTGTACAATACAGTATCTCAGTATAGTGACTTGTTTCCAGCCATCCTCTCGCTGTACTTACGAGACAAGCTGGGCTACTCCGACGATGGCGCTACCATCATCTACCACGTGTTCACGATGTTCGCTTACTTCTTCCCACTTCTTGGTGCCATGATCGCGGACGGATGGCTCGGGAGATACAGGTATATAATCACTGTCACAAGCTGGGCTACTCCGACGATGGTGCTACCATCATCTACCACGTGTTCACGATGTTCGCTTACTTCTTTCCACTTCGTGGTGCCATGATCGCGGACGGATGGCTCGGGAGACACAGGTATATAATCACTGTCACAAGCTGGGCTACTCCGACGATGGTGCTACCATCATCTACCACGTGTTCACGATGTTCGCTTACTTCTTTCCACTTCGTGGTGCCATGATCGCGGACGGATGGCTCGGGAGACACAGGTATATAATCACTGTCACAAGCTGGGCTACTCCGACGATGGTGCTACCATCATCTACGACGTGTTCACGATGTTCGCTTACTTCTTTCCACTTCTTGGTGCCATGATCGCGGACGGATGGCTCGGGAGATACAGGTATATAATCACTGTCACATTTAATCCGTTTGAAAGTGAGCATAGACTACAGCTCGTTCACCGTAAGTTCACCTGTAAATACTCCATGGCAGGTGCCATACGGTGAACGGTCTGTATAGTCCAGTCAAGTTAAACATAAAAAGGGGGTCGTGCTTGCAAAAGTTCCGGTCACGCTCTGAATCTTTTTTTGATTGCAGGACGATATTCTACCTTTCATTGGTGTACGCGACTGGAAGCGCTCTGATATCCGTGACTGCTATGCCGCCAGTTCACTTGCCTTCACTGTAAGTATCTATCAATCGATTGAATTACTAGGAGGAAATTAAACTATTTTTTTACACCACCTGCTCGACAATGTCCTATTACATATCATGCAACCTCAACGTAAAGTAAAGCATTATCTTTTTAGGGATACAAAGTTGTATGAAACTCGCTAGGGAATAACGTGATTTGAATTTGGAATGTCAAATTCGTGTGGAAACTCGTCGAAAACTCTAAGTAAAAAAATGCCTATATGGCATTGTAAAGAGGTTTGTTCGAAAATCGAACTGGCCATCATAAGTAGAACTAAAAAAAAAGGTGCGTTTACAGAGAATAAATAAAATAAAATAAATAAACTAAATATAATTACTCACAGGACTCTAGATAACTTAGATTCTTGACACTGCTTTATACCCATAGTGCATAATCTAAGTACTATTTGACTTAATATTCAACTTCTTAGTACAACAACACAAGCTGGTATAATAAACAAAAGTTAAGATATATAAATGGTACAGTTCGGCTTCCTATAGATCGCCGATCGTTACAAACTATCTTAAGATAGCTGATTTGCTCCAAATCACTACCAGACGGAAGCGTCCCTAAGATGCTGGCTACATTGCCACGCTAATGGCAATACTAATGCGTTGAGCCTTCGGGTGACACGTCGCTTCATCTGATGTTTTCATTCTAAGCTCATTGTTCCAGCGAATTCACAATAATAGCACTGCTGCTGATAGCTTTCGGCACCGGAGGCATCAAGCCTTGCGTTTCGGCCTTCGGCGGCGACCAGTTCAAATTACCAGAGCAGGAGCGATACCTCGGCTACTTTTTCTCCCTGTTCTACTTCGCTATAAACGCCGGAAGTCTGATCTCGACGTTCCTGACGCCGATTCTGAGGGCTGATGTGCACTGCTTCGGAGAGAATGACTGCTACTCCTTGGCGTTTGGAGTGCCGGGACTTCTTATGATTGTTTCTATAGGTAAGTAGCATAAGTACCTACAGTGAGTAGTTGTTTTTTGATAAAAGATCACTGAATGTGGTAATAATTAGTTTCTATATTATACATGTATGTTATTTCAAAAAGTAATAAGAATAGTTGATTTTGAGATTTCGTACGTTTATCTGTATTTATTGCGCAAAAAAGATCTGTGATACACTGGTTATTGTGTTAGTTTATACTGTGTTACAGTAAACCAGTTTCTTCCCCAATGATATTATATTGCAATAAAGTATTCTCGGTAAATTTGTTTTTAGTATAATTTTAACGAAGTGTATGTAGTTACCTTAAGTGCATACATATTGCAGTTTCAGAACTTTCGGTTGAACTACATATAACAATAATGACATGCGTTTGACCCCTCGAATTAAGAGTCTATAACTACCTCACATTGATTGTCATGATCTTCTGCTATACTTATCAACAATATTGCTGCATTCACTTTGTAATTAATATATGCGAATGAGTTAACACATCTAACATAACACGTTAAACTTAACTGTTTAGCAAAAATAAGATTTATCCATATAGATTAAAATTACAAAGTTGCCTCCGATTTGTACAATATACAGCTAGTATTCAAATACTTTAAATAAGGTCTTAAGACTTTGCATAATAATTGAACTCTAAATAAAGATTAAGGGCCACGTCCTTGAAAATCCTTGAAAAGTGGTGTTTTGAAAAGCCAAGAACTTCCCGAATTTAGCTTTATTCCTAACAATATTTAGATCAGAAGAAAGAACACTTCAGGCTGAATAAAAGAAAGTAGGGGTTTTCTAAAATTCTTTCTAGATTTTGTGTAAATTGAAAAACTACCTACCCATTTTCACAAAATTGATCAAAATAGTGCAATTACATATGAGCTAAAATCTACGGAATTACAGCTATTTCTGAGAAATAAAACACTTTAGTATCATGTCTATACACTTGGTTTTAATAGTAAGTTGGGGTTTTTGATCTTTTCATACAAAAGATGTGTAAAAACACGAAAACATTTTCAATTCGCCGTATCTACACGATTTCTACGCCATTTTCTGTCATTCCGTGGTTATCCACGGCTCTGGAAGGGTGGGTCTTGTTCAATTTTTCATTCACAGGTGAAAACGGGCAACCGGATATTTCGATATATCATTACAAAAACTTGTATTATTTTACTGAAAATTGTTGGTTTTCGTTGTTATAATTGTAATTCGGGTAATAGGAAACCCATCCAAATACATCTTTATTTGAGGTTTGTGAAAATTAACGGGACTGACATGGTTTGACAGTTCAATCATACAGTCGTGAACACAAACCAATTCTACAGATCCAGAGTAGAGATCCACCAACTTATCTGTAGAATGAAATGTATGTAGATGATAGAAAACTACATACATTTCATTCTACTGATAAGTTGGTGGATCTATACTTAAAACATTGCAGGCCTCCGTAGTTGCTCGGTGCAATTCTACGGTAGTATACTCACGAAGGAGTTTATATTGTGATTTGTGACCAAAAGAGTTTCGCTTAGCGATTTTCCTCAGAATATACCAAGCTCTTTATACTTGCTTATTTCCCGACTTACTAGTGAGGAAGGGTATGTTTTTTTTACTTTTTTTTATACTATCATTCAATTTTTATCTATGTTTGGCTGTTTGTTACTAATAATAATACTGGTACTTCAATTTGATATCGAAACAATAAATAAATAAATAATGCTGTACAGTTAACACAACATTATCTAGCCCCAAGCTAAGCAGAGCTTGTGTTATGGGTACTAGATAACTGATAAACTTAATACTATATATTACATAGATAGTTACTTTGTTGATACAATGCTGCTATTAAAAAAATCTCCATTAAAGTCCATGCTTTATTGGAGGACAAAGATAAATAAACTGGTCAAGTGCGAGTCGGACTCGCGTGTAGAGGGTTCCTTACAATACAAGTATAAATAACTCTGTCAACATAGTAACAACTAGACCAATGGAACTTAGTATAGTCCTCGATAAATCCTCGGTGAAATGAAGCCACACATTTTGTACCTACATATTTACTCTTCACGAATATTTTCGTTTCCCGTCGGAATTTAAAAACGTATAGCAAAAATAAACGAATTCTGATTTTGGGTAAGTACCTACTAATTTTGGACGATTATAATATAAAATAGATACTAGCTAGGTATAGGTACTGTAACCCGCGACTTGATTCGGACGCGTAATATTATTTGTAGTACAACTATATTGTCTGGGTTATCTATGACATACTAGTTCCTCATAGATAATCCAGTTGATCAATATAATGTTTATTGTAAGTTAGGTATGAGGTATGAGGTTGACGTGTTTGTATGAGCTTGATCATGCATCAAAAATGTATCCTAAATATAATCACCGTAACATATTATACGGTGGATATCTGAACTATTTTTTTTATTATGTTTGACTAAATACTACACATAAGAATAGTAACGTCATACACAACATATACGGTGCTTAAGACTAGTGTTGATATTATTTTTTGACCTTAACTACTACTGAAAACAAAGGAATCGAATATTATCATCGTCAGGCGTGGCGCACTCCGCGCTTTAGGTATAAAGCTACAAGTACCCGGCGGACTCATCTAGACGAGTCAATCCATTCAGAGGGCTGCCGCGCGCCAGCCAGATCGCACGTGAAGTTAGTTCGATAAACTCACTCAAGCGCCGCGTCACGTCGTCCGTCAACTAAAGTCTTCTACTATTATTTATTCAATGCTTAAATGAAGATAAACGCATATTGCATCGCATTCGGCTGCCTGAATTATAACAAGGATCCGAACCTCACGTTTTTCACACTTCCAAGGGACATCGAAAGGTGTAGAAATGCACGTCTACATTATAGGTAATTAGGTACACCTACCTAACAAATGTAGACTTTTGCTACCTATCCTTAAATTGTAAGTCTCCGGATTTATTTATGTAGTTAGATAGGACTTACAAGGACAAAAATAGAAAAAAAAACAATACATTTTTGGGGTTCCCCATGGTTAGAACTGAAACTAAATAGTTTTTTTCATCAAACCCATACGTGTGGGTTATCTATAGATAGGTCTTCAAAATGATTTTGAGGTTTCTAATAAAAAAAAACTAAACTGAATAGTTTGCGCGAGAGACAGTTCCAAAGTGGTAAAATGTGTCCCCCCACCCCTTAACATCTTAAATAAGAGAATGATATAACAAAAAAAAAGATGTACTTGTAAACTTCTACCGATAATTGGTTTGAACGAGATCTAGTTAGCAGTTTTTTTATAAGTCATAAATCGTAAACCATCCAAGAACTTTTATATCATGTTACTTGCTGCTACAGAACCCTTCATGGGCGAGTCCGACTCGCACTTGGCCGCTTTTTTTTATTTGCCCAATTACGAAGGTAAAAATCACCCGGCCAGCTTCTACTACACTATAATACCATAATCAATCAGTTAAATATCAACTATAGGTAGGTATTATATATATAGTTTAAGCTAATCAAGATAGGTACATGCCTAGCGCTTAACTCAGTAGCCTCGTGAAGAATGGGAGCGGCACGGGAGGGGTGACATGTGACGTAAAGAACTGTCGGGCTACACACGTGATGAATATACAAATAAGTACCTAAGTCATTGCGAAAGTGAATAAAATACTTGTTCAAATAACTATTATATTTAATACTAATATCAATATTTTCAACTGAACTTTCAATTTATTAGCTTATGTCCATATCGGTACTCGAATCACTGTCAGTATGACTGAAATCACTTTCGTTATCTGAGTCTTCATCTCGTAATCTTATTATAAATTGATCCATTATATCGTCACTAAGATGGTCGTGTTTGAAAACTCTTCCTCAACTTTCTTTACGTGACCGTCACAGTTTTGCCATTCTCAAATGAAAAATTAGCAAATAACTCTTCTAGTGCTCGCTTTTTCTCAGTAAAATTTGAGTTAATATGTTTTCGTGCCAGCTTGCCCTTGATATCTCCCCATACTAATTCGATCGGGTTTAAATCCGGATGGTACGGTGGCAAATAAAGTACCGTATGACCATTTTCTTTTAATATGACATCAATTTTAAATTGTTTTTCTGGTTTATTTCGTTTTATTAATTTTAACAAATCCCTCTTTTTCATAACTATAGATTCTATTGTGTGATTATACTGTGTAGATTTATATCGTTTTCATGCTCGGCAGAATTTGGATTAGATTTACTAACCTTGAAAAAATTATATACATTATAAACAACATCTTTAGTTTGAGCTCTAATCTGAGGATCCATCTTCGGTTGCTAATCTCGTGTGCGTCTTGTCTAAAGCGGCCGGTCTAAATAACACGTATTGACGGCAGCGAGATCGCCGCCCGACTGACGTCAAGTGACGTCTCGCGACATTTGACATAAGAAAATCACCACCCTCCCGTGCCGCTCCCATACCTCAGGAGGCTACTTAGTTAAACGCTATACCTGTAGTTGGGAACCGATATTATGAATATTGGATGTTGGCTCTTGGACTATTTTGTTAGCGTCGTATGTCATTCCATAACATAATTATCTAATGGCATAGGTACGTTAGTCTGTACCTTGTCACTACCTACACCTAAAAGAGATATTTAGTTTCATTGACAAGGTACAGACTAACGTACCTATGCCATCAGATAATTATGTTATGGAATGACATACGACGCTTACAAAATAGTCCCTACATAGTTAGGTGTAGGTAGGTACCCCTACACTTAAAAGAGATATTTAGTTTCATTGACAAGGTACCAACTAACGTACCTTTGCCATTAGATAACTATGTTATCGTAAGCGACTAGTCGTCAACCCTTACGAGCAACGTCACTCCGCGCCAGATAGCAATGGAGTTACGCGTTAGAAGAGAGAGGAAATGTTTAGGTAAATATCACGATAGGCATTGAGCACTAATGCGAGCTGAATTGCACTTTCTTGCATCCCAGCAAGAGTCGCTATTTATATAAATTTGTTCGTGAAGTGAGCCTTCTGTACTTGTTCTATTATTTATTCTGTGCCATCGTCTTGCTAAGTAAACTAAAACTGTACGAAACAGTAATCGTAGACATTTCAATCGTAGGTATAATATATTTACGGCTGTTTTGCGTAGTACTACTATTGGTTTTGAGACGCAGGAGGGCGAAGTATGTACAAGTTTTTAGTAGTACTTAGTAGAGTTTTTTTTGTGAAAGAGTTCGTTCGGGAAAGTACTACCAACCACCACTACTACCAGTACTATTTCTGCCGCAAAGCAGTAGTGCTTGCATTACTGTGTTCCAGTATGAAAAGTATAGTTGCCGGTAGACGCAGTGCAATACCACAAGGGGTGGACGTGACATATGAGGTAATGCATTGTTAAAGGCAGACGTTACCGCTCAAGATCAGGTGGGCCATCTGATTGTTCCATCATTAGCTAAGATAAAAAGTGGAGGATTGGTGCAAGTCAGTCAGTGGGAGCTCAACAAACAGTGACTCACCAAAGCTGATGTGGGTAGGTCGTGTGTGGCGAGTTATGCAAAGGCGATACTCGCGACGATAAGTACGCATGTGAAAGCATTAGAAAATGCAAAATAGCTAGTACAAAGTAAAGAAGTACCCAGAAGAAAAGTCTCTTCCAACTACTTAATTAAACCTAGTAATTTTGAACAAACTGAGGTGTGTATAACCTTTCTCCTTACAAATATTAACCTACAAACGACACATAGGCCCAGTCATCTAAAACATTTGAGGTCGCAAAAAATTGCATAGTTTGCACAGCTCTATCGAAGTTGCAAACTTGGTTTTATACAATTGGTATTTATCCTAACAACATCCCAAAAAAACAGAACCCTGCAACTTTTTGCGACCTAACACGATTTTTGTGTCTACGGTGACTGGCCTAACAAGACTGATGGGGATTCTGAAAAACAGCAATTGGTTGCCTACAAAATAAGCTCAGATCATATGAAATACCTAATAAAATTATTAAAGAAGTTATAAAATAACGTCATGATATACACAACCCGTGTGTATCACACTACTGATGAGAAAACGTATCCAAAAAACTTTATCTTCCCAGGCACTTTACTATTTAAGCATATAAGCATGTATTTCTGTGGTTAGATATCACAATTCACAACAACAACTTTTGGTACAAAAACTGGGTTTTCATGTTATTCTTTGTTAATAGTATCAACAGCAATATGGCTAGCACTTGCTCATTAACTATCAAATGTTCAATAGCTTCATGTCTACAAATTAATTTCACCATCAAGTGAAACTTGCTATGAAAACAAAATCAGCAAATCAAATCTATGATTTTCAGGATTTTATAATTAACGAGATCACGCATCACAAACATGCTCCAGTTTTTTTTACATCAAATTTACCTGAGAGAGATTATACTGTAAAAGTAGATAGGGGGATTGAACCCCAAAATATAAAACTAGTCTCGGTGTTAAGTTAAAATCAAAATGGATTTACCACATTTTTTTTTTCAACTCTTTGTTTTCTAGAAGCTATGCCCAATTTTATGGCAAGAGGTATAACTGCAGAAATAAAAGAAGAAATCATAAGCAAATTAGTGCCATTTATACCAGAAAATAGGAGATACTTCTAGCAAAATTTACCAAATTATAACTTCACCGTTAGAATGATTTAACTGACTGGTATAAAATAAGGTATACACCACGATTCCAAATACACTACAAAAAAAACTTGGATAGTCAGTATTCGATAAAGATTGAATCTACGCAAAAATAAGGTACCAATTAACAATTTCCAAAAATAACCATTAAAAAAAAGCGGCCAATTGCGAGTTGGACTCGCCCATGAAGGGTTCCGTAGCAGCAAGTAACATAATATAAAATTTCTTGGATGAATTACGATTTATGACGTATTAAAAAAAAAACTTACTAGATCTCGTTCAAACCAATTTTTGTTGGAAGTTTACATGGTAATGTACATCATATTTTTTTTTTAGTTTTGAATTCTCTTATTTTAGAAGTTATGGGGGACACACTTTTTACCACTTTGGAAGTGTCTCTCGCGCAAACTATTCAGTTTAGAAAACAATGATATTAGAAACCTCAATATCATTTTTGAAGACCTATCCATAGAACCCCACACGTATGGGTTTGATGTTTTTTTTAAATTTGGTTTTCAGTTCTCAGTATGGGGAACCCCAAAAATAATTGTTTTATTTCAATTTTTGTGTAAAAATCTTAATGCGGTTTACAGAATACATCTACCTATTAAGTTTCAACAGTATAGCTCTTATAATTTTGGAAAAAAAAGGCTGTGACATACACGGACAGACAGACAGACATGAAGAATCCATAAGGGTTCCTTGTCTTTGACTACGGAACCCTAAAAATGGGAACATTTGGTCAAAACAATTTAAGAGTGCATGCGCCATAGAAAGTTACCAAGTTATTATTTCGACGCGTCATGCCTCACCGTACAAAGTCAATAACAAGTATTTTGTCCATAAATTTATTCGGATTTTGTCAAGAAAACAAAAGAATAAATCTTTTTTAATTCCATTCGAAAAAAAAACATTACGCAGATTAAATTTGTACCGAATATACTTGGAATAGTCATTTAATTTTAATTTAATTTGTGTTTAAAATTCAAAAATACAAAGAATATTAAAAGGTATAAAATTATAAAAATATATATATTTATATATATATAATACACAAATAAAAAGATTAAAACATCAGAAGAATGCGGAAATGTTTAGGTGAATATCCCGCTAGGCACTAAGCACTTATGCAAACTGAAATGCACTTTGTTGCGTCCCAGCAAGGTTGGTCATTTTTTTTTCACGATGTGAGCCTTCTGTTCTTTTCTATTATTTATTCTGTGGTCTTACTTACAGTTATTATTTTTTCTCCCAGCTTAATTAGGTGTATAACTGAGTTAGTAGCTATGTTACCGCACATAAGATTGGTAAAGCTTGAGCATATTCCATTTGCTGAACACCGTAACAAAATCTCTAGACATGCGAACAGTAACTATGTTACATACGGCGCACATGCTTAGGTTAAGCACGTTCTAAAATAGTGTTGCACTAGACAACTACTACTTATTTACTAAATAATAAAAAATCATTAATGTTATCACTATATAATAAACACTGTTTTAAAGGGAATGATCGTAGCGATCGTACAGATCAAAATCATAACAGATAAATATTTACAAAATCACTGACTGATCACTAATTTAAGATAAAAAACTTTAGGCGCGAATATCGCGTAACAATACTTCTTGTAGTTACGGTTGTCGCAGACTACGTATTTGTACACTGATGGTAATAGCATAGCTCTCTCCATGCATAACCCGATGTGATACTTTGAGCTTTTGTGTGCGTGATAGTTAGCGATCACGTCTCAGTCACGTAAGTCATCTCTGGCAACACGCACTAATTAAGATGACTGAAATAAAGTCCTCGAGTGGCGACCAACAACCGGACGACGCAGTGTAGGAGGGGAACTTCCGATGTACCAAACATTATAAAGATCGCGGGAAGTCTGTGGACGGACGCGGCTCAAGACCAGTTGTCGTGTCATTCTATGGACATGTTCTATTTCCAGCTGGGCTGATGATGATGATTAATAAAAATAAGGCAAGTAAATATAAACATGTTTGTTTTCCCCTAGGTACATACCTACTTATAACACACTTTTTGTATTTTTTTTGTGTCTACCTATTACGGACCAAGGGATACCGCGTTTGTTAAAATCACTTTTCTTGTATGGGAGCCCGCTTTAATTTTAAATTTTAATAGAATAACAAACAATACATCCAAACTTTATGACCCCAATTAATAATAAATAATAGTAATGATAATAATAATGGACATTTCACACAACTTTATCTAGCCCCAAGCTAAGCGGAGCTTGTGTTATGGGTACTAGATAATTGATATATTTAATACAATATAATACATAGATAGATATTTTTTATGAAACATAGAAAATACCCAGAACACCCTGAACAAATATCTGCGATCGCACAAATATTTGTTCCGAGGCGGGAATCGAACCCGCAACCTCCTGCGTCGCAGGCCAACCTTCGCCCGCCGCGCCACAGAGGTCGTCAACACCATTGATTTTAGGGTTTGAATTTCCTATAATCCTTTCATAAAGACGCCAAACAAATTCATGGCATGTTTCAAGAAGTAGGTACTATTATTTATACTGTGGTAGTACTGGAAATTAGAATTTAGAAGACGATAAATGTTTGAAAATTATCTTACTAGGCATGTCAAATGCAACGTCCTCGCCGCGCCGTTTTTTTTTGTAGGTGGTCAGTATGTTTCAATTACGTGTATTTCTTCCAACATAGTTTGTAGGTACCTATATAATTTATTTGTTTCATAGTATAGGATTAAATTAATAGTTTTAAATAATAAAATCACTGCATGAGCGTTCTTTTAAACAGCCCTAAACGTGGTTTTTTTATTTTGATGTATTTCATACTCAATATATTTTACACATTTAATTATAATATTGTACCTTAAAAACCTCCAAAGGTTGAATAGGTACAATCGACAAAAAGTAGGCGCACATACACATTCAAATTAATATAAACAAGCAAGGTAGGTATATTAGTGGATGAAAGTTCATATGGAAAAAAACATCAGCAGGAAGTTTGGCAGAATAATGTTTTGAGGCGGAGAAAACGATCTAATTTGTGCCTTGCTGGGAAAAATCCCGATTCCCAAGATATTTTCCTGAGCAAGGTCCGTCGTTCAATACCGGTTTAAATTGGGTTGTATGGGTTTGTACGAGGTTTTAATTGTTTCTTAAAGTTTAAGACTTGTATGAACTCTAGGGAGGTAGAATAGGCTAAACCCTATGTTTTTAGGAGTTGGAAGGGGTTTTTTAGAGGTACAAACCTTCTTAGGTTGTGAGAGTTTTTAGGGTGTTTTTGATTTAATTTTGTTTTTTTGTGGTCCTGTATTTTTTGGTTGTTTTTGTGGGTTTGTTCGTTTCTTGACCATGTTCATTTGCGATTCGGTTATGATGGTTTTGAAATACTAACTTTGCACCCATATTGGTACCTACAGTTATTGAAGTTGTTGACCACTTTGTCTATTTGGGGTAAAATAAAACGAATAAAACTGTTATAAAATATAAAAAAACCTGACACAGCATAATATGTAAAACACAATATGTGCACAGAGATTCCTCAAGTATCCAGTAGTGGAACGCCTGGGACTTCGCCCGCGTGTAGTTTTTGCTATTCAAACTTCAACATCCCGCTGCACCACTTTAGGGTGTGTATTTCGGAAATTCCTTTCTTAGAGCAACGCTGTACCACAAAATAAATGTACCTATGTGAATTTCAGGTCTCTATGACCTAGGGTTTAGACTTCGCGTTGATAGTCAGTGACCGAGTCAGTCAGTCAAGCAACGATTGTGTAGGTAGTTATACATTTATTTTATTTTTACATTTATCTGATTACGTACAGAACAAAAATTCAATGATGTTATTGACAAAACAAGTAATGCGTTTTCTACACAATTGTACGGTTGAGAGATTTGTTTACCTAATTAGTTCCAAATCCCACCGTAAGGTGGAGGTCACAGATAATGGAATAGTGTCAAAATTCGAAGTGTCATTTTCAAGGACTAGCCCCTTAAGTAAGTAAGTAAGTAAAGCATTTATTGAATAAACCAATGTACATATTAAAATGAAGCTCTCTCCTAAACTACGGCTACCTGTATGTCAGGAGTCAGTTTCTTCCCAGCAGGTGTAACATAAAAATGGTTAATACATCAACAATAATGTTCATACTTATAATTATTTAAACTAATCATAGTGTTTATAATCATAACAACACAATACAGTAGTTGTTAAATTGAAAATAAACACATAAGTTATAATGTGAGCGTGTGGAGTATCAAGATTTATGGCGTATCGTTTTAAAAAAATAAGTCAGTGTTTACTCCTTAAGAAATAAAAAACACTGCGCACGATCCCCACTAACGTGAGAAAATGGAGCAAATCTACTAATGTTTCAATTTATTTTCAGTATGCTTCGTAGCGGGTAAAAAACTGTACGTGATCAAGACCCCAGCTGGAAATGTTCTGGGAAAAGTCTCCACGTGTATCGGGGTAAGTAAAGAAACAAAAACACGAAAGGCCTTTTCTGTTGTCATCTTACTCATTCAAACAAGAGACAGCTTCTTTAATTCTTATAGTGACTTTGTTTTATAGGTCATCAACATAATTATTCATAATTTCTTTATTTGCATAAATGTGGTAGTACAAGTTCTTATGATTCATTTAGGTGGCTCACATTTTCTATGTCTGGGATACAAATATTTACAAAAACATCTTAAATATCTAAAAAATATTTTATTTATAATTTTGTACCCTAAATCGACGGCACGAGAGTTTCAATTGAGTTTTCGGTACAATCTAGAACTCTCGAATCGGGGAGCGGCCGGTCGCGGCTGCTCTCTCAAAACTATGTATATATAGATTGCTTCAGCTACATTATTTAAAACAAATTATAATGCTGGACAGTTCACACAACATTATCTAGCCCCAAGCTAAGCAGAGCTTGTGTAGCTTGGTGCTAGATTACTGATATATTTAATACAATACAAAGATAGACATGTGCCCTGGTGTGTCCGGCCTAAGAATAGATCCCTCCATCTCCTCCCATGGATGTCGTAAAAGCCGACTAAGGGATTACCCGGACTTGTTAGTAAGATTTGTTGGTATAAGAGTTGTCCTGGCTGCTAGCTTATTATGGAATGTGTTATTACTGGAATAAAGCGTTAGTTGAGTTAGTCGTGGGAAGCAATGGCGGCGATGAGCTCACCACTTGTCACGTCTATATTCCACGATGGTGCAACCCACTGTGAAAAGCGGCCCATTGAGGCTCTGCCTACTCCTTCGGGGAAAAAGGCGTATGTCTATGTATGTATGTATGTAAAGATAGACATTTTGTATTATATAGAAAATACCCAGAACACCGAGAACAAATATCTGCAGATCGTACATATATTTGTTCCGAGGCGGGAATAGAACCCGCAACCTCCTGCTTCGCAGGCGAACCTTCGCCCGCCGAGCCACAGAGGTCGTCTAAGAGGAGGAGTTTTTATGTATCTAGATGTTCTAAATGTATCTTTGTAACCGTATATTTGTAACAGTAAACTGTGTTTTGCAACAGATATAACTGAGTAGGTTTTTAAAATACTACGTATTAGTATATTATTTTTTAAACTTTCGCTATCAGAACTAGTATTGTTTTATATTAAATAATAATAATAAGGTAACACGCGATAAATACCCGAGATAATATCAAGGAATACTATTAGTACTTAAAAAATACCTTTTACTATAAAGAATTTATAAAATGCACTAAAAAACCTAAAAAAATGTGGAAACTAATTAACAATTTGGCAAATAATAAAGTTAAACAAAGCTGTGCTCCTTCTAAGCTCATAATCGAATCGAAAGAAATAACTGACTCAAAAATAGTATGCAATGAATTTAATAAATATTTTTCTACCATTGGCCCTATTCTTGCTAATCAAATACCGAAAGCTTTTCATGAGAACTGCGTTCCTGCTTTACCACTAACAACCAACCTTAGCGGGCTAATTAAGTTTGACCCATGTACAACTGAAGAAGTTGACAAAATAATTAACAACCTGGATTCTAATTCTAGTGCAGGTCTAGACGGAATTAATACTAAAATTATAAAATCTATAAAAAACTTAATTCTAGTAAACTTAACTAACTGTCTGAATCAACTCTTAAATAAAGGTGAATTCCCTAATACACTAAAAATAGCAAAAGTATCTCCCATTTACAAGTCAGGACCAAAAACAGACCCAGGCAACTATCGTCCTATTTCTGTATTGCCTATCCTATCGAAAATTCTTGAAAAAATTATACAAAAGCGACTCGAAAAATACCTTACTTCTATAACTTTCATTTATGAGCAACAGTATGGATTTCGACCTAAAAGTAATACTTTAGGAGCTACAATTGACCTTGTCACTAAAATAAAATCTAATATAGATAAGAAAAACGTAGTCCTCGGAATATTTATCGACCTAAAAAAGGCCTTTGACACCGTCAGTCACAAATTGCTATTTAAAAAGCTAGAATGTATTGGTGTCAAAGAAACAGCCCTAAAAATGTTTCAATCATACCTACTAAACAGGTTCCAAATAGTACAAATTAATGAAATTCAAAGCGAATCGGCACCTATATCCTGCGGGGTCCCTCAAGGATCAATTCTAGGCCCATTGTTATTCTTAATTTACATAAATAACATCCATCAGTTAGGTCTACATGGAAACATCACACTGTACGCGGATGATACATGTCTGTTCTACTTTGGAGCCTCCATCCACGATATAATACCCCGCGCTCAAGAAGATTTGAACACACTTCATGACTGGTTCCAATATAATCTCTTAACCATTAATATGTCAAAAACATGTTTCACGATTTTCAAGGCAAAAAACAAACATGTCCCGTCCTATGACCCCCTTAAAATGAACAATGTAGCTTTACAAGAGAAAAACAATGAAAAATACCTAGGCTTGCATTTGGATAGCTATTTGACGTGGAACACACATATAGACCATATTAAAACTAAACTTTCATCACGTATTGGATCTCTACGTAACATTGTCCGGTGTGTTCCGCGTCAATTACGCTACACCATTTACAACTCACTCGTAAAACTGCATCTATTATACCTAATAGAAATTTGGGGCAACGCCGCTAAAACTAGATTATCTGAACTGCAAATTCTACAAAACAAAATTATCAAATTGCTTTTTAATTATCCATATTTAACATCAACTAAAAAAATCTACAAAGAAACTAAAATTATGAACTTAAAACAGCTATTCATTTATAATACATGCATTCTCGTGCGAAAAATCCTCAAGAAATCGATCCACACTAATCTAACGTTTACTAAAACAAGGGAAGTGTCAAAGCAAAGTACGCGACGCGCTAGCTTTCTTGTCTTGCCCAAGTGTCGTACGAACTATGGGAAAAAAATGATTATCTTTTTGAGAATAAATGATTATTAAACCAACTTATATCTTTATAAAAGTGGAGTTAAGAGTAGTCATGACGTAATCAGAACTACTTGATGTGAATATCGGTACCTACCTACTTGAGTTTATTGATAATATTTTAGTAAAGGGACATAACAATACCGTAATTTCTAAAGAATTTATAAGATACATAACATGTTTACGGTACGTAGATATATTTTCTGAGGTTTTGTAACGCGTATTGTTAGCTAATTGGAGATCTTTGTGTATCTAATAATAGATAGATGAACCTTAATGTTGAAACAAAACACATAATGGAATGACCTTCTCTAACAACTATGGCGTGACTGGAATAAGTTGTTAACAAATTCAATACCATTACATTACATACTATTACATAAGATTTACTAAACGCAAAACGAAGTCCTTAGTAATCTATTTAAAATCGAATCTTTATCAGCAAGTTCCTGTTTTACCAGTACAAGATATTTGAGGCGATTTCCAGCTCAATGAGGTTGGTCTTTCCAATTTGTCTAAGATTGAAATCTCGTAAGAAGTATGAGTACATGGCGTGGAGTCTTTGGCTACCCAGTTAGCGTAAATCGGCTAGATATTCGTAACATTACTAAACAGTTAGCCGTGGTGGTCTCGGGCTATGAATAGGACTCCTCTAACTCCTCCCTTGGATGTCGTAAAAGGCGAGTAAGGGATTATGCCGGGGATGGTCAGCAGCATCCATCACACAACATGGCACCCAATCTGCCTGCCAAGCATGGTGATTTTAAGCAAATTCCCCTAGAATATAATAAAACTAGCGGCCCGCTTGCGACTTCGACTACGAGTAGGTAGTCTGCGCAACAACTCACCAAAGTTTTAGTATAGTGTATAGTATTATTTTAGTAGTGTTTTAGGAAAGTAACCGGGATAAAGAAATAAACAAAGATACATTTTGTTTTTATTACTATTATTCTACTTTTTCATTATCTCCTAAACTATGGTACATGCAATTTCTAGGTACCTAATAACAATTAATAAGTAACAATTTTCAATTTATTTTTAACATAAAATACTTTCAGCTAATTAGGTGTCGAAAACAATCGCTAACTTTTTAGATCTTAGATGACCAACTTTGAATCTATTTTCACTTAAAAAATGGGCATATCATAAAAAAGTGGACTCATGTTTGATTATTACCAAGTAGGATTTCCCCACGGATCTGGAGGAAATCTGAGGATATCCTCCATGGGAATAAAATACTTGAGCCTATAAATATATAAGTGGCTTCGACTACAATAAAATGGATCCTAGGCAATCTTCGTTCGTGACTGACTGCTGCCTTTTCACTCACTTGCAACCATATTGCTGTATCGAAAAGATGAAAATTGTCGAGTTGCATTACTTTCGTAGTAGCTACTGTATGTATGAGTATGTCTCACACACAGCACGCAGTGGTACAGTCCTTCAAAAGCAAGGAGAAGAGGGAACATTGGCTGGACAACGCAGACGACAAGTATGACAGGGGGCTTATCGAGGACATCAAGTCTCTGCTGCGAGTGCTGGTGCTGTTCATCCCGCTGCCGGTCTTTTGGGCGCTGTTCGATCAGCAGGTACACTTTACAATGTTTCTGTTATGTGTCTCCATTTGAAGTCTTAAAAAATGACAATAACGCGCGTGTTCGATTTGGATAACATTTCAATATGATGAATATGTGAAATGGTATATTTAAAAGTACCGCATTTTTGGATGTTTGTCAAATAAGATTATTTTTACATGTATGAACAGTAAATATACTGTGACAGATTTTCAATAACACTTCACTTCAGAATTCCCTGTGGGATTCAATGATTACATGGCTACATATTAATCATATTGAAATATAATCAAAATCAAAACACGCGCCTTCGTAAGAAGCCTCTTACCATTAATCGTAAGTTTAGTAATTAATTAATTAAAGTTTGGCTTTTAAGACATGCCAGTTGCCTCACATGACTGTAATCCTGTACCGCTTGAGAACTCGTCTGTAAATTACACGAATTTTCACCCAGCAATTTTGCGATGCAGTGGCAATACTATCTAAAACTCACAAAGATTTTTAATTAATCCAACCGTGCCAAAACTAACCTTTGCCAGTCACTGATGCGGCTGAGAACGTATTGTCGTACAATACCCAAACTCTGGAGAAGAAGCTAATTATACCTACTTACACGTTACGTACTTTTTCTTTAAGCACCTTTATCGCGCGTATTGTTAAAAGTACACGCATAATTTTTATATCATATTTCGGTGGTTTAATGCAGGGTTCAAGATGGACGTTCCAAGCTGACCGCATGGAGCAGGATATCGGAAGCTGGACCCTGAAAGCGGATCAAATGCAAGTGCTAAACCCACTGCTCATCCTCATATTTATTCCGCTCTTCGAAGTGGTGAGTAAGATAAGACAGAGAAGTACCTAGGGCTAACTAATCATAGTTACAATATATTACATATTTCGCAATGATTTTGTTTCACATACTTGTTTAATGATAAATGATTTATCATCCTTTGTTTTACACATTATTACAAACATATTACTTATGTAATTTAAAGACACGTTTTTTTGCAGGCGATTTACCCATTCATGACCAAATGCAGGCTTATAAGCAAGCCCTTACACAAGATGATCTGGGGAGGCCTACTTGCGGCAGCCGCCTTCGTCATCTCAGGCATCGTTGAACTTAACCTGCTGGTTTGTGTTTATTTACTCACTGTCTACGAACGATTACGCTGATAACAGCAAGGCCATTTACTGAACGTTTAATTGCAGCCTACGTACGGCACGCCGCTCGTGGAAGGTTACTCCCAGCTCCGGGTTTACAATGGATTTAACTGCAACTACACTTTCACGAGTTTCGAGCCCTACAATAATAGCACATCAGACTTTAACATCGGACCCTTGTCAGTATACGAAAATTTGGAAATGGATGCCATTACGTTCCCGAATATATCGTATGGGCTGCGAGGCGTTAATGGAGAATGCATTGATAACCCTCACATTGGATCCCTTTCGGTGTCGAGCAGCACGGCCAACTCTTTCTTCATCAATAACCAGGGCATACATGCATTCGTCGATAACAACGATAAGCCCATCGACGGAGTATATGTCAGGTTAGTAAGCGATCACAACTCGTCGTGCCCTTCCAAGCCACAATCTTTGTAGTATTTTCGGTAAATGTCATTCCAAAACGCGAACATTCTCTTTTCCTTTTTAGAATCTATTATGTTGTAAACTTTGCCTAGATTGAACACCTTATCGTCAAGTTCGGTCATCGGCGGCCATGTAACATTTCCTTTATAGGTACTTGGCGTAGGATCACCAGTTTTTGCGAAATTGGCCCACAACTCTGTTATTTTCTTAATAAATATTCTATCTCTGCTGTTGTAGTCGCGGTTTAAGTTTACATAAGATTCCCAAAGTGGTTCGCATTTCAACATATAACATATTTCATCACCGCTGGCAGCTCCTTTGATTTTTGTATTGATTCCGGAAATTGAATTTGCTTTTACAATATTAAGATTCCCGCTATAAGTAAACTTGTAAACATACATCTTACTTCCTTTTATCTGCTTATGTCGTTGAATAAAATCGTAAATTGGGTATTTTATTAAATCTGAGCTATATTGTAAGAACTGTTCAACAGATTTTACAGAAACGCCATCTTTAAAATATCCATTTAAAATCATACCAGCGATTTCTTTGTATTTTGATGTCTTAAAGTTGTATGAGCACCTTGTTGAGAAAGGAACCATATATTTAAAGTGAACAGCGAGCGAACTCAAATAATGAGGATAATGTAAGAACGGAATTACTTCTGATATGCCCTCTTTACTATTAAAACCGATTAAAATAAGCCGATTGTTAAGATCGTCTTGTTTATCACTGAAATATTCTTCGGGCCGTTTAGTAAGCGAAGAGAATTTAGATTCAGTCTCAATTATTGGTAAGAATGGAATTAAAGGCCTTTGTGAGTCAATCACATCAGAATTGCTGTAAATCTTGGGAGAGGCGTCAACAATGTCTTGGGTTGATGCTTCGTTGATATTCCGGTATCCTTTTATTTTTAGTTTCTCTTCCAACCTGTATTTTTCTATGTTGTGATCACCTTGAAATAACGATGCCGAGAACATAGAACCGCTTTGAAATATTGCTTTTGAGAATAATTTCTTAGATTTCGTAGTCATCAGAAGGGACAAAAATGTGGCCGCACTTCCGCTGCCCATCACACTCAAATTAGTCTTGTCGCCGCCAAAGTGCTTCACATTCTTCTGTATCCATTTAAGACTCATCACAATATCTTTCAATCCCATATTTGCATTTTGGTCTGTTTCATTAAGCTTCAAAAATCCAAACGCTCCTAATCTATGTGAGACAGTGACAAAAATCACGTCTTCGTCGATAAAGAAATCTGGGCCATGAATGTGGCTGAAACTTGAGGTGAAGGCGTATCCATGAATCCACACAATAACTGCTTTTAGTTTTTGTCCAGTTTTGTAGAGGCTTGGAGTAAAAATATTAAGATGAAGACAGTCCTCGTTGCCGTACAGACCGTGCTTGTGAACTATATGCGCTTGAGCACAAGCACCATGATACTCGGTTCTAGCATCCAAATACTTATTCCATTTCTTCGTAGGTTTTGGATTTTTGAACCTAAGCTTTCCAATAGGAGGTTGTGCGTATGGGACGCCGTAGAATGCAAAATAAAGTTTGCCCTCGAATAACGTCACTCCGCTTGTACCTTTTAACTTCCCTTGTTTCAAATGAACGTCAACATCGTATGTATTCACATAAAATAAATGGGAAAAAAATATCAACGAAATATTCGATACATTTTTCCAGTGAACCATTTTCCACGAAAACTCGAGGTACATTACGCAAACATTTTTAATTAAAATCTATCACAATGTTATGGTTTTCTAGATTGCTCAACGACAGATTGAAAACATGTTTGTGAAATGTTTTTCATCTTACAAAACAAAAGAATAACAAATTGGTTTTTAAAACAGCACTGTTTTTCAGGTTTTTGGTGAATAGCGCTCGAGCTGTGCCAGTAACAATCGTTGACTCTAGTAAAAACCGAACTAAGCTATCATTAGACAGTAACGACAAGGGACAGAAGAAGATATCAAAGGGATCCGGAGACATAATAGTAGACGGACAAACGGTCCTGAAGGACTTCAAGTTCAGAGCCGGAGCCGTTTACACGATCAATGTATACAATGACAGTAACAGCTTATTTGTAAGTAACCATGCCTAATTTAAAATACACGCTTATCGGTGTTTTACCTCCAATTAGCTAACTAAAGAACAGTTTAATAACTTTGTATTTGAAGTGCACTTAGCGTTGTGTTATTACAAAACAATATAAACAATGCCACTCGTAGTACGCTGTGTCCTAGAAGGTGTTATGTATGTATATTTTAAATATGTTTATGTATGCCTCAATATCATCGCACGACCTAAACATATTTGTTATTGAATAAGCAGATACAGTATGTAATTAAAATATGGTTCTTCTGCGAGTCGCATTATTTACACTTACTTTTACCGCAAGAACTTTGTAACCAAATTACAAAATACATTTTCATACCATAATTTACTTCAAGATGCGAGATTTGAATCCACCTCTGGTGTAAACGCCACTAGCGTTGTAACACAATGTGTCTAATGCTAAACAAAGTATCCGTATACTAGAACATCGTAAAAATTTAGGGTTTTTTATTACAATTAGAGTATCTCTGGTGGTTCATATTATGAGTCCATATACCAATGACGCATTTACCTGGTCTAGTATAGACGGATGAGCGGCTTTGTTTTATACTTACAAATGTAAACTTTTTTATTGTTATACATTGTTCTTACCTAGGTGGCAAACCCATTGACGATAACACCTCCAAACAGCGTGCACATACTGTGGCTAATCCCGCAGTACGTCGTGATGACGATGGGCGAGGTGATGTTTTCGGTCACTGGCCTAGAGTTCTCCTTCACGCAGGCGCCGGCCACGATGAAGTCAGTGCTGCAATCTGTTTGGCTGCTGACTGTGGCTTTTGGAAACTTAATCGTAGTGCTGATTGTTGAGGGACACTTTTTGAATGCTCAGGTACATATACAGACTTTCTAGAAACTCTCTTTCAGAACAGCAAAGGCGGAACAGTGAAGAATTCGCGCTTTAACAAGTATCTAAGTGCCTGGTCAAAGTGACCATGCAAAAGTTGCCGTATTATAGACGCTTACTATATAAGTAAACCCCGAACGCTGTCTTGTAATCGCTAGCTTGTATACGTCCACTGCTGGACGGGGCTTGTATTCAAAGGGGGGATCTGCCATAATCACAAAAAAAGATTTTCAAGTTTGACGTACGTATCAAATAAGAAATACCCGAAAGAAATGAGAAATACATTTTCGTTTCGATAATTTAGAATGCTAAAGAAAATATATGAAAATCTAACCTCCCCGAAACTAATTAATGTACAATTTTAAAATAAATTCGGGGCATATGGCCTCTCTCGTAGTGTACGGGAAAACAAAAATCCAAAACAAAATAGACATCCTTTAAATTTCCACAAGAAACAAACAATATTCAAAAAGAGAAAATGCGTATCAAATGGTTACCACTAGACTAAAATGGATTGGATGATTTGCATTTAACATAGTAGTCAAAGTTAAATTGGTCTAGTGGTTACTTACTTATGGTAACCTTCTTGTACAGAACCGAGCACGAATCGCACTTGACTGTTTCTTTGTCCACAGTGGAAGGAGTTCTTCCTGTTCGCTGGCCTGATGACGATCGACATGATGATCTTCTTGGGCATGGCTCTGCGCTACCGCTACGTCAACATAAAGTCCAGCGAACCGGACCTTGCTGTCGAGGAGATCAGGATGCCGGAGAAATTACAAACAGCAAAGAACTAGCTTATATTATTATTAGTCATCACTATTAAATAAAGATGTTACGGTATTGCCGGGGTTTTGTTTGAAACACTCTAACCCTACCTACAACGTACTGCCAACGAATCTAAATCTTATGTCGCAGCCAACTGGTTGATTCAATGGCTCTCTCTTAGCATATAGAGGCTGCACCCAGAGGTTCTTAGGAGCCAACCAAATTAACCCCCAGGTTTTAGGGGGGGGGACCGAACCCAGCAGTAAAGGGAGCCAAGACCCCCACTCGGACTATCGCCAACGTAGTTGAATTGTTTTGTTGTTATTTGTAATAAACAATGACCACATCTCGAATACAATATTTAGTTAATAAAACTTGCTGAGAAGCATCCTTTAAAATAATATAATAAGCTAAAAGGAAGTGCATTTTAACCACATGTTTCCCTCAAGAGCAGGTATAAGATTTTGTTAGGTTTCGAATTTTGGCAATGTGTAATCAGATTCAACAGTCGACATTTTTTGGAGGGTAAAAAATTTATTCGGCTAAAGTTATTAAAAAAAGTCAATAGAGTAGGTATAATGAGGCTGGGCAGGTTAGTTTACCCATTAGTTTATGATTAGGCAATGCACTGTGCTATTTTCAAACAGAGCTCTCATACGGAAATGTTTTCCCTGTACCCTAAGTCTCGCAGAACTGAAAACCGTTGCTGAATAAAGGTTCTCGAGTGGCAACCAGGAACTGGACAACGCTGTGTAGGAAGCCCCCCTCCCCCCTCGGTCGCAGGAACTCGACTGTCACGGTCGGTCGTGGCAATAGAATTGGAAATATCTTTGTTTTAACCTTGATAGACCTTTGTTTGTCCGTGATCTCACCCTTTGGTAAGTGACGATGCGGCCAACGGGAGATCACAAAGATCTAGAAGGCACCTAACACTCTTGCCTTGAAGAGACGCAGAATGTAGTTTGCCTATGTCCAACAGCGGACTTCTATATGTAGATGATGATTATGACAACGATGATATATACCTACCTCATTACTGTCCACTCTCATATACTCACTCTCATGGAAGCGCCAAGCCACTCGTTTCAATCTAGTCGGTCAATCAGTTTCGGCACATTAGGCAATGAATGTAGGGCAATCTGTGTGTTGTTCCCAGGCCGCCGCGCCGCGCCCGGGTCGCGCGGCTAGTCGCGCTCGCGAGACGCGTGTCACAGCGGTTAACCCCTCGTCACGCACGCTCCGCTAGGGGATGTTTGGCGTTTCTCAAAGATTCGCTGCAATTTTTATAAATTATTTTTTGTTTTTTGTAGGTTAAGAACTACAGGATTTTTTACCGTAAAAATGGTAAGAATTGCTGATCATTGTGAATATTAGGTCTGCTGCAGCTTCTAGTATTTGGTTCAGCTTGTTCTTAGTAACCAATGTTATATAGTGTTCCTTACAAGTATAAATATTAATAAAAAAACAACCGACTTCAAGCTTTCAATAGAAAATCTCATGCTCATTTTTTGTCTGTTTAAAAGTCTGAAGTTCAGTATTATCTCGTAACACTTAACCGATAAGGAGTGCTATGGCTTACATCATCAGCTCACGAGCATGAGATGCTGACTCCCAGACGCAAACACCTGCGTAAGTTATGAAAAATTAACAAACACACTGTACCTGTGATAAATTTTAGGGGATTTCCCTCGATTTCTCTGAGATTCTATCATCAGATCCTGACTGACTGATCACCTGGGAGATCCAGAAAAATCTGTTTTCAAAGTTGCCAGAGATATCGGTGAACATAAAATATACATAGGTACAGACGAACATATAACCTCCTCCTTTTCTGAAGTCAAGATAGGAACATAAAATTATAAGTAGTTCAATCAGGAGTGGTTCCAAAGTAATGGCTTTGGTGTTTTTGTTACCAGGGGATCCGGGACTAAATCTTTTTGTTTGTGCAAAGTTTACGGGTTCCTTAAAATTTGAGTTTTACTTACTAATAAGTATAGTATTATTTTATCTGTGCTAATAACAAAATCATCTGTATTTTACTACAGTTTTACCTCTGACTGTCAATACATAGCCTAAACCGTCTTAGAGACCTGAAATTTGGAGGGTATGATCATCTTGTGGTTAAGATTACACTAATAAAGGAATTTCTCAAATTGAACCCCTAAGGGCAAGCAGCGGGGATCTTGAAATTTGTATGGAAAAATCTTCAACGGGCGAAGTCGCGGGCCTTAGAATTAACCTTTGGAATTCCACAATTGCTAAACTAAATTAATTGTTTTAATCAATTACTATAACAGGCACTTCCCGCCCATAATATTTTATAGGTAGTAAGAAGGGAACCAAACAAGCCACGCCATCTAGTTTGGTTGGGTTGGAACTATATCAGATTCTTCCAGTTTATTTATTCAAAATTATCCTTTTATTCAATGAACAAAATACTTTTGAAAATAAACTAATTAAAAAGCAACAGTATTATATAATGAAATGAATAAAAAGTAGTACAAAACGAAAATAAATTAAAAACAAATGAATCAATAAAAATAATAATAAAAACAAGACAACATTTGTACAAGGTGTACGATGTTGAAATTTAATTTTGTAGGTCATTAACACACAGCACCTATATTAGAACATTGAGATCCACTGTCCCCATTGATGCGCCGGATCTGTTGACGACTTGTTCGTAATTGCGTTTAATAAATACACCAAACAGACAGATACGGGCCTGGGGGATAACAATGAGAAAAATGAATTGTATATGAGGTTCGGTTTACGCCTGCTTTGAATTTACTAGATTTCTAGGTAAAGCCTACTTCATACAGCGTACGGTAAGTCCCTTATCTATAATATATATCTTTATATAAAATTAGAAAATAATAATTTCTACAATACTATGAAATCGACAGGTAGGTCTTTGGGAGTTTCAGGTAGATCCCTTGAAAGAGACTCATAGAGCCTTTGATAGAGACTAGTAGCAGCTATAGTGGAGCCTTTGGTTTGGCAGAGACTGGAAGAGGCTTTGCTAGAGACTGTTATTTTAGTTTATTTACTGTAGTTCCTACTTTGTAGTTTGTAGCTATTTAGAGGTATTTAATTCCTTGATGAAATATGTTTATTGATCATTAGATGATTTCTTATTTTGCTTTCTTTTTCCTCAATGTTTTCAGAGTAAGATATATTAATTTGATAAATTCTCAGTCAAGTCATGCCTGAGTAGAGCGGTGGCAGTTCTACGAAGGCTTGCCATGAGATTTTGGTGGTCAACTTCCATCAATTTGAAAAGACATGCAATACACTTATTAACTAATATCACTAAACTTGTGCTCTTTTTCTAAACTACACCGGTTAGAATTCCACCAAAATTTCTCTCCTTTTTTTAATAAACCGCAAGGAATTGAATTTAAACAAAAATGGTTGAAATCACTTTTCGACAAAATTGACTTTCGATGGCACGACATAATTAAAACACCCGAAAAAACAACAACAGTTTTTCAATTGTATGAAAGCGAATTCGGTCGCTATGCGTTTCAGTAAATGATTGAATTCTTCTAAATTCATAAATTCTTAAAAGGGAACCTATTTGAAATAGGAATGACTAATAATACAAGGTATGTAGGTAATCTAAGATAAGCGTTACAATCCTGACCCTATCTGCAGATAAAGTTTAACGAAATTAGTAAACCGTTTAACCGACAGTCAAATTGCACATTCCCCCTATGTATAACACTATTTATAAGTAGTTGGCGACACGGATTAATTAAGTGCAGTCAGAAAAACAGTTTTAGGAGAGGCGTCATAGGTTTGTACACTTGAGAGTGCAGACCGTCGGTCGCGTGTCGCGAGGTCGCGCGACGTTGTGTCGTGCGACCAGAAGGGTCCCGGAACCACGTGTTCGCTGAGCAGTGTGCATGCACCCCCCGGATAATCTCCCAGAGCATATGCAAGCAAATAAATAAATTAACCAAACAAGCATTTTAATAAATGCGGTTAGCTTTGCTTGTGGACTTTAAAATGTAAGACTCATGAGAAATCCAATTGCTCATTATTAATTCAAAGCTGGTTTATAAACTAGTTGTGTGTGGGTTTGATAATGCAAATAATTAATGCGTTTTATTTGATTTGATGTTTTTAACCTGATGGCATTCAAACACTCCTTGGGCTCCCGATTCTCAAATAAAATCTTGCAAGATCAACTTAAATGTACTCCCCAAAATTGTAATTGTCTTTCGACACATCTTATAAATCTTCTCTTAGCTCTATCTTTTCATACCCTTCGACCAAAGTAAAATCGTCGATGTTCATACCTATGGTGCATACTATTCCAAATATCGCTGATTCGATGTTTTCCTAGCAGTTAATTTCTTGGCCTTTTACTTAACTTATTGTTTTGACTTAGTATATTTAATTTCTTTATAAATATCGCTCACCAGTTATCACGTCTATACTCCCACAATGGTGCAAACCATGGCGAAAAGAGGCCCATTGTGGCTCTGCATACACTTTTGGAGAAAAGGCGTGTGTCTATGTATGTATAAGTATCGCTATAAGCAAGCATCCTTAGATAAAATATGCTGAAACATCTGCGTCTGTAGTAGAACACTAAGAATAGTCATTCGTTTTTAAGTAGTTTGTATTAATAAGAAAATAACATAAAATAAACAAATAATGGACGTGTTTGTTACTTCGTGAATTGAAATGTTATAACATATCTGTACCTACTTATTATTTAGGCTTGTTATAATAAATAATAAGCTTCTAAGTAATAGAAATAACACAGCGAACGACGCAGAAGAGGAAGGCCCCCCTATCGATGGACCAAAGGTATTATAAAGGACGCAGGAAGGCTGAGTATGGAGGCGGCTCAAGACCGTTCGTCGTGGCATTCTATGGGGGAGGCCTATGTACAGCAGTGGACTTCTATAGGCTGATGATAATAATGATGAAGCTTACAAATCAAAGAACAATCCCATAACAATAGTTTTTATATTGTCAAGTAGTGGCTCTAGTCGAGGTAAGCCAAAAGTAGTCCAAAACGAATCTGCACTCAACAACCCACAACAAAAGCGTACCGACAAGGGATCTCACGCGAAAAACTATCAAACATATTCCGGAGGGGCGTGGCAAGTCGCGTGCTCGCCACTCGTCGCGACAGTCGCAGGTCCAAGCGCGACAAATCAATTACAGGGTCCACAGGGAGGGTTGTTCGCCAGCCCATTACTTCCGAAGCGGAATTAGCACCAAATTATACATGTCGCTGAAATTACTTGTTTATAGAGGGTGACTCACTAATTTGTACGTTTAGACAATTGCTTCGCTACATCAAAGTAGCCCACTTATGATTCTCACAGTTTTGTTAAATTATAATAAAACTAGCGGCCAGGTCGCGACTTCGTTCGCGTAGCACCGGTGACCAGAATACAGCGCCACCATCCGGGTTTAAAAAATATATATGAGAACCTTCTCCTTACAATAACGAACACAACCAAAATAGAATTAGCGAAATCGGTCCATACATACATACATACATACATCATAGACACACGCCTTTTCCCCCGAAAGGGTAGGCAGTTTCTCAAATGCTTCTCTTTTCACTGTGGGTTACACCATCGTGGGAAATAGACGCGACAAGTGGTGAGCTCATCGCCGCCATTGCTTCCCACGACTGTTTGTGCTAACGCTTTCTTCCAGTAAACACATTCCTTATATAAACTAGCAGATATATAGGACAAATTGTATACCTACGAATCTTACAAACAAGTCCGGGTAATCCCTTAGTCAGCTTTTACGTCATCCACGGGAGGAGATGGAGGGGTCAATTCTTGGTATATTATATATACAAGAAGATATTATGTTATTTATTATTCACTCTTTAGTTTTCGCCTCATTGGTTACTCTTCACAAATGTTACTTACTATATGTGAGAACCTTTTGTATGGATTAAGAATTTGTATGCTTGACCGTGCTCGGTCATTGATGCCGATGTAATTGTAGCGGTCGTCGTAACCGACTAATAATGAAATTCTATATTGCACTAGTATAGGTACTAGTATAGTATTATATTATCTGTGCTTGGCTAAGTTTATGTTATCCAGCAACACAAATCCTGCACCCATGTTTGAATTAAGTACCAACCTTATCTAAAGAACGTATAGGTAGCCCAGACACGAAAACTACACTACGACTACAAAAACTACAAAACTACGAAAACTACTAAAGAAACTACAAAAGACTACGAAACTACAAAACTATACATACAAAATGCACCTGAGCAAACTATCGCCTTTTTAAAACGAAATACGATTGTGTGAAAAAGCGACAATCAGTCACAAACGAAAAGCATAACTTTCGTCGTAATACTGTAATTACATACATAACTTGATAGTTGAATACATTTATTTACAGAAATAATAATACAACTAACTAATACAAGGAAAGTACAAAATTAATAAAATATATGATACATGCAATGAAACGCGAACTTCCTCTATGCCTTAAACGCAAACTCATGGATATGTGCGTTCTCCCCATCCTCACATACGGTGCACAGACTTGGTCTTTGACAATTCATCAAAGGTCCAGACTCCATCGGGCTAAGGAGCGCAGTACTTTAGGTGTCCGACTAACAGACCGAATTAGAAATTCAATTCTGCGCTCGCAAACAAAGGTTTACGATATCAGAAAAAACAGGAATTTTCAGGCCCATCAAGTGAGATTGGGCCGGCCACGTCTGCTGCATGTCGGAAGATCTATGGGCAAAATCCACTACTGATTGGGTTCCTAACACAAGACGCCCGCGCGACAGACCACCACGGAGATGGCGTGACGAGATGGATGTGCACCTACCAGACTGGCCCACTGCAGTAAGGGACAGAGAGAACTGGAAAAAAGGGAGGCCTTGCCCTGCAGTGGGACAACATGGGCTGAAAATAAATAATAAATAAAATAAAAAATATGAAACAGTTGTGCCACATGAGGACCGCTAACGATCTAAAGATAGCACAACTGATCCAAGTCACTACCAGATGGAACCGTCCCTAAGATGCTGGCTGCATTGTCACGCTGAATGGCAATAATGATAATATACTAGTGGCATAACTTGATCAATGTTATTGTAATGAAAAGTATAAGCACATATACAGGGTCGTACTTATCGGATGTTAACGCTACTTAAAAGGTAAACGCTCAATGGATGACACCACACCTATTAATTCCTAGCATTCTCCATATCTCTAGCATTCAATGGATTGCTGAAGGCTCTATGGATTTATTGGCTAGACAGCATTGCGTAATGTTTTCTCTAACCTTCTATGTGTGAAATCTATTAAGGCGCTGCCCACGGCTTAATGATTTTACTATGCGCATCAAAATTCAGTAGATGTTAGAAAGTGACAAAAAGGCGCGCGCGAAACTAAATGTGAATCACGAATTATTCTAGACAATTGTTTGTTGCGTAATCGAGTATTTGAAAATATTAATCTAATAAGCTCCTACTACTATATTACACTTTAATGTATGTTATAAATAGTTTTGTTACATGTATAAATTTTCACCGATTATAAGTACCTAACAGAGATATTTACGTTCGAAGCGCATTTAAAGGTTAGTTCACGTTTTTATTTTATCGACAAAATTTATCGAAATCTCGTTTTGGACTCTTGTATGTCCTTGGAAATATGGATGAATATGACGTACCATACCACTTTTTATATTTTGCTAAAAATCCGTTATTTGACTCTTGCCATCATCGGACACCGACTGCGTCTAGCCTGGATTTCCCTATTGGACCACAAGCAACCGGATTGTCGAATCGGGATCAATTAGACAATTGGTGGGCCCATGATAAACCTGTAAGATATCATCAGCATCAGTACCGCTGGACGAGACCTCTCCCATTAAATGCAATTACTAATGATCACCACGCTTGACATGCGAATTGGTGATTGCAGTATAAATTACGACATCCACGAGAGTAGACAAAGAGTCCTATTACCTATTATTTGGCTGAACACGCCATGACTTAAGACGGTCATAAGATCATATTTTTTAGGGTTCCTTGCCTAAACCGGAAGAAACGGGACCATTTTGGATCACTTTGTTGACCGTCTCTCTGTCCGACTTACCTACCGTCTGCCAAGACCCTTTTTCTCAGAAACGGAAAATACCGAATAAAAGAGTCTGAAAGCTTATAGAGACGTACAAATTTACCTTCTATCTCAATGCATGTAAAAGATATGGTACCTAACGAATGAGCAATTTTTGCGTTCGAAAATGAAAAATCTCGGGGATACTTACTCATAATTTTGAAATTTGTATTGATAGGCTATACACAAATAAAGGAAAAATACTCTAGAATTTAGGAATTTCAACGATGATGTAGTATGTAGAAAAAAGCTCAACAAAATACCTATAATTCAGCATGGAAGGACAAGTTATGCCTAAAACGGTAAGTAAGCCTCAAGGTGCTAGTGCTATTCATCTTGGTCGTATTTATCAGACTCCGTGCGAGAGAGCTCAGAATGGGCGCAGCGATTAGAAGCGAAATGTGTATACACTTTAGGTGTAGTTTAGGATGGTTTAGGCAAGCATTTGTCTACACAATGTATGTACTTGATGATTCCGTGACGGGTTTCAGGAATCCGAGTGCTTGCGTTCCGAGGACGACCGTGTTCAGCGGCTTAGAACCTGCAGTTAACGAGCATTAATAGCAGACTCCACGAGTAAGCGCCTGCCAAAACCAGGCTGGAGACTTTCTCACCAATAAGAAGGGTCCATATAAGAGGGTTCTATATAAAACAGGTCCACCATCGAACTCTTGACACACCTACCCACATTGGTGACTCAGGGGTATAACGCTAGAAACGTAGGCCGTAAAACTTTATGAAATATCTTGTTTTTTTGTAATTAAACCTCTGTGGCGCGGCAGGAGAGTAGCCGGCTGAGTTGCGAGAGGTTGGGAGTTTGATTCCCGCTGCAGGACAAGTGTTTGTATATTCTGCAAATACTTGTTCCGGGTCTAGGTGTGTGGTACCATGGTACTCGTAGTTCCTGATAACCACGACACAGGGATACTAGAATGCGATCAGGACTATGTAGGTATGTGACTGTTGGGTGTGTTATGTTATGTTTTTAACAGCCGACGCAAAAAGAGTGGTGTTATAAGTTTGACCGCTATTTGTTTGTGTCTGTCGGTGGCACCGGCTCTTAGACGGGTGAACCGATTTGAATGCGGTTTTTTTTATTTGAAAGATGATTTTCTAATGCTTCTTAGACGGTTAAGCTGTTTTACTGCGTTGGGGGTTTTTTAAAATGTTAAAGTCAGATTTTCTACTAAAGCAAAGACATCAATCGATCAATATTTTTCCAATACAGTTACTCGAAAAGTTGACTTACAAAGCCAGTAAACATAGCTTGAAAGTTAATTTTACCGAACTAGTGTAAATATGTTGGCTTTACACTTTTTACTCGTGACGATGGTAAGTTACAAAACGTCAAATCGTTTGCAAGAACCTATTAACGACCCTCGTACCACAATGTACTATTAAGCGTTGAAGGATGACTTTTCTTTCAAATTATACGATTTTTATACGCTTATACGTTTTATTAAAAAAGTGAAAATCTCGGTGAAAATCTAGCAACCCTCGATCACGTACAACCCTCTGCGCCGTACCAGTGGAGGCCCCGCCTCTTTCAGTCAAGATTTGAGAGCGCCACATCCCCTAACAGAGTAGACACTCACACAACGCATGTTATCCACACCCCGAAATTCGAATATAGCCCCTATCCTACCCTTATTACGGGTTAGTTTTTATCGAACCCACAGCGGTAAACTTCAACGAAGAGAACAATAAAATACCACCCCATTAGTGATATAAAATAATTGAACGCAGTTCGAGGCCGCTCAGTCCGGTTGCCATTGAGTGGATGTAAGTTTGTGACAGTACAGTTATCTGGATAATTATTTGATTAATTCAGAAAAATGTCCGGAGCACGCAGCCAGCTCGCAGACTCCTCGACATCGCCACCTCTCAGGTATGTAATCCACATGTGGTCAATTTTACTTAGTAACATCCTATCAGCGTCGTATTAAGTATGTTATGTTCTATCAGCCCCCCTATTCCCTAACTGAAAGTCACTCGGTGACTAACGTTTGAAAAGAAGAAATATCATCAATTAAAAAAATTACTAATACTATTAGGAATTGTCAATTGATGGTCATTTTACTTGTCAAACGTTGGTCACTGAGTGACTTTCAAGATAGGGAATAGGGGGGCAGATCCAAAGAAAAAGAATGCACCTAAAAGTAAATTTGAATAGATGTACCATACTCTGAAATACATTAGCGAGAACAATTTGATTAAAATGTAGTTCTGCATCTTTATTATTAAAATTCGTTTACTAGTTTTAGTTATAATTTTCGGGAGAAAAGAAATACTTAAATCCTAACTACCTATCTTACCTATCATGTCAAACTAAATGGATTATTCCTAATTTTTAAACAAGCTTTTTCCATGTGTAATCTCTTATTCATTTTGATTTGTTTTATGTATGTTGTGTAAGGGTTCAAACTTTGTTAAAATAAATTATACAGTGTCAAGCGAAGTCTAAATAGAACACTTTTCGCGGTATACGAATATGCGATTTTCTTTTATTATTCGACTCGCCCCGGCTTCGCACGGGTAGTCCCCGGTGAAAAGAGGACCCCCCCCGATATTTTATTAATTATTCTGCTATGCGGAGCGGAGAAGAATCCACCAAAAAAGAGATAACTAACATCGGTCCAACCGATCTTGAGTTATAAGTGGTGTAACTAACACGACTTTATTTTATATATTTAAAAAAAACTGTTTTATAATACGAATAAGTCAATACAAATGTTCTGAATAAAAAAAAACTACTTAGAATGACTGAACAAGCAGATGGCCCACCTGATGATAAGCGGTAATAGGGAATTATCACATAGGGCGCGTCCTAGATGGACGTGACCTATGTGATAATTCCCTGATGATGATGTGATGTGGTATTGCACTACGCCCGCCACCCTGAGACATAAAGATGAAAAGTCTCATGTGCCTGTAATTTCACCGGCAACCATACCCTTCAAACCGGAACACAGCAATGCGAGCACTACTGCTTTGCGGCCGAAATATGTATGGTGGTAGTACATCTCCGGACGATATCAAAAAAAAGCTTTCACAAAAAAGCTCTACTACTACTGCTGCTCATTTGGTTTGTTCTTTCACTTCATCATCATCAGCCGCCTTTTAACGTCCCCAGTTGTACGAAAGAATATCTTGGTAGGCGTATTGCTCATCGTAGTATTGAGTACTCAGGTGGATGCTGCTGCGCATCCCCTGGTGTAATCCCTCAGTCAGCTTATGCGACATCCACTGTAGGAGGGGTCTATTCTTAGGCCAGACACACCAAAACATCTTTCACTTATCATTTTACAAAAATGTACAGATGACACGTCATTAGGCAATCAACAGAAATCATGTGAAATCATAGTCAATAACGAACGCCCCTATTCTCGGGTTCCTTATCTATTACACGAGCAACGTTATTTGTAAAAGATAAAGATAAATAAATTTATTCGTTCCTTCAAAAATATGGTACAGTTTAGAATCATCAAGTAATGACTTAAACAATAATAATGTACGCGAGGAGCGCTGTTCCCTGCACTAGGTCTCAAAGAGCCTGTGTTGCAAGGTCACAGTGACTCACCCCGGACTCTCCATCGTTAGTCTTAGATAGTAGGTACTTGTACTTAGTAAACATAAAATTAAAGTTAAAGTTATACAAATTAGTATGAGGTATAGTGAGCTAACAAATCTTAAAGCTAATAATACAGTAGTAATAATAACAAGAGAAAACAAAAAACAATTAAAAAACAAAAGTAGGTAATGATTTTTACGAATAAAGTAAATATAGTGTCCAACATTCTAACATAAATTTCCTATAACATTATTTAGGGTTTCGTGTTTGTAAGTGTTATGCAGGTGTGTGGTTGTGAGTTGTGTTTTAGTGAGTTATCTACCTACTTATATGAAAGCGAGGAGAGTGACTGAAAGTCTGATATTTTATATTTCAGTTATATAGTAGTAGCATAGTTATATATTATTTATATAATAATATATTTTTATTATTTGTGTTGCGAAGATATTTTGCATTTTATCTGATGTTTGTCATGAGTTTTTCTGTTTCAGCGTATGTAAGATTGCATAGGAAGTCCATAAGTGTAATATTTACTTGTCTGTAGTTCATTTGTACAATAGCTCGATTTTGACTTACACGATTGTACAGTTTTGGACCCATAATAAGTAAGGACTTTCCCCCTAGCTTTGTTCTGCATCCAGGTACTTTAAACACTTTGTCTTTCCTACGTTTCAAGTTGGACAGTGTTATTTTGTCTGAAGTCACTAGGGAGTGTTGCTTACCTACCAACGCCTTGATATAAAGTTTCCTGATTGAAAGAACAGAACATTCTTCATATAGGGCGCTCGTGGAGTAGTATCTTGGTCTGAATAATATAACTTTAAGCAGTGCTCGCTGCGCCCTTTCCAACTGAAGCAAAAACGTTTTGTCAGCAGCGCCCCATGCTCTTATGCAGTATGTGAGAATAGATTGTGATAGTGCGAAATATACTTTTATGAGAGATTGTAAGTTCATAGTATGTCGTAGTTGTTTAAAGATATAGATCATTTTACGGGTTCGTCCAGATAAGTGTTTAATATGGTCTTTCCAGGATAGATTTTTATCTATTATTACACCTAAATATTTGATGTTATCAGTCTTCTCTAAATATGGGCAGTGACATGACTTATGTGTTTGACAACATAAAGCTCCATGCATCTGTATATTTAGCATTTGTTTGGGAAATGTGGCATTACTCAAAGCAAAAGCAATATGTTTGGTCTTTGAAATATTGATCGTGAGGAGATTATTTCTCAGCCAATGTGACACTGTATTTAAACCATTGTTGGCAATTGACTCAACTTCCTGCCATGTTCGTCCATGGAATAATATAACAGTGTCATCCGCATACGTGATAACTCGTCCGTTGTGTAGAGTTATATCACAGAGTTCGTTGATATATATTAGGAACAACGTTGGACCTAATATACTTCCTTGCGGCACTCCAAACAGGACTTCAGCTTCATCACTTATGTACTGGCCAACCCTAGTTTTCTGTTTCCTGTGCATCAAATAGCTTTTAAACCATAGCCATGGTAAGCCTCTGACACCGAATCTTTCCAGCTTTGCCAGTAGCATTGGTATAGAGACTGTATCAAAGGCTTTGGCTAGGTCTAAGAAAACTGCCACAGGTTTCTTGCCCTCGTCAAGGGTCTTGGTGATGTGCTCCGAAACACCGAGAACTGCATCTTCTGTGCAGCGCATAGATCTAAATCCGTATTGGTTATTAGAAAGAAGTTTTTTTTTTTCTAGGTAATATTTTAACCGATTATTCATAAGTTTCTCTAAGACTTTTGATATAACAGACAGTAATGATATTGGCCTATAATTTGTTATATCATCGTCAGTACCACCTTTGTATATTGGACACACAATTGAGCTTTTGAGGACCGCCGGAAATAAGGCCGTTTCAAAACTTTTTTTACAAATTATTGTTATGGGCTCAAGTAATAATGGCAAAGCCAGTTTCAGAACCTTGGCGGTGATTTTGTCCCAACCAGGTGCAGAGTCGTTTTTTAAATTCATCACAATACTGCGGACTTCTGCAGCGTCTGGAGGTAACAAAGCAAAGGAGGTTGCGATTTTACTAACGTTATTAGATTCTCGTATCAGGTCATTTTGATTTTTGTTAAGAGACTGTAGTGTTACCTTGGCAAGATTGGATCCAACGTTTATGTAGTAATTATTTATATCATAGAGAGCTGTCGACGGTGTGTTATAATTTTTTAATACATTTTCTACTGGGTTGTTCTTAATAGGGAAGTTACATATTCTTTTGATAATTTTCCAGGTCTGTTTACAATCTTTACTGTGTTTTTCTAAGTCAAGTCTGTCATGTGTTCGTTTTAATTTCTTTAGTATTTTATTACACACATTTCTATAATCTATATAAGTTTTTTTAAGTGTTTCATTGTCGTGGTCTTTTTTATATTTCTGATGCAGTTTATCTCTCTTTTTCATACACTTCATAAGTCCTTTTGTTATCCATGGTTTTAAATTCATTTTTGATGTACGTTTCTTTAATTCTGTTGTGTTTTTTAGTATGATGTTTGTAAGTCTATTTAAAAATATTTCAGTTATTAATTCAAGGTCTGTTTGTTTTAGGGTTTCATGCCAATTAATTTCAGCAAGTTCAATATAAATTTCATTATAATTTATTTTTTGGATGCATTTTTTGACTGTACTGGGTTTTCTTTTTAAAATCAACTGTTGCACCACTGGGGAATGATCAGTGATTGATGCTGGTAGTACTAAGGTCGTTGCTCTATTCTTAGTTTTTAACATGCAGTGGTCGAGACAGGTTTTCATCCTTGTTTTGTATGTATGCCCAGGTAAAATACCATGGGTGGCTAATAATGTTAAGTATTCATCAGATCTGTTTTCAGTATCGCTATCACTAATATCGATATTGACATCCCCAATTATAATAATGTTTGAATATGTCTTATTTGTTTTTAGGATGTTATCTATTGTGCTGAGGAAGTTTGTATGATTATGAAATGAAGGTGATCGATAGATACCTATTATACAGACTTCCTGTCCTATGTGTACAATAAGACAATTTGTTTCACTAGCATTTGGCTCATGGACTTTTATGCCGGTTAAGTTGCTTTTAATATAGATAACGATGCCGTCATTTTGGTTTAAGTGGTTTCTTGTATAGAAGTAATTGTAGTTTATCAGGTCAGGCGGGCTACATTTTTCAGATAGCCAACATTCCGTCAGAACAATGATATCAATATTTAGATTGATACGACTTAAAAGTACCAAGAAATCGTCTAGATTTTTATTTATGCTACGGATGTTCATCGTTATAATAGTTATATTCTTGCTATGTTTTTCTACGTAGAGTCTACAGCTCTCAGGTTCTTCTAACAGGTAGGAGCTACAGACATTGACCTGGTCAATGGCTGTAGAAATATCCTGTATATCTGGCATTATTTTATAGAAAGTTGTTTAAATAGACCATTTAAGGTTTCTTTATGTAGGCCTAATGCCTTGAAAAACGAACTTTTCAATGTTATTGAACCTGAAGTTGAAAGTATATTGTGTTGTCTGATGTAACAAGTATGTTTTTTATGTACCTTGAAGTGTGGTTTTGTATTGCGTTTTTTATTTTTCTTTGTGTTTAGTTTTTTGTGTGACTTTGTGCGTGTGTATTTTTGTGAATGTTGGACCGATGAGTACTTAAATATGTAAGTTTTAAAACTATTTTTTTTCTTAGGCGTACGCGAACTTCTCGCGAGGTGGTACCCCGATTTATTTACGGGATTCGGGTATACTACTAGTCAATCGTCGGCGCGAGTCTCGCTACTTAGGGCGACCATTTGCTCCACTGTTTTTATTTCTATGATAGGTTCTCCCTCATCTTTCTTTACGAAGACTTTACCACGCGCTGTCCAGCAGAACCTGTAGCTACCATCCTTCACAAGCTGTCTGGCTTGATAATGAAGTTGTTGCGCCTTTCTTGTTAGTCGACCATTGATGTAGATAATCTTCTTTACACCCAATAAACCAACTAAGTTGGTGCTGAGTCTATCTTCTTTGTTTGCTTGATTGTGTTTTTTATACGCTTGCAGTAACTCAGACTTTTTCTGAAGCCCCGCATACTCCAGGACGATGGTTCTAGGACCGTCTTGTTTTGCTGGCAGTCGGTATACACTGCGAATATCACGTTGATCGTAGGTTACATTTAGAGTTTGGTGAAGTTGCTTTATCACATCCAACATTTTCTCATAACTACTCTCTGTGGGTAAATTTCTAATTTCGACGCTTGTTTCTCGAATCTTCCATTCTAGGCTTTCAACCTGTTGCTCTAAATCGCTGACATAATTGATTGCCTTGTTCTCCCCTTGCTCCAATTTTTCTACTCGCAATTTGAGTGCATTTTGTTCATCGGAGATTACACATATTGTCTTCTTAATTTCAGCGTTTGAAGTCAGAAGATCATCGTTTTGCTTTTTCAGCGCACTCATGTCCTTTCTTATTTGAGAAAATTGCTCGTTTTGATTAGCCTTGAGGTCTTGAAGCATTGAATTTATATTTATGACCATATCGTTCATTGTTCTGGTGATGTTTTCAGTAGAATCGACTGGATACTTCCGTTTCTTCAAGTTAACATTGAGGTCTGAATCTCCTAAGTCTGATGGCGTATGAAATAAATCAGGTTGCGAAGATGCTTCACCCAATGGTCTAGGCGGGGTGCGCATAAGTTTGCCGCTATTGAATGTATAATCCATTCTGTAGCGCAGCAAATAAGGCTCAATTTATAGATTGCGTCGCTATGTGTAGAACGAGCGGGCCGTAGCAGATTGAAATGGTCGTAACCGCTACGTAGCCGCGTAGCCTCTACAGGCGCGCGTAGCACACGACGTTGCTTTACTGGCGTAATTTCGGCGTGGCTTCTCGTTCACCTTCTGGTGTAGCCGGAAACACGCTCGGCCGAGACGCAGAATAGCGCCGGTTCGCCTCCGAGCAAAAGCAAAAAGTGACTTCAACTTACTCGGTCCACCGATAGGTAAGAGGCCCTCTCTGAAGACTCCGGGCACAGCACAAAAAGGATCAACACAGGAACGAAGGCCTGGGGCGCAGTCCTAACAATTTAAATATTATCACAGAGCCAATTTACAACACGTCCGTACAGTTCGAGAGCCCAACGGTGAGATTTGTTTGTCAGTACCGTCTGTATCTCGATCGATTAATATGCCCTGTAGCGAATCACGGGTGTACAGCTAGTTTTGTAATAGACTCGGACGATTAATATGCCCTGTAGCGAATCACGGGTGTACAGCTAGTTTTGTAATAGACTCGGACGATTAATATGCCCTGTAGCGAATCACGGGTGTACAGCTAGTTTTGTAATAGACTCGGACGATTAATATGCCCTGTAGCGAATCACGGGTGTACAGCTAGTTTTGTAATAGACTCGGACGATTAATATGCCCTGTAGCGAATCACGGGTGTACAGCTAGTTTTGTAATAGACTCGGACGATTAATATGCCCTGTAGCGAATCACGGGTGCACAGCTAGTTTTGTAATAGACTCGGACGATTAATATGCCCTGTAGCGAATCACGGGTGTACAGCTAGTTTTGTAATAGACTCGGACGATTAATATGCCCTGTAGCGAATCACGGGTGTACAGCTAGGTTTGTAATAGACTCGGACGGCCTCTAAAAGTGTAGAGAGTAGATAGCTATTTGACCGAGCGAGTGAGATCTCAGGACAGTAGTAGAACTAACTCAAACTAAACTCTTCTTCTTATCTTAGGTAATGGCTTCTGTGCATTATTTGCAACAAACTGAATGCAGACTCAAGCATAGAATTTAAATCTATCCTTGAGTCTCGATTGACGTATGAGCATAGTTCTGGAATACGGGCCTCTGGCCCGTATTAATCCGATAAGGTCGACTTTTGTATGTAGTATACATAATTATATCTATATTTGATGGGACTTTGTTTGACGATAACTTTCGAACCGCTGTTGATCCAATTGTGGTTTATTTGTTGCTAAAACCATTGCAATTGGCAAATTCGTATATGAGCATAATTGGTAAAGGATTCGCGAGGTTTTAGTTTGAGGCAAACTTAAAGTTCTATAGAGTTCCGAATTATTTGTTTTAAAAACTACTGCCGTGGTATTAAAAAAAATGTTTTGTTTTTTTGGTAAATGTTTATCAAAAAAGTACGGATGCACGTTTTCTATCCGGCAGAAAAGGGCAGAAGTATATCAAGTAAATTTTATGAAAATTTGAAAACCCGGCTTTCTTTAGCACCTTTTAGACGTCCATTGGCCTACCCTGGACAAACCAAAGCGGGGATTTGCCATAATCACGCTGGTAGGCTGATTGGTGATTGCAGTAATGGTGTTGATTCTCAAGTGGATGCTGCTGCCCATCGCGTAGTTTAGTCCTTTTACGACTATCTCTTTCAAACGAAGAGGTGTATTCTTAGGCTGGATACACCAACCGCACATGTTGTTCCATTTTACAAACTTGGTAGTTTCATTTTGAGGATGTTTTGACATGTGTATCGCCAAGTCCCGAAACGGATTGAAAAGCTAAGTGGAAATAGCTTACACTTTTGATCAGATATCGAAAAGCTACATGAAATTAACGTGCTCGATATTTTTGATACAATTCTACATAACTACTCTTATATTCTACAACTATATTTTAAAAACGAGATGTGAGCTCTACGTGTGCTACGATATCAACGTCAGTAGTGCTACGAGTGCTACGGCACGGCCTGTGAGAAGCGCTACGAGTGCTACGACACGACCCGTAAGTAACACTTTGAGTGCTATGGCACCGCCACGTTGTAGCGCTACGAGTTTTACGAAATCAGCGTCAGTACCTCTACGACTGCTACAGAGGTGCTACGAAAATGTAAAGATTGCACAACGCTAAGGTTTTTTGGAGAGATGTAGTAAGGTTTTAAACCTTACTGACCTAAGGGCTTTGCTTGGAATCGATTTAGCTAGATAGACGAACTGATCACGGCTAGTTTTTCAAACTGCGCTAATGGACTTACATCGTGTGACATTATTTTATAGAGAAGAAGTGGGTATATGCTAAGCCTTTTTGTTCTTGCCTCCGACTAACGTTAGCTAGGATATCCTCAATAAGGATAACGTCATAAATTTGGGTGTGTCCGCGAATACATACTTACTCCTACTCCTTAGGAACCAAATAACTTGTGTTATTGTGTGTCCGGCCTTGATACCTCGTTCTCCTTCCGTGGATTTCGTCGTAAAGAAAGCATCACCAACCGGACAAACGCTCAATTCGTACAATTCTCTATTTACATCAATTATCTGTTCGTAGAATGAGCGATTGGTACAATTGGTAAATTGGTGCAATCGGGAGAGAAGCCGACTAAGGGTGGTACACCAGGGGATGGGCAGCAGCAACCACCTGAGTACTCAACACCATTACTGCGATCACTAATCCGCCGGCTAAGCGTGGTGATTATGGCAAATCCTCCTTTGCATTCTGTGGGGGAAACCTCGTTCAGCAGTGAACGTATAAAGACTATCTACTGATGATGATGATGATGAAGCAAACGTGTAGTCTAGATACCAAACCTTTGTTTTTCAGCGATAACCGTCGCATAGACTACTCCGCTCTTAAGTTCACGTATGCCGACGGATCTGACGACGAGGGCCCGTCTCTGACCACTGATCTGCCTTCCTGCGTATACGCCGCGGCCAGGGGACGCCTACAGCTGCCTCTAGCGGCCTATGTCCACCAGCACACAAGGTCCTTGCACTCAGGTTGGTTTGGATACATAGACTCAACTGTGAAGGCTTCTGTTTGCAAGACGCAGCCATGGAATGCCTGCAGCTACCATGTGCAACAACGCACAAGGTCCATTACCTTATGATTGGGGCTGACAAGATTCAAATTGATTTATGAAATGAAAAAAATATCCTCTTTTCTTTAGGATAAAATTAAGAAATTAGGCATTACGTGTAAAAAAGTTCACTTATTTTAAAAACTCTTATAAAACACAGATTAGTGAACGGTCACGTGTCAGTAATATAGCGGTACTACAATCGGACCGATGTTGCCAGCTATCATTGATTTAAATTAGGCCTAGGCCCAATCAGCCAAAGTGGAGAGTCTTTCACGTCATACACAATGATATATTGGTTAAGAGGCGGTTCATATTATCATGCGAGTAATCAAAGATTTTAAGCGGCCAATTTAACATCATTGCAAAGATTTTTGACATTGTTGAATAAGTTAAAAAAATAGAAAAAACTATTTTATTGACACATAATTTAGTACATTTGCAAATGCTACTTTATTTGTTTTGTAATGTTCAATCTCCCGCATCTAGTTTTACTGAAAAACAAAAACAAGTAAACGAGTCCTATTTCGTTTACTAAAATTCATCAAAATGACTGAAAAAAAAAACACTTAAATTAGGCATATATCCTTGTTGAAATGACGATTATTAACCACATTAAGAAATAAAATAAAAAAACTTCTGCCTGTTTCCCCGAATTATACCGGGGCAGTTTACCACGATTTATTTTAATGAATACCTAAATCATAATTCCGAAATAAATTACATGAAAATTAAGTTAGTTCCTAATTATATAATTTTTAATCCTTTATTTAATTAGACACAAAAAAATACCTACTTAGCATTGCTCTACATTACAATAAATTGCGTTGACATGCGCTTCCACTGACAGAATGGAGGCCTCGTCCAGCAGTGGACATCTAACGCCTGATGAAGATGATAATAATTCAGACTTGCATTTATCGATAAACCTAACTGTTCCTATGCTTAATCCCAGCAGTTCAACTTCTGGTGTATTTGATAGATGTGCTGCTGGAGACATCAGCGGAGCCCGAATACCAGTGCGGCGGCTCACCGTACCGCGTGCAGCGCGCTGCCGCCAACGTGCGGGAGCGCCGACGGATGCTGAGGTCCGGACCCAATGGGTACCCTGTCAGCTGTTTTACTTAGATGCTTTACAGTCATCATATCCTTCCACAAAAACTATTGGATCCATCAAGAGTTCATGCTCTTTTTGATGTGAATTACAAACTTCTTTCCATAAAACCTTATATAAAATAATCTGCTATTTCACCCGGTTCATGTTCATGGCGTGTCATTGAACTTTTAGGTACTTTGGCACAAAATGTAGTGGTTCTATTTAGGATCACACCAGACAGACAGATACACAGACAGTTTCACGTAGGTGAAGTACCTCTCTTGAGGTACCTTATTTGATTATTTCAGCTGTTCAGCTCTATAAAGCTAAAATGTGTGCATTGTGTTATGACTTTAGCAGTATAAACTCGGCGTTCGACGAGCTGCGGGTACACGTGCCGACGTTCCCGTACGAAAAGCGGCTCAGCAAGATCGACACGTTGCGGCTCGCCATCGCCTACATCGCTCTACTCCGGGAGGTATGGCACTAGAGCCTCCAATCTGGAGGAGTGTACCGGTAGGGCGCTCAAGCTCCATTAAAAGGGAACGAAGTTTGCTTCTATTTTGGCTATTATCTCATTAAACTCCATGAAATGTTGTACACATGATCACTAGTACACTACACACTACATTAGTATGATACACTAGTATCTAAACCCGAGGTGCGTCAGTTTCTTATAAATCAGGAGCTTATTTTTTATGATTAATAAATAAAATATATAAATAATGCTGGACAGTTCACACAACATTATCTAGCCCCAAGCTAAGCAGAGCTTGTGTTATTGTTACTAGATAACTGACATAAGTACTTACATTAAATAGATAGATATTTTTTATGCTACATAGAAAATACCCAGAACACCCTGAAAAAATATCTGCAGATCGCACAATTATTTGTTCCGAGGCGGGAATCGAACCCGAAACCTCCTGCGTCGCAGGCGAACCTTCGCCCGCCGCGCCATATAGGTCGTCATATACATTTATAACAATGACATATATATTTTTTCAGCACATAACATTGACTCTTCTATGAGGAGAAAGCCTCCAAATAAAACCAATTAGCTGCTGTATGCGCTTTAAAAAAACGAACTAACACTGTACTACTACTTGATTCAGGTATTGGATACCGACTACGATCCGTTGACCTACGTTGAGAAGTGTCTCCGTGGAGAGATCAAGGCTGACCGCGCACATTGGAATACAAGCGGTAATCTTGACACTATCTACTTAACTCCTATACCTATCCACTTGTGGGTTATTCATACTGACCAGATTTTTCACCCGGGGCCGCGTGTAATACGAAGGAGCCGGGTTTGCGTACCGTGGCAATTCCGTTCCATGTGTATAATAGTAGATTATGCACTAAGGGAAGGGAATAAAGCAGTGTCTTACGAAGCGGGCGGCATATTGAACCCAGGGTGTAACGAGAGTTAACTCCCGAGCGTAGCGAGCGAGTTACATAGACTTCCGAGTGAAGCGAGGGGTTCAAGCTGCCCAAGACGAAGACAGGCTTTATTCCAAAGGAGCATACCTTTCACACCTTCTGCGAAACAATAAAAATTTCACTGAAAATCACGGCACCAAACACCGTCTTTTGTTTTACATTCTTTGTAAACGCACCGCACTTTTTTTTTGAGTTCTGCTTTTGGTAGCCAGTTTAATTTTTGAACAAACCTCTTCACAATGCCATATTGGTATTTTTTTACTTAACGAGCTAAAAGCCGCTGGCAGACACTAGTAATATAAAAACAATAGGTTTTTCCACACGAATTTGATGTTCCGAATTCAATTCACTTTATTCCCCAGGGAGTTTAATACAATTTGAGATAATGCTTTACTTTACGTTGAGGTTGCATGATATGTAATTGGACATTGTCGAGCGTTGTGTAAAAACTAAAAACCCCGATGCGGTTTTATTTGTATGAAAACTGGTGTTGGAACACTGACAACAGTCGGGGACCGGGGTTTATTAAATTTCTATAAAATGTACTTGTTAACTATTAAGGTGGATGGTCCAAGCCCGTAACCATACAAACTTGTAGGGATCAATGGCGATGATAGAATAGATATAATTTAATCACTAGTGTTTTATTTTATTACAAACTAATTACAAAATGGCAAAACCGCAATTTGATTTCAAAACAAAATTAATACTATTTGTATTCTATCACCGACATTATTCCTCAAAGTTATATAAAAAACTGTTTTGGACCAGAGACGCTGATAATTTGATTCAAAATTTTGTTGTAGATCTAACTGCGAGGCTGTCGTGGATTAACTGGGAGAACCTGGGAGTGAATCCGCAACGCAGAAGCGTTCTCACTTCGCTGGCACTCAGCTCAGACAACCTTCAGTTTACCCACAACTAACCCACTAACTACTAGGTGTATCAAATCGAGTTCTGCGATAATTCAGAACTAACGTTACCCTACTCAGGGCCTAGTCAGTTATAACGTATGTTGTTGTAAGTAGATACTTATATGAATTCGAAGCTAGGAATTTATCCCCAATACAAGATTTTATAATATTAGTGATTCTAACCATGTGCTGATCAAAATGAGCCTAAACACGGCCAGTCTACTATTATCCATCGAGGAGCAGTTGTCAGATCAGCTCGCTGTAACCAACTATTGTATTGTCATCTGAACTTGACAGGTATGCCAAATTTCAGCTAAATCGGTTCGGTTGATGATAACTGCTTTAAAATTCAGTTGCAAGATTCCACCCGGATTCCACCCAGACAAACATGCATATTGCAAGTTAAATAAAAACTTGTAATAAAATGGTAGATACGTGTGTGGCGCCTACCCTGCCGTGGCAGGTGCATATCTCTGGGTACATTTTATTCCTATACAATTAATTATTAATTTATACATACTTAGGTACCAAGATACGGAATCATTGTTTTTTATTTATCATGAATCTTGGTCGGCTCTGCCTACTCTTTCGGGGGAAATGGCGTATGTCTATATATATGTATGTATGTTGATAGGTAATAGATATTTACGTTATAAGCGCGCTGTAGTATTTTACGTGTTTTATAACGCGAATATTTATTGAAATCATTTTTTGGGCTCTATCATGTCCTTGGAAATATGAAGTTATTTTCACATACTGTGTAGATTTTGCTAAAAATTTGTGTAAACGCATATTTGACTCTTGTCAGCCTCTTAATACAAGCAAGCGCTTTATTAACTGGACTTATAGTTTATAGATTATTTATTTTAGACTACGTTTTAACAAAAGTGGTGCAATATTTAGTTTTATTATTTATTAGATTATAATGTTTGTGATAGTGTTGTGTATTGTAGGTATACTTTAAAAGATATTGAGATAAATCATGTCTAGAATATGAATAAAAAATGTGACTATCTTCAAAAATGATTATTTAATTTAGTTCACTGTACTTACAAACTTTATTTCAAAAGTCGGTATTTTAATGTCCTTGTACCTATTCATTTAGCTATTCTTACAGCTAGAGACTAGAAATACAACATAATTATTCAAAACTAGCAACTCGCCCCGGCTTCGTGTCAAGATCCCCCCCCCCCCCCCCCCCTCTCCTCATCTATCCACTCACTAAATACCAGCAAAATCTGCCAAAGCAGTTTCCCCCTGAAAATGGGAAATAATATTCCTAGGAATGCCGTTCTTTGGGTTCCATACCCAAAGGGTAAAACGGGACCCTATTACTGAGACTCCGCTGTCCGTCCGTTCGTCTGTCACCAGGCTGTATCTCATGAACCGTGATAGTTCGGCAGTTAAAATTATCACAGATGATGTATTTCTGTTGCCGCTATAACAACAAATACTAAAAAACAGAATAAAATAAATATTTAAGGGGACCCCATACAACAAACGTGATTTTTATGGCATTTTATAGATAGTCGTACGGAACCCTTCATGCACGACTCCGACTCGCACTTGGGCGGTTTTTTTATATCTACATCATCAACAACTTTCATACGTCACTGCTGTACGAGGTCTCCACATAGAATGCAATGGAGGGTTTTGCCATAATCGCCACGCTTGGCTGGCAACCACCAGGTGGATTCTGCCTTGGTGTTATCCCTTAGTCGGCTAAAACGACAACCAAGGGAAGAGATGGAGGTGTCTATGCTCAGGCTGGAACAGCACGGCCCTTTTTTACATAATTAATAGAATTTATCTATACTAATTTATAATTATGGACGTACAGTTGATACAAGATATTACATAATTAGGGATACATAATAAATGGATACATAAGAAATGGAAGAACTGGTTCTGTAGACATGGAACTTGAGCAAGCAGAAATATGAAATGAATGGCAATATTATGGACTAACTTCAATTAAATCTAGGCCATTTTCCAGTTATTTCTACAAACACAAAAATGCATAATGCGGACTTGCAGACATTGAGTTTTGAGATCGAACCATCTATCCTCACCGGGCAAGCGAATACCTAAATAGAACAAGGGGTCTTACAACGGGACAGGGCTCCCTAACTAGCGATGGAGCTAAACTTATCCCGACTCAAGCTGGCATCAGCCTATCAAAATGAACAAATGTGGAAATCAAAAACAAGATGGTATTACATTCGGAAATGGAGCTCCAACAACAGCTATGGAACAAAAGTCAGACTGTAAGCACACAGAACCTGACAAGAAAGTGACTAATACACTGCCCAAAACGAAACGCGAGAACCCGCGCATGGATGTGGGCATGATAACAGGACACTGCAACCTCAACTATCATCTGGACGAGAATGGGCCACTGACAACGGGCTAAGTAGGGGCCTCCTGCAAGAAGCAGAAACGGTAGGGCATGTGCTCTTAAACTGACCACAAAAGAGGCCAGGGCCAAGAAGGGTTTGCAGGAGCTACTTAGATCTGCTCCATCCTGCCCATTCCTAATCTCCATCATCAACACCCTTCGACACACTTCAACAGTGTTGTCATCAACCCATAGTCCTGCTCCGTTACTTTAAGGAGCTGGGCTGGCTGGGGTAAGTTTCGCGCAGGGAGTCAATGCACGATACACCCCACAACGGGACTTCATCTGCCTATTAAAGCGTATTAACACCTTCACTTAGAATTAGGGGTCTTAAGGCCATTCTTCATCTAGATCCACTATATTGTGTACAGTGTGCCAGAAAACTCCGTTTCCCATTGGGTGATGAGCGGAGGGGAACAGCACATGTCTTATGAAAGTTCTACCTTGAATCAAACCAAGGAAAAGCTTCCAATTCTTGCTCCTTCCAAAGTCATACGGATGCCTGAAGAGTCTTGCAACGCTTCTCGTGCGCGCGTTTGTGTGTGATTCGACGCTTGTTTCTCCTCTGCTTATGTGTCTTCCGTGCATGACGGTGAGAGTTCCGAGCGCGATCGTCACACCGAGGCAGGTGCAGGCCATGAAGATGACAGCCTTTCGCTTCCATGGATGTGCGCAGATGCGTTGCGCCTCGGTCACGGGCGGTATGGGCAAGTCGTGTTCGCGGGGGAAGTTGAACGCATCGTATTCAACGAACTCCTTTATGGGAATGATCGCTCCGCTCTGGTTTATGCGCACTGGGTGCCCGATCAGGTCAGGGTCGTTATTAGGTAGGAGACCACCTGCAAATTATTGGTTTTATTAAATTCTGGGAAACGTTTGCTTTAGTGATGAACCATGGACTAAGTTAGTCCATGGTTCATCAGCGTATATTTACATACTAGAAGTAGCATCAGCCGTGGTGTGTTTATGGCATTTCCCCCATTGCATTATATGGAGGAAGCCTCGTCCAACAGAGGACGTCATACGGATTGTGATGATGACGCGGTTTTCTTCCCGTGATAATGTTTTGAAAAGTTTTTTCTAAAATGCTTGAATAATCATAATTTTTTTTAGGATGGGTAGGCGTGATTAGGTAAGAAACAAAAAAACACATATCCATACATAAAAACTTTCTTATTTATAATATTATTAAAAGTACTAACCTGTATCATTCACCCACAACACTTGGTATCCGAGGTCCAGCCCAGCAATTATAATAAACGCAACTCCAGCTAACATAAACACCATGTAAAGGTAGAAGTATCTGAAATGTGAACAAAATAGAATAGGGTATTAATATTGGAACTATGTAGCAATAAAACAATACAATTAGTCAGACAGACTATTCCAGAGGTTTAGGACAATTCACCAATTAATTTTAGGAATAAATAATAATAAAAAAAGGTATAAGGAAATGTGTAGTGTGTGTAATTTAAAACATACCCTTACAACCTAACCAGGTACTACATGTCTAGCGCTTAACTGAGGCAGGCCCTGAGGTATAGGAGCGGTATGGCAGGGGTGTTTCATCTCTCAAATGACATGAAATGTATCAGATGACATGCGACATAATGACGACGACGACGAAAACACCCCTCCCGTACCGCTCCCATACCTCTGGGAGTGCCTCAGTTAAGCGCTAGACCTGTAACTATACTAGTAGTTCGCCGCGAACGTGACTTCTAGATGTACAATTTTTATTCTTGAATTTTTTGAGGTGATAATGTTTCTTTTTTAATTATATCTTGACAAAAATTCTGATTTTTAAGGCTTTTCTCCAAGTTGGCGTTGGTCGGTTATAAATAATAAAATAATTAATAGATAATGCTGGACGGTTCGCACAACATTATCTAGCCCCAAGCTTAGCAGAGCTGGTGTTATGGGTATTAGACAACTAATATACTTAATACAATATATTACATAGATAGATATTTTATTATTATATATAGAAAATACCCAGAACACCCTGAACAAATATCTGCAGATCGCACAAATATTTGTTCCAAGGCGGGAATCGAACCCGCAACCTGCTGCGTAACAGGCGAACGTTCGCCCGCCGTACCACAGTGTGTGATGTCCTTTGTTCACATCTTCGCCTAATCCAATGAGATAGGCATTGTGGACGTTCATTATATCTTATTAGGTAGGCGAATTATTGAATAGGGAATTAGGTTAATTTCCATGGTTAAACCACTAACAACTATCATTATAAGTACTAGACTAGTACAAAAATGTGTGGTACAATTGATTTGATGTGTTGTATTACGAACCGAGTTTCAACCAATCATTGATTTTTCAAAATGCGAAGACTGCGCAAGCGTTATAGACTAGCTGCTATCCCGCATAGGGTTTTGGTGTATTATCTTCCCGCAAGCCTAATATTTTTTGTACCTTAACTCAGCCGTCCCAGCTCCTTGATAAAACAGAGCAGGACTTTGGATCGATCACAGCACCATTGAACATGTTTCTAGCACAGAGACACGACAGAGACAGATGCTCACCTCGCATTGAAGTAGCCGACGCAGTTGTTGAGCCAGGGGCAGTGATGGTCCATACCTAGTATGCATCGGTCACACACAGAGCAATGGTGGGTGCGTTGAGGTTTAGGCGTGATACATTTCTTGCACAGACTGGCAGCGTCAGTTATATGAATATTCTGGAACACAAAAATGAATATGAATGTTATTACTAGTTCAAATCGTATAGGACATTTTTCTATACTAAGACTTGGTGTAGGGTAATAAGTAAGTTATTTTTATTGCAGTAAGTTGTCTGAATAAACTGAACATTTATTTTATCAGTGATTGTCCATTTTCACTCGAAGATTTGGATATGTGGCAAATTGCAAATGTGTCATACATACATACATACATACATAGAAACACGCCTTCTCCCCGAAAGGGTAGGCAGAGCCTCAAATAGGCCTCTTTTCACTGTAGGTTGCACTATCGTGGGCAATAAACGTGACAAGTGGTGAGCTCATCGCCGCCATTGCTTCCCACGACTGACTCAGCTAACGCTTTCTTCCAGTAATAACACATTCCTAAAATAAGCTAGCAGCCAGGACAAATCTTATAACAACGAATCTTACAAACAAGTCCGGGTATTGTTTGTGGGTAATTGTGTCAATAAGTACAAAATCTAATAAACGCATTCTTGTCACTCTTAATGATACATAACACTTATCCTTCTCTAATCTACGGTCGCCAAGAAACGAAAGAAGGCTAACTAGAACTTACACATTACACGTTATACACACATTAACTGTACACATTATGTACAGTATGTAAAATTGGTTTTCTGCTCTAGTAGTCTAATGACTACTTTATGAGGGAGCAGAAAACCAATTATCAGTAGATTCACAATTCAGTTTCAATTCAGTTCAGTGGTTTTAAAATAACTACGAGATTAGCCTCCAAGATAAGGTCATCACTCAACCTCAATATCGGGTCTACAAGCAATGTTGCTTGTGTGGTATTTATTAATCTAATCCAATTCTATGCATTCCTGTTGTATATCCATAGCGAAGCTAGATTCTCATATGCTATGAAAGAACCAATAAACTAGCAAAAAGCACAGTTTGTAAGGGTATGCAAGTTTTTTTTTAAATTTGTATTTATACACATCTAGACATGAGTTTTAATGACTATGTTAGATTACAAATCTATAGGTGTGATAGCTTTTCCGTAAAGTGTACCATAAAATGCAAAAGTTGTGGGGATAGTAAAAGAACTCGCTTCGCTCGCCCAACTAAATGGCTAGCCCTTTGCTATTTGAAGAACTAAGCTGATGGCCATATAGATTGTAAATCCTTGACATATTTTTGAATGACCAGTGATATAGTACGTGCAGCGGAATTACCGTTCTTTACTCTGCCTTTTTAAGACGATTCAAAATGATCCTTGTGATTTCAATGAATAAAATACTTTTGAGTTTGAGTATGGGGAAGGCCTTAGTTCAATAATAAGTCTTTGTTAATAATAATGGCAGTGGTGGGTCCGGCCTAAGGATAGATTTCTTCGTCTCCCCTGGATTTTGTAATAGCCGAATAAGGGATTACTTCAGTTCAGTTCAGTTCTTGAACAAGTGGCCCTTGCGGAATAGACCACAATTTCGCCAATGTCACGTTTTAAAACAAGTTCAGCTTTTGCACGAAGGTTATTCCGGTGTAAGGAAAGTGGACGGTGTGAAAAAAAAAAAAAAACCAAGCAAAAGTATCTAGTTGAACTACCTACCAATTCAATCTAAAAACACAACTAAAATTTTATATTACAAATTGAAACTAATTATATAAGTAACAACAACACAAGATAGTACGAAACTTAAAAATTAATTTTAAACTTATCTATATATTTACATAAAATATTTACAAAAGGTGAAGAAACAAGGGCAAGGAGACATTTAAAGGGATTACTTCAGAGTATGGGCAGCAGTATCTACCTGAGTAGACAACACCAATACTGCAATCACCAATCCACCTGCCAAGCATGGTGATTTAAGCTAATTCCCACATTACATTCTATGGGAAGGCTTCGTCCAGGCCTGGACTTCCAATGGTTGATGATGATACACTTACATGTGGAGGATATCCAGGTGGAGTGGTCACTCCCATATAATAGTGGAACAGGATGTTCAACAATAACCAGTTACCAAAGATCACTAGGAATACTGTCACATAGGGGTTACGCTCCCACCAGTATGGCAACCCCACCCAGTATGCAATCAATACTACAGCTGTTGTCAGAACTGATACACAGAACACAAACATCTGAAAGTAAACATATTATGTTATTGATAAGTACTAAAAACTTGCATATATAACATTGATATGTTCAGCTTGACTTGCACCAGCTGTTCTTACCTTTCCTAAATACATTGCAAAATTGTCAACAAACCAATGTAAAGGTTCCAAAAAGAAGTCGATTACATAATTATAATTCAAATGCTCATTGTACGTCAGGCAGCAGAAAACAAATGTAATTCGGGACATCATCAAATATAGTCTTAATCTGAAATCAATGTAAAATAGAATTAGTAATGCTTATTTGTCTTTACCATTATAACCTACACTAGAGCGAGCTTTTTCTGGGGTTGCATTAGAATACGGCCACGCGATTGTGGTTTGGGACGGCAGCAGGGAAGGAGAGTGAGCTACTCACCGGGAACAATCCCGCACCAATATAGGATAGACTAGTTTTTGAAAAAATTAAATTTGTATTTAATAAATAAATAATAAAATAAATAATGCTGGACAGTTCACACAACATTGTCTAGCCCCAAGATAAGCAGAGCTTGTGTTATGGGTACTAGACAATTGGACCCAGATTTGGATGTTATTTCTCCAAAACTGTTGACCTCTGCATTGAAGGATGTTTTTTGAACGTTAACAGTATGGCATCTACATCAAAGGTGAATACATCACTCACCTTTGATTTGCCGACAATATAGTCATCATGACAGAATCACCGGAAGACCATGGCACAATGCTAAGAGATACCTCAATACAGTCTCCCAACAGGTGAGCCTTAAATAAATATGGGCCACACGAAAATCATGGTGAATGCCCATGTCCACACCCTTGCCCATAAATGTTGGGAACAATATTGACGAAGTTCCACCCTTGGAAATAAATTTGTACAGCCATACCATAGCCAACTCTACTAAGGTTGTTTTTATTGGGTCTATGATGGTATGATAGGTACCTTTACATATTCATTTCTAATAATAGGTAATTTGTGAAGACTTTTACCTAGACATAGTAATTACATTTCGAAGTCTTTCGCTACATCTCCGGACACTGCCCCTGAGTGGGTTCTTCCATCTTATAACTACCATGGTTATTTCGGCAGCTGGTAAATTCTTCAAGTAGACGAAGACGTTTCGGTCGGTTTCGAACTCGGAAGAAGTTTTAGAAGCCGAAACTGCATTACATTACTAATCCATGAAACAACACAAATGCCATACACCCAGTCTTTCCCCTATTCATACACTGCATGCATTATTTATAGGTACGTTGTAAAACTAACTTTTGTATGAGACCTCTACATTCACAAGTCTTTGGACGAAAATAAAAGAGAAAAGTTATATTGTAAAGTAAATACAAACAAAAATAGATTTTCCAAATTATTCGGACAATATCCAAAAAGAAAGAATATATGAAAACAACAAACATGCGCAGTACCTCTTTTTAAAATTTGGAATGTACCTCTACGACTAGTGTAGTGTTATTTTCTCTATGGAATATACTTCTTTGTACTCATGGCCTACAGGCCGTTCAATGCAGGGGCGGCTTTACCTATAGTGCAGGGTGTGCAGTGCACAAAGGCGCAGGGTCTTCAAAGGGAGCGCCTCCAAAGAACCTGAGCCTGCATTATAGCCAAGGCGCGAGGTTCTCTCCTCGAGCCAAAAACACAGTTTTTATTCGAGGCTCGCTCCGCTCGCCGTTGTAATTTATGTAATTTTTGCTTGGTCATTGAGGTAAAAATACCGTTTTTTTGGAGGCTCGCTCCCCTTGCCTATGTACAGAACTAGTAGTAGTAGTTTGAAATTTTTGTTGTACCCTCTTATATGTAAAAACACCGTTTTTTTTTCAAGACTCCACTGTCCTTTTTAGTTTATGATCACTTTAATTATAATAAATGATAAGCTAATCTAAAATAAGCTAGAGGCGGGTCTGATAAAACGTGAGATTGCCTTGGGAATAGTGCCATCCAAACGGCGGGTGTAGTTTATCATGACACTTATAGTCTAAATCTGCATGGATGTAGTGTAAATCTGTGAATATACCACATACCTACCTGCAGGTCTAAAATGGCCACTTTGGGTGCAGATCCACCAACTTATCTGTAGAATGAAATGTATGTAGATGTCATCTACAAACAGATAAGTTGGTGGATCTGTAGAGCAAAGCTTCAATTTTTTTAAATTCTTTTGGGAGCAAAGTAATTTTGCGGGGAAATACACCACCACATCATTAATAATGGGATACTAACAATCAATCGATTTAGGTCAATAGAGGGCCTTACTACAATAGTAAAAAAAAACGATTTCATCTCTCTACTTATTGGGCCATCATCTTCATCATCATCAGCCTGTATCAGTCCACTGCTGGACATAGGCCTTTCCTAATGCTCGCCATTTAGACCGATTTCCAGCTCTTCCCATCCACTTTCTACCAGCCGCCTTACGTAGATCGTCGCTCCACCTAGCCAGGGGGCGTCCCACACTACGTTTACCAAGACGTGGTCTCCTCTTTAGAACACGTTACCTATTGGGCCATGAAGAAGGAAGAATGCATGACCCCAAATAAATTGGGAAAAGGGCAAGACACTTAGCTAACTCACTTATCTTATTAGTCTAAAATGAAAAGCCCTATTTTAAGCCCTATGAAAAGGCTATTTTGCAGACCATTCAAAGCGAATGTGTTTATAAAAACATTGTTTATTCGAAGACAAATATTTAGATGTATTTTTTATAGCGTTTATCACTTAACGAGGAAAAAAGGGGCTATTTTCATTTGAATTCTGGCAACATCGCCAGCGCACTGAACCCTTGTCCATAAGTACTATTTTATTTTCTTTGCCGCCAAGATACAAATCTTATCTTCTGTGTGGTCGAAACTATGGAAAACTCACATATACGAGTGAATATAAGGCAACAATACCTGATGTGGAGACCCTGTACGCTCACTTGGAGGTGGCACGAGGTTGGTATGTACAATCATCTTGAGTTGTTTCATTGTTCAAATCTAAGTTTGTAGGGTAAGTTATATTAACTACACAAAAAGTACAAGTTCAAACAACATATGTGCAGGACACTCGGCTAATGCAGATTTTACTGAGCTGTGGTCGAGCGTGAATGAGTGCTTTTCATTTTGGAATTAAAAAAAGTAGTTCTATTTGGCTAGATAGATGGCGCTGACTCAAATGTGCTTGTCAAAACTAACAAATGCATGGTCTGTGCTTTTGTGTGATAGTAACAAAATACCACGAAAATATATTATATTGTACAGTAGTTACGTTGTTGACTTTGACATTTCACATTATTTTGAAAGTTAAGTACAGAGCTGGCGCCATCTATTTTCAAGGTTTTAAGCATGATGTGAAACGGCCGTGAAAACCCCTCATTGCAGAAGAGTGGCAGAAAGTGAGTTCAACAACGTTCACCACGATGGCACTTGCCTTGCTTGGCACGCGAACCAAGGCAGGTGCCATCTTAAGGTGAACGAGCTGTAATAATTAGTGACAGATAGCCATGACAATAAGTTTCAAATACAGAATTCCTTCTTTGGTCCTGCCCTGCCCTCAGAAGGACTTCCTTCTTCTGAGGTCCTGCCAGGTTGTATGCTATATTATTATTGTAGTTTTTGGGTTGTATCACGCGAGCTTATACATGTCGAGTGTATTTATATTGAAATGAAACACGTAAGTATTTTTTTTATAAATCATTTTAATTGAAGAGTTGCTAATTATAGAAAAGCTACACACAAAGATATTAAAGATAATGAGAAAATCTTCCATACTCGTGTATGGATACAGGTACTCGAAAAACATAGTATTACAAACAGTAACACAGAAAAGTGCCTTTCAATGTCTAGATAGGAACAAACGAAGTTACACAACTGCCAGCTTTGTCGCTCTAGCAAACTGTTATTGAGCGACAGAAAAAAGCGGTTCCTGGCGGACAGATGTGGTCCAAACCTTAATTTTCCTCACAATAATGTAGATAAATATCAAGGTAGAAAAATACTCTATAACGAGAATCAAGTACGTAGAAAAATATTGTAGAGAGATTTTCAAACTTATAGACTATACTCCTAATGTACAAATATGAGTATCACCACCGATAGTAATGGTCCAATCAATGATCAATATTATGTATGGTACATGGAAGTACAAATGTATGATACCACTTAGCACACTATAACTAGTGTTCTGAAAGTAATAGATCACATTGATGTTTGGGCAGCAGACTTCGTTCACCAGGGTTTTATTCACTTAGGTATACTATTCGTAATATGTAATCACCAGTTTTATTTTTAGTTGAAATTTCAAAATATGTTTTAGTAAAATTCAGACGTAATTTCAAAATATATTTTAAGGAAAATTTAGTTGAAATTTCAAAATATGTTTAAAAGGAGAATTTAGTTGAAATTTCATAATATATTTTAAGGAAAATTTAGTTTAAATTTCAAAATATATTTTTAGGAAAATTTATTTCAACAATTACAAGAACCTAGAAACCTACTTAGTGACTCTGCAGTCTAAATAAGTATAACTCGCGCCAATAGAGAAACGAATCTAAAATGGCAGCTTGCAATGAAAGTAAATTAAGCAAAAAAAAACTCGACTATCGTTTAAATTATGGTGTCTTTATTATTCAATGTAAATTACAATTAATAAACAATTTAGAAGAAATTATTAGCGCCGCCATTTTAGATTATTTTTATTGAAGGTTATTCAAATTACGAATAGTATACTTAATGCATAACGTGCTACTAATAAACGCTGAATACCCTTAAAATAGTTGTTCTGTGCTGTCTCTTTCGATCTAATTGGAAACTGCTTATCAATGTAAAAGACAAAACACTGTAACGGTTCCAAGGATATTTAGAGTTTTATAATAACACGGTAAGTCTACCGCACCTTAATGTTTGCATGGTTTCGCCAAAAGTCCAATACCTATTCCCCGAGATGCTTTCAGTCATTTGTTTAGATTAAATAAATATTTATTGATTGCTTTCATTCCGTTCATTGTAAGATGGCACCTGCCGTGGTTGGCGTGCCAACGAAGGCAGGTGCCATCTTACGATGAAGAAGCTGTAGTGTATTCACTATCGTCTGTCAGTTTTTCCACTTTTTTTTAATTTTATTTTTTCCACTTAGTTCTTCTAAACTTCGCAATGGATTATTAGTATCTGATAGAGTTCAGATGACTGATAAACATCTCTTAGGAGTGATCTCTTACTCAAGTGTAGTATGTTGTATAGTGCCTGCAGTGGCTGTGCATATTTTTTAACAGAACTGTAAGGATACAATTCTCTCGAACAAGTTTCAACGCAACGTTCAACGATGATGCGACGTTAATTTACAGAACTCAATACAAAATGAAGTATCTATGCATTAATTTAATAACAAAAGGCATTAGACAGTTATACTTATTATGAAAAGTATATTTATTGATTTGATTAGTAAACTAATTAGTTTGCTATAATGTTCTAATAATCATTTCGAGACTGCTAAAAATGTTTATTGAAGAAAATCTATCCTATTATAAGTATTATTTGATATCGTTGTTACTGGCAACTTTTAAGGCACTGGACTTAAAAGTTTGCCGGTAATAACTGATCAATACTGATCGATCAAAGCATATAAGTACAATCATTGATATAGAACCTTCGATCAGAAGTTGTATTTCTGATCGAAGTATAGAAAACACGTGATTGACCTCTTGACATATATACTCGTTTGTTATACTTTTTTCCGCGTCTAGCTGGCCTTATAATAAATAACTAGTTTTTAAATACATCACAGTAATAAATGTTTTTGAACATTTTTAATAACTTAAATATATTTTTGTAAAGCTTGGGCTTTATCAAAATAAATTATACAGTATGTCCAAGGAAATACCGACAAATTGATGAAGAGAGGTTTAAGAACATGGTCATGGTGCATCATGAACATCCCATGTTTGTTCATGAATTCATGACGAAATTAGTTAACTTGTTTTTTTTACGAAAAAGCTGTTCGAAGTATCTTGAAGCCAAATTGTCGTAATAAAAAACAGTCAAAATAAAGTTCGGGTAGTGTTCCGATTTATGTTGCCACTAATGGTAATCTCCTCAACTGACGAGAATTTGGATCCTAATTAAAACACGACCAAAGCCCTTAGCCTATATCTACTTGCCTGTCTTTCCGTGGACAACCTTTACAATTAACTTTTATGGCGTTTATCCTAAAATATATTTCGAGTGAGATCAAAATCTGATTTCTGTAAGATAAATGAACGGAATGACAATAGCATAATAACAAGTCATTCCCAAGAAAACACGGACAAAACCCAACCAGGGGGATTTTTGTGAACAATTCGAAAAGTTCTCCTACCAAGTCAGTGGAATTATGGGACAACCAATAATTACTATACTCGAATGTCCTTGACATAAAACAAAATATTTTCTGAAAAACTAAATTATTTATTTCAAACAGTTTTAATATTTATTCTTATTTATTCTATTATCCCGTTTCCAGCAAGCGTTTGTGGCAACAAATATAGCGAGGAGATATTTGTATTTGATGAACCAATAAAATAGTAGTATGTTTATAAAGATATTTGAGGGTTTACAAACTGCGTTGCTATGTACGGTATGTGCGCTGCGCACTAAGAGTTAACCTTTGGTAAAGGAAATAATGTAAGATTTCTACAAAAAATAGCCCACAAGTTTTAACGTTAGAATTAATAAGTTGACAAGTGGGACTCAACAAAACTTAACAACTAGAATAACGCGATACGTATAAAACTATACATTTTCACACTAACAATTGTATATTTAGGCGAGAATCTAGCAAGAACTACTTATAACTAATATATTAAACTTAAACTATGCATATTTCAAACGTTGCTAAACATTTGTCGTAGTTGCTTGGATTCTTCAGTATAATGTTTTAATTCAAATTTTGTCGCAAAAATAAAAACAAAGGAGTATTTTTTTTTGCAAATTGTCCACCTCATTTTTGTGTGGTAAAGTAATGAAACGCATGTTGATTTGGTACCTATAGTCTCTAGATAAAACTACGAGACTTAAGACGCATGTTTTGATTGAAAGTGTCTCATAAATATCATTAGTGTAGCTACGAATGACAATGAACAATAAAATCACCGTAAAAATCGTTGAATGGCATTCGTAGCTAAACTATGCTGATATTTATGAGACACTATCAAGCAAAACATGTGTGTTAGTTCTCTTAATTCCCGCAAAATCCGGTTTCGCTATCTGATTAGCAAAAAACAAAATAAAATTTGAATTTTGCGCCACTATCGAAACCTTAAACATGAATGTCACAATAACCTTTAACTCACTAAGAGCGATTATTTCACTATTATAAGCCAATCTATGAGATGAATGTCACATTTACCTAAACAATTCTCATTGATTGATTGAGTGTAACAATCGCTCCCAACTACAACAACATACGTCATCAATGACGTGAACAATTTTTAAGATAGTTAAATTTTAATTCCCGTTAGTTGAGGTAATACTAATATAACAAATGTAATCTATATAGAAAAAAGCCAACATGCTTTGCATTGCTTTGCCACAAACTATAGGCGGTACATCCCCAAAATACGGTGGACCTAAAAAAAATACTCCATTAAACAGCAAAAAGTTCAAGTATGTATATATCGTGAGTTTTATCATTACAAATAATTACCCTCCTTTTGGGGCACTCAGGTAAATATAAGTTAAAGAAGCAGTTATATTTCCAAAAAATAAATATTTGTAAAATGTATTTGGAATGTGTACCAATATTATTAATATTGGTAATATGGTTTCGGCATATAAAACTACAGAGAACCTTAATTTAATGGTATAATAGTTTGAAAGACCGCTTTCATATTATCTACATCAAAATTGGCCCCTATACATATTTCACTAGTGTTAAAAAAAAACTACGAAATATATTTGGCACTAAATTATCAAGATAGATAAAACTTAAGTTCTCATTTACGTTTTAACTATTGCGATGTAACTATCAATTAATTGTAATCACAATAATTACCCTGCACTTAGGTGATAAGATTCAGTCGACATTATTATTAATACTTCATACAATTTACTGGGAGTGACTGGGAGTGTGCTTGATCCGCCATTCCAAGTAGTATAAAAAAACACAAAATAATGGCAATAAGGGCGTGTTCACATAGAACGTCCGTTTTACAGGTCCGTTTAAACGTAATGCACAGTAGTACAGTATTCCGGATCCAGTAATCGATCCGGAATATTGTATTCTGTGTGAACTCGCTCATACAACTACATACGCTAATAACATTACGTTTAAACGGACCTGTAAAACGGACGTACTATGTGAACGTGCCGTAAATTATAGCAGAGTACCTGCATTGTGTGGCTTTTTATAATACTCCTTGACAGTTTTTCTGGTTTTACATTATTTTGTAAATGTAACTGTAATAGTCCATTGCATCCAGCGTGCGTAGGACTGCCGTCATGCGTTTGCTCAAGTGCTTTGAGGACAGCATCAACATCTGAAAATTATATAAACAGCCATTAACTAACCAAAAGACTCAACTGCACAAATAAACTGTAATTAACTAGCCTAAGAACCCGACTGCACACATAAACAGTGAATAGCTAGCCTAAGAGCCTGACTGTATATATAAACAGTAAATAGCTAGCGAAAGCCCGACTGCACAAATAAACTGTAATTAATAGAAATACACCACTAGTGACCCTTTTGGGGGGGTTACGGTGGATCCGGAACGTAATTAACAAGCCTAAGAACCCGATTGCACACATAAACAATAAATAGCTAGCCAAAGGCATTTTGCATAATAAACTGTAATTAACTAGCCTAAGAACCCGACTGCACACATAAACAGTAAATAGATAGCCTAAAAGCCCAACTGCACAAACAAACAGTAAAGAGCTTACCAAAAAACCTGACAAAACGAATAAACAGTAATTAGCTAGCCTAAATACCAGACTGCACAAATAAACGCTGCCTACCGATCTGCTCAGGTATTTTTGGTAACGTCACTTAAATACACGTCAGGCCATAATCATAAAAAAGCGATGTTGCTAACCCGGCAGGCTTACAGGTTCCTAAGCTCGCCAGCCCTGCCATGCGCGATTTCGGGCGAAACTCTGTCCGTACCTGTATCTCAGTCCTGAGCGGCAGAATTGCGATGAGCCACCACAACCAGATGGGTCCGTTCGGGTTTTCCCACCACTCGCCTTCCAGATTCATCTCGGGGAACGGTCCGAAGCAAGTCGCGATGTCCGCACGCAGCGTTGCGCCGAGTGACGGCAGCCAATGAAGAACCTTGAATCTGATCTGTTGGGCTAGTAGCTGGAGATTGAAGATGGGCATTTCAGCGACTGGTATGATGTCGGTGTGCTCTTGCACTCGCGCGTACGGGCATCTGAAATTAACACGCGATTGAAGGGAGTCTGTCAATAGAAGCGGGTTTCAGTGTGTCCCCTTCTATCTACGTAACTAATGAGCTTTTTTAACAAAATAGTGATTATAAGGATTTTTTCATTGTTTATAGAAAAAACTAAGTGAAAATCCTAAATCTTTAAATTTCCAAGGGAAACAGATAATATTCGTGCCGACAAGATTTCGTCCAGTAGATTGGGAGAAAATACGATGTGATATACAGACTGACAGACACGAAAGTGATCCTTTAGTGGTTCCGTAAGTACCTTTTGTGGTACTGAACCTTAAAAACACTAACATATATGTAGGTAGGTACATACCCATTTATCGCGACTTTTTCAATGACGCGGAATCTGGATATCCCCATGGTAGACAAGATAGAACTGCCGTTTTTAAGTACAACGCAGTCTCGAACCTCCACTATCTAGAACATAAATCAAGTTAAGCGTTATAAAAACTATAGCCCGACTACGGCGAAGTACATAATCTAGATACATTAGTATATATCTAAGTACAATATTTTGACGTCAGTTAAAGGTCTATTAGTAGCCAGGTATAATCCGTCATATTGATTTTGTTTGTATAAAATGTAGCTTATAAATTTACGCAGTCTAGTAGCAATCAAACTTTGTACGCAAACTGCATAATTTGGGTAATCGCAGGAGTGTCATTCATTGCAGCATTGAACCTGATAGCAACGGAATAAAGTAATCTACATATTACGTTATTCCGTTGTCCGCAAAATAAAACACAAAATCGTCGTGATTGTCTAGCCTATCTTGCTGCGACTTACAGACAGACAGACAGACTTGCCTTACAAGGTAAGTTTATACAATTTGAAGACCGCCTATTTCTGTGTTCCAGCTGCTGTTTTCATAGAAATAAGACAGCATTGAAATCAGAGCACCCGTTGTACTCTAGATCCTATTCATCGTGTGCTACATCATCAGACCCTAGAGTCTGCGGGAGGAAGACATGTCATGCATGTAATCTTAATTTGAAAGTTGAAGAAAAAGAACTTGCTTAGGTAGCTATTTTCTCAATTTTGTTTTGCGTATCTTGGAAACGGCTGAACCAATTTCCACCAAGCTCGCAAATACCATCTTCCATACATACAAACATGCGGTTTATACACACAGACATAAAACCACGCCTCAACCTAACATCTGTATCTGTATCTCATCTTTTTTGTAAAATGGAGATGATGTAAAACACTGACCGTGCCGTAGTGAGTGCCGTAGTTAGACGCAAGCATTCCGAATCTGCGCAACCCTGAGCCCAGGACCTGATTGATGACGTGACGGAAGTCCGCGCCGAATATCATCAGTGGGCAGGAAATGCTAAAACAGGAAACACAAATTAAGTAAGAAACCGGCCAAGTGCGCTTATCTCATCTCCTCACGCATTCTCCACACCAAATGTACGAGAAAATTCTTGAAATTTCAAGTTTTCTGAAAAAAAAAACTGATTTTGACGGCTTTGAAACCGTTACTTTTGAAAAAAAACACATATAGCCTTACTTTTCTTGATGACTCTAAAAGACTATTTTTTCACGCCCTGCACTTATCCAGAATCACCCTCACAAAATTTTCAAATAATATTTGATTTTATATTTGGCTTTCGGTCAGTAATATTCAGAAATAGTGCAAATATGAAGACTGTCGCTTCAACGGTTTAGCCACTAGACCCCTGTGACAGAGGGGCAATCACAATCAACTTGCAAGATTTGAACCCAAGGTTTGAACACATAAACATACAGGGTATACGGATATATGGACTGAGGATTACTTACCACTGTTGCTATAAAACAATTTAACACCCAACAGTCACATACATAGTCCTGATTCCACACTGGGATTCCCAATGTTGTGAGTATCAGGAACTATGAGTATCATGATACCACAACACCCAGACGGAACAAATATTTACAGATCATACAAAAAAAATACCCGCAGTAGGAATCGAACTCGCGACCTCCCACATCTCAGCCGGTTACTCGCCCGCCATGCCAAAGAAGTTGTTAATACTGTTCCTATGCGAAATGGATTACCGCTTGCGATTACCCAATTTACGCAGCTTGCCTACAAAGCTTGATTACAACTAGACTACGTTAATCAGGTACCTAATCGCAAAAGGAATTTCAAATAGAAAAATTTAAACTGATAGCAATAGAATGACGTAATCGCACCAATTAATACTTTACAATGCGCACATGCATTCTGCGACAAAATACATACAAACATACATGTGTGTTAACAAACATTACAAACAGCAGAGCCACTTATGACAAGTGAGCTCATTAGCCGCCATTTACTTGCCCATAATTGACTCTGCTTAGGCTTTCTTCCAAAAATACCACATGTGCATGGGGTGCATCATCTTGGAAAGATAGACAAATGGTGAGTTCATAGCCGCCATTTCCAGATAAAACACATTCTTAACTAAGCCTGAAGCCAGGGCAAAGCCAATGTTACACCATAAAAATGACTGAATTAGACGGGTAACATGACTTTCTGAACGACAAATGAATAGGCATAGAGTTACGGGAAAATGCTGTTTGGTGCAGACAAGTCAGGTCAACCCTTACTTAGAATACTTGTACTCACTCTGGAAATGCCACAGTGCACGCAAATATCGGTACAAAACTTGGATCGATCTGCGGCTTAGTCGCGATGGTGTGCATCAATGCGCACACGAACTGCGTGTCTTCAGTCTGTAAGAGATAGATTAACTGTTTACATGTCCCTAATAACAATCACACATGTTACTGGTGTTACTACACAGCAAGCAAAGTTTCCAATTAAGAACATTAGCTACGTAACATTAACTTTTTACAAGTTCACTAATAAGAGTCTCGTAGTTCAAACATTGATAAGATCGCAGATTGCTAACGTGTGATGAAGTGAGGTTTTTGAATGTTACTAGAGAATGTTGAATGTTGTAGAGGTCTTTATCACTAATTGTAAGAATATGGTTACTATAGAATAACTGGCTTGGAGGCTACCCTTTATATGGAGAATGCGTTTTCCCGAATAAGTATCGTCTATTTGAAACATTATGAATATTAATATTCTTATAACAATAAGCTTGACTTAATTAAATTGCGTACTTTTATGATAAACTTTTGTGAACTTTTTATTGGTTTGGTTGTGTTGGTTGGTTGTTGTGGTTGGTTTGGTTTTACCTTGTTACAATCCAAGTGCCCATTGGGGGCCTAGTTGCGGAGAAGAGTCACTACAAGTGTACCGTGTTAAGAGGAAACACAAAGGGCTGGAGAATAAAAAAATAGGTATTTGTAAAATCTATTGCTGTCGCGCAGACCTCAAACCTCCCCTCGCAGAGCGTGATAGAGACAACTGCAGCTTGGATCGACAATACCTATTAAAAGAACATAAAATAAACGATTCGTAGTCCCCTGATTCCTTCTCCAAAACTTAATAAATTTAACTAATTTTTTTATTAAAAATAAAATAAAGTTTAACCGTGTTCCTATGATTTCATTTCTTTATATAATCTAGTCGTCGTCGTTTTCGTATGAGGTAGTGCTGGCCTCTGGTGTCAGAGTTTGTCAAGCCGCCCGAGGGCCTCTGACATGGCTTATCGACTGCTATTAATCAATAACAGCCGGGACCGACAGTTTAACGTGCCCTCCGAAGCACAGAGCGATAGAAATCCGCACATAACTTAGAAAAGTCATTGGTGCGGAGCCTAGGATCGAACTCGGTATCGTTGGATTCTGAGTTGCACTATTGAACCGTTAGGCTACCATCGCTCCATATATCCATATACCATATAATCTAGTCAAATTTGTTTTCAGGATAATTGAACACAGCGGAAAATCTGAGCATTTTTTTAGGTTTTTGAATGTTCATATCTGTTTTAATAATTAATTTATAAAAAAAGGAAAACATAGGGACATGCCATGGTGGCCATAGATTTTTTGGAAATAAAACTATTGCTCTACTGGCATTATCCAGGGAGAAAACAGGGGACTACGTTTGTATGGGAAAACGGCCCTTGTGTTTCCTCTTAAGTGTGTGTGCTATTTCTGTTCTTGTTATTGTGTCCTGAGGAAGAAACGAATACCTATAAATCTATAATACAGACTCGGCCTAGTTTAGGTGTTAGGGATTAGTGTACCTACCTAATAATACCTAACTATGCAAGTACCTACCGTAACCATAATCAATGGTTTTGTTTGTTTGAATGTATGTACACTGTTTACGTTCTTTTAAATCAATAAATTATTACTTATTACTTAATAAGTAGCTCTCCAAGTGACCGCGAGTGATAACATTACAGCGTATATATTTGACGACCTTTGTGGTCAAGTGCGCGAGTAGCTGGCAGCGATGTGAGAGGTTGCTGGTTCGATTCCCAATGCAGTACAAATGTAATAATGCAAATATTAGTTCTGGGTCAGGGTGTTCTAGTAGTTCGTGATATCCTCGACGCAGGGGATCTTAGTTTGTAATCAGGACTACGTATGTGACTTGTTTGTTGTTATCCACAAACCTGGGTCAGATAAAAGTCGCTCAGTGAGGATGAGCACAACGGACACATGAGTCTAGTGAGCATGGTGCGCTTGATGCAGCAACGGCAGAACGTGTGTCCGCAGGTGGTGGTGACAGGATGTGCCATCACGTTGTAGCAGATAGGGCACTCGATGCAGGCGGACTCTATCCTCGCGCTGTTGGACTGCTGGCGGACGGACTGGTAGAGAGTCCGCATGATGCGGCTTGGCTCGCACGCGGGGCTTAGGACTGTGATCACCTAAAAGTTACATAATATATAGTTTAAAACAAAATGAAAAGAAAGAAAGAGGCCCATTTGAGGCTCTGCCTACCCTTTCGGTGAAAAAGGCGTGTGTCTATGAATGTCTAAAACAAAATCGCTATCCACGTCTGCTTGTCAGCCTAATTCTTCTAAGCTACGTAACGAATTTAAATACAGGTTCCAGTATCATTTTGATCGTTTGCTCACTACGTACCTAAAACGTAGTGTGTATTAATCGCCTTGTGCCTAAATGTCATTTCAAATAAGCGTTTGGACTAAGTAGCTATGTCGGTGTTTTTTTTTTGTATACTACTTAGAATGACAGAACAAGCATCTGCTTGTTCCACCTGGGCCCACCTGATGATAAGCGGTACCCTCTGCCTATGAACAGTGCATTATCACATAGGTCACGACCACCTAGGACGCGCCCTATGTGGCATTGTACTGCGCCCGCCACCCTGAGACAAAGATGAATAGTCAAGAAATAGGTATGGTAGTACTTCCCTGGACGAACTCTTTCACAAAAAAGCTCTACTACTACAAAGTACTTCTATGGATTTCCTCAGTGCAGATTATGTCACGTGTAAATGAGCTCTATTATTTAGTTGCTTCAGCTAGATGCAGTATTATACATTCAGATTTCGAGAGGAGTTCCCAGTACAGACCTCAGCAGGCAGATGCCATACCTGTGTGAGTAGATCGCGCGCCATACGAGCAGCTGGCTCCGATGTAGCGGCGACCTGCGCCAGATGGGCCGCTGCGTCGCGGTACCGCCCTGATGAGGCCAGCTCACGCGCGTATTCATAGCGCATCTGAAACCAAACAATACTAGTCTCTATAGTATTCGGCCTCCCCTTAGAATGCATATCAACTTCCTGTGACCTTTAATATAATCGGTCCGTCAAGAGAGTCCATCCTACACTGCGCCTTCCGATTCATGGTTCATCATCATCATAAGTCTACTGTTGACATAGGCCCCCATAATAGAATGCCTCGACGAACTTCATGAGCAACCTCCATCCATCGTTTTCCTGCGATCTTTATATTCAGGTATCTACGGTTCGTGGTTACTATTTGAAACCCTTCAGCGGTGGTGGAGCCACGATGTGTCCGGCCTTAGAATGGACTCCTCCATCTCCTCCCGTGAATATCGTACAAGCTGGCAAAGGGATGCGCAAAGTATCTACCTGCGTACTCAACACTAATCCGCGTGCTAAACGTGTCGATTATGGCAAATCCCCCATTGCAATCTATAGGGAAGGCCTCGTCTAACAGTGTGCGAGGCCACTGGGGGATGATGGGGAGATGAGGATGATACCCCAGGGGTTCCCGTTACGACTAGTGAGAAAAAACCCTGTCGTTCGGTCAACAGAACTGATCGATACAACTATTGGAAATAAGCGGTCGGTTCTACGAGTTATCTCGGTTCTAAGAGTTATCTGACCTGTCCATCGCCATTTCAGAGAAACAGCACGAAACAGGCCTTGCTGTGTTAGCAACATCATACGGCAAAAGTGCCTAAAAGAGGTCAACAACACGTCGTTAAATGTATGTAGGTACTATGATAACGAAGCGAAGCATTACGTTTTGTAAGAAGGCAGTGATGTCAAATCGATCGTATGTTTTTTATATAAGTTTTTTCGGTCTTTTTATTACCGATTTTGATCGTGTCGCGTATGTAATTTAGCTAATGTATCTATTTTTTTATATTTTGCAACAAAATCTAATATTTTCAGCTCATAACGTATTCAAATAAAGGAACCGTAAAACGGGGAAAATAGCGTTAGTGAAACGAAAACACAACGAAAATCATGAAAAAAAACTTTAAAAATCATTAGGAAAGTAATTTGCAAAAATAGCCGAAGGTTGCCTCGGCGTTTTGTTAATTACTATAATGATGGCAATACAAAATCTTTCGATTCATAGTTTAGGAGTTTTTTTTAGTAACTACGAAAACAGAGGGTACTTGCAAATTTATTGCTGAATATCTTCGATCCAGAAAGCTGAATATAAATAGTTTTTGGGAAATTTTGAAACGAAGGGCTTTTTTGTTTGTATTATGATCATTTTATGACGTAGCAAACTGTCGTGCGCTACTCGCGGGTCGTACGAGTCTATATAGAGACACGGGCGGCGCATGCTACTCCATATAACGTGTTCGTACCATTTTAAAACATGGCTCGTCTGCGCCTCGTACGTGGCACCATCACATACCAAATTAGTAAAAAAAATGCCGTGTACTCACAAGTAATTTTAGATATTTTAGACCTAAGCGTATAGCCACCATTTTATACTGAATAGTGAAGATAAATGCTTCTGTCATTCATTCACCTCTTCAAATGTAAAACCGTGGTTTTGGCTACCTCAACAGGTGTGTTTGGTTATGTATAGTAAGAGGCATGTCATTATACATAGTTGCCTAGTTAGGTGTTGCAACACGCAAGGTCGAGGGAAGCGTTCAACTGTGAAGCGTTAAGTATCCAATCAAAGTGATTCGGTTTCTAGACGAGGTGTCGTAGCTAGTTTTCTCTAGCCACGGCTTTCATTAGGTGGCTGGTTGCCGCATATCGGTAATGTGAGCTCAAATTAAATGAATAAAAACCCATAGATTGACGTTTGATGAGTCTTAAAAATAATTTAGGTCCCGAAAGCCTATTTGACACCTCAACAGTAAAACAGTGTGTTTACATTCAGCGTCCAAGATCTAATCTGCGCGCTTGTATCTTCGGTAAATAACAATGGTCAATGACGAATGAGTATGGGTAATCATGGGTTATCTAATTTATCTATCACTTATCATTTAATAACCAATTGCTTATCATTATGTAATCCAATAACATATCAAAGTTCTACCGATATAACCTAAGCCGCTCTGAGAGGGCCTAGTCTAGAAATGTTACAAGCATCTACACGAGCGTGTGGGTGGTGTACACTGCACGGATTTTTGTATGGAAATAGAGGTTGTAAAGGTTCTACTTACCTAACACTAATCCGCCTGCCAAACGTGATGGTTATGGTAAATCACCCTATTCTATGGGCCATAGTAGACCTCTAATGAAACGAAGAATGTGCTCTTGGGGGTTAGTACGAGAATTTGACAGTATTCGAAACTACAGGAAGTTTCGTTTCCTTCCATACATTTACTAGCAGCGCCCCTAGCGAAAACGAGGAGAAAACTAAGGACGCTGTCAGAAAATGTATTGAAGGAAACGAAACTTCATATAGTTTCGAATACTGTAAAATTCTCGTACAATGGGTACAGTTCCACTCCAAATATGTAGACTTATGTGATGTCGCAAGGTGGATACAGATAACTGTTCTGACTCAGCAAATGGAATAGATTCGAGTCCCAGCTGATCATGAAACTAGAACTGATGAGGGTACACACCTGCGGAGTGGCAGCCATGCGGTGATGCGAGATGTCCTTATGCCACTTTTGTGTCGCGTGTTTTCGATACAGGCGGGAGCGCTGCAGATAGTTCCGAATTTTTCCTGTGAATAAATACGACATCATTTTCAAAGAAATGTCCCGTCTAATGACCAATGCCAACGCGAAGCCAAGAGGGCAAGCGTACAGCCATATCGTGGCAAGACCCAGTGACCCAGGGGCAGCTGCCCCTGGAGTTGAAGCCGGGGCAAACAAGGTAATTTCAAGGCCCCTACCTGGCCCGTGGCCCCTCAAGGGGGACCAGAAGAAACTATATCGTCTAATGAATACAAAAAATATTGAACCAGATAATCTCGCCCGACTGTGCTGAATTCTTGCATACCTGTCAAGTTCCGATGACAATACAATATTATAGTGTGAGCGAGCTGATCTGATGATGGAGATGGAAGGTGGACAACGGAACTCCTCGATGGATAATAGATTTTTTAACAAAAAACTTATGCATGACCTTTTTGCAGCCAGCAGAGTGACAACCTACTTAAAATATCGTTGAATCTATGAAACAGTTCGTAGCCCCAATAGTATTTAAATCCTCTTTGGGCCCAATTACGTCAATAACACTAAAATTTGGAGTATGAACAAATAACTCAATATGTGAATATTATATTTCTATGACGTAATTGTGCCAGCGTCGCAAGCGATCGTGTATACAGTCAGATCTATAATACCTACCAACTTATACAAGATTTGAAAACAGAACATTATAAATCTTAGAGCATTGCAGGCCTCCGTACCGGAGTTATAAATAGATACACAACATAAAATTACAAGAAAATAATCAGCGAGCAGCAAGTCAGAAAACGCTTTTAGGCTGGTAGGTAAATACTTATATAGTAATCCGAGGCGAGGTGCCAGAAACAATATACTCCTAACTCCCTTAATTTTTCTTATCATATTATATTTTCTAAATGAACTCATATTAAAAATATGAGAAAACTTCGTTTGTATGAAAGGGGCTGAAGCACCGTAGCAGTACACTTCATTTACAACTTTTCGCTTATGCAAAGTGGAACAGTCAAACTTAAACAATGAGGGGTTTTCACGGACGTTTCAAATCATGCGCTAATAGATGGCGCTGCTTTGAACCTAGCTTTCAAAATAAAGTGAAATGTCAAAGTCAACAACGTAGTGATATATTTTCGTGGTATTTTGTTATAGATCCACCAACTTATCTGTAGAACCATTTACCTAAATTTTTCTATCATCTACATACATTTAATTCTAGAGATAAGTTGGTAGATCTCTACTATCACACAAAAGCACTGACAATGCATTTGTTAATTTTGACAAGCATACTTGAGTCAGCGCCATCTATCGAGCCAAATTGAAATACTTTTTTTTAAATTCGAAAATAAAAAGCCCTCATTGAGGAATAAATTATTGGTCATGTGAGAAAGGTCACTGCGGGCCCTTTCCTAATCCTACAATGCATCTAACTAAAGAAACTGAAGTGAATCCTTTGTCTCGATGTAATAAAATAAAGATACTTGTACGATAATAACTGCACGATAATATAATAATAAAATGTGTCAACTAAATTATGTAACACAATAAAGCCACAACTCGTGTTACGTAATTAAACATTTAGCGATCCGTGGAGAGAGAAGCGACATTGTTTTTTTTCATAATATGATTAGCTTCGTTAGTTGTACGGTTTCTCAGTTAATTGCATATATAGCAAACAATAAAATAGATGCTAGCTTGTAGGCAACTTCGGCAATGATTACGCAACCTTGATACTACAAGGCCAAGGCTCTATTACATAACTTTTAATTTATTGTACCTACGAGGAATAATAAATGTGGTTATTCAATCAGTTTTTCTTATTTTTTTGTAGGGTTTCATGAGACGGAGTTGTCGACGTAACAGGTTGTTCGTAACTAAAGAGACTGAAAATTGTGAAAGAACAACTTGGCCAAGTACGAGTTATACTCGCGCAGAGATTACCGTAAATACATTTGAAAGTTTGTTGGTAAAATTAAACAAACGTCCTCAACTTTTACTTTAACATTTTGTATAGAGAGAACTGAATATTTTCTTAATCTAAGAACTATATCTAGGATTAAATCCTTGGTGCCAAATCCTGCCTAAACCACCGAATTATAGTAGGTACTCAATTAGTTGGTTAATTTAGCAATAACTTTTCAAATCAAACCAAAACCGTTAGTTTATCTGGATGATGGGTCTTTACGTTAAAACAGACGGACAACAAAGTGACCCTATTCCTGACTGATCACTATATGTTTAGAGTTCCATTGGTACCTTTTTAGGTACGGACGGCACCCTAAAAGTCCCACATAGGGTGCGTCCTAGGTGGACGTGACCTATGAGGTAATGCATTGTTAAAGGTAGAGGTTACCGCTTAACATCACGTGGGCCATCTGCTTATTTCATTATATACGAAGTTAAAAAAAAAGTAATGGGAATATTGATCCCCGATTTTTGAAGTCGATTAAAAAGGTTGTCGCCCAAGCAGCATCAATTAACGACAATTAATTTTGAAAGGCTACCTAGGTATAACACCGCTTCACCGGTGCCGATGCCGCCGTAGCGGTGTGCCTATCGCGTGGCGGGCTTGCGACGATAATCGCGCACCGACAAGGCTATTATGTAAATCGGCCGTTTGTTTGTTACATTACGGTTGCGTAACACATTGTCGAAGCAACGAGACCGACCGCGCCGCGGCCAGGTCGCAGGTTACATTGCGTTACTCTTATTGAAGCTCTATAAGTAACTGTGCCTGTGCGGTTAAACCCATTATTTAGGGTGAATAATGTTGGAGCATTACGTCGGTGAATCATGTAACGCCCTTGTTTCGGCATACGAATTCTAGATTACATTTATATAAGTCTGGTTTTGTGATACGATACGACCCAGGCAAGTGTTGAGCAACACTGACTGAATCATAAAGTTAATTAAGGAACCTTATTTTATATGGCTTTGGAAATATAATGAAAATAGCGACGATGACAAATTAAAACAGGTAACAGTAATAAAATAGGTAAATGAAAACGGAAGTGAATCGCATTTTAGTTGTATTCGCTTATCGCATACAAAGCACTAAAGCAATTGCTAATGACACAAATACATTCAAAATGAAAAAGACACACAAATGACAAAATTACACGTCCAGGTGGGATGATCCTGATAGCAGAATTGTCTTTTTACAAGTAGTATTGTATATTACAATTTTGGATTAGTAAAAAAAACAGCTCAGAAATAATAATAATTAGCGGCTACCAATCATCTAAGACCGCGCCAACGTGCTCAAATGTATCTTTTTCAGTTTTAATTTATAAATAATTACCTGAATTAGAATTAAATTGCGAAGGACAGACAACCCCGGTATCATTCCATGCACAGTAATCAAAAATACATTCAAACCCACCAGCTATCGCGGCGTAAGTGTGAATGTGTTGTAGGAAGATAGTCACAAAGATTTTGTTAGGTTTAAAATTGTGTTTCTCAAACCTACATATAGCGGATAATAAAGCGGATATTGCGGCCGATAAATTTTATCGGTTGTAATATCTTGTCGCTCGCCGCTTCTTCTTTATTTCAGTTCTCGGCATTCGTAGTAGTTCAATCACGTAACTAATCTGAATCTCAAATAAAGTTTGCTAAAGTTACATGTATTTCTGTGGCCTAGAATTTAAGGTAGCTATTATTATAGGGAAAAAAAAACAAAATTTTCGCGACTATCTTCAACATATTAATTTACATAGCTAGAAGACGCGACGAATTTATATTTTCGTCTTTTTGAAAGTTGAGAATTACTATCATGCCCAACAAGTTCAAATACTGAAGTCAAAACATCTGTTATTTGTGTTATTCATTATTTAATAAACCAAACCGATTTACAATATCAGTTCTAAAATATTTTTTGAATAGCTGTTTTCATATTTTTACACAATTCGTAGGTAGCTTGACAGACAATATTTATGGAGAACGCCTAACCTTCGTTTAAAAGAAATATCAATTAAATGGATACGCTGCATTTATCAAGATTGGGAGAATAGTGGAAAATAAAATAAGGACAGACGTTTAATATGACTAGTAGTATAATATTAGCCTAAATGCAACGAACAAGATAAAATGCAATTTGCTCGATATCATAATTACATACATGGGCATGGTTGCAAATGATACCAAGGTACACGTTTGTTATTCAGTCGACCAGTATAAAACGCAAATCCAGAGTTCCAGAGGCAAAGTGGGATTCTGGACAAATTTGATAGATTACGTTATAATACATATACTCCGAAAATAATGGGTGATGTAATATTGGGAAACTTTTGATCACGCAATCAGGGTAATTTTGAACGTTGTTACCTAAACAAAACCAAAACCGTTTACGTTATTTTGTACATCTGGATTGAGAGGTCCATGCTAGAATTGACCTGAAACCTTGTACTATTAATTATTCTGTGCTGAAACTATACGGAACTATACTGTGCGGAAATTACAGCTCAATTCAAGCAAGGATCCCTCAATCTAGACATACGAAATAACGTGAGCGGTTTTGGTAATAACATTCAAAGTTAGCGCGATTGCGGCCCGGAGTCTCGGGGCTAGGTAGCGCGCAACGCAAGATTATCACCTGTGGAAACCGACGATGGCATGAGCGTGACCTCAGTCTCATTTGATGTCAGCGAGTTAACTGCAGACAGGCCTCCAAATCTGAAAATGAAATACGCTTAGTCTCTGGCTTTTTACCAACGCTATAATTTTCCTACGACGATGATGTAACGTGAATCTAAAGATAGTGGCATTCAATAAAACGCAATAGCTTTTAATTTCAATGCAATGATGAATTACCCTTGGAATTAATATTGGAATATTTAATGAATCACCAGCGTTAATTTAAATTAGTTTTTCTGAAATATACAGCATTAAGACCCAGCTAGTTTTTGTTTACTTCGCTGGACACTATTTCATGTAAGTATCGAAGTTTCTAATAAAAAAACAATTATTACCTGGTAACCGAGGGTTTTCGCATCATTTTGTCAAGAATATCTCGAACCAGGATATTGCTGTGGAGGTCCTCGGGCTGCAGGTCTCCGCAAGGGCACGCCCCATTCTGTTCTATGCACCTGAAGAAAATGGTTACCTATTAAAATATGTCTTCATAAGCCGACCACTGGGACAACTAAAGCGTTGCCTCATATATCTTCGAATTGTTTTATATCTCGATTCCTTCACCGTTTAGCACGTGGTGGGTAACTGCACTACGTTATTGGTGAAATATTCACCCGTTATATAATTCGAACCTATGGAGTAAGGCTGGGTCGGTTCCCATCACCAGGGTACCGGAGCTCAGCGACGTATTGTACACGTAATTTCATCATAGAGTACGTAACGTGTGTTTGAATGAGAACACGGCGCGAAGGCGTTGCAAGGTTTCGAAAGCTAGCTGTGAGCTTGCGCATGCACTGAGGCCAATGAATTGCCAGGCTAACTTACGGTAGGTATAAATAAAATTGTGATATATATTATTTGAAACGAATATTATTGTATTGTAAGATTGTATTGTAATAAAGATGATGTCTATATCTACTAAGAAAACCCGGCTGATTATACAAATAAGTGTATCCTTTTACTGATATAAATGAGAAAAACGTTCAAGGAGCTGAAATGGTTGATGGATGATGAAAATACGTACATGGTACACCGGGTGTGACCGCAGCGTCCCGTAACCGGCCTTTTGGGTAACAACTTGCAGTCTAAACACCACAGTTTGTGATCATGGTTGTTTCTGATGTTGCCCGCACGTTTGACGACCTTGCGCGCCACGTAAGCGGCCAACGATCTCGGCGGGGACATCTGAAGAACGAAAACGTCTCATTACATGACTCAGACGAAACTTTACTATAGTAACAATGTCGATCAGTCCTGGCTAAGCCCTGACAGAAAATTCACTGTATTAAAGCAGAGTGAATGTGAATATTCATGTCCCTAGGTCGGCGAAAGCCCTGAAGGTTAATAAGTTTTAACCCTGACTAAAATAGAACAACAAAGTCATAGAATGTAAAGCCGATCACAATCTGAAAACAATTTTCACAATAGCCTTATCAGCGATATAACTCTTCATAAGACAGACTTGACAGAGTTTTCCCTATTTTAAATCCCTTTTTTACATGAAAAAGTAAGAAGTATAATCCTCCACTTTCGCTATCTATCTACTTATGCTATCCACCACCTATCAAGGATTATTTTCAACTGGCAAGAAAGGAAGGTATTCTAGCTACACCACTGCTTTTCACATATCACATCACAAAAAAAACTAAAACTTTGTCACCCCTTGTTATGGGTTATTAGAAAAATCCTAAAACATGTGTTCAATTATTCTGTATTTTAAGTTCCCATACCAAGTTTCAAGCAAAAGGCACCACACGAAAAAACAAAAGTTCCCATATAAACTATAATACCCCATTGCGCCCGCTTTTGGAGGTAGTTCGGGGTAAAAATATCCTTTTATGATTTGTACTTATGCAACGTTTCAAATTTGTAAGTTCAAGAAATACTATTTTTAATACAATGGTTTTCACCCCTTTAGGGGTTGAATTTACAAAAATCCCTTCTTAGTGGGTGGTTTTGTTATGAAAGGAAGCTCCAAGTTTCAGCTTTCTGGATCCAGCGGTTTTGGATCGGCGATGTAAACTGCAAATAGTCACAAATACCACTCATCTATGTTTTGAATTCAATCTCAGACCAAGTAGGTAATTGCAATTATTGAATTGTAAAACGATGTGTTATAGTTAGTGGAAGCTATTTATCAGAAACAAATACATTTGAGAGTTTCTCGGTGCACTAATTGGATAGGTATACACTTGTAGATATCTGCTTTTGTTTGAATATTGTAAATAAAGTCAGCGTTATCTAGAACGTGACAACACACACGCTCAAAGTAATTTGTTGTCAAAACGTACCTATCGTTCGACGAACCGACACTATCAACACGGCGCGGCGGTTGAACATATTACGATAACTAACGACAACATCTATTTCTGGGAATGTTTATTATCCACCGATATCAGTTTAATTTATTAATTAATAGTTTTTTTTTAAATATAATTATGCATAACTGTATGTTCCTATATAGTATACCTACCATAAAAAAGGGAAAAAATAAGTAAATTTAATTCAGTAGCGTTAACACTGTAGCATACGCTTAGTTATTATAACGTTATTTTTTATTTGTTGCAAAATAATATTTGTATTTAGGTACCGAAACCGCACTCACCTCCATGTTCGAAAACATAGCGTATATGTACGCGAACGAAAAAAAACAAACCACACAATTTCCACTAAACTATACAATTAATTAAAGCGGCAGTGGTGAGTCGCGAGTGCATTGGCTGCAGCTATGCGGGCGTTGGATCGTTGAACTTGGCCCAGTGAGCGAACGGACCGGTCCGCAGTGGCAACGAAACGAAGCGCCCGAGACGCGACAGCCGACCTCGATGGGGTTTCTGCAACTAGTAGCGCGCGCGGCGCGTTCCGCGCACAGACAGAGCACGACGCCGACGCCGTACTGCAATACTCCGTTATGTGAACGATTTACCAACAACCTCCAGAATCCACGCTGATACAATGATCATACACCACACCGGTTTACTCAGCCTGTATTAATGCATTTTTCGGTACTGTTCTGTTTTTGCTGCTCTCTATCTGCCTAGCTGCATTTTCTGCTGAAGTCATTGCATGCCTTACATAGGCAAACAACATTGTATTTATAGGGTCGGTTCGCTAGTTTACGGCCTCTTAGTGGAATTGGCAACTTTAAACGGTCAGAAAAAAATAATGTTACTGTTGATTATCTGTACTGATAATGTATTTTGATAGATAAAATATTGAAGTTTCTGATTTCAAAACTGTTTGACGCGAAGTGAGCTTAGTTTTTTTTATAATAAATTATAATCCCAAAAATGACCAAAACGCTAGTTTTCGGCCACAAATTTCAGTATTCGGCCACATGGTATTTAGTTTTCGGCTATTATATAATGGATATTAGTATAATGGATAAAAAAGTAAGACGAAGCTATTATACTTACATTAAAAACTAGTTTTTTAGTAAAAATGATTTTAGGGCTCACCGGAAAAACTATAAAAATAAACAAAATCAAAGTTTGACTTTGTTTTTTTTATAATTTAATTTGGAATGTCCTGTTAGGTAGTAGTAAGTCTTTAAATTTAAATCCTTTTATTACTTATACATTTTTCTTCTAAATTCTTTTTTTCTTTACTGTTGAAATAGTAATTACAGTTTTTTTTATTGTTAACAATTACAAGTCTTGCATCATTGGTAACAATTAGAACTATGGTTTTAACAATAATTATCATCTATTATATTTTCTCGATCAGTGTATGCAATTTAATGAATTATATAGTAATCACAGCCTTTAATTCACATAACTAATGACATTTCAAGTCATAAATTTATCAATTACAGTGATTACTTAACAGTCTTTTACGTTTATGGTTATCATCAAAATATCATCTTATTTTTTTACTTACATCTTATATAAGATATCATATTAATTATAAGTAGCAGTCACTAATTTCGAATAGGTATAAGGATTTTAAACATAACAATCACATGAATCATTTGACGTTATCACTATTATATATTCTTTGTAAAGATGGCCATTATTTAACATTAACATGAAGCTTCAGCAATTAGGTACCTACATTCAATCTTTTTAACCACCTAAAACAAATGAATGTGCATTCATTAATTAGGAATCAATAATGCATGCATTGCATTAGAAAGGCTTGTCTTGCAGGGTATGTTGTATGAGTCCTATTTTTAAAAAAATATATGTGATACTATTTAGTGCAGAAATCACATCTTGTATTCCTTTCTGCATTTTCTTCTGTGTGGCTTATTAAAACATCATCACACCGGGCGCAATCCACTTTTATTCTTTGGTTTCCTTTCTTGATTTTTTACTTTTGTCACCTTTCGTCTTGAAACTTCTGCTTTCTTCAACTGTTTATATGATCTCTTTCCAATCTCTTCAATTTTGACTTCCTTGTCTTTGTTTACGCACTTCTATCCTTAACATTTTATTTTTTTATCTTTAAAGACTTTTGGCATGTCTCAAGACGAAATTGCTGCTGGCGTACTTAAATTAATAGTTTTCCTTCGGGAATTCGGTATAAATAAGTATTTATTAAAAGCTTGTCCATATACCATAATTGATTCTGGCATTTTGCTTGTTATAAGACGTGTTATAGTTTTTGTCAGATTCAGCGTATTGCTCCGAGTTACTATAGCATCACTGGGTATGCAGGAATGCGGCTACTAGTAAATCTTTGTTTGAATTTGATGGTGATATTATGTTGTCTTTATAAGTCGGGATTTCATGAAATTTGAAAGGTTCTTCTATTATGGATAGATTTGGTGGTAGAAAATCAGCAAACTCAATCGGCTAGTCTTGATTTGTTTGACTTTGTGTAATGCTAATGCATAGTGTCAAAGTTTTAAGTTTTTGGGATATTCCGCTCAATTTATTTCATTTCCGCTTAGATTCTTCTCAATTTCTGGTTGTTTTTTCATCCTCAACTAATAGAGATGTCAACAAATTAATTTTGCAGTTCTTCCTGTCTTTCGAACATGTTTCTTACAGAACATCGTCATTTTGGATTTCAGAAGTTCTTTTCTCGAGTTTTTTTCATCTTCTTTAGAATCACAGACATGTTTATGTTTTTTATAGCCAGAGTTGGTTTTAAATGTTAAAAAACTTTCTTTTGTGAAACGAAATCTACGTTCGTTATTTCGGGTTTTTCTCAGTTTAAATTCTCCAGTGTGTTTTGGAGATATTTAGTATAATCCACTGCATATTATGAATTTAATTTGATTAATGTTTTGCGGTATAAGTGTTTTATTGTATCCAGGAACAGTGCACAAAAATTTGTCTTTGCGATAGATCTAAGTATTTATGTAGGTACTGGCTTTGTTAAAAACTATATTTGATAATTTAATATAATTAGTTGAAACCTGAAGAAAAAAAATATTAATACAGAAATTATACTTAGAAAATCAATCTAGAACACTTATTATAATTTATGCCTATTTGACTTAAAATTGTGGCCGAAAACTGAATGACGCTATTCAGTTTCCGGCCACAACTTTTCCATACAAATTCAGGTAGGCCGAAAACTGAGTTACAATTTTATTTCTGTTTTAGTTTCCGGCCATCAATAAAATGGCCAACTTTGATTCATCACTATTTATTCATACTGATGTACTTTGGTGGCCGAAAACTAATAAGCTAATCCATCACATGGCTCATAATCGGAAACAGAAGAGAATTTCGATATATGCGTAGCCAAATAAAAGAAAGAGACAATTGTATTATAGGCTGTGTTATGCTAGTTTTCGGCCACTAGGCCGAGAAATAAACATTTTGGAAATTTTCGATGCTACTTTCCGGCCACCTTAATTATCGTAGTTTTAAATCAAATATTGCAATAAACATAGTGGTAATATGTTAATAAGTCATTTCTACAGTCAATTAAATGCACATCAACAACATTTACTTACAAAAACATTTAAAAAATACCTATGAGTGAAACGCGTGTCACTAATATTTTCGTACAATTACGCATGCGGTGACAGCTTCGATGCTGGCGTCAAACTGATAAATTCACTAAAAATTACTAGTGAAGGTTATTAAGCCGAAAAAAAAACCAGATGTCATGCAACTATTTCTAGATGAATTGATCATACTTTCGCACAAAAAAATTGCTAGGAATCGCTATTATCTCCATTTTACTATAGAGACTTCGCCAAAAGGCCGAAAACTAAAGGCGGCCGGCTAACTAGCGAATTGACCCTACCTACTACATTGCTAACCACAAAGGACTGAATTTATTTCGCATTTTTAACAACTCAAATATGCACTTTAGCTTGCGATATATCATTACAATGGGGATCACCTGTCCTAGTAATCGCGATCGATAACAAGGCTACCATATTTCATCTGAATTAAATTTCTTCATCTATATATATAAAACAAAGTCGTATGTTAGTTACACCACTTATATTATAACTCAAGATCGGCTGGACCGATGTTAGTTATCTCTTTTTTGGTGGATTCTTCTCAGCTCCGAATAGCAGAATAAGTAATAAAATATCGGGGCGGGGGGGGGGGGGGGGCTGTTTTTCACCGGGGGCTACCCGTGCGAAGCCGGGGCGAGTCTCTAGTTTATAATAAAATATTACGTCAATTAGCTAACTTTTCTTGCAGGTACGCAACTAAGTAAACTCTCCACAAATCGATAGCACGACATTCATAGAAATCGCTGGTGTTTAGTATTTCTTTAACTGCTAGCGATGTGTTTTTAATACACACTAACGCAAATTAGGTGTTATTTGGTACCAACACGATAGTTATGCATTTATTTGGCTAAATGCGCAATTTTATAAGTTTGCAAATAGAACTACTAATGGGTGCAAAATGGAGGTGGGTGGCGCGAATGAAACTCATTGAAACGGACACGGATGATGTCTCGTACTTTTCAAATCATTGCATTCTTGGACGAAAAATCCACATTGCAAGAGGTGGTTATGCCTAGCTGCATTTTCTGCTGAAGTCATTGAATGCCCAACATAGGCAAAGTAAATTGTATTTATAATACATTGGATTACTAACGACATTGGAACCCTGAGGGATGAGATAATATAGTAACCACTTGTGTAAAAAAACAAGCCCGTTGACTAGCAAATGCGGGTTGCGGACAAAGGACAGTGAATTCGTGAATGCTGAAAAACTGCAATTTGCAGCATGTTCGGCTATAGCGGCAAAATCAGGGCTATGTGGCAACTTTAACAAACTAAAGTTTGTTGGGTAGGAAACTTCGTTACATAAATATAATACTGAATTATGTAGCGCCGATTACGAGGCTTGGTTGGCAACGTCTTTTGCGTAGGTGACTTTACACGTGCCGTGTAACGTATCTTTGTAAATATTTGCAGTGTTTCACTTAGCTTCGCCAAAGTGCCTTTGGTCAGGGTCAATAACACTGCAGCGCAAATAACATGCGCCGAAGTTCACATTGTGATATAAATACAACTTGAGAACTTAAGGCGCGATAGGTTCTCAAATGTCTCTAGAATTTTAAAGTTTTTGATAAGAATTTTCATAGTTTTCTATGAAGAAAAAAATATATGATATTCTTGAGCTTTGTATCTAGTGAAATCAATAATTCAATACAATATTTGAATTACTTCACTCGATAAAAAAAAATAACAAAAATACCTCCTCTTTAAAATTTAAATGCTATTTTCATTCACTTCTCTCACGTTTTAATTTTTGAAACATTTGGTTACATGTTAGTTATTATTTGAGTTAGTGAATTCATCAACAAAATTAAACAAAACTTTGAACAGCATTTTTATATGATTTTTTTTTTCATAAAAACACGGTATCAGAGCGTGCGCTCGCCTTCTTCGCCTCATACAAAAATGTTCGTTGAACCAATAGCGCCTTAAGCCTTTTTTTGAGAATACCAGCTAGAAATATTGATATACCAGCTTGAGAATACAAGTGGCACTGAGTAGAAGATATGCAAATTATTAACGGCTGATGATGATCATGATGGAACTGTAAACTGATCAAAATGAGCTCAAACCTGTTTTTTACACTGGGTACATAATATATTACCCGTCGTAGGTATCAGGAACTAAGAGTAGGTACCGTGGCGGTACGAGTACCACAACATAAGACTCTGAACAAATATTTGCAGATTGGTGTAAATTATATTTATCTATCTAATATTGATTGAACCGACGTAAGGGGGTAATCTAAAAAAAACACGCGTGTAAATTAAGTGCTTTAAAAGTAAAAAAAAAAACATACGTATACATACATAGACACACGCCTTTTTCCCCGAAAGGTTAGGCAAAGTCTCAATGGGCCTCTTTTCACTGTGGGTTGCACCATGGTGGGAAAATTGGAAAAATGGAACATCGGTGTAAGCAGGCATAATGTAGGGCCCCGAAGTAAATTAACCTATTTACAACTAGATGTCGCTACCGGAAAAAATTGTAGGTGATATCAGAAGTAAATCTTTAAAAAAATGCACGCTGATTATCTTGGAAACGGCTGCACCAATTTCCACCAAATATAGCTAAGAACCATCTAGCAAATACCATGGTCTTTACGAGATGGTGCTCAGCCATGTTTGGTGGAAATTGGTCTGCTCGCAGTTTTTTCGAAGGGAACTCGGGCATTTTTGCAGCTAGAACCTTCAGTTTACTTTCGAATACATCAAGCTCTAGGGCCTGATGAGGACCAGCATAGGATAAACAGGATCGAAGGTACCTACTACTGAAGCTGAATTAATTAAGCACACATGAAATGTCAGACCCGCAGACAGACTCCAAGGTCTGCTGATGACCAACACAGGATGAATAGGATCTAGGGTGTTAATATAATTATATCCATAAATATTCAGTTTTTTTTAATTTTAATGTAAAGATGTATAGTCGGGTTTTTGAATTATTTATATAATTATTATGTTATATTTGAAGGTTTCAGCTCCAAGAGAAACGTAGAGAGCAATGATGCCGTGCTAATTTACAAATAATCATTGGCATCGTCATCACCAGTGGTCATCAGCCTTTACAGCCAGTAAATTTATTATCAAAATTGGAGATAAGACTTATCTTTATTTACTTTTAATTATATTTAACCTAACGAATGACGATAGGCATGCGTGATGTTTAGGTATTTACTTATCTCAATTCAACTCATCATCATCTATCTATAGATGGCTCTTCTTTCTGGCTTCTTTTCCTGGCTTATCGGGCTTCCCCTATAAGTGAACATTACACTATGGTGCTTTTTACGCTATCCATCATCAGGGATAGTGTAAGAAGCACCATCAAAGGTGAATCTAGCGTCCTTACTGAGTGTTGCCTGTAGCGCCTACTATAATGAGTAGGAGGTAATAGATTTACTCAAATAAAAATTAACATAGAACATTGTCGAAGTTCGTTTTTTTTAACTGCCAAGTAAAATACAGGCTTTCTTATTTTGACAGGAAAAAAAAAGCATATTATTTCAATATCCTTTTCATGTAAGAAATAAAGTTAAATAATGGGAATAAGTTAAATATAGTGCAAAACAAATTTCAGTCCCTTTTCGATTTTCGAGTAAGAAAGCTACGAATAACAAAGCTAAAAAATGAACTTGGTGCTGTAAATTAAACATACTACCCACGAGATGCAAACTAAGGAGAGTGTATCGTATAATAATGGTAATAACTTCTATATATAGAATGCCACGTCGTTGGTCTTGAGCCCGCTTCCTTGTATACTTCCTACGGCCATTACAATGTCATCATCGGTCCACCGAGAGCCCGTGCGCGCCATCTTACTTTATCACTCGATTCGAAGTCACCAGTCTCCACTCAAAAACCCTTATTCTCCAACGATGGTCGGTTCTGCGAACTAAACTGCTTGACCATTGTCACTTCAGGTTTGGATTTAATCACGTAGTGTAACTCCGAACACCTATATTGCCCGTTGCGCGTCCTTGAGATTGTTAATGAAGTGAATAGTTAGCACGTTTCGGTTCCGTATTACATCACTGGTAACAACGCACTGATTGTTCTTGAGGCTCTATGATGTGCAACTCGGCGATACAGGCCTATTTCTCAAAGCTAAAGCCTGAAACACATAATCTGGCAGTTGCGACTAACAGTCGTGACTTACGCCGTATCTGGCCGTATACAACAACGCGCTCACACTATTAAGTTATAAGCCCCGCCAAAAAACAAATTAGGTACGAGTATTGCTATGGTAACGTTTTTTTTTCAATAGAAGACAGGCACGTTTCCCCATGGTTACGTAACTGTTTTCCCATGTAAAAATTCCTCCAGAGGCATTTCTTGGCAACGGCACTGCCAGCCGCACTACCAGTAGTGTCGTTTACAATTAACAACACTAAGGCTGCCGCAAGACGCCGAAACGAGAAGTAGGATCGAATCAATTGCTAAACCGATGTATCTTTTGAGAAATAGAGCCCACGATATATTATTTAGTTTCCCGAACGCTGCCCTTACAAATAGATAGGTGATGCCAGCAGGTTGGCGTCAAAAATTAATTTGTTTAGCAGACTAGCTACTATTAGCATAACATAAGCGATCAGAATTTTAGCGAATGATTCATAATAGTCATTATATCCATTTATTCACAATATTAATTGTACGTCAATATAGTAGGTACGATATTGTACCAAGAACTAGCTATATGCCATATGAAGATAAAATATTTTACAAACATATTAAAATTACGCTATTCAAATAAATAATAAATTTAAAAAAAAATTAGACCATTACCTTTACCGAAATTAACAAAATAATAACGTCACGATAAAAAATAAAAAAAATCGGGCTTAGACTCAATAAGTACGTACCTATCACTGACTCAACACGTCTCGGAACCGAACGAGAAACAATGCAAAAGTACATTAAGTATAGAGGTCGTAGGAAGGTGGTGGATGGAGGCGGCTCAAGACCGTTCGCGGCATTCTAGGGGGGAGGCCTATGTCAGCAGTGGACTTTGTATAGGCCGATGATGACGATGAGTACCTAATAGCGTAAGACAAAATAAATAAAAATCTTTTAGTTTTTCCACGTAGGTATTATATCAGTAAGCTCAGTACGCTCGTGAATTTTGCATCGTACCCGATATCCATTCCTACCTAGGTATTTAGTATAAATGTCAATGGTACATATCCTATAATCAAATTTCTAAAAGGAGTGCAAAAATCCTTCCAAAGCAATTAAATAGCTGATGTATCTAGAGCTATTAGCCACACGATAAGCTAAAAATGCTTTTAATTTTAAATTTATTCTGCCGAATCCATGTACTACTCAAAAGCTATGCCACGTGATGACGAAGACTGCTCGGTGAAGATTGAAACTGACCCCTGAGATACAGTTTAACACTAGTTCAGGGGTTGGTCAATATCCATACCATTCAACTCCGTTGTCGATGGCATTGTTTTTTGTTTTTGCATGTAGCTTAGCTTTCTTAATATAAGTTTAGCATATACACGGTTGCCTGGAAAAAATCGCTGCCTGCGATAAGACCGCTGATTGTAGGACATTAACTGTATTTTTATCTTTAGTGTACCTGTAACTCATATTGTGTCCTCAATAAAGTTGTATATTATATTATTATATTACATTATGAAACGTATGTTTACAACATATCAGTGACGTAGTTTACGTTTGATTGTTACTTATGGCTTTGTTGTATCTTACCGCCACGGAAGACAGTATGCGTATGGTAAACTAAGGCTCAAATAGCATGTTCGAAGCCCTCCGACACAACAGCTTACTAAATGAATCAGTCTGGTTGTGGTATTGCTTACAACAAGCTTGGTTCTTGCGTAAAGGCAAGTAAGCGGCGTGGCGCGGCGCGGGCGGTTTACATAACGTGACCTAGTGGCACACTGACTCTGTGCTGCGGGCCTGCTGAGCCAGCGGGCTCGGGTACCTAGCCGCATTATCGTAATCGAACTATTGCACTCCATTGTGCTACAAAAAAATAAGTTTAAAAACTAGAACCCAACTACGCGAAAGTTGATAACAAGTATCAAAATGTTTTAGAGGAAGGCCAGATCCACGATACTTGTTATGTTAGGTGTAGTGCAGTCCGAGGTAAAATCTTCGAAATTTCTTTAGAAAAGCCTCCGTCTACATTTAAGACTGCGTAAACCCCAGGCAGAAAATAAAAACGCCTCGCGCCGCACGATAAAGCGGTTTTTATTGAATACCTCGTAAAATATAGATAAATTTTACAAAACCCCTACAGTAAACCCACGGATTTGTTGTATCCATTTTATTTATCTAATTTATTACCCAATAATATGTTACTCGTAGAACTAGAAAAATAGACGTAACTTTGGTTTTTTTTTTCTATCGAGAAATTATTGCCCTATCGTGTTTCTGGTACAGAGACCTCTCGGAATTATAATGTAGTATCCATGCATATTTATAATTTAAATATTGTACTTTATTTAGTCTGTTAAAAATCAAATTTAGGATTAGGAATTTTGCGGCATACCCCACCTGTAGTCGGAACAGTCGGTGTATGTTGGAAAATAGCTTTTAATTTCCGCCATATTGAATTGGTTTATATTCACGTTGAATACAGCGTAGCGTTACATTCTCGTTGAATACAGCGTAGCGTTATATTCTCGTTGAATACAGCGTAGTGTTACATTCTCGTTGAATACAGCGTAGTGTTATATTCTCGTTGAATACAACGTAGCGTTATATTCACGTTGAATACAGCATAGCGTTATATTCTCGTTGAATACAGCGTAGTGTTATATTCTCGTTGAATACAGCATAGCGTTTATTCTCGTTGAATACAGCGTAGCGTTATATTCTCGTTGAATACAGCGTAGCGTTATATTCTCGTTTAATACAGCATAGCGTTATATTCTCGTTGAATACAGCGACACATTATATTCTCGTTGAATACAGCATAGTGTTATATTCTAGTTGAATACAGCGACGCGTTTTATTCTCGTTGAATACAGCATAGCGTTATATTCTTGTTGAATACAGCGTAACGTTATATTTTCGTTGACAACCTCAATGATGGCAGGATTGATTTTGATGGGTTTTACTTTACATTAGATACTTTGGTATCATGAATCATCAATGGTTTTTCAACATCATCATCAGCCTAAAGAAGTCCACTGCTGGACATAAGCCTCCCCCTTAGAATGCCAGGACGGTTTTTAACCGCCTCCATACACCGACTTCCCGCGACCTCTATAATGTTCTTTTTAGATCGAGACGCCTCCCCCTTCTGTTGCGTCCGTTTTGTGATCGCCACATTAGAATCTTTATTCCCCAACCGTTATCAGTTCTGGGAGCTATATGGCTTGCCCATTGCTACTTTAACTTACTAATTCTAAAAACTATGTTGGTGATCTTGGTTCTTCTACAGGTCTCCTCATAGCGGATTATATTACGTAGTAACACTACAAGAATAGCTCTGTAAGTATATAAATTATGTATTCCAATGATTTGTCATAGTGTTTCACAAACTCTTGGCAATGACAACATCATCCATAGTAGACAAACTCTATGGCAGAAGCACTGATGTTTAAGTTACGTCACTGCACTCACAAATAAGTAATTCTTTACGAAAAAAACCGACTTCGAAGTTAGGAATTCACCCCCAATACAAGAAGGACCCCATTTATAATATTAGTGATTGGAACCGTGTGCTGATCAAAATGAGCCTAAACACGGCCAGACTACTATTATCCATCGAGGAGTTCCGTTGTACACCTTCCGTCTCCATCATCTGATCAGCTCGCTGTCACCATAATATTGTATTGCCATGGGAATTTGACAGGTATGCTCAATTTCAGCCCAATCGGATATCGGAAAGACACGCTTATCGCCACCCTTGAAATACTTACTTCTTTTTTTTTGTACTACCTACTTGGAATGACGGGTCAAACAGATGGCCCACCTAATGTTAAGTGGTATCCTCTACCTATGAACAGTGCATTACACTGCGCTCGCCACCCTGAGACAAAGATGAAAAGTCTCATGTGCCTGTAATTTCACCGGCACCGGCAATTTTACCCTTCAAACCGGAACACAGCAATGCGAGCACTACTGCTTTGCGGCAGAAATAGGTATGGTGGTAGAACTTACCCGGACGAACTCTATCAAAAAAAAGCTCTACTACTACTTATCATTGAGGAGTTCCAATGGCCAACTCTGGTCTTCTTTATTAGTTCTACTTGACCAAATGATATATTCTGAACGCACATGCTTGATTTGTTGCTGAAAATACCAAAATCGCTGTATGTGCGCCTATAATATTTGGGGAGTTCAATTACTCATGGATCCCACCATCAGAACCAGATGTTGATGACAATGGGACCAACCTGGAAGCATATTGTTTCAAATAAAAAATATTTTTCTAAATCAGTTCATAAATGACGGAGATATGAGGTAACAAACATTTTTTTTAAATGCTCTCGATTTTAAAACATCCTCCTTTTTTTGAAGTCGGTTAAAAAATAAGCAGATCTGTTACTGAACTTTTGCCATGTTTTTTAGTATTCATTGCATCCACAAAAGCTGTTCTCTGCCGTGATCTAGCGCTTGCTACGAGTACCTACCTCTGTTTGTTGCAGTTCAACATAATACTACCTAGGTATAATATAAACCTTCGACCAAAGATATAAACCCCTTCAAAATACCTGGCCTCTCCTCCCACGCGCCGCTGCGCACCCGCGCTCCCCCGCAACCCGCCCACGAACACAGAATAAATAATAGTAAACGAGTATGAATCCTATACTATTAAACGAGCAAGGATTTTTATATTTGTTATCACGTTCTCGAGAACGGCTCTAACAATTTCGATTAAATTTGGGGGTTTTTGGGGGTGAAAAATCGGTCTAGCTAGGTCTCATACATGAATGTAGTAGTACATCTTCCTACGTCTCATATCAGGGAAAATTCGATTTCCACAAAAAAAATACAATTTGAAAATAATACTGCTGCTACATTGCGTCAGTCACAGAATATTGAATAGTTTGTAATTCCTCGCGCGGAACAATGGGAGCAAACAAATTCGAATTTCAAAATTTTTATTACTTTACCGGCTGAAGTCGTTAGGGTAGACAACTAGACACTATTGTAAACACTAAACACGATAAGGGTAGAAAAACAGCTAACAATTTTTTAGCAAATTTTTGTTGGCTCCAGGTTTTATGAATAATATGAGGTGCACATAATATTTTGAATGTGTCGAAATATCTCAACTACTGCATAAAAATGAAATATTTGGAACCTAAGTTCAGCCAAGCTGTGTCAGCACGTCTCCCTCTCCTCCGGTGGAAGTTGTGAAAGCCAACTAAGGGATTACACCAGGCAATGGGCAGCAGCAATCACCCAATTACTCTACAAGACTCAATACTGCGATCACCAGTCTGCCTGCCAAGCGTGGTGGTTATGGTTAATTCCCCCATTGCATTCTATGGGGGAGGCCTCATCCAGCAGTCGACGTCTAAAGGCTGCACCCACTAATCAATTAAGAATTTATACAATTTTTTATAGGCCTTTATTACTATTAACATATTTTATCAAAGTTCGGCTGCCCTGAAGTTATCTATTGTGGATTAAGTGGATTATTTGGTTACTATATTGCCAATTGCACTGCCAAATGACTATCTTCAGAGTGGCCTAATTATAGTCAGCATTGTTTTATTTACTTTATAACTACTTATTAGATTTTTAAGAAAAACATTGCCACAGAAGTCCTATATTTCTACAAAATAGATTCAGAAAATAAGATGTATAGGTACGTACATACCTAGCCAAAAGTCTTCCTACCTACATTTATGTAATAAAAGCAATTCAGAGATACCCTCAGAACAATAAATAATAGCTTTAGCTAATGTTCTGAGGAGATACCAAAGGCCCCAAGGGCGTCTTTGGCTCATTGGAGTCTATAGATTATGGTAAATAGACTAAGCCATGTTTACATCGTTTGTTTACACCTGTTTACATGCTATCTCCAACAGTTCGCGCGTTCACTGGTGCCCGAATTTTCATGGCCGCCCGGCTAAGCCCTTTGATGCACGAATGTACCTTACATAATTTACTTACATAATGACCGCATGGCGACGATACCCTTATTACGTGAATTAGGTAAGTACACCTAGAGTCTCCAAAGTTTAATTACGTAACATATGAGACAATTTTTTATTACCAATCATTCAAATTCGTAAAACAAGTGCGATTGATTACCTGCATCCCAGTACCCACTCATACCTACTTTATAATATTTCACTGGAACTCGTAAGCTAAGAACTTTGAAGCCTTACCTTTAGAACGGCAGGAGCCGGGCTTCGATCCCCGTCGGGTGGCAGCCACCTTATTTTTCTGCGTAACGTAAAAAATCAAAATTTCGTGACAACAACACTACTTCACTTCCCACCGACGACCGACCGACCGTCGAGTCCGCCGACCGACAGAGACGGAGACGAACACTAGCGCCGCGGCGCCGCCGCGCCGCCAAAGCAAACCAACCAACCTATCCAAACACAAAAGCTCGCGGACGGACGCGGCGCGGAAGCGGAGGCCAGTGCTGCCAACACAATAATTATGATAAGGTTTTTGAATTCCCTCAACTCAACCTCAAAAATGCGCGATCAGTTTAAAGTAAACAAAACAGAAGAAAACAGTGGACTAATAGCGAAAATAACATCGAAATTACTTGTATGGATTAATATTTCGATGTTATTTTCGCTATTAATCCACTGTTTTCATCAACCAAATACGATTTGCCGCAAATAATGACCAATATAAAAGCCAACAACAGTCATTTCAGTGTAAATTATACTCTGTTCGCCCCATAGACGTAGAATTTTTTCGTACATCTATGGTTCGCCCATATTTGTGCATAGACGTTTGTATGAAAAAGCAACCACCTTAACGACTACGGAGGCCTGCAATAAGAGTTTAACCATCGGAGGCTGCCTTTGAGCATTGCAGGCCACCGTACCGGAATTGCTCGCTGGCGGCTGCAATGCTCTAAGGTCACAGTATTGAGAAGAGTATTGAATTGAATGCATTCTTCTGTGATTTAATGATTGTTACACAGATATAAGCAAATAAATAAATGTCTTCAATATCTTGGATAAACGCAAAACGCCACCTTAAGCACAGAATAAATAATTGCCCTAGGGTACACCATTTTCAAAAAACAAATATAAAGTATGGACAGCTCTATTTACTTATTTCTCCTAGCATTGGACATGATTTTACAACGTTATTTTGCCCTTGATTTAATTTGTTTACTCTTTGCTTACCTACTCTGATTGGTGCAAGCTAGAAAGATGGACTTATACCTCCATAGGTGCAAGATTAAAGAACGCAGGGTGGAGTGTAGATCTCTGAATCTTCCATGGTGTATTATTGCATGTATTTTCAGATTGGTGGATTTAGTCCACCAAAACTTGGTTTCTCTGCCACTATTTCAACCTGGGTTCTTCTTCTTCTCTTCTTATAATGGCTTCTGACGAGGCTCCAATCAATTTTGCCAATGTAAAGTTATCTATTTTTTTTATGGTCAAGTCGGCTCGTCAAGATACCCGTCATGACATGTCTTAGCCCAAGGTGGCACAAAAACTGAGATCTAACAGGAAAAAATCCACCATCTTGAAAATACACGCAATACACTTAGTTTAACTACATCACACATGTGCTATTTATCCAAGTTACATCGGTTAAAATGCCACCAAAAAAACATACTGGTGCAACCCACTGTGAAAATAGGCCCATTGAGGCTCTTCCTACCCCGCTTCGGGGAAAAAGGCGTGTGTTTATACATTGTTGGCGTGCAAACCAAGGCAGGTGCCATTACGAGCTGTATGTATGTATGTACAAAAATGACAGATTGGATCGTCAAACCTAACCATGTTATTATTACTTGACGTTGGAGAAATTTTAGGGAATATTACAAAGAAACCATTAAAAAAAACATAAGCGTAACGAGTTATTGTTCATTGGTTCTACAGGTTGGTCATAGAACAAAAATACTCTTGGCATCTGTCTCGAGCTCTGTCTACGCTTGGCCTAGATAAGCTGTGGTCGTGCGTGTCCGTGTGTTAGAGTCTCAGAAGAAGAACTAAAGCAGTTAGAGTCCGCGCCACGACTGAGGTCCGGTGACTGGATGGAGCGCTAGTTTATATGCGCAAAAGTGCGAAAGCGAAAATCTACCTCTGTTATCCGTTAGTTCCTAAAAACGCCGTCGGACTTCAGTCGTGGCGCGGACTCTAGTATGCGCATGAATGCTAGAGTATGCGTTAGCCATGAAGTTATAGGTATAGTGCCACCAACTTATCTGTAGAATGATTAGAGGGCGCCACCTTCGAAAAGGGTGGCCACCTATTAAATATTTTGCTGCAAACAATCGGTATAAACATGGTTGTACACGGACCTGACGAAATTGTGAGTTTTTTTATTAGTTATTCATTACTATAAGCTTGATACATAGATAAATGTTTCGGTAACAGGTAATCCGATACATAGGCTACATATATATAACTACGTTAAGTTCAAAGTGCTTTTATGCTTTGAACTGCAGTCTATAAACATAACATTAATCTAATAATCTGTTATCTGAGCCATTTTTTTAGACAAATAATAGTATTTTATGCAATTAGTGAATAAAGGACGGATTTAAAGCGAGGGCCATAGTTGAATCTCGAACAAGTGAAGGATTCTAACGATTGAATCACGAACGTAGGTTTTTTTTTTTATACTACTGAATGACGGAACTAGCAGATGGCCCACCTGATGTTAAGCGGTAACCTCTGCCTATGAACAGTGCATTACCTCATAGGTCACGTCCACCTAGGACGTAGCCTATGCTGCATTGGCCTGCGCCCGCCACCCTGAGACATAAAGATGAAAAGGCTCATGTGCCTGTAATTTCACCGGCACCCTTACCCTTCAAACCGGAACACAGCAATGTGAGCACTACTGCTTTGCGGCAGAAATAGGTATGGTGGTAGTACTTCCCCGGACGAACTCTTTCACAAAAAAGCTCTACTACACTAATCAATTCTACTAATCCAAGTGTTTGAATACTGAGAATGAATGTGATTCATGGCCCTCGATATAAATCCGTTTTATTCAAGAGTTGCATACTATACTTTAAACCATGACTACGAGAAAAATAAAGATTTAAGCGAAAATAGGCATCTACCTACTTCATTAGTTGAATACATGTTCAATGGATTTATTATTAAGTACCACTAAACTTTGTGTTCGTACAACCTACAGTATTAAAAATAGTGCCAATTTACTAATCACAGCAAAGAACACAAAACAGTTTCTATTCTAATGCTAAACTCCTCGAGATTTGATTGGTCGACATTTTCGGCAAGGAAAATGTCGACCAATCAAATCTCGAGGAGTTATTTGCACAAGAAGTTTGTATGTCGAGTTGTTGACTTTGTCATCTCACTTTATTTTGACAGTTAAGTACATAGCTGGCACCATCTATTTTCAAGGTTATAAGCATGATGTGAAACGGCCGTTAAAACCCCTCATTGACAGTAAAAGGCTGATCTAAATATCCGTGTTTTTGTCGATATTCAATTTTGTGCACGTGTGCACAATATTTCTACCATTCGGAGGCATCAATATAACTGAACGCTTTGGTTACTAGTTGTGGCATATTTTCATTTATGTGCTCCGCTACTTTCCTTTTCATGGAACTCCATATCATATCCATGGGATTTAGGTCACAGTAATACACTGGCAGTCGTAAGCATTTGTGACCATCACCATGTTGTGCAAAAAAAGTATAAAATTCATACAGAAGAAAAGAAAAAAAAGAAAAAAAAAAACAACCGATTTCGTATATTTATAATCTGGTAACACTGATCTGTAGCGGCAACATGGCGGCAACATGGCGGCAACCATGGCAACTCACTACCACCACTGACAGCGAAGTGACGTTTTCAATAGTTTCCATTTATGGCCGTTCTACAGATAAGTTGGTCGCACTGTAAATCTATAACTTCATGGCGTTAGCATCCTAGTAGTCTGTGGAATTAGTGTTTCCAGCATTCTTCTGTGGTTTCCATCGGCCGTAGACAGAAAATCTGTCTACGCTATTGGCACTTTTAATAATGCCTCAGGCGTTTTTTTAAATGCCATCATGTATTTATAAAAAGCTTTAGAAAGAGTTAATCTATCTATCTATCTTGTTCTCTCTCTTGGAAAAAAACACTGCTGCGTACGTTGTTGTTCTGTTCGATCTGTGCAAGAGCTTTCTCTTCTCTCTATGTGTTCCGTACTTCTGTCACAGAAACATTGTGTTTATTTATAAGAAGAAGAAGAGGAACACTACGTCAATTTGAAATTAATTGTAAACTTGCTTGTTTGTGTGCAACTAAATAGAAATACTTTTGTGTGGGTGTGATGTGATTGTGTACTGGCGAGGCGGAGGCATTATATTTTATTTTACTAAAATCGTGTAATGGCTTGAAAAAGTGTATAATTCAATATAGTTAAGAGTTGGGTACGTAGATATATAATATGAGAAAGATCAGACTTTATTGACGAATCTCACGCTACGCAGTCAATAATTTTCCAATAAATATTGCATTTAATCCGTTCGTACTATCCACTGTCGATGGTTATCAGTTGAGACAATTACTGAGAAGTATCACAATTATGCATAAATAACTTGTCTACTCATTTTTGTAGACAAGAGAGAATTCCCACGGACTCCTGATGCAGGCATAAGGACGTGTGTCCAAAAGAAGTTGCAGTATATATCTGTCTGTGTAGAAACAGCTCCAGCATCATGGATGAAGAGGGTGATGATAAAGATGACACCAAAAGGTAAACTTCTAAAAAGTAAACTAGTTGAAAAAGTAAACATTTGACATTTGTTTTGATTGGTTGATTTAGTTTTATTAGTTTGCCTAATATGTCCATGTAATAAAAAAGTAGTTGAATGAGCGAAGAGAGTTCTCTGAGTTAACTAGTGGGCATAATTATGTATGATGACTTTGTTTGATGAAAAGCATTTTAAAGCATTTTTGTTAGTATCCATAATTTTTTGTAATGTTTGTGTATCCCTTTTTTGGCCTTATTGTTGTGTATTTTGTTATTTGGACTATATATATTGTAACGCTGTTGGTTTACCTCAATAAAATAAAATAAAAATAAATGATACCGTTGATCCGATCGCCATAACATGTTGGTAGGTTGGTGATCTCAATGACCAGTCTGTATATGAGCTTATTAGGAAAGGATTTGTGAATTTTCAGTTTGCGATGAAGTACTAGCTATAATTGTTTAATTAGTAGTAGAGCTTTTTTGTGAGAGAGTTTGTCCGGGAAACTACTACCAGCATACCTATTTCTGCAGCAAAGCAGAAGTGCTTGCATTGTTGTGATCCGGTTTGAAGGGTATGGGTGCCGGTGAAATTACAGGCACATGAGACTTTCATCTTTATGTCTCAGGGTGGCGGGGCGCAGTGCCTTGCTACATAGAGTGCATTCTAGGTGGACGTGACCTATGAGGTAATGTATTCTTAAAGACAGAGGTTACTGCTTAACATCACGTGAGCCATAAGCTTGTGCCGTCATTCACAAAGTAAAAATAAATAAACAAATTGGCTTGCTCTCTGATAAACATTTTGAAAGCAATTTTGACATTAGCACTCAATTTGTTTAGGGGATCTTTGTTAGTGTCTTGTGTAGTGCTTTACAAAGGCCAGTAACTTCTTAGGTAAATACGTATTACGTATTATATATTACTATCTTTATCTCGGCAGGAGAACCAGGAATTTGAGTGAAAAGAAAAGAAGAGACCAATTCAACTTGTTAGTAACTGAGCTAAGCACTTTAGTTAGTAGCAACAACAGAAAAATGGACAAATCTACTGTCCTGAAATCAACTATATCATTTTTGAAAAATCATAATGGTAAGTAATTTGAGAGTAAAGTCTCAGCAGATGATCCTATTCCTATTTGAACCAAATACCAATTTTCTCTAATTCTTTTAGAAGTTACTGTTCGGTCTCGTGCCCATGATGTCCAAGAAGACTGGAAGCCAGCATTTTTATCCAATGAGGAATTCACTTATTTAGTGCTGGAAGCTCTGGAAGGCTTTGTTATGGTTTTCTCTGTTAGCGGAAGAATACACTATGTTTCTGAAAGTATAATTTCAATTTTGGGTCACAATCCGGTAAGCGCTTGATAAAATGTTTTGTGTTGATATATATCCGATATAATATTTTGTTATAAGTGGCTTATTTACTTGTTGCCTATGAAATTAGTCCTTTGTTGTAGGTGGATATAGTGAACAACAACATATTTGATCTGACCTTTGAAGAAGACCGCCCAAATTTATACAATCTCCTACAGAGGAATGCAAATGCACCAGAACCGATACCAAACACATCTCAAGGTGGGTAGCTACTTTTAGTTTTTCTTTACCATTGGAGGAAAAATGTTGGGGATTTTAGTGCTCATTATTGATGTGGCAAGAAAGATGAAGATCTGGGTTTATGGCATAAAATCAAATGATTGGAAAACCATAACTATATTATTTATTTATTATTATTTATTTAATACGGTGGCTGGCGTGCGTGAAATCCTTGGTCAAAATGAATATGGTAGATGACGTGCGTGAAATTCTTAGTCAAAATAGATAGATACGTTTATTAATAAAAAAGGTTCATTACATATTTCATTGTTTTCTTGTAACCGCGTAAACCAAGGTAGGTATTTTTTTTTATAAAACTTTAATGACGGCACAAGCAGATGGCCCACCTGATGTTAAGCGGTAACCTCTGCCTATGAACAGTGCATTACCTCACAGGGCACGTCCACCTAGGACGCGCCCTATGTGGCATTGCACTGCGTCCGCCACCCTGAGACATAAAGATGAAAAGTCTCATGTGCCTGTAATTTTACCGGCACCCTTACCCTTCAAACAGGTTTGTGATGGTTACTCACATTCGCTTGACTCGCAGTATTAACTAACTTAATTTAAAAGATACATAAATAGGGAAGTACTTAAGCATAAACTACACCTCTTACAGTCTCACCTATTTACCAACAACTAGGTAACAACAGCCGGTACAATATAGGTATTTATTAAAATACATATATTAATAAATGAATACGGTGGCTGGCGTGCGTGAAATCATTGGTCAAAATGAATATGGTAGCTGGCGTGCGTGAAATTCTTAGTCAAAATGAGTATGGTAGATGGCGTGCGTGAAATTCTTAGTCAAAATAAATGCGGTGGCTGGCGTGCGTGAAATCCTTGGTCAAAATGAATACAGTGGCTGGCGAGCTTGAAATTTTTAGTCAACATTAATACGGTGGCTGGCGTGTGTGAAATCCTTGGTCAAAATGAATAAGGTGGTTAATCTTTAAGACCTAAAACATGACTTATGGTCACTGAGTGATCCAGGCCTGATGACCCGCTTGCCGACCAAATACTGATGATGATGACACGATAATGATTTTTATAAGTATAATAGAAAGCCTACGCGGTATATAAAAAATATCGGGGAAATCAAAAAGCTGATTATAATCAAATCATTAGAATTTTTGAAAAGGGCTTTCTGGTGTCCTAATAATGTCTTCTTTACGGTTTTTAGTGACTACATTTTTCAAAATCCATGAACTGTCTACAAAAGTAATTTTGATACGCTCAATTATTCGATGTTATGAATTTCTTATAAATTATTCGATGAGAGTTATTATTTCGCACTGCGGGTTTCGCTGTCTAGATAATTTAATAGTTTGCACATCATCATCATCATCATCAGCATTAAGACGCCAAATGATTAAAGATCCTTCAAATAATAAAATGGAAAGATTTGCCACAATCAACACACTTGGCTGGCGGATTGCTGATCACAGTATTGATTTTGAGTATTCAGGTGGATGCTGTTGCCCCTCTCCTGGTAAAATACCTTAGTTGGCTTTTACGACATCTACGGGAGGAGAGGGAGGAGTTTATTGATAGAGAAACACATGTATGTGCCTATAAGCGATTACGCCGTTATGGTTTGTCTGATTTGAATGATTTGCGTTGTTGTTTCGTAAAAGATACATTAAAATGTTGTCAATAGTATCAGTAAAGTAACATCGACGTTATGAGAATCCATGGCAAGCAAAGCGAGTAAATATTTTCTTTGTGAGCGATTGTTATATTTTGCTAACCAGACACCGAGCGAATGTTCCGAAGTTTCCATGTAGCCTAAGTATTTACAATATTCGTCTCTTATACCTTTTAATATTCCGGCTGATATAAGTCGCTTTGATTTAACTCAACATTGATAGAAATGTCACTACTTTATAGAAAGTGTATCTGTACTGTTCACTGAATTACTGTTTATTGCATGCTGGAACAGCCTAGCTTCCCACAACACAGGGACTCCTAGTGTGGTAGTGTTCAAAGCTACAATATGGTGCTTATTGTTACGATGTTTAAGTTTCCATATATCGTTATCATGTTTTTTTTCTGAATCAGATAATGATTATTATAGCTAAAGTAGACTCCCGAGAACTGTGATATGATGCGATATGAAACAAAGACTGGAAATGTTCACAAAGAGTACTTTCATATCGTGTAAATGTTCTTTTAATTTGTTTTCTTCTTGGCATCCGCCATTGTCATCTTTAACTTGTAAATTCTCAATCCGCGAGCGAGAGCGCTGACCGTTTTTCCTAAGCTGGCTCAGTGTCGATTTCTGAATTGCAAATGCCTTTGTATTATTCTAGGATCCAAACTGCGTTATCTAGTTTACCTGCGCAAGTTCTACGTGGCTGTAAAATATATTAATGTAACCAAAGTTATTTTAAATTTCAGAAAACGAAATGTTACGATTCCAGCTTCACCTCCGGCGAGGGACGCTGGACTTCAGGGAAGAGGTCTCGTACGATTTGGTCCAATTCTATGGACATTTCCGTAAGTGATATTACGATCCAGTTAAAACGTTAACCTTTAAAATTATTTGGTTAGTCAAAAAAGTCAAAAGTTTAATTGAAATCACAAGGATCAATTTTTAATCGTCTTATAAAATAAATTTACTCCTGTTCCAACGCGACCAAACCTAGAAGAATCAGGCAACAAACATGGTCGGTTTTTGTTTTGATGATCCTTCTTACTACGAAGTGGGGAGCGCCTGTGTGGTGCCTCGAGAACAAGTGGAAGCTTATTCAAAGAAAAAAGGAAAAACAACTTAAAAGCCTTAGGTAGGCAGTCAAACGTAAGATACGTAGAGAAGAACGCAGTCTTTACTTATCATCTACCTGAAATAGGGGCGGGGCGGGAAAGGAGGGGGGTAGGAAGGATCACTTTTGCTGGAGCTATTTGCGAATTTTATAAAAAAAAACTTGTAAATCAGGTTGGCTTTGGACTTGGGCCGCACGATTTGTGGGGTGAGGGTCTTGAGGGTGAGCTACCCCCCGGAACGACACCCGACAGTAGGGAAGATTAGTTTTTGGGAAAAAAAATGTAGTAGTAAAATGTAAAATAAAAATTTAGTAAAATGTAGTTCTGACACCTATTATATAGTTGAGCTTGCCCCGTGTCTATCAGGGTGGGCTCTCACGGTCGCCCCAGAGTGTTGCTTCGCTCGACCTTCGTTCTGCTCAAGACCTACCTGAGCTTCCTACGAAAAAAAAAACACCCTGATTCAGAACCTCCTCCTTTTTTTTAAGTCGGTTAAAACCCGTACGTCTCGGACAATAACCGATGGCACAGGGGGGAAATATTACATAAAACGATTTTACATAAACGAGGTTTGAAAAATATTCCATGACGTTAGAAGCCATTGAAGTGTGACCGGATAAAACTTTAAATTGGGGCTCCAAGGCTTTTAAAACTTCAAAGGTGAAATAAAAGTTTTATGAAAATGTGTTATGACCAAATTGTTCCCTCAAAAAGTTTTTGAAAAAGTAAAATTTTCGAGAAAGTTTCTTTCATTGGATATTCATAATACAATTACGTTTAATTACTTCTTCCTACAAGTTTTTTTTTTTTTTACTTTGATTGTCCTTTGTTTGACCACGATCTCACCTGTTGGTAAGTGACGATGTGGCCGAAGATGGAGCACAAAGGTCTAGAAGGCACCTATTCACTCTAGCCTTGATGAGACCCAGATTACAGTCTTCAGGAAAGACAGACGACGGTAGCGTATTCCACTCCTTAGCATTTCGCATTATAAAGGTAGAACTGGAACGTTTAGTACGAATAGAGGGTATACTAATGAGGTAAGGATGGTACCGAGCAGTGCGCATGCTCATCCTATGATGAAAAGGAGATGGTGGGATCAGATCATGAAGTTTCTTAATGACATATTAATTGAAGAGTTCTGTCACTATTTGCACACCTGTCAAGTTCTGATTACAATTAAATACTGTGATGATAGTGAGCTACGGCATCAGCTCCAGTAATCAGGAGTTCCACTGCCCACAATGGAACTCCTCATAGATAATAGTAGACTGGCCTTATTTGGGTCCATTTACCAGACAGTTCTGATAACAAAAAAAAACATGATAATTCAGAAGTGTTTTCATAAAAGCCATCGTATATCCATGCCGAATTACAGCTTTCAAGTACTAAGAGTCTCAGATCTAAGCCGCGGACAGACATACAGACCGACGGAAATTACGAAACTATAAAGGTTCCTTGCCTTGACGACTAGGGACGAAAAAAAATATATCCAATTTTGTGCAGTCGTTCTCAAGTTATCGCGTGACCAAGGGAAATAGGGATTAATTGAACGAGCGAAGCGAGTTCTCTGAGTCAACTTGGAAGAATCGGCGTTTGTATGTATGTATGTATGTATGTTTGTCCAAGCATAACTTCCGAACCGTTATTCCGATATTCATGAAATTTGATTGGGGGGTTAGAGAGTATTAATACAATTTGTTTGTAAGGTTATGAGCTACATCGGTCGGGGGGTCTGTTGAGATATTGGGGTCAAAGAAGGGGTAAAAATAAATAAATTAGAATATCAGATCAAGTGGGGTGTCATATGAAAGTACTTCGACATTTCAAAATTATTTTTTAGTTTTTTTTGACTTATGTAGTTTTTGAGATATTAGGGTATACCGGAAATGTAAAAAACCAGAACCTCTAGGGTACTTCCACTAATCCTACAACGCTGAAATTTGGTATGTTTGTAGCTTTTATGACGCAAATACTGGGAAAAGACTAAAATTGAAGAATTTCGAAACAACATTAACCAGTATTGTTGACCTCCCGTTTCTAGGAATTTGAACGACGTTATAGGTCTAACTTTTTTTAGAAAGAAATAAGGTAACCTAACTAACCTAATGAAATAAGGTAACCTAACCTGTATTCGCGAGGTCTCAGTTCGGGGCGAACCACTTGTTTATAAACGACTTCAAAAAAAAGGAGGAGGTTCTCAAGTCGTGTGTATTTTTTTACATAGAAATAGATAGATAGATTGAGAGAAGGTAATATAGCCATTATGTTTGTACTATTATGTCGGACAAATATTAGGACATCAGAAATAAATGACAATGAAACATTATGTGAATGTATTATTATGACCTACACTCCTGTCTTAAACGATTTGTATCCGGCCTAAGATTACACCCCTCCGTCTCTTCCCGTGGATGTCGTAAATGTAGACTAAGGTACATCAGGGGATGGGCAGCATCCACCTGAGTATTCATCACCAATACTGCGATCACTATTCTGCCTCCCAAGCGTGGTGATTATGGTCAATCTCCCCGTTGTATTCTGTGGTTCTCGGCCATCAGTGGACATCTAGTAGCTGATGATGATGATGGTGATGATGACTACTTTATGAGGTACCCATAATAGCACAGAAAACATAAGGTTCATCATATCTTTATCAAGCAAAAAAGTTTTGCATTGCAGGAACAAACCAGGTGGAAGTTGATGTTGATCGAGGCATGATAGACTACCAGCTGGATCTTGAGTCAAGGTACTGTTGTCGACTTGTTCTTCTATTAGGTATGCGTTTCAAATGAGGGTAGAGCTCTCAAGACCGTTTTGGGTCTGTCGTTTACATCGCTTCTTGCCCGCAGTACAGTTGTGATAGTCTTCACACATTGCTCATGAAAATGATAAACCAAAACGGTCTTTATACTCAGTTATTTATAGTTCAGCTTTTTTACAGCTATAGGTACGAACAGCATTTTATGTACAAATAGGCTCTACAATGTATTCCTCAAGGATATTCTCTATATAAAGAGTGTGAGGAGATTTTAGCGCTTAACTGTCGTTCACATTTGAAACGCAAAGCAAAATGTTTACGTTTTAGTACTACGTGGAATGCGCGCGACATCGTCCATACGTGAATCGGCCTTTGAAAGGACACACAAGTTTTAAATTTGGCGGGTGCCATTTTAACCTCGTTGTCCTGAACATATATTAATCTCAACAACTACACCGTGAAACTAACTATGTCGGAATACACTGAAATCTGGCTAAAACGTAAAATATTTTTTTCTACAAAGAAAAAAGTTTATTTTAAATAAAAAAATCATTATGAAATTAATTTTCAAAAAAAAAAGAATGTCCTCGGCGTTGTGTTATTTAATATACTGAAGACAATAAAAACATTTTATGATTCGTCGTCGTTTCGTATGAGGTAGTGCTGGCCTCTGGTGTCAGAGTTTGTCAAGCCGCCCGAGGGCCTCTGACATGGCTTATCGACTGCTATTAATCAATAACAACCGGGACCGACAGCTTAACGTGCCCTCCGAAGCACAGAGCGATGAAAATCCACACATAACTTAGAAAAGTCATTGGTGCGGAGCCTAGGATTGAACCCGGTATCGTTGGATTCTGAGTTGCACTATTGAACCGTTAGGCTACCATCGCTTTATGATTGATATTTTATGATGACATTATGACATTATGATGACATTTTATGATTGATAGTATAATTTTTTTTTTTTTTTTTTTTTTTTAACATTGATAGACCTTTGTTTGACCACGATCTCACCTGTTGGTAAGTGACGATGTGGCCGAAGATGAAGCACAAAGGTCTAGAAGGCACCTATTCACTCTTGACTTGAAGAGACCCAGATTATAGTTTTCAGGAAAGACAGACGACGGTAGTGTATTCCACTCCTTAGCAGTTCGCATTATAAAGGTAGAACTGAAACGTTTTGTGCGAATAGAAGGTATACCAATGAGGTAAGGATGGTACTGAGCCGTACGCCTGCTCGTCCTATGATGAAAAGGAGATGGTGGGATCAGATCGTGCAGTTCCTGGGAACATTCACCGAAATGTAACCTATAGAAGATCGCAAGGCATGCAACCTTACGGCGGTGCTCGAGACTGTTACAACCATTTTTATCGTTACGAAAACAGAGGCTACTTTCCTTTTTTTTTCTTATGTTTTAAGCTGTTTTTTTTCCAATTTTTCAAAAGAAGATTGCATGCTTTATATTATGTATATTAACATGTATGTTTTTTTGTAGATTTATCGATTAAAAAGGTTTTAAATCACCACATTTTTACATACCTCCACGCCTTAATAACTTAGTAAAGCAGCGTAGATCATCTGAGGCCATACGCATAAAATGTACATTCGAAGAAAAAACACAGAATCTAGAACCATGTGCATTTTAATTTTCGACTGAAGAAGTCGCTTGTAAATTCAACCTTGGAACCAAGTGCCAGTAAATCTATTTTGGAATATTAACTTCAATATTTCTGTTATTCTAGGATTCTGTTTGTAAGCATCGCGCGGCTTCACACGCCTCAACTGATCCGTGACGTCTCACTAGTAGATTCTAGTCGGAGCGAGTTCACATCTCGGCACAGTCTAGAATGGAAGTTCCTTTTCCTGGACCACCGCGCTCCGCCTATCATAGGTTACCTACCTTTTGAGGTGCTTGGGACTTCGGGCTACGATTACTACCACTTTGATGACTTGGAGAAAGTGGTCAGTTGTCATGAAGCTTGTAAGTATAATTTATTATCAGCGTTCTCACTATGCTTGATGTAATAGGTAAGTACGGCAGTCTTTCCATCGAGGCATTGCTAACCATGATAGATGTGGTAGATGTGAAGTAGATAAAATTAAGCGTGAGGTGACCACACTCCGTAGGACTGGGTAACTATGTATTCCAATCTGATTAATTTTGCCGTACATTTATAACCCCCAACAAAAAATAAAAACTGTTATCATATACATTGTTGCCATTATGTTTGGTGGAAATTGGTGCAACCATTTCCAGAAGCTGAAGCTGAATCTGCTAGTTTGAGCTTATACTTATACTTCAAATTAAGCTGACTTGACATAATGTCTTCCTGTTACAAACTCCAGGGTATGATGATGTCCAGGACACGATGAATGGGATCTAGCGTGCAACGGCTCCAATTTCAATATGGTTTAATTTGTTTGAAAACTGGTGTTGGAACAATGCCACAGGTTAATATTTTTTATAAAAATTAACGTGTTGCAGGATGGTTTGTTTCACCGTTCGAGAAAAGAAAAAGAAAATATGGTTTATTTTTAAAATCGTTGGATTTTTATAGTGAAATGTCCCATTATTCTGTAAACGTATGTTAATTTGTATGACGGTAAAAACAAACGCTTTCTAATAATGTATCAGGATAGAGAGTTTTTATGATGGATTAAGCTGGGTTGGGAAAAATCTCAGCTCTATCCGAGTCCGTCGTCACTGCCCGTTCTCCAAAACGATTTAGTAGGGGATTTTAGTGGATCGGTATTCCACAAGTATCTATTAAGCACCACACATACGAGTACATAGACACACGCCTTTTTCCCCGAAAGGGTAGGCAGAACCACAATGGGCCTGTTCATCGTGGGTTCCACCATCGTGAGAATATAGACGTAAGAAGTGGTGAGCTTACCGCCTCCATTGCTCCCCACGACTGACTCGGCTAACGCTTTCGTAATATAAGCTAACAGCCAGCTCAAATCTTATACCAACGAATCTTACTATCAAGTCCGGATACCTATTAAGCACCATAAATTATCTTATATTTGTATGTCACCTATGCAGTTTTATTATGATATTTCCCTACAGTGATGGAGAAAGGAGAACTGACGTCGTGCTACTACCGGTTCCTAACGAAGGGGCAGCAATGGATCTGGCTACAAACTAGGTTCTACATCACATACCACCAATGGAATTCCAAACCAGAGTTTGTGGTGTGCACACATCGGGTAGTCAGGTATGTATGACAATCGTAAATGATTAAACAGTTGCCGCCACGAGACCTGAGGGAGCAGTTGGGGAAATAGAGGCATGAGTAGCCAATGATCGACGACGTCCGACTGACACGCACGAATCATGCGTCGCTATGACACGTGAGCACGATGCTCACGACTCGCAATGCAAACTGTACCCTATTTGTCTGATTGTAGGGCAAATACTTCCACCCACATTTTCTCCGAATCGATTCTGCACAAATTTTTATAAGTAGAGGTAGTTCCAGGAATCACATATGAGGACGTCTACTGGCTGATGTTGTGATGTAGTCCCAACTTAGCTGATATAATACTATTGAATAGGCGTTTTCAGGCTTCGTACACAAATGTTCTTTTTTTACTAAACTGTCGCAAATCAATTCTAAATTATTGGGTATTCACCCAAAAATTGGGTTGATTTCAATATGGTTGAACAAAATCGAGCCTGTAACTCCTAACATCACGTTTCGATAACTTTCACCGTTTCAGAATTCGCAAAAGTGGCCCTAAAAAAAACTCCCCCCATATGACTAGACAATGTCTTGACCGATTTTGTTCATATTTTAAATTCTTGTTTAGAACTGACTACCGAATTTTTCTGCCAAATATTATCTTAATCGGCCGATACAGGTCGCGCAACAAGTTATGAGCGCTCGGCGTAAGTGGTGGGGCTGATTGCGCATGTATACATTTGCGCATTCGCTATACAGACCCAAACAAGTGACTTTATGACATTTAAAGCTAAGTTATTTACTTATTTAATAGAATGCATTTTATTCAATCCGAGAATTTTTTGACAATAAGGACTAATTATTTTTATTATTTGACATGATTTTCTATATTTTTGCATTACTTTAATTTTCACATTATATATTTTAATTTACGATTTTATGTTTGGATTTATGGTTATTTTGCTTTAATGGAAACCTTAATAATATATAATATTTCATTAATTACCTACCACTAAGTTTGTATGCCTAGCGCTGATCACAGTGCACTTAAAAATATTGTAAGAACTTTTATACCTACCGGTGTTTCACAAATAAAGATATTGAAATTGAAATTGAAAAATGACTACTGCGCATTGAAGGTCAGCGCTCATAACTCGTTGCGCGACCTATAAATGGCGCCGCAGCAAACTTCCTCCCTTTTTGGAGGAAATGCCCCTCCAAACAAAAATAGCCGACGATAAAAAACTATAAATTTTAAAACCAGTTTCCCAAGTTTCATCCTGATCGGCTGTAGAATACGATCTGTAGAGGAGTACTATCAAACTGACAGACGAAAGCAAATTGAACTTGAAGCAGAGACGCTTCGCTCGCTCGGTCAATTATAGCTCAACCCTGTTCAGGGTTTATCCCGTAAATTATGCAGGTGATGTTTCACACAAAGCTCTTAATAAATAACTCGTTCCAAAGCTAATAAATAGATAACAGCTATAAATGCTACGGGCTGGTCATATATGCCGAAGAACCGACAACCGTTGGGGTAAGCGAGTTGTTGAGTGGAGACCGCGTCTTTGCAAACGTAGCGTGGGGCGCCCTCTGGCTAGGTGGAGCGATGACCTACGAAAGGCGACGGGCAGAAAGTGGATGAGAAGAGCCGAATACCGGGCTCAGTGGGCGCGTATTGGGAGAGGCCTATGTCCAGCAGTGAACTAGTGTGGGCTCATGATGATGATGATCATGATGGAGCTATAAATAATTTATTGAATACCATTTCTCATTATTGACTTGAATTAATTGTTGAAATCACTTTAATTTTCAGCTACGCGGACGTAATTAATACAACTAAAGAGGAGGACGTGGAACAAGACAATGACTTGAGCGAAGCAGAAGGGAACCAACATCATTTAGTGAGAGATACATCAACGGACGGGCCTCTACCGCCCGTCTCACCATCATACATCTCGGAGGCGGCTAGCGACGGGTTCGGCAACTCTTACCAGCACATCTCGCAGGTAAATACGTTACTATACTCACAGAAATATCAGAACTACGGAGAACACGGCGTCGCGTCGGATCATTCACATCAGCTGCCGAACATCCCTGATATTATGTCTATGATCGGATTTATCAACCAATTATACAGGTAATTTTTTATAAAACTAACACTGCATAATATGGTTCTAGTTTTCATTACACGGTTAATGTTTCAAAGACTAGCATGGTCTTTAGGTTGTAAATACTAACTGCTTAATGTTGTAAATAATAACTGGGTAGTAAATACTAATTGGTTAATACTTTAAATACTAACTGGTCAAAGTTCTAAAAAATTAACTGGTAACTATTTACTATTGTACTGGTTAATATTATAAATACTAACTAGCTAGTAAATACTATCTGGTTCATGTTGGAAATACTAACTGATTAATGTTGTTAATACGAACTGGATCTGTGTTGGAAATACTAACTGATTAATGTTGTAAATATTAACTAGTTAGTAAATACTATCTGTTTAATGTTGGAAATACTAACTGATTAATGTTTTAAATATTAACTAGTTAGTAAATACTATCTGGTTACTGTTAGAGATACTAACTGATTGATGTTATAAATACAAATAAATGTTATAAATACTATATGGTTAATGTTGTAAATAGTAACACCATAAACGTTAACTAATCCAAAAAATATTGTAATTTGCTGAGAAATCAGCACTAACATACAAATGCTGTCTCATGATCTGCCGCCGCCATTGCCGCTGTTAAGTGATGTCTTACCAACCTAGCCCGCAGGTAAATAGTATTAATACTAACCCGGTAAATGTTGCTAATACTAACGTTTCAGACACCTACTATGAAAGACTCGCCACCTAAGGTTGATATGCCGGTGCTATCGCCGTCATACACGTCTGTCGCGGCTACCGACGGGTTTGGTAATTCTTTTCAACTTGTGTCGCAGGTAAATATTGCCAACAGACGAAACAATACTACTCAGACTTCGAACACTTGAATACCGGCCAATAATGCTCCATCGACACATTTTGATTACTATATCAAACCGCAATCAAAAACTGTACTTATTTGTTGTTTTTTACTGCGTGATTGACGGAACATGCAGATGGACCACCTGATTTAAACGGAATTTGTAAGTTTTTTCAGTTATTTAGCAAAAACGGTCTACACCGAAGAGTACGTGTATCTCTACAGGGGTTTTTGTAGGGTTTCACGAATTTAGAGTGTTTTCAGAATTTCGTAGGGGTTTGTAGTGTTTTTAGGGGTTCGTTGGAGTGGAGATTAAGTGGTTGGGTGGTGGTTTATTTTTGTGGGGATTGTAGAGATTTTTATGTCCCGTATTATGAAACACTAATTACGAAGGGAAATGAAGACGTGTGACTAGTAAGTTAGTAGTAAGATTAGTTTAATCACGTTGTAAATGGAAATACTAATAAGTCAACACAATTAAGATTACTTATAACTCAACACAATCAAGAATACATCGTCTGACATATCACACTGCAGAGGATTGCATAACATCAATCGTCCACAGGTATTTATTGTAAATATGAACAATAAGTGTACAGTAAATACTAATATTTCAGAATACTTTGAAGATCCCCACTTTTGAAGAACCCGCATTATCGCCGTCATATATGTCCGAACGTAGCGACAGTTTCGCTAACTCTTACCCGCCTATGTCACAGGTAAGTGTTAAATTACTGACAACTAGTACACCATTCCAGACATGCCCCGATGCCTACATTATGAGGCTTCGATCACTGTGATCGAAGTTCTGAGGGGTCGTTAGAACCTTCTGATAATTGTTATCTAGATACACACTAAAAACATTCACGCAGAAATGAACCCAAGCAGATTTATAAATGAGACAACACTAAAGCATAACAAGATTATGTGACGCTGATATTGGCCGCTTATGAAGTCATCGATCACATCTCACAGTGAGATCAGACCGGCATCGTTATTATTAAAATTCATATCTTTCGTGTTATCACAAAGGGAATTTCACTATGGACATCATCATATCTGAAAATTTACAGTATTCTGCACCTACATCAAGTTATTTGCATGTTGAGAAATATCCCATACAAGTTTGGCTGCAACCAGTCGATGATGTACTCACGAATGTGTACCTCGGCTGCGCCTCTCCTCGCCTTACATTCTCACTATGCACTATCATCGTCTGGCTTGTAGGCTACGCGTCAGTTATGTACTATTTCTGCTACCATGTGCAAAAACCTCCCTAAAATTATCAAGTTTTTTTTGTAAATTGATCTCTTCGACTTTTATGCAAGTCGAAATGTTGTAGGAGATTTGATTTTGTAACAATTGTTTTTAAATTTATAAATTTATCTTTGTTGTTTGGCAGAACCGACACAATAAATGATACAGGCCAAGTCATGCGCGGACAATAATACAATTTACTATTGGGTTTCTTTATATATGGAGAGTTATTTCGATGAAGCTTTCACCCTACCCTACATGTTCGTGTAAGAAAAAGCGTAATTTGATACCTGACACGAAATATACTATTGTCATTAAAAATCTTTTAAATAGGTACTGTAGTGCCGTACACCCGTACACCACAATATAAGTATTCCTGGTTCCTTAGTAGCGGCTTCGACAGATCCTCAATCTCCACAACACCAACCATTATCTTGGTATCGCAGCCATCATCGACTGGCTCCTACCATAGACTAATGTCTTGTTGTCCTTTCTACCGTCTACATGGAAACAGGCACAGTCATGTTCTGTCAGCCACAGAATGCCACAGACTCACATTACGATTCATGCACATACACTACAACCCCTTCCTTCTCAAAATATTTTATAAATATTTAAGTAAATATTAATTTGTTATTCTCATTTCCAACAAGGAGGGTTAGCGCAGCTCTGTTCAGACTGCAGCTCTTGAACAGCTACTAAGCCTTTGCTCATCAACTTGGCTACCACCCACCTGCACGTGGTGTAGACTTTATTTACGTTGTGTCGTTGAGTAACCTAACGTAGAGATCTCAGTAACCAATCCCTTTAGAGATAAAACAACTATCGGATAGGATATGAAAGTCTGGACTAGACACAACTGTTACTCAACCGATCGTCTGATGCCCGATAGCAGGGCGCAGAGAGTGAACTATGCATAACATCATAATAGAACCCAAAGTTAAACTTCAGCACTATGCCGGAAGCCTGAATGACAATCCAAATAATTGGTATTTTTCTGAACTCAATATGATCTTCTGTTGACCATTTAGTTATTCATAACTTCATTGTGACTAAGACATACCACCATCCCCTTGTTTAAAAAATATTTATCATTATAACAAATAAATCCATCAAATGAAAACCTATCGAGCGGCCCTTTTTTTTCCATGTCTACAGGTCACAGTTTTTTTAATGAAACCTAAGGCCAACCAGCTCGTGAGCTGGGCCGTGGTCCACCCGATGTAAAAAATGGTCACCGTCGATTAGGCAACACCGGGGGCATTGTCGATGCGCTGCCCACCCCGAAGGAATCCATGAACGTGTTTTTTTTTTTTTTGAAACGACACATTTCGTAACTAAGCGGTAAAACCTCAGATGGAGCCCATTCCACAGTTTGCAAGTACGGGGAAGAAACGATTTCGAGAAACGAGTCGTACGAGAAACCCAAGGCTCCGTGATGTGTGAGCCCAGTGATAATGCTGGTAAGAGCAATGGTGTAATCCCGATGCGGGGACGAGATCAAAAAGCTCGTCAGAGCATTTCCCGTTGTAGAGGCGGTAGAACACGCAAAGAGATCCTATGGCTCCGCGTTGGCTAAGCGGTTCTAGAGTATCTGAGAGCTTAGCCGATGATTCTAACAGTTCTTCTCTGAAGGGAGTCAAAACAAAGCAGCTGGTACTTGGGTGCCCCGTGCCATAGATGGGAACAGTTTCTACGTGCCGCCTAACTTGTGCTTTGTAAAGCAACAGCCGCCGACTCGGCATAAACCACTGCTTAGCATGATTGATTTAATTTGTAATTCCACACTACACGCACAATATTCATTTACAGTCCCAGGTCCCACTGTCTTATAGGTATTTAAATGAATTTACATTAACCATGGCACCAGCTTCCAGACTGGTAGCCAAATGATATTTGCGAACGCTCGCAACAATGTTGATCACACAGCGGGAATTGAACCCGCACTCCACGTGTTTCAACCAGACGCTTGATTCGCTAGAAAGGTATCTTGAACTAGTTTTCAATTTGTTGGAAATATCAGCAAGTTTGCAACCAATTGAATTATAAACATATAATATTTAGTCAACAACATCTAACCAACTGAATGGTACGACTTTGGTCAATTTATATGCAACCAATTTAATGGTACGCCTCTTTGCAACCAATTTAATGGGTAAGCCTTTGGTCAATCAACATGCAACCAATTTAATGGTAAGCCTTTGGTCAATAAACATGCAACCAATTTAATGGTAAGCCTTTGGTCAATAAACATGCAACCAATTTAATGGTAAGCCTTTGGTCAATAAACATGCAACCAATTTAATGGTACGCCTTTGGTCAATAAACATGCAACCAATTTAATGGTAAGCCTTTGGTCAATAAACATGCAACCAATTTAATGGTACGCCTTTGGTTAATTTATATGCAACCAATTTAATGGTACGCCCCTCTGCAACCAATTGAATGGTACACCTCTTTGCAACCAATTGAATGGTACACCTCTTTGCAACCAATTTAATGGTAAGCCTTTGACCAACATTCTTGCAACCAATTTAATGGTAAGCCTTTGACCAACATTCTTGCAACCAATTTAATGGTAAGCCTTTGACCAACTTTCTTGCAACCAATTTAATGGTAAGCCTTTGACCAACATTCTTGCAACCAATTTAATGGTAAGCCTTTGACCAACATTCTTGCAACCAATTTAATGGTAAGCCTTTGACCAACATTCTTGCAACCAATTTAATTGTAATGTGTCCATTTCCAAACATTTTCATGTTAATTAATTTAACTACAAGTTGGCAGTAAAGCATATTCCATAATGACACAATTTTGGGTCTCTGAAGTTGATAGTATGAGGAGAGACACGCGGATGCAGCGATGGCATCCATTTGGCACTACGTCATTTAGTTAGATATTTCCTAGGTTTTTCTTTAATGCATATTAATTCCAGTAACTACTCTCAGGACTTTAACAATAACCATCGCTGTACACACGCTGTGAATATGAACCATCTCAACTTCAAAGAGATAAGTATCTATACTTGTATCATCGATGATAATCTGCAACTCCGCAACCATATAAAAAGACACTACTCATTCCAAGTTGGGTTCATTATTTAGAAAACTCTAGTGCATAACTTGATATTCTACCTTTTGGAGCCGTTATTAATAATATATTAATAGGTGATTTGCACACATTAGTCCTTTTTGGTCCTTTTTGAGATATTGATCCTCCGAACTCGGCTGACACGCTGCCGTGTATCTATAGTGCTAAAAATTAATGAATAGTGATGCTTGCCATGTGAACGTAGTCAAATGTTATATTCTGTTTTTTTTTAAAAGTTACACATTTAATTTTTAGTGAGTACCTACCTACTTAAGAAGGTACCTCATATTACATGCCTTTTGCAACACTTTTCTGATCAGCATGTTTACACGCAGATTTTAGTGTAAGTACCTACCAGCTACTAAGCTTGTGTAAACTAGCCATAACAATCTTGAAAGTCAAATTTAGTTTACATTTGCACATGTTTATGTAGGTAAGACCATAACCAAGTAGTATAAATAGGTACCAACCCACAAGTAGAAATGAATTAAACGTCAAATCCCGTACCTACTAAGCTTGGTACATGCGTAGACCAGTGGTCTGTTACAGAAAATTTACATTTTATCACGACTAATTTCAGTATTATCTTAGTTTCCTTTATTTGTGTTTTTTTATAATATTAGTAGGATACGTACGAGGTAGTAGGTACATTTTGGTATAATAAACATCCTGCACTAAAGCAGTTCAAAACAATAGGTACTGAGGTAGGAACAAATTCAAAATACTAAATGCAAATCGTTCAGATCTGACAATAGAGTGCTAACACTGCTAAGTAGGTAGGTATACCAACAACAAATCTCGTCAATCCAAAACTTTATTTGCAAGTTTATTTACGTAGGTAGGTATATACTTAGTGGTTTTATACATACTTCGCGAGAGAGGCACTAACCGATATTATTTAAACGTGTTTTCCGTAAGCACGATCCAGGACTTGTGGTTTTTACTAACACCATCTAGTTTTGATTGTACCATGTTCCTGAACCCATATCGCCCTAGCCAGCAGAGTTTCGCAAAATTATTCGTTTCGCAACCTATGTGAATGTGAACATAGCAACAGTCTTGTTAACGTAAAGTCAGGCGGCGCGGCGTGGCGCACTCCGCACTTCAGGCATGAAACCACAAGCACTAGGCGCGGCGAGCCCGACACGCAGAGACATTTCAGCGAGTCAGACAAGACAAGAGCCACGTGATAGAAAGAGAGGCAAGCACTAAACGAATTCAGCAGCGGGCAACCAGCGCTGTACGATCCGAAGCGCACTCCATTGCGCGGGAACCAGAGTCGCCAGTTACCTATTATTATTATGATTTCGCGGAGTCAACCACCCGCACCCGCACCACTATGCATTCTGTGGTAAGGTTTACATGCAGGTATATCGTATGACTCATCGTTCATTTGTAATTTCCTATCACATTTGTTTTTTTTTTCCAAATGTACGTACCATATTTTTAGTATGTACGAAAAAATTCTACGTCTATGGTACCTACCCACTGAAATGCGAGAATCAATTCATTATTTGTGTGAACTCACGAGCGATGGTTTATTTTCCATCTGTGGTTGGATGAAAATAACCATCGAAAACCATCGACACGACTAAGCAATTTATGTATATGTACATTAAGTTGTAACTCTCATTTTTAAAATCACAATAATACAGAGTTTTACAATACAAAAAAGGCGGCACATGTCATCATTGTGTTAAAAGAGTGGCATAATTTGCGAGTTTGCATGCGTTGCTCACATTAGGTATCAAAGTAAATGGATCCGAGCGTAATGTTAGATTCTTGAAATCAATTTACGTATTCCACCCCAAATACAATACAACCCAGTTCCTTGTATCTTTCAAAGCCTAGCCCCATTATCAACAACACGTTTGTTAAGGTTAATTTTCCATTATTCATTACCTTTTCCCCCCTCCGGAAAATTAAGGTTATGTTCGCGAAGGCTCAGAAAAATACATAAATACCTTTTTATTCTCGTCGCCATATGTAGTGCCGTACACCCGTACACCACAATATAAGTATTCCTGGTTCCTTAGTAGCGGCTTCGACAGATCCTCAATCTCCACAACACCAACCATTATCTTGGTATCGCAGCCATCATCGACTGGCTCCTACCATAGACTAATGTCTTGTTGTCCTTTCTACCGTCTACATGGAAACAGGCACAGTCATGTTCTGTCAGCCACAGAATGCCACAGACTCACATTACGATTCATGCACATACACTACAGGTACGTAATAAAAGGCATAGAATATTGCTATTACTAATATTTCAGAATATTTTGAAAACCCCACCGTCCGAGGGATGCCCGGCATTGTCGCCATACATGCCCGAAATTAACGACGCCTCTAACTCTTACCGACCGATCGTACAGGTAAGTGTTGCACTTAGAGCATTGCAGGCCTCCGTACTCGATGGTGTTGCAAGTAGATCAGAACACCGTCAGACACGCCGTCACTAACCGATGCGTAAAGGCTTGCGATACTGGAGGCTATCGTAGCGTTTGCTTTTTCATAAACAGCGGTGGTCGCTAGTCGCGAGCGTGATTCGTATTTTTATATCGAATGAATCAGCGGCTCTTGCGGTTTTCGGCAACTAATTTTGTCTGTACTTAAACTCGAAAATCAAACTCACGAAAGGAAGTGAAAGCTGCAGCATTTGATACCTTTTTTTTGAGATTGTTGTGGAATATTTTTTCTTGTTTATTTATTGTGTGACAGCGTTGCTATTTCGTCTGAAGTAGCAGCTGGATACGTTTTTTATGCTTTTGCCAACTATAGCTCAAAACAGGGATGTGTGATGCACACTACTCAGTGGCAAAAACTAACATTTCAGAATACTTTGAAGATCCCACTGTCTGAAGAACGGCCGGGATTGTCGCCGTCATACCTGTCGGAACGAAGTGATTCCTTTGCTAACACCTATCCATCGAGCTCACGGGTAAATATTGTCAACTAGCATACACATGCGGCTTAATAACTTCTCCATGTACCAAATTTCATAGATCGGTTTAGCCTTTACAGCGTGATTGAGTTACTAACAAACGCAATTTGCATGTGCCTGTGATTTCACCGGCACCCATAAGTCGGTTAAGAAGACAAATATTGCATAGAAACTTACTGTCGTCTATCCTTCCTTACTAAGTGACCGATTCCAATAAGTTCAACTGTTTGAACTATTAGTTCACAAACAAAAAAAAAATAGACAAAAAAACCTATTAGTTCAAGTTCGTATCTCTTTCTACCATACAAACGTAACGGAAACTATCAAGAGTACACAGATCACATGATGGCTTGCCGTCTTTGTCGTTTATGCATGCTGGAAGCTCGTGTCGCCTTGGATTTTATTTCACAGGTAAATACTGCAAATATTAACGCACAGTCTACTGTAAATACTAATATTGCAGAATACTTTGACGATTCCAACGGCAGAAAGAGCGGGATTGTCGCCGTCATACATGTCGGAACGAAGCGACAGTTTCGCTAATTCATACGCACCCGTCTCACAGGTAACTTGTAAATAATGATCAACCAGAATACGCACAGTTCCGTCATTTTAACAATACAAACATTATAAAACATTCACGCAGAAGGAAATCAATAAACAACATTACACATTCTGAACTCTAATGTTGATTCGCCTCTTTTATGCATGCTGGAGCTTCTGTAACTTGTGAACTGATGGCGCAGGTAAATATGGTAATAAATATTATCTTGGTAAATGTAATACTAACATTTCAGAACAGTATAAAAGACCCGCCATCAGACGAGGAGCAGCCGCCATTGTCGCCGTCTTATATGTCGGAGGCGGCTAGCGACGCCGTATGGAACTCGTACCATCCGAGTTCGCAGGTAATTTATGTATTATGAGGAATACGCTGAAAGACATGCGTCTACCCAATGCTGTATGATGGAGCAATTAGAACACACCACGTGACTACTCATTGCCGCATGCTGGTGCAATCAGGACATACTACGTGACTACCCGTTGCTGTATGTTGGTGCAGTCAGGACACACCACGTGACTCCCCATTGCTGCATGTTGGTGCAATCAGAACATACCACGTGACTACCCATTTCCGCATGTTGGTGCAATAAGGACCCACAAGTGACTATCTAAAGCTGCATTTTGCCATTATACACTCGAGATTAGTGCTTTGAGACTTATAACACGGACAAGGTAACCTGAGACATCGCTAGGAGAAACTGCATTCCACCCGGGTCTCAAGTAATTTGGACGTGTTGTAACAACCAATCTCGCAGTGAATACAAACGCAATAGGAATAAACGGGACATCATATTTAGATTATAGGATGTGATCGATGCGGTGACACACATTTGAAACTCACTTGCTGCTTACTAACATGGTTGGTAAAAGCTGCCAACATGAACCTAACCCAACCAGTCAACATCGCAGTTTAATATTGTACAAGCTAACACATAATTGTCAAAAAAACAGGGCTACACCAGGAACAAACACAATTTTTGAATGGAGCTCTTTGAATTTTTTGTTATGTGAATAAGTATTTTAAGGTGCATGACGTGAAGTGACGTCCTTTAATTAGATGTAAGAACACCCATATATTGATGAGGAATGTTGACATTGTGTATGTGAAGCGTGTATTTTGTGTGAATCTGCAAATATCGGTTAACAACGTATTTGGTCGGTCGATATTGCCTGTCGTCTTCAAAAGCCAACTTAGGCCGTAAATTTAGAATGGCGCGGGGTGTTAAGCGTTTTGTTGAAGAATATTTTACGTCCGATGTGAAGCTCTTAACGTCCCGCTTTGCGCCCTTTAAGTTGGTTGCCTTGGCCTGACTGCAACCTGTGCTATCCTTATGTGCTGGCCTAATAGCACTTGGCGTATTTGCACAAATATTTGCATAATTTTGGCAAAATCATAACAGCCTTGTGAATACTCATTTATTATCAGTTTCGGAAATTCCTTGATGCGCCCCTTGCCCACAAAAGTAAGATACCTACAAAATTGTTTGTTTCTACACCTTTGGGCTTAGGCTGTGCGTTTATTCGTTGAGTGACTTATTCACTGATTGCAATATTTTATATATATTGATTATGTAGCTTTGTAGTTCAAATATTCGTGGGATTATTTGAAGGGGCGCCAGAAATAGTTACGCGATTCGCCTATTAGAAAAAATCAACTATGCGGATTTGTTTTTTCCATATGTGCTTATACGCTACGTGAAGTGCTATCATAAGTTTGCAAGTCTCACCAATGTATGTGTTTATGTGTTGTTCGCAGCCCGCATCGGTGAAGTCTGCGTCGGTCGGCAGTACGGCGGGCACGATCGCCACGGCGGCGACGATAGGTGCGTCATGGTCGCGCGCGCGCGGGCGGTACGCGGCGGGCTCCGACACCGCGTCCGTCTCCGGAGGGTCGCGCTCCAGCCAGCGCAACAGCGAGCGAGAGGTCAGTCTCACTCGAGTGATGTTTTTGTCTTCCCAACGTTGTAAATTATCTGAAGGTTATCACAGGTTTGTAATTTATTACAACTCGGAACAACGAAAACCGAATTGCGAGTCGAAATGTCGTTTTTGTATGAAGAAAATGATAAGCGCCCCTAGCGGACTTGTTGAGAAACTCATTAAAACCATACATAAAAACAAATATCGATCGGAATTCGATAGTCGGGATACCGAATGTAAAACTTAGACAAACCTCTGGTAGACCCTCTGAGCTCATACATCGTTGCGTTAATTATTAAGAGGAAACACAAGGGCCGTTTTCCCATACAAACCTAGTCCCCTGTTTTCTCCCTGGATAAAGCCAGAAGAGTTTTTTTTTTCCAAAAAAATCTATGGCTGCCATGGCATGTCCCCATGTTTTCGTTTTTTTAATAAATTAATTATTAAAAGAGATATAAACATTCAAAAACCCAAAAAATGGTAGATTTTCCGCTGTGTTCAAACATCCTGAAAACAAATTTGACTGGATTATATAAAAAAATGAAACCATACGAACAAGGCTAAAACTTTCTTTTATTTTTAATAAAAAAAAAAAGTTAAATTGGTTAAGTTTTGGAGAAGGAATCAGGGGACTACGAATCGTTGATTTTATGTACTTTTAATAGGTATTGTCGATCCAAGCTGCAGTTGTCTCTATCACGCTCTGCGGGGGGAGGATTGAGGTCTGCGCGACAGCAATAGATTTTACAAATACCTATTTTTTAATTCTCTAGCCCTTGGTGTTTCCTCTTAAACCAAATGACAACTCGACATAAAAACAATAATTTAGTGATTCTTGTATTAAAGGAGATCAATAATCTGGCTTAGACACTCAGGCCAAGATAAATAGACATTACTTAGCACGTTCTAATGCTTACTTCATTCCCTGTCACTGTCACACAAATATTAAAACGCGCGTGCTAGAGAAAGACAAGAACAATGCTAAGCATTAGTACGTGCTAAGTAAGGGCGTGTTCACATAGAACGTCCGTGTTACAGGTCCGTTTAAACGTATATGTTATTAGCGTATGTAGTTGTCAATTGTTCTCGATTACTGGATCCGGAATACTGTATTCTGTGTTAACTCGCTCATACAACTTCATACGCTAATAATATATACGTTTAAACGGACCTGTGAAACGGACCTTCTATGTGCACGCGCCGTTACGTCTATTTATCTCGGCTTCAGACCCTTGGTAGACAGATAAGAAATAGAATTTGCATTCGAATTATGAAAAGATCAAAAAAAGAATTTGAAGAGTAGAGTTTCTTTTTTACTTCCATGTACATACTTTTTCTAAACAGCTAATAGTTTTCAAACAAATCAATTCGAAATGATAAATCCGAAGACAATGTTGAAGTGTGTATAGCAATTTTTGCGTTACACTATGGAAATAAAGTTAAAAATTCAATATAGTGTGCGTGTAGGAAGCGTCCTAATTTCCGCGGCAATGTGAATGGATCCTTACAGACCATTCACCGTAAGATGACACCCGCCTTGGCTGGCGTGCCAACCAAGGCAAGTGCCATATTACGGTAAACGAGCTGTAGTTTGATGGAACCTTGTTTGTGCAGTCACACAAACCATCTGAATCCGTGGCGCCACAACACGGCATCGGCGCGCAGTACCTGGATCCGTCCCCATACGTGGCTGGCGTTGCGGTCCCGGCCGGTATGCTGCCGCTCTCAACGCTGCCGGTGCTCGTCACGGCGGAACAGGCGCAGATACAGGTCAGTTCCATTCTACCTCTTCTCCTTTTATTTATGGCCTCTGAGAAAGTTGCTTCGACTTTGCAGTGCCAAGGCGTTTAGTCTCAGTCCAGTCATGCATTATTCTCGGACGAATAGAGGAATGTTCAGACAGAGCACGGTGTACCATACAAGTGAAGCCGAAAACTTCGCTCATAAACACAGAATGTACTGCACGTAATACACGCACTCACACAGACAATGCATCAAAACCAAGCTCATCACTCTTAGTCAGTCGGTTTGTTCGTGTGTTATCTGTGTAACACGCACACATGCATAGAAAACTGACGTCAATTTGTTATAGGACAATGTTCCATCTTAACTTTTTCAATTTGTCTGAGGTATTAGTAGAGGTGGAAGTTATTTCCACTCATTTGAAAAGACATTATATATGTTCACAATTTCACTATACTCGTACGCTTTGATTAATTTATAATTTTGGGTCATATTTTCTTTTTTTTTTTCCTTTTTTTAGCACGTCAGGCGTTTTAGGGCTATAATAAAGATTTTGTGTTGTTGCATCGTTTTAATAGCTCGAATACTTGTAATCAAATTTAAAGAATAAACTAACTGGATTGAGTTGCACTTTCAAACTCTCTAGTGCTTGTTAATACACGTCTGTGACACGACTAAACTAACGGTGCTTAAGAATTACATTAATAACGTGATGTAATTTAGTGGCCGTGGCAGGAGCAACTGCAAAGGAAACACGAGGAATTGCAGCAGATGATAGTGCGGCAACAGGAGGAGCTTCGGCAAGTGAAGGAACAACTACTACTCGCGAGGCTTGGGATTCTGCAACCGCTTATCAATGTAAGTAGCCTGTCGCGTATTAGTGACTGTAGGAGCCTAATTGTATTAACACTTCCCAAGCGATTTTAATTTAAAATATTAAAAACAACACACTGGTAGCGATTTGAGATTGTATTCTCTAAAGATAAAGCTAAAAATACAATCCCAGTCCTTTGCTTTTTATATGCAAAAGAAAAGGATGGCGATACGTTTAGTTAGCTTTAGGTTTAGAGAATGCAACTTCAAATCGCTACCACTGTATGTGTTTTCAGCACTAGTCGAAACATAGTTCAGATCATGCTCTGTCCGATCTAGCGTCAATGTCGTAAATGAATTTATAACTTAAACAGGATCGTGCAGTTTGTTATTCAACACGAACCGAGCGAGAGCCGTCGAAAAGGAGTTTTATCTCTGTCTACTAGGGTGTCCAAATTTCATTGCATTTCTGAAACCTAACGCTTGTTAATTTAGGACCTTGACTAACATCATACAGGGTACCAGGAGGGAGGGACAGCGTACCAAAACCGAAACGCATTACTAATTCTGAGATGAAATCTCCGGTTTTTTAAATTTTGAAGTCAAATGTTTTTATTTTATTTTGATCTTAGTAAAATTATGTATACACGCCTTCTTCCCCGAAAGGGTAAGCAGAGTGTCAAATGGGCCCCTTCATCGTGGGATATAGACGTGACATGGTGAGCTCATCGTCGCCATTGCTTCCCTCGTCTGACTCTGCTAACGCTTTCTTCTAGTAATAACATCCTTAAATAAGGTAGCAGCCAGGACAAATCTTATACCATCGAATCTTACAAAAAAAACCGGGTTTTTTTTTGTTAACGTGTAAGTACAGCACCATAACAGAAAACCCAAAAAAACCTATGTTGTATGCATATGCATAAAAACAAGCTTAGAATAAGTAGGTAATACCTACTGATGATAGACCACTACCTACTTACATTCAGTAGGTACTTTCTAAAACAAGCTGTACTATCTCTATGAGTTTCGGCAGGTTGTGACTATTTGTAAAATATTTGTGAAAACTTTTAATTGGCCTTCGATACCTTATAACCCTGTGTTTTTGATGTAAAAAGCTGTTAGCTTCCCTAACAGAATTAAATTAAAAATAAAAATAATAATATAACTATGTTATCGGAGAAAACATTATCTAAACTGAACATTAATTAAACATGCACTTAATTTTAAATTGTTGTGTTATATAATTGTCATCGGATCCCACACTAGGATCCCCTGTGTCAGGAACTACGAGTACCAAGATTACCACAACACACAGAATAAGTACTTGTTAGACAAGGACACAGCTCTCACCAGACGCTCTCTCACATGGCTCGGTTTTCTGCTTAGACAAGTTTATATTAGCAAATAAACCACGATTTAACGCAATTTATTGAAGTTTAATTTTAAACTATGGAAAATATACAAGCGCTATCCTGTTTAGGTAATATAGTGTCTCACAGCGTTATTGTCCACGTCTTATACAAATACAATGCTAGACCAAGTTTTTTTATTTTATTTATTTGTGTCATCTGGCAAAGCAACACTGAAATGTAAATGTGACCGAATCTTGCACGCTTTAAAGTTTTTCCGAGAATTTGGCTAGAATTTTAGCATAAAAACATACACAATACAACACACAGCTGGATGTCGGTGCAAGTCTTAGCACAACCTAGAATTATAATTAGCATAATAAACGCATCACTCGTCGTCGTCGTCTGTCTTTCCTGAAAACTACAATCTGGGTCTCTTCAAGGCTAGAGTAAATAGGTGCCTTCTAGACCTTTGTGCTCCATCTTCGGCCACATCGTCACTTACCAACAGGTGAGATCGTTGTCAAACAAAGGTCTATTCATAGTATAAAAAAAAACTCTTTTCAATTAGTTCTCTCTTCTAATTTTTGGTCGCAATGATTAGATAGTAGACAAGTTTTTAACGAGGTAGCTGAATTCTAATTCACAATTCAGTCTCGATTAAGTCAACTTCCAGTGCAGATTTAAAATAATAACGAGAATTGTACTCCTGGTTTCATCATCATTTTTCTTAACTTTTCACGGTCTTTAAATACATTGTTGATACACTGTCTTTAAAAACTCATACAAAAAATCACAACAAAAAAATTCTGACTCAGACGATGTAAATTTAATGCCCCGTATTGTTTTTTGTTAAGACGAGACTACACAGCAAAACTCAATGCTATAAAATGTTGCAAGCACTGAGGACGTTTCTCCTACCAAAGTGTTGTTAATCTGTGACTTACCCTACGGGAGAAAGATTTCCCGTCATCTAAGTAAGCACGTAATCTGGGATCTGTTTCTCGAATCGTACAAATCGCTACAAATTACAAATGTGTTACTATGGTATCCGTGTTACGTGCCTGGCTTAAGAACGTCTCCTCCGGAGGATGTCGTTAACCAACTGAGGGATTACACCAGGGGTTGGGCAGAAGCATCCACCCGAGTACTAAACACCAATAAGGTCACCAATCCGCCTGCCAAGTGTGGTGATTATGGCATGCATTCTATGGGGGAGGCCTCATTCAACTGACGTCTAAAGGCTATTTATGTTGTTGATGATGATGACTATGGTAACGTTCGTTATTTCGTTATTTTGTAAAGGCAAAACGTGTTACCAAGGCTAGTCAGTCGTAGCTTGTAACTTGTATCTTTCGAGAAATGCGCCCCAGATCCTAACGTCTGGTTACCAGAAATAAGTCATAAAAAAAACTGTCGATTGTTATGAAATCGGTGACACGATGAACGAACGAACCCCATCGCAGAAACGGGTACCGTTCTGTTTCGTGTAAGAATATTATTGAAATAATTGATATGCGTCCCGCTTACACGCCCTATATCGCTTTTCTGTGTGGCAATGATGGCAAAGTAATGACTTACAACAAACTAGGTCCCAAACCCGTATTCGACGGCGGAGGAAATACAGAATCAGCAGCGTTTGACGCAACTTGCGTACGCGAATGCAACTCCCCGGGCCTCGATAGCAGGGTATCCGCCGCACGTATCGCTGCCGCCGCTAACGACGCTGCAGCCGCATCCACTGCATCCGCCGCTTACGCCGCTTCCGCCGCACGCCTCCGATCCGCATCAGCACATGCCCCAGTGAATGGCGTCACAAACGATGTTGCTTGAACCATATAATAGGTATGTTGCTGACGCCCGGCGCCTGACAGGTTTTCTAATGTATTAGCAATTTTTTGTCAAAATCCTTTGATAAACATGTAAATAAATAAAAACTTTGTTTACTGAAAGATTAAAACAAGAAATATAAACAAATAGAAAATTAAAAAATACAAATTAAACAGCTATTGTTTAAGGTGCTCGCTTGAGGCGCGAAATTCAAATATTTTGGTGTTTTTTGCACATTACAGCTCATCAACACTTCTTCAGATAGCGAATGTTGATTTCGCGAGAACAAGGCGCGAAACCTCCCCCCCCTAGGTCCCCCTAAACACATCTTTACAGTGTTTTTTTTGTTTAGGGGTATCGTAGCTAAACTGATGATATTAATGAGACACTATCAATTAAAACATGTGTGTTAAGTCTCTTAGTTCTCGCGAAACCAACTTTCGCTATCCGAAGAAGTGTTGATGAGCTGTAATGGGCAAAAAACACCAAAATATTTGAATTTCGCGCCACAAGCGTGAGCTTCCTCCTTAAATCAGTTTTTTTATTAACGCTGCTGTCTGGTAGTGATTTGGATCAGTTGAGCTATGGGACCAATAGGAACTAAACGTTCATGTTGTCCGATCGATAGGACTATGCTGTCGAACAACGCTTTCACAGGGCTACAAATCACTACCAGACGGAAGTGTAATAATACGTTGTTGATCATTTTCAAGAAGGTAATGTATTGAGAAATACATCTATAAACTGTGACATTTTATTAAATAGCTACTCTTGAGAACGGTTTAATAAAATTCTACAGCTTACTGGTGTATCCCTCAAAAATATTAAGTGAGATATGTATTACTATCATTATTTCCATATTATCGCAGGAAATCACGGTATGTGCTTCCCCAGCGCCATCTATTGGCGTAGAAGCACCTTTAACTAGTAAAATTATTTTATTCCCACATTATCCTGTAAAATCGGGAGTGATCATAAAGTTTCGGTTTGAAACGGATACAAGGGTATTTTAAAATTTAATGTTATTTATTATTTTCACGTCATTTACTACGTTGAAAATTAGTTGAAATGTACATTTTGTGTTGTAAATTATTTGCAAAAGAACTTATTTTATACACAAATATAGATAAAATTTTATAAAAGTATTTTGTTACCTATATTTTTGCTTTACTGAAGGCTGTGCAGTTTAAAACAATTTATTTTATTCCATAGAAAAATTTATCCGACGTTGGAAGGGTTTAGGAGTGTAAGGACCCGTTCACTCGTCACCCCTTTCGCAAGAAGTCCCTTTAGCATAAAGTCTCATTCGCAAGAAGTTCTCTTTTGTTAAAAGTCCATTTTCTAAATGTCCCTTATTGAAGTATCTTTCGTGTAAAGTACCTTTCGCAAAAAAACTTATTTTACTGAAAGCCCCGTTTTGAAAAATGTCCCTTGTTTTTTGTGTATGATATTTTAATACTGCTAATTTTAACGGACTGTTTATTGTTTATTTTTTATAAGTTTGACACACTGGAATTATGATTTCTTTCAATATATTTTACCTAAAGCTAAGACAAATAGCTCTTGGCTTTTTTGCTTTAACTTTATTTACAATACTACTAATACAAAATCAAATACATTTATAAAAACGTTAACTATATAAAAAAAATATAAAACCATTCACATCAAATCAAATAATTTTGTTGAAAAATATGTCACGATTTTATGGATTGTTTATTTTCGTACAATCCATACTTCTTTATTTCTCAGGATCATAGCGTTTCGGGTCCTTAAAAATTGTTATATAAGCCAAAATAAACCAGGGCGTTTTGTAATATTTTTATTAAATCTTCTGTCCCAGCTTTCTACCGGATTTAGAGTTGGGTTCGTTTGGGTGCTGCACTCAAAACCGACGGCGACGGTTGAAATCTAGGGAATCATGTGACGATGTTGAGTGATGTTCTTATTTCTTGACATTTAGCGGAGGGACATTTAGAGAATTTTGCGAAGATACATTTAGCGATTTGGATATATTTAGTGAAGGGACTTTTAGCGAATGGGACGTTTTGCTTAGGGACATTTAGCGAAGGGAAATTTAGTGTAGGGGACATCTTGAGAAAGAACATTTAGCTAATGGAACATATTGCAGTTGCGATATTATTTTTCGACGTTACTTTTTACGAACGCCTAACACGCCTAAACCGTTGTAAGTCTAATATTGTGCAATCTATTTTGTTATTATATTTTACTATGTTTAAGTAGTTGTTGATAATGTTGATCTTTACATAAGAAGATAATATGAAGAAAAAAAAATGTCATCCATTTTGTTTTATTATTTTATGTTATATTTGATGGGGGATGAATGACGATGAACGTGCCATGAAACTAGTTGATATTTAAGAAATGTATCGCAGTTAAAGAAATGATGGGTTCTTCACACAGGGTTATTAGTAATTCGACGTACTCCCGTGAAGGCGTGATATTTGGGTTCATAGGCTACCTACCATTAGAATCATAAAATATAAATGTGTACCATTTTCTAGATAGCTAGAATTCATTATTATGTTTTTTTAAACACAAAAGTAACCAATCAAAAGTTTATAAAAACAATATTCGATTTTATTTTTATGATTGTGATGGTAACTACAAGGTGTAAAAAGTATCATCATTTTGAAATAACACATCTAAATCGAACACTTTTTAATAATTTATAAATATGTCTTCCAATTAAAAATTATTGAATAAAATGTTTTCTGCCGAAATGTGCAAAATATGTTAAAGGTCCCTATTCATCTAGCTATCCAATGAGGTATCAATGTCGTTTTTAAGTTACGTAGTTACCGTAGGGACAGATGGGGGGGTTCTCAGAACGGCCGCTTCTGAGAACTTTTCTATCTGACCCCTTTCTTTTCTTTCCATTGTTTTGGAATCAACTTTGTCACCGCGTATTCCTCGTTAAAACGGTGAGATATGCCTTACATTATCTCACCGTGGTGGTTCCTCCACCATGAATACTTTGAAACTCAATTTCTTAAGGCTATAAATAACCCAAAATTGTAATCCCTTCCCGGGGTAATCCCTTAGTCGGCTTATATGACATCTATGGGAGGAGAGGGAGGATTCTATTATAATAGAATTAAATTAAATTAAATTGGCCGGAAACACCACGGCTTAAAAATTTGATCAAATAAAATCTGTATAAACCGTTTTTTTAAATGAGCGTAATAATACGAATCGTGTTTAAGGCACTTACAAGATTTAGATAATATTCAGAAATTCTATGTAATTTTTTTTTCTGAATTTTTATCTTCTAATCTACGAAATAAAACTTGATTTTATATTGAAAGTTTGGGTTACTAATCACTTTAAAGTGTAAATATCAGGGACACACGTGGGTGAGTACGATGTGTGAGTACGAAATACCAATAACCCTTTAAGTATAAACGATCTCTGACGATGTCATCACCGAGTAATTTATTAAACGTCACGAAAGAAGTTATTAGGACCTGTGAACGTGACAAGAAGACTAAGTCAACATTGAGCTTATGGAAACAGGTTTTTAATTTTACAATAAGTATACAAGTAATAATAATTATTAGTTTTTTGGGGTAGCTTGTATATTTTTAACTAAAATTGTAACTCATCTGATATTCATCAGGTATACCTTCAATGAACACTAGAAGTTATCTGCATGGTGGAATGTAACAGCCTGGTAAAACGCTACCACACTTCTGTGCCAAAGTTCAATCTTACAAACGTAATAATAACTAACTACAGGTCTAGAGCGCTTAACTGAGTCAGTCGCTGAGGTACGGGAGCGGTACGGGATGTTTTCGTTTACATTATATCACATGTCATATGATAATTTGAAAGACGAAAACACCCCTCCTGTACCTCTCCCATACCTCAGGGACTGACTCTGTTAAGCGCTAGACCTGTAGTAATGGCACTGGCGCTAGTATGGTAGTAGAGCTTTTTAGTAGTAGTAGTAGTAGTAGAGCTTTTTAGTGCAGTTTTTGAGCAGGCAACCAGATTCCTTCATGTAAAGTATAGTTCTAGCTTTCATTAAAGGTATACCTGATGCAGATCAAGATGACCGCAGGCACATCTCAGGCCGGATCTTAGAATATTAGTACTTAACTCCATTTGTTAAATTTTTATGATTTGTTTTTTTATAAAATTGTTATTTTGTTTCCTTTTATTTTATAGATAATTTATGAAATGTTATTGTATGTACCTACTTATAACTATTACTATTATATGAACAACATGCAGGTAATTTGACAATGACGTTATTGGTTAAAATTAATATAAGTATTCAGAGATAGTCTGAGTTATAACAAGTGATACGGATGTAACTCAAGTTCTTTTCCATACAAACTTCAATACCACGCTGCACCCCTTTATGGGTTGAACTTTGGAAACTTCTTTCTTAGGGCACCGCTAGACCAAAAAAGGAATGTACACTCCAAAGAACATGGGCAACTCCCCACACATTGTTTGACCCAACTTTTTTGACTAGTAACGTACAGTTGAGATACTTTTGGTTATTGATAATAATTATGTTAAGATAATGAAAAAGCTAATTTAATTTCTTGCGTAGAAGTTGTGGTAAAGTTATGAAGCTTGCTGCGTTTTGTTTCACGCAAATGCAATGAGTTGATATATCGAATTATTTAGAAATACAACTTATGCTTCCCAACTTCTAAAAATATACAAGATCTTTAGAGAATTTTGACAAAATACAATATTTAGAACCGTACTAATTATCTCCATGAACGGACCCTTGCTCATTTATTTTTGACCTGGGCTAGCGGTTGCCCACCTCCTTTCAGGTCTCTAGGACTTACGGTGTAGGCTGTGCGTTGATAGTCATTCACGCAACGTTTTTATATAATTGATAAACGGGTGCAAATATATAAATGATTCTAATTTTAAATCGTAGATTGCATTTAATGTTATGTTATATTATACAAGCAACCCTCGATGGTGGCTCATTCTCAGATCTCGGAAACTACATAGCCTAACTAGAAAAGTTGCATGAATTTTCATGTTGGCTTCCAGGTGCTCAATAAAGGATTTTAAGAAATTCAACCCTTAGAGGGTGTTTTAAATTTGTATGTAATAGTTATATAGCAACATTTAAAATACCAATCAGAAAATAATCATAAACTTCATCGAACCTTGCTTTAACATTACCAATACTGGGAACAATCATGGACACCAGCATTTGCACTTCGTTCGTATTGTTCTGGTTAGTTTTTGGTTACCTTGGATCAGTGACCAGGTTAACCATTATTCGGGCAATTAGTTTCAAATCATGCACACGCATTCCTAACTCCAGATGTCATGATATAAAAAAGAGAAGATAATTGGAATGTTAAACAAGGTTATAATCGTTAATCCTATAATGTTTAACAAACTATGAGCACCATCGCTTGATTCGCTTGATCGATTGATCGCTTTAATCCTTTGGTTGCCAATGTTCTTACAGAAATAATTATACAACTCATAAACACCACTACAAGTATCGATGCACTTTTGTTATTACCAGAAACAACGCAATTCTTTCGTACTAGTTACTTTTAAAGAATTGTTTTTTATTGTGTTTAGTTTTTCCATATTTACAAAAATATTAATAAAATGTTTGTATGTGGTGGATATTTTATAGTATCAGAAATTATATACCTACATATTAATGTAATATTTTTAAAATAAAATAATTAATTCTCTCTGATTCTGCAGACATCTATCGACGAATGATGATAAACATCCGTAAAATCAACAGTTTTTGATATAATATTTTTTAATATTTTTTTTCAGTGTCGACATTGTAGCATAAAATATGAAAAATTATATCTTTACATACAAAGTTTACAATCGGCCAAAATCATGTGTATATTTATTCGGAAAAAATATTTTATGTTTAATTCGCCATAGTAAAAAATACATCACACAACTAATGACTGTGTAAAGAAAGTACCTGAAAGGTTTATATTTATAAGGTCATTTATGTAATATTAATATTTGCATTATTACTGTAGAGTTTTGACGTTGATTATTGTTGAAAGGATGCGAAACTTGCCATTATCCAAAAAGCGTTACTAAAGTTCAGTTCGATGATCTCTAGACATGAGACAATATGTAGGTATGAAATAATTAAAGGTACATCTTATAATAATTATGATATTAACTATCGATAACTATTAGATGTATTATGTACTAAATCCATCCGTACCTATGTTAAGAGCAAATACCTCAAAGTTTATTAACTAGAATGTCTTTGGTTAAGAGGATATGATGTGTTACATAAAAGTTATTGTAGTCGAATTATCTGTTTTCATTGTTATGTGTTGGCATGATGTTCGTGATCGGATCTATTGGCACAGAATACATAATAGTACATGTACAGGAGGATGACTCCGCAAAATAATTTAAATAAATAGCGACTCTTGCACCCACACAATAAAGTGAAAATCAGGTCTCACAGCGCTAAGTACCTACAGCTAAAGTCAGCTAGAAGTTACCTCTCTTTCTGTCGCGTAGCTCTTATCTCGTCTGACTCACTTAAAAGACTCGACAAGTCGAGCCCGCCGGGTACTTGTAGATTCATACCTTAAGTGCGGAGTACGCCACGCCTGCTATTGATCAGAACCTGCTAAGGTTTGAAGGCTGTGGCGGATAACTAAAGCTAAGGCCAAACCAACGCGTTTAGACCGCGTCCACGGTGGCGTGCACGGTAGCGATTCATTGTCTTACCATTGATCGCCACCGTGCACGCCACTGCGAACGCGGGCTGAACTCGTTGGTCTGACCTTAGCCTTACGGAGTTGTTCTCATTTAGAGCTTGAATAGACGTGCTACTCTAAAGGTCAGATGTTAATGGCGATTCAACAGTTGAGGAGGCTGAAGTTCACCACATAGTGCGCAGTTAGGGCGTTTATCCACCGCCGGCGCCGCCGTCACTGAGAACGTCATGACGTTGCCGAAGTAGCGATACATACAAATACAGAGCCAACAACTTCTCAGTAGTATGACCAGAGGCGCCACTATCGACAAAGGTTGCCTACATTTATTATTTAACTGGATTGTAAAATTAGTAATATTTTGTTTTAGTTTTCAGTATGGCCAGTACTGAGTATTTTCAGTATTTTCAGTACTGAGGAAAAATCTACACAAGATTATATTAATTTCGCTAGAACTGAGCCGGAGACGTGACTGGCCGAAATGCCGGCAATACAAAACCCATCTGAACTTGTGCACTGCTGAACTTGTGTTGACTCATTGTTGTTTGAAGACTGAACCACCGAGATGGTGGGTGTACACACAATCGCCGTCACGTCGTTCAGTAATCTCGTTTCTCGGTGGCAGGCATCAGCAGTGGTGAACAAATGTTTTTGTACCGCCACCGTCACTGGACGTCACCGAGAAACGAGATTATTCGAACCGAACGTGATCTTCCTAGGGGTCCAGGTGACGACGATCGTGTGTCCAGCGTGACCGAACTTGGCGGTTCAGTTTGATCTCGCTGTCGTGCGTGGTAGGTGCGCTTTCGTAGAAATAAATGAACGGATGGCTAGGTTGTACGGCCGCTGTCCATTCGCACCGCGAAGCGCCCGTGACGGATTGGACGCGGCTGCTTGCCATCGTGCGCTAAAGGCGAAATTACACGGTTCACTTTTGCCTTTCAATTTGGATGAATCAACCAAATTGATCCATGTAAACATAAAAGTGAATCATTCAAAGTCATTGAATGTTGTCGTTCAATGGCGTTGAAAGAATTGAACATGCTCAATATTTTCACTTTTAGCGTTCAATCTTCAATGCGGTTGAACGAAAAATTAATGTGTAAACAAGAATTGTACGATTCACTTTTACAGTCAGTCGTTTGCGCCGCAGTGTCGAGGAAGGACTTATTTGGACGATACATGCCTACCTACTACATACCTGCGTAATGGTTTTCAAATGGTAGGAAGAGAAACAATCCCCAGTTGCAAGATGTCTGAGAACGATTTGCAATTTCACTTCTTTCATCATCATATTATTTTCTGTCTGAATTAACTGTGTAACCGTTTTAAGAAGTTCATTAAATTTTGCTTCATTCATGCGAAGATGATTGAGGTACTTATGCATCTGGATCCTCTTTTGGAAATTCTTTCAATATACGGTTTGAAGCTCCTAAGGCTTGTCTTCTTAATACTCATGATCGCACCCACCAACGACGGCGTTTCCTTAGCTTCTTTTTCGAGAATTATTTTATTAAATGATCACATATTAACGCAACTCCTAAACGCACGACCTCATTCGACGACATCTTTCGAATAATATGTGTTGAACAGTTCACTTTCCAGATACCGTGTAAACAGCATTCCTTTCATTTCTGCTCCATTCAACCAAAGTGATTAAATTTGGTTGAACCGTGTATTTTCGCCTTAAGGCATCAAGGCAAGCACTAAAGTAGCACTGATCTCTAAGGCCCGTACTGCAGAGCTTTGGTCAAGCGTGAATCGGGTTCAAGCATACTGACAGATATATTTAGGATTCAGTTTGGATTATTTATGGGCCCGTGTTTCAGAACTAAATAAAAAAAAAACATATGTATGCTTTATTGTCGATTCAGTTTTCGAGTCTAATACAGGCGTAATAAAAGCCATCGTGCCAAAGAAAGCTGACCTTTGATATTACGTATAGTACATACCTACCTGTAGTAAAATAAGATGTGTAGTGAATAATATTGAAGCGTAGTCTTTAAAATACCTGTGTATGTGATAAAAACGGCATAATTCTATACAGTACTACTACGAAAGTTATGGGCCTCGGCAATCATCGGCTTTTCGAAACAGAAATATGATTGCAAGTGATTGAAAAAGCGACAGAAACGTTCGACGATTGCCGAGCTACATTATTTTTCTAGTACCTAGTACTGTACGTACCTAATAGTGTAGATTAATTTAATGTTAAGTATTGAAATAATATCAAGCATTGATGACAAGCTTTTAATGACTATCGCTTCGATAGATAGGTGTCTAGTTTGGATTAATTATACATATAGTTGAAATACTTTCAAAGAATATACAGGGTAATGCCAAAAGATAATCGCGGGTGATACTGTTTGTAGGATGTTGACACTAACCTCTATTTGTAAAAACAGGAATATCAATAAAACATAAGAACATCATAAACTTCATGTTTTATTTAACAATTACTTATCATATTACAAATGCAATTAAACTTCTTAAATACCTATCATATTATCTAATAATTAATTTATTATAATTGTATAATTTTATGGCACATGTTATGTCTTCTACAAATTCGCTTCAAGCTCTTGCTGCTCACTGGAATAGTTATGCCATGTGCTGTCCTTTGCTTAGTCGCCAATAGTATCCCTTCATACTGATTAGCTCGTTATGTGTGCCCTTCTCCACGATGTTCCCTGTAAATAGAAATCAAAGGAATGGGCTCATGTGAGTCATACAATATGCGTTTTAAACGTCATTCCTTGCATCCGTTGCATCCAAAACTTGGCCTGACTACCAACCTAAGAATAGACCCCTCCGTCTCCTCCCTTGGATTTCGTAAAAACCGAATAACTGATTACTCAACACCAACCGATAACCGTTGGGGAAGAAAGATTAGCGAATGGTGACCACCAACCGGGCGACGCAAAAGAGGAATGTCGCCCTTTCGATGGACCAAAGACATTATAGAGATCGCAGGAAGTCGGTGGACGGAGGCGTCTCAAGACCTTTCGTCGTGGCATTCTATGGGGGAGGCCTATGTCCAGCAGTGGACTTCTGTAGGTTGGAAAACAGGGGATTTTGAGATTTTTATTATTAAAATCCCTTTCCATCTGATTTTAGGCTTGCAAGGAGATAGATAACGAAGTTTAAGAATTCCTAAAGGTGATTATGGGACTAACTCCTGAATTTTAATGAATACCTTTATGAAGCACGCATATGAGATCAGCGTCCTTGATGGTAGAGAGTCGATGCGCAATGGTAATGCAAGTGCGTCCCTTTGCTGCCTTTTCGAGAGCTTCCGATACAGTCTGCGAGAAAAAAACATTAATGAGCATCATACTAAAGTTTGTAACGTGGCTCGTCTAGAATTTGCGTGTACATACCCGCTCGCTGTTGGCGTCAAGCGCCGAGGTTGCCTCGTCGAGCAGCAGCAAACGCGGCGAGCGGATGAGCGCACGCGCTATGCACACGCGTTGCTTTTGTCCGCCCGACAACTGCGCGCCACTCGAGCCTAGATTGGTGTCGTAACCCTGCAGACAGAAATAGTTAGAGGAGGCGCGTCAGCGAGTGACGTCACTCATACGTAGACACGCACCTTGGGCAGCGAGACAATGAAGCTGTGAATGTTAGCGGCCTTGGCGGCGGCGACGATCTCGTGCATGGTGATCTTGCGGTTGTTGTCGCCGTACGCAATGTTCTCAGCCAGCGTGCGGTCGAACAGCACCGGCTCCTGTTGAACTACGCCCAGCTGGCGACGCAACCGTGGCAGCGTCAGGGCAGAGCGGATGTCACGACCGTCCAACTCCTGGAACCATTGTCAGTTTGAGGGTTCAAAATTTACCAACGAAACCATTATACTTTGTTACTTTGTTGTCCGTCTGTCTGTCTGTCAACACTCTTTCCCAGGAACGGCTAAAAGTATCAATTTGAAAATACCAAACTAGCCTGCCGCTCGCGACTTCGTTCGCGTGATCCCGGTGATCTCACTGCAGCATACCGAGTCAAGCTCCTAACTCAATGCATAGGTAATAAGTGTCTAATTATTGTATGCAAATCGTGAAAATTAAAACCTCTAGGGTACCTAGTTCTAGTAACCGCACAATTCTGAAATTTGTTTTGTTTTTATATTTTTTAGTCTAGCGTTTGACCTCTACCTAGGTCCATGCCAGTCCAGGAAAATGACAGTGACAAGTTCTACTTAAAAGTAATATTAAAATATTAGGTACATTGCTGCATATGGAAAACTAAAATGCCCTTAACTCTCCTTAGGTGTAAACTTCATTTGTATGCAATTAATTTTATTTGCATTTATCAACTTTATTTGTAACAATCATCATTTACTAAACAAAGGTAAACTCACTTCTGAAACGAAATTGTCACTACTTCTAACACCACTGGTAATTTACCACCAGTGGCTCGTAGTCCACACATGACACATGATTACTAGTAGTAGAGCTTTTTTGTGAGAGTTCGTCCGGAGAAGTACTACCTACTACCATACCTATTTCCTCCTATTTTCCTATTGACGACCTCTGTGGCGCGGCGGGCGAAGCTTGGCCTGTGACGCACGAGGTTGCGGGTTCGATTCCTGCCTCTGAAGAAATATTTGTGCGATCGCAGATATTTGTTCAGGGTGTTCCGGGTATTTTCTATGTATAAGCAAAGCAGTAGTGCTAGCATTGCTGTGTTCCGCTTTGAAGGGTATGGGCGCCGGTGAAATTACAGGCACATGATACTTTTCATCTTTAAATGTCTCAGGGTGGCGGGCGCAGTGTAATGCCACTTAGGGTGCGTCCTAGGTGGTGTGATCTATGTGATAATGCACTACATAGGCAGAGGGTTTCGCTTAACATCAGGTGGGCCATCTGCTTGATCCGTTATTCCAAGTACCTAGTATAAAAAAAAACATGATACATAAGCATTTATCTACTTACTATTAAAATGCTTAAAAAACTCCTGTTTACTGCTGAACTTTTTAACAATTATGATTGTTCAGAATGCTATATAAATACTGCTCAGTTAAATAAAACACAATTTAAATGAAGGTAGGAACTGTATGAAATATTCGCCGATTTCTATTCAGCGGGTGGCGGCGCCGGCGTTTTGGATTTCTTGATCCTTATTTCTCGTTCTCGGAGTCTCCGTTCTCTTTCGAACTCCTTCATTCTCATAACATAGTCTGCTTGTTCGCAGTTCAGGTAATTGTGTTTCTCGTGTGCACAGTTAAGCATAAACGGAGCATGTTTGTAGCGACAGACGTGGTAGTCCAGTAAAAAGTGAGCACAGTAATCTCGGTACTTGGGGGGTATCCGGGCAGAAATTAAATCTTTCTCACAAACGAACATTTGCTTTTCTCTCCTCTTGAAGCTAAAACCGGTGTTTGCATCGAAAGTAGGATTGTCGTTCATCTTAAGATCCAGATGCCGAGTTAAAAGAGTCCCCAAAATTTGTCCCATGTTGATGAGGTTTTTTATTGTTTTAGCAATGTAGATAATAAATAAGTATGCTTTTAGTTAGCTTCTCAAATAAAAATGTTTTGTCAGTTCAGTTCTGTTTGCCAATTTTTATCGAAAAGACAAACAACTTTGCGGCCGTATTTTGACACGCGTCAGTAACTTATTTGTAGTCATTAATTTGAATATTATATTCTTTGGTCAGTAATATCACAGATAAATATTTTTTACTTATTTTAAAATGTTTTTAACTTTATATGTTTATGGCATAGAGCAACACGGAAGTTTATGGTAAAATTAAAGTACTTTCGAACGTAGTAGTAGCACAGATAAAAGAATACTATACTAGTAGTAGTAGGTATGTATGAGTCTGGGTCTCTACAATGGAATAAATAGGCAACCACAAAAATATTTGTAGTCCCCTACGTTTTGTGGATGTCGTAAAAGCCGACTACGGAATTACACCAGGGGATGGGCAGCAGCATTAGTACTCAACACCAATACTGCGAAGCCCAATCTGCCTGCCAAGTGTGGTGATTATGGCAAATCACTCCATTGCATTTGATGGGGCTTCATCCGGTAATGTACGTAGCTACTGATGACGTTTTTTTATACTACTTAGAATGACGGAACAAGCAGATGGCCCACCTGATGATAAGCGGTACCCTCTGCCTATGAACAATGATAATGTACTCACAATGTTGCCAGTGTCGGGGTCGTAGAAGCGTTGCAACAGCTGCAGGATTGTGGACTTGCCGCAGCCTGAGGAGCCAACGAGTGCCACCGTCTTGCCTGCCTCTACCCTCAGATCGATGCCGCGAAGAACTTGCTGGCTTGGACGAGTGGGGTACGCGAACTCCACTTCCTTTATGCTGAAATTTCCTGATGCCGCCTGAAAAGTTAAGACGTTTTTCTTTATTTATTATCTCCGTATGATCGTCCCAATGGAGACCCATCGTCAAAAACTAAGGTTCTACATAAAGATCAAGACCCTCAGCAGTGAGGTTACCGAAACAAGGAGGGGTGGTGGGGGGGGGGGGGGAATCATCTCCGTATTATTGAATGACTAATAGAACGCCCGCGATATCGTCTGCGTGGACTTTATTCCATACAAACTTCAATTCGAAAATGAACTGAAATTAAGGTTGAATTTCGGAAATTCCTTTTAAGTGAACACCTAGACCACAAAAGGAAAATACCCTCCAAATTTCAGGTCTCTAGGCCTTTAGGCTGTCCGTTGATAGTCAGGCAGTCAGCCAGTAATGCCAGACAACCAACGTAACAACTGATTTGCTATTTGGTTTGATTTGTGTTGTAAACCATACATCTAGTGGTACCAACTAAAAAAAAAAGAAGAAAAATGGTACTACAAATACTTGTATTTTTTACTGGAATACATTCCTAGTACATAACTTACTCATTATGTATTCTTACTTCTGCCCCAAAGCAGTAGTGCTCGCATTGCTGTGTTCGGGTTTGAAGGGTATGTGGGTGCTGATGAAATACAGGCACATGAGACTTTTCATCTTTTTGTCTCAGGTTGGCGGGAGTAGTACAATGCCACTTAGGGCGCGCGTCTTAGGTAGACGTGACCTATGTGGTAATGCATTGGCATCAGGTGGGCCATCTGCTCGTACCATCACTCACGCAGTTAAAAAATAAAAAAAGGTTCATAAGTTTCAGCAACTGCCTTTGAATCTTTCTTACCCAGTCGAGTTTATCCTTCACTCTGTTCTCGGTTCTGACTTTCGGTTCTCGGTTGATGATTGAAAGTATTCTCGCTCCGCAAGCCTTGGCGGAGTTGAAGCTTGGAGCGTACACCAAAGACTGACCCAACATGTATGCTCCGTACATGACAGCTTCGGTAACCCTTAAAAATAACAATTTGCAAGTCTGATGTAAATTGGTTTATCAGAAAGGAGATTGTCATTTAATGATTCTGAATTCATAATTTTTCTTAAGCAGTTGATAGAGTGAATATTGGTACATACAGTAGTACAATTTTGTATTCAAGCTCGCCAGTTGAGACCAAATAGGCACCATAGACAACAGCACTGCAGTAGGAGAGGAACGGCACGTAGATCCCCATGCCGAGGACCAGACCGCGCCAGCGGCTCTTCTTTGCGACAGCTTTGCAAGCATCAGCCAGGGAATCTTGGAATTTATCCAAGAATAACTTTTCTACGCCTGCGGAAACCAAAATTATAAGATTTGTCACATATCAGCCATAGCCAGACTACTTCACACACACAGGTTAGGCTGTGACTAGCTATCTCCCGTACTGTGTACAAGGGCGCTAACGTGATTTTGGCGTTGGTGACCAACATTGGTTCACAATGCCCAAGTGCGTTCACACTTTGGCCAAGCGCTCAGTTTGCGGGCGCGCGTCGACAGTGCAGGTTTGTTTTACCTTGGCCAACATTTGGTCCAGAAACTGGCCCAATAATTGGGACAATGTGTAAACTGTGTCACCAATCATGCTGGCCCAGCTATTAATGAACAAGGCCCTTTACATCCGTTAAGACCCTCGTTATGGGTTAGTTTTGTAAAAGCGTAAAATATTTACATGATCCATTTATAGTGAGCACCCAAAAGGCGAAAAAAAAAGAACAGTGCCTTTCAAGTAGATAGGGTACCAATAATTTTTTAATTTTTTTTTTTAGTGATAGTCAACGGCTTGACTGCCATCCCACCTGGTGGTAAGTGTCGATGCGGTTTTAGATGAAGCACGCTGGCCTATTCACTAACATCCTAAACTAAACTGTCCCGAAAAGATTGACACAGGCAATTATTTAGATTTGGAATCGCTTTGTGCGCATGTTTGGGATATCTATGGATATTTGTGGAACCTCCGCGTAGCTACGTTTAGTAGTCAGCTGGCGGAAAGGAGATGGGGGAATGAGGTCATGTAGTTCATGTGCACAGGCTTTAAAAGTTCTAAATATGGTGTCGTGTCAATTTTCAAAGCAAATAGGTAAATGTGGTATGTCTGAATTAGTTACCTAAACTCTGAACGGTTTTGATGCTGACAACAGCTTCAGTTGCAATAGCAGTGGCAGATTCCATAGCCGCTCGTTCGTCGGCTTGCGACTTTTGAGATATAATTCCTTCCAGCCATATACTGCCAACCATCTGAAAGTTATGTTGTGGATAGATAATTCTTGCCTACTACAATGCATGAGTCAGTGCCTAGCGGCATCACGTCTCACGAACACGAATAACATCACCATATATTGCCGAGAAATGAATACACCACGAATTGTCCAAATTGATCCTCGATTTTTAGGGATCCGTACCTCATCAGGAAGAAACAGGACCCATATAGGATCACTTTCTGCTTGCGTCAATACCAGTTTTTCGAGAGAAACGACTAAATTTATCCACTTTAAATTTATACCTTACTAGCTGCGCCCCGCGGTGTTACCCGCATACGTCTCGAACCCGTAGGAATATCAGGATAAAAAATTGCCTATGTATTATTCCAGGAGTCCAGCTATCTCTTTCCCAAATTTCATCCAAATCCATGCTGCAGTTTCAGCGTGAAGAAGTAACAAACACACTCACTAACTTTCGCATTTATTAGTGTGATACAGGTTGAAGTTATTTAACCGCACCTGGAGGGAAAGTACTTTAAGTACTGGAGATAGTCAATTTAATCAAATTTAACGTTCCTTTATTTGTATTATGAAGCAAAACAGGATTCCTATGTTTTTGAAAATACGCTGTCACACCCGGTATTCGATAGGGTGATTCATATGGATCAAATCTCTCTAACAAAGATGGTAAATTACATATGTCTGTTTGTGAGCTTAAAGTGCCGTATTTAGTACCCAATTCATTAAAAAGATATGGCAATGAATGTCTAAAATTCATATGGGAATCTTGAAAGTTAAAACCACTAGGGTTCTTCCAGTAACCTTACAATCCTGAAATTTGGAATACTATGAGGCTTTGTCACGCAAATAAAGGAACACTATCGCGATTTCCACACAATAATTAGAATTGTGATATAGTTTGATTGCACAGGCCTTAATATTTAGTCTAGATTAAACTAGTTGTGCCCGCGACTTAGTTCGTTTTGTAGGTACATTCATACATAAACTCTGCAAGAAATCTAAATGGAAATTATACGTTTTCATTGTTAATAGGTACGCCTGTTTTAATTCCTAAAATTGTTGGTCCCATCCTCACCTACATTGCGCAAGCCTGGTCGCTAACAAATATTCAAAAGTCCTCTCTCGGGGTATGCCAACGAGTTTTGGAGAGGAGTATCCTAGGAGTAAAACTCACGGACCGAATAAGGAGCTCGAAAATACGCTCCCAAACATAGATAGCTGACGTCGCTCAAAAAGCTGCTAAACTTAAGTGACACTGGGCTGGACATATGTGCCGTATGTCAGAAGAACTATGGATGAAGACCACGACAGAATGGATCCCAAACAGACGACGGCCACGTGGAAGGCCCAGACAGAGATGAGCTAGACTCCTACTTGAAGGATTGGTCCCAAATAGCCAACAATAGAGAGGAATGGAAGGAGGGAAGGGAGGCCTTTGCCGTGCAGTGGGGCACAACAGGCTCATAATAATTAAATAAAAAGAAACGAAATCCAGTGTGATTTCTGTACTTTTTCCTAACAACAATTGTGTATTGAAATCCGTTATGTCGTTTTGGAGCCTATTCGAGACAAACTTTCAGACAGACAGATAGACAACAATTCTAAAAACGGTAATTTATGATTAGGCATCGTTAAATAGCAGTTTTCATTTCTATGGCATTCAATTTGAAATCACAGAAACACTCTTCAATTTTATGATATTGGTAGGTATAGATTTTAAGTTTAACTTTAGCCGTTCCTGGGAAAATGCGTATTGACAGACAGGCAGACAGGCGATCAATAAAGTGATCCAATAACGGTCCGGATTTTTCCTGGTAAGGTACGGAAATTCATATTAATTTGGTTAAAGGTGCAAAAGTTCGCCTTGGTGTTTGGATTTTCGTGCAGCGTTCTTGCGTGGTTTCGTCGGCCGTGGTGGCGTTACACGCAAAAAGCATATGGATTGCTGTATAACGAATACACAAACAGTACTTACAAGAGGCAAAAATACCGTCGAAACCAGGGTCAGCTTCCAGTTATAGCTGATAGCCATGAAGAATCCGACCGCTACAGAACTGAAACCTTGCAGAATCAGTCCAATTCTCAAGCCCGTAGCGCCCTGGACTTCGGCTGTGTCTCCGCTAAGTCTCGCGCAAACAGCGCCAACTGTGTTACATTCTTTGTCATAAAATCCGATTTCCTGCATGCAAACAAGACATTGGTATTGTGCTTTTATTCTACAACTAAAGCGTAGTATAGTCAAAATATAATACCTGTCTTAGTAGAGCTGAGAAATACTGGTACCGAAGACGGGTTGTCATTTTTAGGCCAGCGCTTGTAAAAGTGGTACTCTGAAGACACATAGAGACACCGGCTATAGCTGCCACTATGACAAACAAGCCGGAGTAAAGATCTGCCAGATACAGCATTTCATTGTGATCAGCCAACACGAAAATCTGAAAGACAAATAAGGTATTATCTAATCTACCTATACATTTAGGTAAATCAGTTACTTGGAAAATGGAACTTACTCCACTTGTGTATCCAAAGAGCATTGCAAACATTGGGAAACAAGCGCCTTGGATAAACGCCGCAATGGATCCGACCGTTATATAAATCCATTCCGGAGAGTTTAATTTCAGAAGATCCCAGTCGCTAATCGCCTTTATCTCCTGTGGAAAAATAAATATACAAGTGCGAGCGAGACTCAATGCGCTCTGAGGGTTCTGTACTGTAAAAACATACTAAAACTATTGATGTGAAACATCGGGACGAACGTTCGCCTGCGACGCAGGAGGTTGCGGGTTCGATTCCCGCCTCGCAACAAATATTTGTGCGATCCGCAGACATTTGTTCATGGTGTTCTAGGTATTTTCTATATATAATAAAAAATATCTATCTATGTAATATATTGTATTAAGTATATCAGTTGTTTAGTACCCATAACACAAGCTCTGCTTAGCTTGGGGCTAGATAATGTTGTGTGAACTGTCCAGAAATATTTATTTATTACTATTTATTATCTATAGGCGCGCCTTGGCAGTAAAACATACAAAAAGGATGAATTCTAATATTATTTACAGCTGGCGGACGTCCTGTGACCAGCAACTTTTTTTTCCCTGTATCTTCACCATCCTATTCTAGAGGCAAACAAGAAGAAAGTAATATATTTTATATTTATTCGATATTTGTATCACAAAGCCTTCTACATTCCTTTCAGAATTATTAGATTACTGGAAGTGCTTTTTTTAATTGCGTGAATGATGGAAAATGCTGGGATACACAAGCTTTTTCCGTCATTAGGTCACATCCACCTACAACACACCCTATGCGGCATTGCATTGCGACCGCCACCCTGAGACATAAAGATGAAAAGTCTCATGTGCTTGTAATTTCACCAGCACCCTTCATACCGGAACACAGCAATGCGTGCACTACTGCTTTACGGCAGAATTAGATATGGTGGTAGTTTCCCGGACGAATTCTTTCACAAAAAAACTCTACTATTAACACTATAGTTACACTACACTAAAATTACCTTGTAAGGTTTTTAATTTTATCGAATTAAAACTATCGTGATATGACGTTATACTATTTTAGCATAAGGGCTTCTAACGTTAATTATATGAGCACTGAGAAGCCTCTATGTTTCGCTGAACTTCAGGTAGCTGTTTTACGAGCTTATTTCCAGTTACAATAGTATTTTATTTTTATTGATCCTATTTTGGTCTCGTTTTGTGCTGTTGAGGTACGGAACCCTAATTCTTCTATGAGAATCATCCGGAGGCCTGCAATGCTCTAAGATGAGAATGGATAAAATATAGATAGGTACGTACTTCATCGCCGTCTTCTTTATCGTCTACTGATTCGCAGTCGTCGTTGTAAACGAAGTTAGTGTAAGCTGCTGATACAACTGATGAGATAGATCCTCGAGGGGTCATCCAGTCCCGTGAATCTGTAAACGCAGAATATTTAGGTACTGGAAACTCGCCCCGGCTCCGCACGGGTAGTGTCGGGATCCCCCCTCCCATCCCCCATCTATCCACACCAGATACAAAAACCTGCTAAAGTTATTCCCCCTATGTTACTCACCTTGGACTCTCCTTATTGGAGTTTTAGTAAGGATCCATATTTTTTTTAAATATAATATAGCCTGTGTCACCAGGGGATACTAGTAACCCACTAACAGTGAAATAATTTTTCAAATCGGTTCAGTAGTTTCGGAGCCTATTCAATGCAAACGAACAAACAATCAAATCTTTCCTCTTTATAATTAGTATAGATAGATATAGATAATTAGTACCTATAGATATAAATTAAAAGTAAATTCAGGTATATTATAGGTAGAACCCTTGTAGCTGCTGCAGTCAGCCGGGGCCGTTACCGTACACAAAAACATAGATTAGCTGTACTATGATTAAATTACCCCTCTTGGTGGAGTGGTGTCTGTGCAACCTTCGTGTGGATCGCCGTTTTATATCAGTTTTAGGTGCTTGGAGCGTGGCTTGACATTCTTCATCTCCTTCAGCGGTCTCTTCTAGTACTGGCTCAATTTCTTCGGGTTCCTTATTTTCATTGCCTCTCGTCACCAATTTGTGGTAAAACGCTGGAAATTTCAACCTATTTATTTCAGACAGTGTACAATCAGTGCGGACTTGTGGTAGTAAAACGTGCTGACTTTGAACTTGTGTATGAGGCTAATACTTACCTAGTTGACCTCATAAACAAGCTCTTAGTCATGCTGCGGTCTATGGAGAGAGCTATGCTCGGAGTTCACTATGTCATAAAATCGGGAACGATAAATACGTAGAAGAACTAAGATCGTCGACACTAGCTCTCAGAATTAGCGAGTTGAAGTATTGAATCGGTAGTGGGCGGCTATTAGCTTACAGAACCGGCAACACAGACGACCTCTGTAGCGCTTCGGGCAGCCGGCTAAGATGCGAATGGTTGCGGGTTCGATTCCCGCTGCTGGATAAATGTTTGTATGATCTCAAAATATTTGTTCCGTGCTGGGTGTTACATATGGTAGGCACTCGTAGTTCCTGACACACACGACACGGGGAATCCTAGTGTGGGATCAGGACTATGAATGTGACTGTGGGGTGTTATTATTAACTGCTGGGGGATAAAGGTTCTCGAGTGACCACGCACCGAACGACGCAGCATATTGACGAGTCTATGAATGACTGTAAGTTACCTTGATTCTTCATAAGTTCTTCGTGTACTCCTTGCTCTACAATAGCCCCTTGATCCATACAGATGATGCGGTCTGCGTTTACTATAGTTGATAACCTAAAAAGGAAAACACATGTTGGTCAGGTACAACCATAAAGTAAGTGGTTCGTTAACAAATTGGCATAGAGCACTGTATTCGAACCTGTGTGATACCATGATGGTGGTGCGTCCTTGACTGGCCCGGTCGAGTGCGGCCTGCACCTGGCGCTCGGAGTGAGGGTCGAGCGCGGAGGTAGCCTCGTCCAGCAGCAGCACGGCTGGCTCGCGCAGCAGCGAGCGCGCGATCGCCACGCGCTGTTTTTGCCCGCCCGAAAGCGACGCGCCGCGCTCGCCGATCATCGTATCGTAACCCTACGGAAATGTGCACACGTTCATACGCTGCTTAAGGCGTATGAGGCGAAGAAGGCGACCGCAAGCTCTGATACCGTGTATTTGTGTAACAAAAAATACTATAAAAATACCCATTAGAGTTTTGTTACATTTTGTTGATGATTTCAACTCAAATAATAATGAATAAGTTACCAAATGTTTCAGAAATTCAAACGTGTAAGAAGTAAGGTATTTCAATTTTAAAAAGGTGGAATTTTTGATATTTTTATTAAAATAGTGTATTAAATTTATGATTTCACTAGATAAAAAGCTTAAGAAAACCACATATTTTTTCTTCTTAAAAACTGTTAAAAACTTCTTGAACACTTATCAAAAACTTGAAAATTCTAGAGCTCATTATAGACATGCTGTGAACCCATTGCGCCTTAAACACAACACGCACTGTTACGTCTTTATACTCGCCTAAAAAACTTACATTTGGCAGATTAGTGATAAAATCGTGCGCAAAAGCCACCTCCGCAACCCGCTGTACTTCCTCGCGCGTCGCCTCAGGGCATCCAATTGCGATGTTGTCGTGGATGGTGCCTCGAAATAATACCGGCTCCTGGCCCACCACGCCTACAATTTGTACAAAAACAATGTTAATTTTACAAGCTTTTATTTAGTTCACCTGTTCTGCTGTATGTGGGTAATCAAATCTCACAAGTTAAATTTGTCCCAATTTCCGGTGTTCAATTGAGCTGAAATTTGGCATACCTGTCAAGTTCTAATGGCAATACAATATGATGGTGATAGCAAGCTAATCTGATGATAGAGACTGAAGGTGGACAACGGCACGCCTCGATGGATAATAATAGACTGGCAGTGTTTATTAATATTCAAAAAGAGCCTGTAACTCCTACCGTCACTTTTCGACAACTCTCACGGTTTCAGACTTCGCTCTAAGTGGTCCTGAAAAAATTACTCACCTTGTATATATTGGCTACCTCTTGACCGATTTTGCTCTTATACGAAATTTTTGTTTAGAATTGAGGAGGTAACAAATGGTTCTGCTAAATATTATCAAAAGCGGCCGGTAATTGCACCGCAGCAAACTTCCCCCCTTCTAGGGGAAACATCCCTCCAATCAAAAAACGCCAATGACAAACAAATTCTATGAAATTGTAAAACATGTTTACATCAAGATTTGTTGAAAAATTTACGGAAATACCAACATACAGCCATATGAAAGCAATGCCAGTTGTTGCAAGGACTCTTCGCTCACTTTGTCAATAATATACAATTTAGTTTGCGTTATACCTAAAGTTGATCGCAGCCATCCAAGATTAAGGTTCTTAGTGTCTTTGCCATCGAGTTGGACAGATCCGGAAGACGGGTCGTAAAGCCTCTGTAGTAACTGCAGGATGGTCGATTTCCCGCAACCCGAAGATCCTACCAATGCCACACATTCACCGGCCTTGATATGCAACGATAGGCCTTTAAGAATCTGTAAATATCAAATCAAAGTAATGTAGATTTCATCTCTTAGAATAAGATCATGGAGTATAAAGCATTCGTACATTCTCCTAACCTTGGTATCAGGCCTTGAAGGGTAGCTAAAGTGTACTTCGTCTAAGGTGATTTCTCCTTTGACTCTGCGGGGCGCCAGTCCCCCCTGGTCCATGCTGTCGATCTTGGGGTTGCGGTCCAGTAGGCTGAAGACGCTGGAGGCCGCGGCGCGCGCTGTCGCAAATACTTCCGCGTGGGGCACACACAGTGTAATCGACTGTGTCGCCATGTATGCACTGAATAATATCTGGTCCGCAAACAAATGAGGTATTAGGAAACATACTTTAAATTGGTGCAATTTCAATAATAAGAATAAAGTATGATTGCTGGAAATTAACCATTCTGATATGAGACAGTTGGGGCTATTGACAAAAAGCAGGGGCATGGAGCATGTGATTTGTGCAAGTATTTATCATTTGATTGCGCACTGTGTACGAGTCTCAGCTGCTCAATAAGGCTCAATTGTCTCCAAGTACTTCCATCTCTGTCAATGATTGATAACAGACTGTCGTATAAGTATCCTTCGTATGAAATCAGACTGAGCAAGTGCTGATTTGCGTTTTCATTCCCATTCGTTCGTATTATTTTCGTTTCAATGTTTCGATGTTTCAAGTAGGTACTCACACTTAAGACTGCACCAAAAACATAACTGCGCTCATCCGCCTCCTTATAGAAATCCCTCAGGACGAGCCTGGTACCATATGTGAGACCGATCGCGTTCAGCGAGTAGGTGAGCACCCAGTTGAACCCGTTGCCAAGCCCAGAGAATAGGCCGCGACTCCTTCCATAGCTCTCTGCTGGTTCTAAGAGCTTCCGATACCTGTAATCAAATATTTTATGTGAACTTTAAAATACCTTATCATCATTATCAACCTATAGAAGTCTACTGCTGGACACAGGTCTCTCCCATGGCACGCCACTGAACCCTATCTTCGGCTCTCCTCTTCCAGTTTCTGCCAGCCACACCGCGCAAGTCATCACTCCACCTAGCCAGATGGTGCCTTAAACTACATTTGCCATGACGTGGTCTCTACTTAAGAACTCGATTACTCCAACGGTTATCCTACGGCAGACATGACCGGCCCACTGCCACTTCAGCTTGCTTAAAACTCCTACGAATTGGTTTACTTCCTACAATTTGTTTTTCGGTTAGAACAGATAGCATTTTTGAGAAGTCAAGTGGGTATAGTAGTAATTAGTGGGGATAGTTGTTCTCATAGACTATTTCAAAAAGGCTCATTTTTAAAATCTATTTTTGCTACAGTAATACTTTTAAGCATATTATGAAAAAACCGGTTAAGTCCGAGTCGTAATCGCGTGGAGGGGTACAAGTCATAAACCACTAAGCTAGACCAATAATTGAACTAGGACGAAATTTCTCTTCTAATTCAATTTCTTCCAATTTTTCTCAATTAGCTTGATGTTGTATTTTACCTTTCCGTTTCCTTGTGCTCCCCGGCGAATGCTATAACAGTTTTTACCGACTTTAGTACTTCTTCTGCCTGCTTGCCCGCTTGACTGTAAGCTTCCATTTCTCTGATAGACGACTTTGTCTGATACTGAAAAGAAACAAATATTGGCTAGGTACATAGTCAAACAGACACAACAGAGATAATAGATAACTTGAAAAAATAAAATCTATTTATGCTCCACAAATAATTTATATCTCATTGTAAGTGAACTATATTTAGTTTTTATGAGAAATAAAGATAACCGTGGTACTAAATAATCGCGAAACATCCTTTGAATAGTTACACCGTGTTGTGTCTCATTCGATCGAATTTAAAACTTCTTGTCAACACAAAGACAAAACACTGTGTAACTATTCCAAGGATTAGTAGTTAGTCAGTTTAGTAGTAGTAGAGCTTTTTTGTGAGAGTCCGTCCTAGGAAGTACTACCACCATACCTATTTCTGCCGCAAAGCAGTAGTGCTCGCGTTGCTGTGTCCCGGTTCTAAGAGTATATAGGTGCCGGTGAAGTTACAGGCACATGAGACTTTCATCTTTATGTCTCAGGGTGGCGGGCGCAGTGCAATGGGTGCGTTCTAGGTGGACATGACCAATGTGGTAATGCATTGTTAAAGGCTGAGGTTACCGCTTAACATCAGGTGGGGCCATTTGCTTGTTCTGCTATACACAAAGTAAAAAAAGGATAATTCGCATTTTTTGTTGCGGAGGTTGCGGGTTCGATTCCCGCCTCGGAACAAATATTTGTGCGATATGCAGATATTTGTTCAGGGTGTTCTGGGTATTTTCTATGTATAATAAAAAAAAAAAATATCTATGTTATATATTGTATTAAGTATATCAGTTATCTAGTACCCATAACACTAGCTCTGCTTAGCTTGGGGCTAGATAATGTTGTGTAAACTGTCCAGCATTATTTATTTATTTATTTATTTATAGTAGCACGGTTTTTGTTGTTTTTAGGCAAAAATAACGATATTATTGTTATTTTGAATTGTTTAAAACAAAGTTTTTCAAAGAGCCAATTCAACAGGACTGTAAGTTGATGATGTCACGAAGTTTCTAGAAAAAACTAATGTATAATCATTATTAGGCCATTTACTTCCAATCCCACCGAATATACAAAAATAAAAGTTATAAAAATCGAGTATGTAGGTATAGGGATTGCGAGGCTCAAGTGGAGATGGGCGGAACACTTGGCAAGGCGACAGGATTACCGATGGACCAAAGCTGCCACCGAATGGAGCGCGAGAGATATGCGGAGGCCTCGAGGCAGACCACCTGCCCGATTGTCAGACGAATTGTGCAGGCAGTAGGAGAGCAGTGGATCCGGCAAGCACAAAGCCGCCAGCAGTGGCGTTATAGAGAGGAGGCCTTTACACAGCAGTGGGTGTTACCGGCTGGATAGATAGATAGATAGATAAAAATAACTCTGTTATTTCCTAACTAAATAAAATATAACCAATTAAAACATCAAATATATTAACTCTGTTAACCTCTAAATTAGTTATGGACCTCTTAGCGGGTATAAGCTTTAAAAGTTGCCAATCCTTTCTTTCTGAATAGACATAATTATTATAATGTGTAATACAATAGCAGCAAATGCTGATGCGTGTATATCCTATCAGTGCATGGTGTCTTTAAAATGTTTATCAAATTGGTTTTTAAATGAGTTTACTGAGTAAGCACTAATCACTGTCTCTGGTAGCCGGTTCCAAGCGTTTGCTATTTTTAACCGCCGACGCAAAAACCACGGGGTGTTATTAGTTTGACGTTTCTGTGTGTGTGTCTGTCTGTGCATCGTAGCTCCCGAACGGATGAAACGATTTTGTTATTTTTTTGTTTGAAAGGTGAATTTGTCGGTAGTGTTCTTAGCTATGTTTCATTAAAATCGGTTCAGCCGTTTTGATGCATTGAGGTTTTTTTATACAAAATTAATTACTTGTTTATATATTTGGTTCATAGCCGAATTAAGTTTTGTTTTCACAGTTCCTTTCTTTTTTTATGCTTAGTAAATAAATAAATATTTTTAGCACCATTCAACAACTTTTGGATTTGCAAGTTTTTCTGACTCAGCAAATACGAGATAATCATCATAAAAATTGCGCAAGTCTGTGAAAATGTCTATATCAGTTACCTAAAGACAAACAAGCTAATCTTAGACAAATAAGACTTAACGACAATCAGACAGTTTAGTGATCATCGTCTTTTATCTCTTTATCAACTGTTATGAAGGTACAATTAAACATCTCTTATTTATATACGTCACGGTCAGATTAATGAATCGGGAATTGTTAATTCTAACCAGTTATTATTAATATAAACCAAGAAGCTTGAATTTGGATTTACCTATAACTTCATGATATAAACCAACAACTAAGGTTAAAGTGATATATTTATCACATTGGCGGTTTTTAGGGTTCCACACCCAAAGGGTAAACGGGATCCTATTACTAAGACTCCGCTGTCTGTCTGTCACCAAGTTGTATCTCATGAACCGTGATAGTTAGACAGTTGAAATACAGACATGTATTTTCACAGATGATGTATTTCTGTTGCCGCTATAACAAAAAATACAAAAAAAACAATAAAATAAATATTTAATAATATACGTTTTTTTGTATGAATATTTCTGCCTGGGGTTGGCGCAGTCTTAAAGAGTGCTTACATTAGACAGTGCGATAGAAGCAGCCAATGAGAACAGCATGACGGATATACACGCGAGTGATAGCTCCCAGCCCAGAGAGAAGGCGGTGCAGAGGCACCAGATAGAGGTGCCCACCAAGTTGGACACTACTGCAATCTTTTAAAGAGTACTTACATTAGACAGCGCGATGGAAGCAGCCAATGAGAACGGCATGACGGATATACACGCGAGTTATAGCTCCCAGCCCAGAGAGAAGGCGGTGCAGAGGCACCAGATAGAGGTGCCCACCAAGTTGGACACTACTGCAATCTTTTAAAGAGTACTTACATTAGACAGCGCGATGGAAGCAGCCAATGAGAACGGCATGACGGATATACACGCGAGTGATAGCTCCCAGCCCAGAGAGAAGGCGGTGCAGAGGCACAAGATAGAGGTGCCCACCAAGTTGGACACTACTGCAATCTTTTAAAGAGTACTTACATTAGACAGCGCGATGGAAGCAGCCAATGAGAACGGCATGACGGATATACACGCGAGTGATAGCTCCCAGCCCAGAGAGAAGGCGGTGCAGAGGCACAAGATAGAGGTGCCGACCAAGTTGGACACTACTGCAATCTTTTCCCCCATTCCGTCTTTCAGCTTCATTAGATTCCTGGAATAAATACCACAATTTTAAATAGGACTGATAATTAAAAGCTCAAAACACCAATGATATCAGCACATACATTCATCATACGACCTCTGTGGCGCGGCAGGCGAAGGAGGTTGCAAGTTCGATTACCGCCTCGGAACAAATATTTATACGATCTGCAGGTAATTGTTCAGGGAGTGCTGGGTATTTTCTAATTATAATAAAAAATATCTATCTATGTTATGTATCTTTGGTCGAACGTATTAAGTATATCAGTTATCTAGTACCCATAACACAAGCTCTGCTGAGCTTGGGGCTAGATAATGTTGTGTGAACTGTCTAGCATTATTTATTTATTCATATTTTTATTTATTTATACGTAGCTACATGAGTGTGATCGATACGGAAGTGAAACTTTCGCTAACAAATAATTTATTCATAAAAACCACATATTCAATGTAAATGGACTTCGGGTAAGCGCTCAATAAAAAACCCACAAACAATTCTGACAAGTTTTATCCGTACATTGCTCCTTGGTTATTGAACAAATATGCCGTACATATTTTACGTGATTTTTATATTTTTGAGTTTCAGTTATGTAACATGAAGAACCATAGATTAGGTAATCGAGATCAGTTGATCATAGACCTGCCGGGCAATTGCACAAAACCATTGAACTACACTGAACATCGAAAAAACTTAAAATTTGACATTTATAGCCAAAAAATTAGACTTTTCTGTCAGTTTCGTATTGTGAGGGGAACCATGCAAAAACGGGTAAGTTAAGGTTGGAAGCTAAAAAAAAACAGGTTCTTGACATTTATCAAACTACTAGCTGTAACCCGCGACTTCGTACGCGTAATATTATTTTATCTATTTATTTTATTATCCATGTGTGCGTAATAGCACAGACTATATTATGTTTTTACACTGTGGTAATAGTATGTTCTAGTTGTTGTAGTAGTAGAACGTTTGGTTTTCCACTTGTGGTATCCTACCTATCTAGATACTAATTATAAGTTAACGCACCTCCCCCGAACGTTTGCACATTGCCCGCAACCGTCACAAGAATAATTTCTTAACCAACATCCGATGGTCCGATGAAATACAAAGCTTTTTGTTGTATATTAAAAGCCCATTTTGGACCCCTTAGAGAGCGAGTATCGGAAATTACTTTCTTAATTCACCCCTAGACCACAAAACGAACGTACCCTCCAAATTTCAGGTCTCTAGGACTTACGGTTTAGGCTGTGCGTTGATAGTCAGACAGTCTGACAGTCAGTCAGTCAGTCAGTCAGTCAGTCAGTCAGTCAGTCACTCAGTCAGTCAGTCACGCAACGATTTTATATATATTGATTAATATCACTATAATAGTTCGTATTTATCGAACATTTATAAACCAATCACAAAGTTAAAATAAATGTTCATTATAAAAAAAAAAACAATTAAAAACTAAACCCTTCGATAAACTCGTTTTGCCCTGACGGGGTGCCTAAAGCGGGTAGGGCTTTTGGGTAAAGCGGGTAATGATTAAAATAGTGAGATTAATCAATCTTAACAACGAAATGATCCTAGAATCTAATTAATAATCAATTTTTTGGTTTAATGTAGCTATCACAACGTTAGAATCAGCCCATTAATAATTATTATAATCAATAATCCAACAAAATCAAATTTCACTCATTTGTTCTTGTCACATGCCACAGTAATATGACCCTCTGCTATATATATATATATATATATATATATATATATATATATATATATGCTGACGCAATGTTCACGGCACGTAAGCTTCAACAGACACGCAGCTCAATTGAACCACTTGTGATCTTTATTTTTTTATATCTATCAACATTGTAAGTAGCTAGCCCCAAGCAGAATAATGAATAATGTCCTCAAAGTCGTAAACTGGGGATTGCAATTTAACAATGACAATTAAGGACTTTAAAGAAGGTTAGCGACTCACCCCGACTCACACTGGCGGTGTCAGGATGAAAAGCAGTCATCCACCACACCCGCTAACCCCCCTCCAAACCTCCCCTCTCTATCCACGCACCAAACACAATCGAAATCAGCAAAAGCAGTTTCCCCCGCAAGTGTAGAAGAATTTGTTACTAAGGAGTGAAATATGTAGTTGCATATCTACGCTAAATGCTGTTCTGTATAGTCCACTCTTCCCAAACTGTCAGCACTCCATCTACTTACTCAGACATCTTTGAAGCCAGATTGAACTCAGAGTCTGTGTCGAACCAAGTCATGTCTTGACGTAGCACAGCATTTAAGAACAACATTCTGATCCGTGTTATCTGCAATTAAAAGTCACAACGCTGTTTAGAACTGTACGACTATATCTATTTTATTGATGTGTAACACTTCTCTTTCCTGCAATCTGTGCGGGTGATTTCGTGAAAAGGGACGGAAGTGTGTAACAGGAAGCGTGCATTTTTCCGAGAGGTTGGTACTATCAGCCATGTTGCTTATTTCCAAAGAGGTGAGATGTCAGATGTCATAATATGCGACTACCTTAGAGCATTGCGGCCTCCGAAATTGAGGCGACTACTGTATGGCACGCTCGTTTTTTTATTCAAACAACATTTTCTAATGCAAGATTCGTCTTGGTGCTGAAAAACTCAAGCTCAAACCAAGGTAAATCATAAGTAGGTACTATCACACTAATATTATAAATTTGAAAGTTTGTGTGTTTGTGTGTTTGTTACTTCTTCACGCTGAATTGGCTGGACAGATTTGAATGAAATTTGGAATGGTGATAACGCGGTGATGGACTTACGCGGGTGAAACCGGGGGGCAGTGCTAATTATACATATAATTATTACAAATTATTATGGCACAAAATTTATAGAGGTACCTATGGTAAGTAGCTACACAATAATAATCAGTAGGTATGTGAAACGTCTGTTGTGTGTGTTTGCTTGAAATTTCAATATAATTTCAGCTAAGATCTTGTTGCAGGAAGAAGCGTGGAGTCAATTAATGGCAAGGTTATCATCAATAGAGACAATCAAAACTGTAACGCGTAAAATCACGCTTGATGTTGTGTTGTATATCAAAACAATTGAACAGATCAATTATTGTTTCTGGTTTCTGCAGATCAATGTTTTCGAAGTGTGCATCTTTGAAACGAGGATGCTTGATGGCGAATGGTTGTGAGGCTTGTCTTGTGCATTTTTTCCACTTGGTTATAACTTCTGCCTGCATTATGAACAGTGCAGGAACTGAGCTTAAGTACAACCTACCTGTCTGAGAGCACTCCAACTGATCAACCCGACTGACAGCATATTGAATAATATAGATATAGCGATGCTGACGAACATGCCTATCGCCATGGCCTGGGCATCTTCAACTAGAGCTTTCATATTCTCTTCGTGGGATGCATTGACACTGCAAGAAACATTAAACTGGTTAAAGATGTGGTTGACGAGAAGCCTAGAACTGTACATAGACGAAATACCAATGACTAAAAAATTTAAAAACAAGGCACAAGTTGAAATAAAACAGGATCAAAAGGCCTCTGGGCGCCTTCAAAATGAATGAGCCTTCATATTGGTGTTAATTTTGAAAATGCTGCGAATAGTTAAACTAGTTAGTTAACTAGTGGCTTTCTTACTAAATCTATCCATGTTTGTAAGCAGAGTTGCGATGATATTTATTTAAAGATACAATAAAAAATACTTGCAGTCGCCTCCCCCCTCCAAAAGCAGTAGTAAGTGGCAGATACGTTGACATTCGATCTTGGTACTTGGTCCGTTCCACGAATGCAGTGGTCAGCTCTCCCACTTGTGCCAGATTGTAACATACTCCACCGCCGCTGAGTACCCCGAAGACTACACCGAATATAGTGGCTGTGAGTTCTAGGCACTTTCCATATCGATACTAAAAAATACAATCAGAATTGAAGGTAATGTCAAACAGAAGTCCATACAACTTCTAAACTGATTAATTTCACTGGACGTGCTGGGACTGTAATATTTTTACATTGAACGTACACGATCATACTCGTATCAAAGTTTATAAATGAACGATTTGTTAAATATTTGAGTTTTACAATTCGAGAATGTTAATCAACTAAGTCGCTGACCGTATCTAAGAGTAGGACTATTGGGAGATTTGTTTTACTGCTAAGTCTACTGGGTACAAAGTGCCCAGTAGTCTTACCAGTAAGTCTATTGGGAAGGAAATACCCAGTAATTCAACTGGTAAGACTAGTCGATAAGACTACTGGGATTTGGCGATATCTTCGTTATACACTTATGTACTGTAACCAACTCATTACTAGGGCGAAACATGATAATGTTCTATTTAAATGACGGTACATTGATCTTTTTTTATACGAACTGATGCTTGCCCAGTAGGTACTTAGCAGCCATTGTTACTTCAAAAATAATTTATTATAAAAAACACAAAAAAAAGCCGTAAACTTCAAATAATACTTACAATTGCGAAGTAAGATACTTTTGTGTCTACATGCTCGACTTTTCTGAAATACAAAATAATTAATTTATACAAAGCTTACATATTACATGCTTACACAATAAATGTATAAAATTAAATATTATAACTCATTTAAAACTTTGTGAACGCCATCTTATTTCTACCCAAAAGCGGGTTATCCATTGGCGAGTAAAACCGCTGGTACGCCAGCGAGCCTGCGAGCCAGAGGTATAGGCCGTCAATGAAGCACCTACAAAACCGCGGTTTTTAAATACCGCGGTTTGGCTCGTTGGCTCTTCGTGCATGCTTGAAATCCTGAGACTGCGGTATAATAAACTGTTTGGTATCAGCGTGACCCGAACTTTTGCAAGCACGGATGTACATCTTGACTGGCCTATATGCCAACGAGCCAACAGTTCATATACCGTTAACTCGCCGGCTCGCCAATGGATCACCCCCAGTAGGTACGCAGAGAGTGCCGAATTCTTTTTTAGCGCCTTGTTTTTGGTCGCCGACTTCATTTATTTCATTTATTCATGCCTAAGGTATATACTTAGTTTAAGCTATGATGTAATTGAGTTGCTAAATGTTAAGTACATCACCCTGCAAGGACGCTGCATAGTAAGTTTTGATTAGTGTTTTAGTTTATGTTAGTTTATTGGAATCATTACAATTAATCAGATTTAATAGGATTTTCAATATAATTAAAATAGGATAAAATTAATTAGATTTATATAATGATATCAGAAAAATTACAATACAATTTACCTACCTATAACTACAATGCATACCTATCTAAAGTAACCATGTCAGGAGAAAAAAATGAGCGATGGTAGCCTAACGGTTCAATAGTGCAACTCAGAATCCAACGATACCGGGTTCGATCCTAGGCTCCGCACCAATGACTTTTCTAAGTTATGTGCGGATTTCCATCGCTCTGTGCTTCGGAGGGCACGTTAAGCTGTCGGTTCCGGCTGTTATTGATTTATAGCAGTCGATAAGCCATGTCAGAGGCCCTCGGGCGGCTTGACAAACTCTGACACCAGAGGCCAGCACTACCTCATACGAAACAAACAAACAAAAGGAGAAAAAAAAACAAAAAAAAAGTTATTTGATTTTATTGTTACTTTGGCATCTATATTGTTGTTATTTACCATGTTTTTTAGGATTCCGTACCCGTGAGTACGCACTCAACACGATAGTACGGAACTACAACGTAGTAGGTACGAAACTATAACGTGCGCGATTCCGAATCGCACTTAGCCGACTTTTTTTACATACTGTCTTCTTGGCCATTATTACGCTGGTTGGAAAAAACCTAGGATGAAGTGTGCAAAAATCTATGGAAGTCGCCTGACGAATGACTGATACTATGCAACCACCTCACTCCCCAGGCACAGAATAAATATTATGCCCCAGGTACCTACGGCTACTCAATAACATGGCGTCATGCTGGATCGGATCGCGCCATGTCACTTGACGGCATGGTTTCGTCATGAGGGTGATGACTAGTCGCGGGGCCTACCACCAGTGACTAAGTGCCTACGTGCTTCGACATACATGCCTACGTCCCTAACGTGCGTCGTCTATAGACCGGACCAAGATCCGATGACCTTATGACCCTCAATACTGAGACATGGGTTGTTGGCATACCTTTACCACCCTCCACAAATGTACACAAGCGTAAGTCATTCCGCGAATGTGTCATTTTACGTAACGTGTGCGTACGCGTCTAATCACAAATAAATGACCGAGACCAAAAACAAGGAAAAGTAAAATAAATAAATGCTTATTTATTTTGCTTTTCCTTGTTTTTGTTCCCATTTGCCACACACCAATACCACTCCAAGGTGTAGAAAGGGATTACCGCGACCGTTTAATAAAATCCAGCCAAGTACATTGTAGTGTAGGTTTCCTGGGGTTTCCTGGGATTGGATTGGGGGGTTTTCCTGTTTTACACAACTAACAACTTTATCTAAGTAATTTTCAATAGAATTTGACAAAATTATCCTTTTTGCTTCTTCATGTACATTTTATAAGTTGTTCGACTATTACACGTTACCTTGTTAAGCATACTTAGCTGTGATAGTTTTCCTTTTTACTTCGTTATATTATAATATACTTCTAGGTAACGTGATTTTTTTCACATATCCAATAACAACCATTGTGTTGACTAACAAAAATTTGCACTTTAAGGTAGAAAGTTTCGCTTGTAGCGCGATATTCAAATTTCATTGTGTTTTATGCTGATCTCAGCTCATCAACATATCATATCGCGCATAGATAGCGAAACCTAATTTTGCGAAATCTAGGAGACCTAAAACGCATATTTTGAATGAAAATGCATCATTAGTTTAGCTACGAATGTTTTTTTTTTTTTATACCACTCGAATGACTGAACAAGCAGATGGCCCACCTGATGTTAAGCGGTAACCTCTGCCTATGAACAGTGCATTACCTCATAGGTCACGTTCACCTAGGACGTACCCTATGTGGCATTGCACTGCGCCCGCCACCCTGAGACATAAAGATGAAAAGTCTCATGTGCCTGTAATTTCACCGGCACCCTTACCCTTCAAACCGGAACACAGCAATGCGAGCACTGCTGCTTTGCGGCAGAAATAGGTATGGTGGTAGTAGTTCCCCGGATGAACTCTTTCACAAAAAAGCTCTACTACTAACAAAAAATTACATAAATAAATAAATAATGCTAGACAGTTCACAAAACAATAAACAAAAAAGACACTAAAAAATAATTGAATGACATTCGCAGTTAAACTAATGATATTTATGAGACACTATCAATCTAAACATGAGTGTGTGTTCGTTCTCATTGTTTCAGGGAAATCCGGTATCGCTATCTCAAGATGTGTTGATGAGCTGTGATTAGCAACAAACACAATAAAATTTGAATTTCGCGCCTAACCAGAAACGTATTACCTTAAAGCTTAATATTTTGCACAATGAATCAAAAAATGGTTTTCGAACATACGGTTGTTCAATATTTTTGACCAACCCATCTAACGGCACCGCACACTATAGGATAGAAGATAAAATAAACCATTCCCCAGCTTATGTGTAGGAGAGGTACCCTAAAAAAAATATCGGTGTCATTAATATGTATACCCATTCCAAATTACAGCTTTCTAGTTCTAAGTCTCTGAGCTGAGCCGCGAACAGACAGGCGGACGGACATTGCGAAACTCTAAGGTTTCCTTGTCTTAATGACTACGGAACCCTAAAAAAGAAAGAAGCTCAAGAAAATCAAACAAGCTCGAATCTGGTTGACCAAGATATTCAACGCCGGCTACGAAATTGGCTGTCATCAAAGTTCACAGCCCTCTCACTATCGACATAATGTCGATATTACATCGGCATGCAACTATGCCGAAATAAAAACAAGTCGACTCACCAATCGTTAAAATCTTAACTAAAATCATTCGTTACATATACATGCGCATACACAACACATCAAATACATAATTCAAAACAACAACAACATAAAAATTCCCGGTGCCTGGTACATAAGAAGTTTTTCACTCCTTTTGCTCAAAAAGTCCGTCATTGTAGCGTACCAGAGCGTGGATAAAATAGCATATTTGCCACTAGGGTTTTTTTTATTGGTCGATATTATCCTTCGATCATTCTTGATCGAAGTTATTATCAAAAAACTTGACATTTCGATGTTCCATTTTGAAATATGTTTTATTTGAAATTGTTTTTGATTATGTCTGTGAAAGTGACCTACACTGCTGCACTAGCATTTCTTGAAAATCGTTGGCTGTATACGGCAGTGCGTTTGTCGACAAGAAGTAATTTAAATAATAGTTGGTGATGCCGCGAAATCTCTGGAATTCAAATTGAGGTGTTAGTGAACGTGCCTAATTACTTGAGAATGTGATCTTGTGAAAATGAAGATCTTTCTCAGTGAAAACCCAGTGCATTCGTTTGCTGAGGGATTTTGTACCTAGTTATTTTATATTCCCGAAATACAATTGAAAAGTAGATTGTTCAACTTGGGACTAAAACCCATTCATACTGGATTCTATAGCCTCCTTCGCTATCACTCGGGAGGCTATTATCGCTATCATCTCGTATGGAATGGTTTGTTTTAGTCCCTCGATGAACAATCAACTACTATACTGGTGGGTGCTTTCGATCGAAGTTTAGGGGATGATTCAGTAGTCATGGATCAACTGAAACATTCGGGCCACCTGAACCAACACACGTCACACACCAATTTACTCTAAGCAATTTGGAGATATTTATAAATAGACGAAAACCTATAAATTACAGTAGAGACAGGGTTTTCGCATTAGCAGTAAAATAAAGTAATTAAATTACAAACCATTACACAGCCCTAAATTTTGATACAATTTGAAACACAATGAATGTACTTAAATAAATACATATTTCTAAAACAAATCATAATTTTTTCTGAAAACTAGAATTATCACGAGTTGTTTTACATAAAATATATTGCAAAATTTTAATTTAATTCCTATTGCCAGTACTAAAATGTTACGTCTGACATACTTTAATGCTCTTTTCAATGATATCAAATGCACAGCAAAATAGAAAAATAAGTACTCACTCTTTCTTCGACTTTTTGGTACCCATCTTGAAAGGGTTTTTTCTTCTATCTTGGAAGAAAAGCTATGATGCTGTGTTTCCGTAATTAAAACTAGCGATCACCTTGCGCGTGAGTATTCGCGGCTGGCGCGTCTCTGAAGACGTGTTTCAGCGCAGCGCTGAAGCACATGTTACGCAATATTCACACTCCGCCGATATTTATACGATTCGTAATAGCGCGCTTTATCTTAATTGATGCAAATTAAATCGTGTCTACACAGAAATTTTTACATAAATCTTATTAATCAAATAAATATTGTAAAAATAAGTGCTTTCTTAAAAATTAACCGTTCCAATAGGAAGGATTAGATTCTTAGCAGTCTGTGTATGTATATTTGTAAGCGAACATAAGTTCAAATAAAAATAAATAAAAAATAAACCTTCAATATTAGTATTATTCTTATATACAGTGTGAGTCTTCATAATGTGCACATATTAAAATGTCGGTAACTTTGGTTAATTTTATCGACGGAAAAAACTACAAAAAGAAAACTATTCTTTTTTAATTATTTTAAGACGCTTTTTAAATTTTTGTTTGCTACAATGGCCTCCATCTAAACAAAACGGTGTAACTTTTAAACTAAACGATCGATTTCAATGAAACAAACTGATTAATAATTAAAAATAACAGAAGCTGCTCATCAAATAAATATTTATAGGAAAAACAGCCCTCAATTGAAAATTAAGATGTTTATCATAAGAATCAGCTTAATTTTCAATAATTTTTTCAGTAATTTTAAATTTTTGCAATAAAAGCCTCACTTTACCTACATTTTTAGGGTTCCGTAGTCAAAGACAAGGAACCCTAATGGATTCGTCATGTCTGTCTGTCTGTCTGTCTGTCCGTGTATGTCACAGCCTTTTTTTCCGAAACTATAAGAGTTATACTGTTTAAACTTGGTAAGTAGATGTATTCTGTGAACCGCATTAAGATTTTTACACAAAAATTTAAAAAAAAACAATTATTTTTGGGGTTCCCCATACTTAGAACTGAAACTATTTTTTTTTTCATTAAACCTTTACGTGTGTGGTATCTATAGATAGGTCTTCAAAAATGATGTTGAGGTTTCTAATATAATTTTTTTCTAAACTGAATAGTTTTCGCAAGAGACACTTCAAAGTGGTAAAAAGAGTGTCCCCCCTCCATAACTTCTAAAATAAGAGAATGATAAAACTAAAAAAAAACATATATGATGTACATTACCATGTAAACTTTCACTCAAAATTGGTTTGAACGAGATCTAGTTAGTAGTTTTTTATTTTTGGGGTTCCCCATACTTAGAACTGAAACTCAAAAAAAAAAACATTAATCCCATACGTGTGGGGATATATGGATCTATGGATAGGTCTTCAAAAATGATATTGAGGTTTCTAATATAATTTTTTTCTAAACTGAATAGTTTGCGCGAGAGACACTTCCAAAGTGGTAAAAAGTGTGTGTGTGTGTCCCCCCCCCCCATAACTTCTAAAATAAGAGAATGTTAAAACTACAATAAATATATAATGTACATTACCATGTAAACTTTCACTCAAAATTGTTTTGAGCGAGATCAAGCAGGTAGTTTTTTTTAATACGTCATTAATCGTAATCCATCCAAGAACTTTTATATTATGTTACTTGCTGCTACGGAACCCTTCATGGGCGAGTCCGACTCGCACTTGGCCGCTTTTTTTATTACTTTACGTTATTCTACATCGTATTGTCTATCTGATAGTAGAAATTACATGTTTATAACTCAATTACAACATTACTTAGCAACTGTTAAAGAAAGGCACTCCGGACGCGCCATTCATTATTTTCATAAGGAGGTTTAATTTGGGGTGATAAAAACAAAAAAAATAAGTCAATATAAAGCATTTATTCTACGTAAAAGCTAGTGCATAAGGTTCTCGAAATGTCCACCTCTTTTTTGCAAGCACATAGTCGCACAAAGCACTATTTGTTGAGCAACTGGTGAGCAAGGCCTTTCTTTAACAGTTGATAAGAAATGTTGTGATTTAGTTATAAACTTGCTATTTTTACTATCAGATATATAATATAACTAGATGACCCGCGCGCGACTTCGTCCGCGCGTAGTTTGAAAACATCTCCGGCGCGGCGTGCAGACAACAACTTAAACATCAACAACCACCCCGTGAAATGACTTTTGAAACAACATCACACTCAAGTTTTTCAATTTAGGGGTCACATTTTACCCTTTATTTTCTGAAAATAATTTAATCTTAACAACGACACTGTGAATCGACCTTTGAAACGACACTGAACTTAAGTTTTTCAATTTAGGGGTCCCATTTAACCCTGAGATCCTTAAAATATTTCGATCTCAACAATGACACCGTGAAACAACCGTTGAAACCATACTCAAGTTTTTCAATTTAGGGGTCCCATTTAACCCAGAGGTCCTTAAAATATTTTGATTTCAACAACGACACCGTGAAACGACCTTTGAAACGACACCAAACTCAAGTTTTTCAATTTAGGGGTCCCATTTGAACCTTAAGGTCATGAAAGTATTTTGATTTCAACAACGACACCGTGAAACGACCTTTGAAACGACACCATACTCAAGTTTTTCAATTTAGGGGTCCCATTTGAACCTTGAGGTCCTTAAAATATTTTGATTTCAATGGCTATACTGTGAAACTTACTCTTAAATCGTCAAAATACGCTGAAATCTGGCTAAAATGTAAAGTGTATTTATTTACAAACAAAACCTTCCCGTGGCTTTTTTCAGCAAAATTTCAGGTACTGAAACTTATTTTGGCTATTTTTATATAAGGAATCTACCTGTGAATTTTCAAGTATCTACTACCAATGGTTTCCGAAATACGAAGCATTTTAGTTTTACATTAAAAGCCGTTTTGGACCCCTTACATGGTGAATTTTCCAAAATCCTTTCTTAGTACACCCCTACACCCAAAAATTAATACATCCTCCAAATTTCATGTATCTAGGTCCAGCGGTTTAGGCTGTGCGCTGCAAAACGCAAAGTGTATACATTAAAAGCCCTTTATGGACCCCTAAGGGAGCGAATTTTCCAAATTCCATTTTAAGTACACTTTGAAACCCTAAAAGGACTACACTCTCCAAATTTCAAGTCTCTACGACCAGCGGTTTAGCCCGTGCGTTGTAAAAACTAAAGTTTTTTTATTTTTTTACAAAGAAAACGTTCCCCTGCCATTTTTCAGGAAAATTTCAGGAATCGCTGAATTACGTGTTTGTTAATTTTATTTAAGGAATCTCCATGTTAAATTTCATGGTTCTACTACTAATGGTTTCCGAAATACAGAGCATTTTTGTTTTAAGTTAGAACCACATTTTGGACCCCTTAGCATGCGAATTTTCAAAATTCCTTTCTTAGTACAACCCTACGCATCGAGACGAACACACCCTGTAAATTTCAAGTCTCTACGACCAGCGGTTTAGGCTGTGCGTTGGACCTCGGTCAGTCAGTCAGTCAGTCAGTCAGTCAGGACATTGCCTTTTATATATTAGATTGGTACTTAAATAAGAAGGACCTAATGTTGTGGTTCAAGTATAGATTTCAAGCAGCATTCTAAGGCAAGGATGAAAAACAGCTTGGCTGAGCCCTTGACCTTTTCTCTTGCACTAGCCTAAATATTATTTTTTTATAAATAAATAATAAATAAATTCATTTATTTCAATCAACAATTGGATCATAATTGTGTTAGTTGTTTTCTTATCCTAGGTTAGTCACTCTAAACATTCTGATACAAAGAAGAAATAATCAAGAAATAATTAATATGCCCAAAATTAAATATAAATTGAATTGAATAATAGAAAAATAGAAAATTAGAAATTTCATTGCGGCTAGAATAAATAATTTAGTTTATTATTAAAATGGATCATACAGCAGTGGCTGAGATACTCACTGTCAAACCTGTCTGAGAAAACCTTCAGAATGCTGTTGGAGCTGGCCCGGACCCTGCGCACCAGGGACGTGCACCGCTTACGCATGGTGGTGTAGAAGCAGTCCACTCGCGCCTCAGCGAACATCCCCGATGCGCTACAGAACCGGGGCAGCCCCACCAGCACCCTGAACGCGTTATTGTACTGCACACGTAGTGCATTGTACTGTTTTTTAGTGTAATCAACCCACAGGCTGCTCGTGTAGAAGCTAGTACAAAACGCTTTAAAAAGACAGATTTTCGCAAACCTGCGGGCAATCATGTTTGCTCTCACAGACAACGCCCTACGCTCTCTTTCTATGTCTGCATCATCCTTCAGGTCAGAGGCTATCCAATGTCCAAGGTACTTAAACTTTTCAACTCTATTTAGAGGTGTACCATATTTTTTTTTTTTTTTTTTTTTATGCTTATACGAGTATTCTTTGTTTGTTAGTAATGATATTGTAAGGAATAAATGCCCTATTTTATTTTTATTTTTACTTTATAACTTTTACTTGTTTAGCCCGTAGAAGTCCTCCACTGGTTATATAGTCCTCCCCATAGGATACCACGACAAACGGTCTTGTATGAGCTACCTCGACCCACTTCCTCAATCTCTTTTAGTCCAAAGGCAGTTCAGGCAAGTCAGTTCTGGAGATGGTTTAGTTATGAACCCTGCCCATATGCACAGGCAAACAACATGCAAATAATTGTTTTGGTATTATTTAATACAAAAAAACCCCGTGTGAAACAGGGGCCTATATAAACAGTTTCCCAACCACAGAATAGAGATAGATAGAAAGAAAATTCTTTATTTCACAACTTAAAAAGTACTGTACATAGGCGAACTTAATGCTAGATATCATTCTCTTCCAGCTAACCTTTGTGGATTGTGGAACACAATTTAAGAAGAAAGAAAACGTTTATTTGTGAGTTTTGTGACTATACAAAACAAAAATATGCACATCAACAAAACAGCAAACAAGATAAGAACTAACAAAAAATAATTAAAATGATAATTAAAGAACTTATTAAAACGACAACTTGTACTATTATTTATTCTGTGGAATGACACAGACAACATCAGCTTGCTTCATAGAAAGCAGTAACCGCGCGGTTGGCAGGAATAAGATTGCTCGTCCAACATCTAGATTGGCCAGAGTTCGTAAATCGTTCATAAGACAAAGCTCTAAGTTTTTTAATAAATTACCTGACCACATTGTTAATCTTTCTGAATATAAATTTACGAAAACTCTGAAGACTGTCTTATTAAAAAGGCTTACTACAAAATAACAGATTACATCGATGACAAAAGGGCCTGGGAGCTCGGCACATGATTTTGTACTACTTGATGAGTATAAAGTATAAAGTATAAAGTATAAAGTATAAAGTATAAAGTATAAAGTATAAAGTATAAAGTATAAAGTATTTAATCAAAACACATTTACAATAAACAGAAATACAAAAATACATTTAGTTAGGTTATGCTATTACAAGTTCAGTTACAAGTTCTGTTAGCCGCCGTGCTAGGTTGTACCTGTGTTACGGCAGCTAAACTTCCTAATATTAATATTATTTCGAGTATATAATGAACATTATTTATTATCGAGAAAAGTAAATTAAGTAACAAATTAAATGTAAAAATGAGCAATTGTGGGTAGTTCTAGATACGTAGGACCGGCCGAGACGCGGCGCGGTCAGCTACAAGTTATGCGATTACATAGTGCTTGCAATGTATACATTGATATTACAATAAACTAAACACAATATGTTATTAACAATGCTACCTAGGTAGATACTGTATTTTATTATGTATTTGTGCACTACTACTACTGTGTCTATTTTTTATGAAATTGTTAAAATTATAACATTTTAAAAATGTGTGGTTACCTTTGCTATATTTGTAAATCACTTACCTTCTTAGAAGATTTTTTTATTTTTTTATTTATTTGCTCACTTGCGTGGCCTGTCACTTCATCAGAGAGAGTCAATGGGTGGCTTAGCATATATTTTTGTACCGTCGCTAGATGGATCTTTATAACGATGTAACTGTTACTTTTGTAACTTTTAAACTTTAGGATATCAGAGCTCTTCAAAAACACGATTTTAAAACGCTATTTTGCTGGAATGCACATTGGGATCAAGGAACATTCATCGAAATCACGTAAATATTCTGTTCCTTATCTATTCACATCAAATGTTTTATAGATAGGCTGGCTTAAGTAGTGAATGAAACTGCATATAATTCACGTCTTATTATTATTATTCATACAAAGAGAACCTTATCTAAATAGGTCAAACCGTTTTGGAGATCAATGGGAAAATTCGTTTGCACACAAAAAATTCTCACCCTAAACGCTGGTTAACGTTCTGTTCTGTCCGGGGCTTAAAATATCATGCATAGATCCAGCGCACTACTGTTAGAATATCTAGGTACTTGATCTCGCTGAAATACATAAATACAATTTATTCAAAAAGTCGATATAAGTACATGTAAAAATTCCAGAATACAAGCTGTACACAAAGAATCAAAATAGTTCTAAAAATCATAATAACAAAAAAAAAACAATAAATAATAGAAAGTCAAGGTAGGTACATAACAAAACAATTAGGTACATTGACTACACAGTAATATTTTTCTTTCTGTTTGCTCACATAATATAAATTCTGCTCGATAAGCCAACGTTTCAGACGGAACTCAAAACTAGGTAACTGCCATCAGATGTGACGACTCTGGTAGTTTGTTGTACACTGCCGGACCCATTGCGTGAGTTAACTTTGAGGACGTCGTGAGAGAGCGGCCGAAAGTCGCGAGTTTCCCTACATTCTGCGTCCCGTACGAGTGGGTGACCCGTTCCTCCTGAACCCCACTTGGTTCAACTGGACATACATCGCCACTTGCATTATCACGCTGCAGGGTAGTGCAAGTATGGCTAGTTATTTAAAATGTGGTCTAGCAGAGACGTCACGTCGTATGTTAACTAAGGTGCGTATATGGCTCGGTTTTGCACGCTCCCAGTCAGCAGCGCGCCCCCATAGCTCAGCACCATACTGTAACACCGAGTGAACTGTTGCGAAATAACACCTTCATGCCGCCTCCGCTGGAACCAAGCGAGCCACCCGTCGGAGCTTGAAAAACGCTCTACCTATTTTCTCGCATAGCTTATCTATATGGCTCTCCCAGGTAAGGGCTCTGTCTTTTTCGAAGGCAAGGAACGTGGTTGCTTGGGATTGACTAATAGCAGTTCCGTTTACGCGGACTACTACAATAGCCGTATGACCATTTTACCATATAGGCAGAAATGTAGGTCTTGTTTAAGTTTAAGTTCAGAGGCAATAGATTTGTTGTTAGTAGAAGAGATTTTTTGTGAAAGAGTTCGTCCGGGGAACTACTACCACCATACGTCGTACCATATTGTTGTGTTCCGGTTTGAAGGGTATGGGTGCCGGTGAAATTACAGGAAAATGAGACTTCCCATCTTTATGTCTCAGGGCGGCGGGCGCAGTTCAATGCCACATAGGGCGCGACCTAGGTGGACGTAACCTATGAGATAAATGTTTATAGGCATAGGGTACCGCTTTATATCAGGTGGGACATCTGCTTGTTCCGTCAAAACAAGTTGTATAAAAAAAAACACTCTTGTGAAGAAAATAATAATAAAACAGAAATACACACTCTGTGTAAAAGTTCACCTGTCTCTTTAACTCACTAGTGAATAATAGCAATGAAAAAGTCACAGTTTGATTACAGGTGTCATTGTGTGCCTAATTGCGGTAAAATTAGAGCCACTTTACGAGGAAGTGTGCTGAAAAAAAAATACGTTTATCCTGATCCATCCAGAGACAGCTAGCCGTCTCGTTCAGCCTCTCCTCCAGTGAGTCGACTGATTTCATGGTGACAATCGCGGCCACATCATCTGCGTACATGAGCGTGTCCGTGGAGGTCACCGCTGGTTGATGCATCACAATGATTTGAAATTTTGTGTTTATACAATTTAGTGTCTCGGGGAAAGTGAGTGCTGTTTCCTTAGTCTGTTTCATTATCTCATCAGTTTGGGATTTCCTGTATTTTAAACGCACTGCCATGAGATAATAACTAAGCATGGTGCTAAAATGACTTAATCCATAGACATAGATAATACTTATATACGTCTTTTTGCGGAGCGTTATAACGAAAGACGAAACGGTGTCAACTTCTATACAGATCTCCATTGTTTTTATTATTTAGAGTTTAAACTGCTGTCTAAAACTACAAACGAGGTGTGCTGATTCCGACATCGGATGGGTAGAAAAAAATATAACAAAAAATATTTGAACTATTTAGCGACACATAACTTCTTAAAAGAAACAAATTATGGGAACTGAGCTCCCTTGTGCATACGAGGACATATAGTAATGCTATGGGGAAATAGTGTTAATGACCTGTTCATTACACAAAAGAACAATGTCAGAATCATAGCCCAAATTTATAATATGCAAACTTATAAACCTTCTTTAATAAAATTGAATCTTCTCACACTACCATCAATTTCTATACGGGATATTTGTTTTATGTTTTGTTGAAAAATATATTTTTCTAAACAAGCTTTCATGAATTTAGTGATCGGAACGGTGTGCTGATCAAAATGGGCCCAAACATTGCCAATCTACTATTATCCATCGAGGAGTGGTGCTGTCCACCTTCCCTTTCCATCATCAGATCAGCTCGCTGTCACCATGGTTTTGTATTGTCATTGGAACTTGACAGGTATGGTCACCTCATTTATTCGGGGTATTTATTCATAACTTTATTTATAAAATTTCAGCATGATAGTACAAATAGTCTACGAGCAAAACGGTTCTTACTACTGACGGACAGACAGACCGAAGGACATGGCGAAACTATTAGAGTTCCTTGTCGAACTTAGGAACACCTGGAAATCTCTGAACCGACTCCGGAGTCAGATGGGACACTGCAGGTATAACTTAGTTAAATGGGGATAGTCCGACGAGGCACAATGTGACAGTGCGTTCATTCCTCAGACGATGCCTCACTTGCTGTAATGTCCATTGTGTACCAACTCCTGCACCCTAAATGACCTCAACCACTTAAAATGCTGTCGACGTGGCAAATTTGTTGTGTTAAACAATTTAATTACCTATGCTATTGGAAAAAATATTAATTGTTACAGTTTTGGCTACGTCTCTCTTCGTATCTATACTTACCAGAATTTTGCATGTATTCTTAAAAAATATTTCATGTCCTTTCCCTAGTTCTGATAACCCAGTTTTTTAGGCATAAATTTGGTGAATAACTAACCTTCTCCCGCTGCGCCACAGATGTCGTCAAATATGGGTATATACTTAAGCGAAACTTTAGGATAAAATCATATTAAAGTCTTCAACCAAAATTATTTTGGTTGAAGATTAAAGTCCTATTAGTTTTATGTAACATTTGCTGTAAACTACAAAGAATAAGTAGGTACTTTTGAAATTTTGAAATAAAATATCTTTACCTTTGTGATACCCTAGCTGGGTTATAACAAAGATAAAAATATTAACCAAAATAATTTTGGTTGAAGACTTTATTATGATGATATCCTAAAGTTTCGCTTTAAGTATATACCCATATTTGACGACATCTGTGGTGCGGCGGGCGAAGGTTCGCCTGCGACACAGGAGGTTGGGGGTTCGATTCCCGCCTCGGATCAAATATTTGTACGATCTGCAGATAATTGTTCAGGGTGTTCTGGGTATTTGATATGATAAAATATATCTATCTATGTAATGTATTGTATAATTAAGTATACCAATTATCTAGTACCCATCACACAACCTCTGCTTAGCTCGGGGCTAGATAATATTGTGTGAACAGTCCAACATTATTATTGATTTATTATTTATATATATAAAAAGGTTGCTTTCTGTTATGTATACAAAACCGTACCCTCCGATGGATCTAATTAGGAAGCTAGATGCTAGCATGCGTGCTAGCGTTCTGCTCGTTGTTACAGATATTGAGCTACTATATACTAGTACATACTAGATCAACAGTTATAAACTATACTGAAAGGAGGAGGACAACGGCTGATCCAGGTAAAAAAAAAACAGTGCCCCTTCATGGATGTAATTAGTACGGTTCTTAATGTTGTTTTTTGTCAAATTTTTCTTAAGAACTTGTATATTTGTAGAAGTTGGGAAGCAAAAGTTGTATTTCTAAATAATTAAATAAGTCAACTCATTGCATTTGCGTGAAACAAAACGCAACAAGCTTCATTACTTTCCCACAACTTCTACGCAATAAATTAAATTAGCTTTTTCATTATCTTAACATATATTATAAATGACTAAAAGTATCTCAACTGTACGTTACGTTAGTCAAAAACGTTGGGTCAAACAATGTATGGGGAGTTGCCCATGTTCTTTGACCTAAAAATTCCGTTCCAGCGGGATGCGAACCCGCATCATCGCCTATAATCGGCAATGCCTAGACCAGTTTGGCCATAGAACGAGCTATGACGCTGGAAACGAAATTTGTGGGCACCATCACGATGAATGCCAGTTATAAACTAGGTCCTTCTGGCATGCTTTTCAGCGCTCCAATGATAATATACCCAATAAACTTGAGGTTCATATGTATCATTGGATTAATTCATTATGTTACACAAGATTGTATATGCTTATCAAATATGAGGATGGTCACGTGTTGTTCGCTCGGAGATAATGAAATTATTCAGTAGAGATTACGTTAGTTCAGAACAGCTTCTTCCTACATCGTCATCTATATAAATAAATAAATATTAAATGCTGTGCTTCGGTACATCACTTGAGAACGGCTGCAATGATTTGTTTTTTTTTTCGTTATGGTCTGTATTTGGTTTTTAGGTAAAGAAAGGACAGAAAAGTTGCCCGGAACATTTCGGAATAAATAAAAGTTTGTTTTCTGTGGTTTTCTGTAGGATTTTTGTATGAAATCAAGACAGGACAATGTCGGGTCAATTTGAGCGGATTTTGATTATATTTGGTGTGTGGAGGATGCAGGGTAGGCATAATGCCAAATTATGCCACCCTATCAAAAATATTAGTCTTTAATGTGCCTTTAATTTCCCACACCCTTCGAACTGGAACACAGCAATGCAAGCACTACTGCTTGGCAATAGAAATGGCTATGGTGGTAGTTTACGCTAGTAATATATATCTATGGTAGTAGTCTTACCTCGGACGAATATACATACATACATACATAGACGCCTTTTTCCCCGAAACAGAGGCAGAACCTCAAATGGGCCTCTTTTCACCGTGGGATATAGACCATCATGGGAAATAGACGTGATCAGTGGTGAGCTTATCGCTGCCATTGCTTCCCACGACTGACTCTGCTAACGCTTTTATCCAATAATAATACATTCCTTAAATAAGCCAGCAGCCAGGACAAATCTTATACCAACGAATCTTACAAACAATTCCGGCTAACGAACGGACGAAAATTTACACAAAAAAGCTCTACCACTAATAAAAACCTTCACTAATAAATGAAAGACTGCGGAAACAAATGGGTATCGATGTCAATGAAGAAAAGATACAAATCGATCTAGAAATTTACGAGTACCTATAGACATGGCTTCTGGAACACGAACTCGACGGGAGCTGAAGGCCACGTGTTTATTTCCTGCTTGTGAAGGCAAATTAACTATTTTTTGTATGTGGTTTAAGTAAGTGTTTATGTATGTATAAGTAGGTTATTTAATTGACTACCTTTTTTTTACTACGTTAATGACGGAACAAGCAGATGACCCACCTAATGTTAAGCGGTAATCTCTGCCTTTAACAAGGCACTACCTCATAGGTCACGTCCACCTAGAACGCACCCTATGAAAACACATTACATTGCACCCGCCACCCTGATGAAAAGATGAAAAGTCTCATGTGCCTGTAATTTCACCGTACCTACAGACTAACTAGCTTTTTCCGGCATTTCAAAAAACCCATTTTTACTTAATTTAAATTAATAATAGTATTTAATTTATACCATTTTATTTGGAATACATGCTGTATTATATATCTAGTAAACCACAATTATAAAAACTAATTACCATTAACATGTTTTCGCATAAGAGAATTTAGAGAAAGCTTGTTCGCCTTAAATACTTAATTAAATAAATAATTCGAACTTTAAAAAGATAAGGAAAAGTTAAATACTATAAAGCTACATTAGAGTTACAAATACTAAGAGTTATCGAACCAATTCAAATCAATGGTCAGAAAGCACGCGCCTGAAGTCGGCTGGATCAGAGTCAAAAAAGGTGTAATTCAGGAAACCTAACCAGCTTTTTGTAGCTATGTGTTAATCTTATGAAAAAGAAATTTTTGTATATTTTGTGGCACTAAGCGAAAATAAATTACTGCGGAATACTGGTATTCTCAACCTGTAATTTTTATGTTATTTTGGTGGAAATGGTGGTATAGCTTATTTAAAGAGTATTTAAATTTTAAATAGGTCCAACAAAATCTTAGTAATAATTGATGTACTTTCCAAATAAATCGTCTCGTCAAGTCTGGACTAGCACATCTGTCTTGTCGACAGGCAATAGGAGTGAAGGTCATTTATTTAAATCAACTTGCTAATGTTCGCATCATTCAAAATTTGTAGACGTATCTACTTGGGTACCTACACTTAAAATTAGGTCAATGGTATAATAATGTTGGCTTAGTATTTGTTTTGAATTGGTTCCTAACAATAACAAGTAAAGTTCACCTCAAACGTGACCATGAGTGGACCCCCGTAGCTCAAAAACCTCTGCACCGATCTAGCTCATGTTCGAAGTTAAAAGTTATATTCAAGTAACAATCCTACGTACCAAGTTTAATTAAGATTGGATCAACGGTTCTGCAGTTATCGTCGGACAAACATACATACTTGCAAACATACATACAAACGCCGCATCCTGCAATTAGACTCTGAGACCTCGCTTCATTACACGGATTGTCCGGTGTGTGTCCGGCCTACGAATAGACCCCTCTGTCTCCTCCCGTGGTTGTCGTAAAAGCCGACTAAGGGATTATTTGGACTTGTTAGTAAGATGCGTTGGTATAAGACTTGTTCTGGCTGCTAGGATTGTGTCGTTACTGGAAGAAAGTGTTAGGTGATCAGTTGTGGGAAGCAATGGCGGCGATGAGCTCACCCCTTGTCACGTCTATTTCCCACGATGGTGCAACCCAAAGTGAAAAGAGGCCCATTGAGGCTCCGCCTACGCTTTCGGGGAAAAAGGCGTGTGTCTATGTATGTATGGATTTTCAATTGTATCATCATCATCAAACCACCAAAAGTTAACACGTGATGAGCCGGTTAATATGCTACTAATGTGTAGTCACAGGCACGTGACATGATGGCAGTTTGTATCCAACGTCTGTGATGAGACAGTGTTAAGCCGCAATGTATAGGGTTTCATAACATACTGACGAAAATGAAAAAGGTTATTTGATGACCTTAATAAATAAGTTTGTCAAATGGTTATCATAAAATAATCGACTTATGTAGGAGTCGGGCTCACTATCAATACCTAGTTATTTTTCATGAATTCGTAGATTTCCATGGAGGTTTATTAGGTTTATTAGAGGATATCTGCTCATCAGCGCTATCCAAATAGACCCCCGTACCTCGCGCCTAGGTGCCCACTACCCCGGGTAGAGACAGTTCTGTTCGTGATCTTGTATAAATGAGCCCAAATAATGTCAGATTCTATTGTTCACCTTCCGTCACCATAATTTTGTATATTCTTCTGACTTTGGCTTAGGTATGATGAAATTACCAACTGACCATTTGGCAAACGGCTTTACCAATGTTGACCACAATAAAATAATGATTGATCTAACATTGAGGTATTATGTACTACTCGTAACGTACATAATATCTCAACGAAGTTTTAACCTTGAACAACGAATTGTGTTGTGTATCTACTGTGAAATAAATCAATGGTAAACTGTTTATTAGCATTAAATAGGTACTACTAAAATCATCATTAGTACCTATAACTACGGGTGTTGGGACATGAGCCATTTTAGTTTTAAAGTCGTTTCAAAATGATCCTTCTGACTTCGATGATTCTGATTGCGGAGCTATCTTTCAGGCCTTGCCTCACTTGCTCACTTGTTCGGGTCCTTGTGTCCCAACACTAGGGATAAACGGTTCACGAAATGGCTCTAGTGAGCTCTAACATTTTTAAGTTTTTGTCAAGAGTTCTTATAGTTTCTTCTTCTTCTTCTTTGTCCTCGCTCATTCCCGTAACTTGGGGCCGGCTTTCCTAATCATGCGGCGCCGTGTATTTCGCTGGTTTGTGTCGTCTTTGGTTAGGCCAAGTATTTTCATGTTCGACATTTGTCAACCATGTGGTTTGAGGACTTCCTCTTCCGCTCATTTTAGTGGCAATGTAAAGGCACTTTTTCACTACATGGTCTTTCTACGCATAACATGCCCGTACCATCTCAGCCTTGATTCTGATATTTTATCACTTATTGGGGCAACTTTGAAACTTCTTTGAACTTTCAAGAGATCTAATAGTTTAAGAAAAAAATACAAAAAAATACGGTATTCTTGAGCTTTATATTTAGTGATGAAATCATAAATTCAATACAATAAGAAGCTGCGTACGGACTGCGTGTTCCAAATGTACGCGTAGTCGGAACTAGCTGTCCATGCGTACATTGTATACGCGTACAGCTTCTGTACGGACCGCCGCGAACCTGTACGCGAGGTCAATCGATCCATGGCGCTACGCGTACCCCGCCAGTCATCCGCCATGCCTCCGAGAACCATAGCGGTTGCGTGCACCACCACTGCTGCGGCATTACTCATTATTCAACACATTTTAAAATAAGAAAAAGAGAAACAAACGGAAACCTGCATGGTGGATGAAAAAATTGTATCGTGAATGATTACAGTTTGGAAATAGGCTTATGCAAATCAATAAAGTTGAATCAATCTCAATATTTTCATTATTGAGACTCGATGAACACGCGCTTCTATCCATTTTGCCGTCCAAATATAGCGTACCGGGTGTACGCGTCCCCTTTGACGCGCGACCAAAAACCGACTGTTCCCCAAGAGGGTACGCGTAGCTGCAGGTATGGACATGGAGTTCCAGGGTACGCGTAACCGACTACGCGTACATTGTCACGCGCAAGCCGTACGCGGCTTTAGAATTACATCAATAAAGATAACACCCTTTTAAAATTGTAATCCAATTTTATACATACTTCATACACGTTTTAATTTTTGAAACATTTGATAATTTATTAATTATTAATTTAGTAAGTGAATTCATCAACATAATTTAATAAAACTACAAAAGGGAATTTTTATATAATTTTTTTATACACAAAAACATGGTATCATGATCATAATCATAATCATATCAGCGCGTAAGCTCGCCTTCTTCACCTCATACAAAAAATCGTTGAACCTATAGCGCCTTAACTTAACATAGCCACAGACAATGCTATAGAAGTGGGCAAATTTTACTATTTTTTTTTTTTTTTTTTTGTGCATGCGGCGCGGTCACCCGATGCCAATCTTCACCGGTCAGCATTTCTGCAAACGCGACTCTTATAACCGATTCGCAGGTAAAAGACCGCCCGGCCCCGATGATCTCGGCCCCTGGGATGTCAATGACGCACCCTGTGAAGATTGTGCCTTCTCCTGCTTCACGTCCTCGCCAGCAGAAGAGTTATGCACATGTGTCCCGCCAGTCTCAGCCGCTGAACCCGGCCCCTTGCGCCGAGCGTCGGCTGAGGAATGTGGCACAAGAGAAATCCGTTCTAAAAACGCAGAGAGTCAACGTGGATGGCTTCACCATCGTGGAGAAGAGACGACGACCAAGATCGTGCCGCGATCAACGCGGCACCGGTCAGATACTGGCTGAGTCGGCAACACTGCATGCAGTTGAGCCGACTATCAATATCTACCTCTCCCGAATAAGCGAGAGAACATCAGGAGATGATGTACTCCAGTTCGTGAAGGAGAGGTGCCAGGGCCGAATTGAGGGGGCGGAGATTCGACTGTCTCTTCAGCGCCTGCAGACCAACAGGGCCACTAACTTCAAGTCATATGCTCCCCACGTCCAGGCGAAGTACAGGGATGTGCTCCTAGATCCGGAGTTCTGGCCAGCTGGCATTGTTTACCAACGCTATAGGGAAGCGTTTTCGAAACCAAATCCCCTTGACGTTAAGTGATAGTTTTAAGTATATCTTTATCTTTAGGTGTATGTTAGTTGTGAGGTATATATTACCATCTAGGTACAATGTACATTTTTCACTGTTGCCTGAAATAAATAAATGAATTGAATTGAATTTACTTTTAAATCATTTAGGTAGAAACTCACAAACACATGAAGTACAGGCAAATTAGCAAATAGTGTGGACCTAAGTCGAGTAGTCGTGGATTATTATGGAATCGTTAGATGACACGAATAGGAGCTTATCCTAGGTTTGCACAGTTTCTGGCGCATACGGAAGGCTTTTAAATATTAGGTACAAACTTAGAAAATTTGTAAATTTTGAATAAACAAAAAAGTGTTAGGTGCAAGTTCAATTACTTATAGAGACAGTCTTAGTGCGTTATGGATTTTAATTAAATCTACGTGCATAGTGGGAAACACTGTGAATTAGTTTTTTTTAGTTTGCGGCTTGGGGGAAATTTATGTACTCGGTGCAAACTTACATAAGGTTTCTATAAGTATTATAAACACTATTAGTTTTGCACACCTCAGCGAATTACGGAACATAGTTTTTTTTTTGTTTATGTACTTCGGGGGAAATTTATCTAGTCGTGTAAATTTTATTATGGTATATACTATCAGTTTACCATATTCGCACGTAGAAAAAATACAAATTTCGTACCGGAAGTACTTCTTAATAATAGATGTCAATAAGAAATTAACGGCGCGGGTGGGGTGCAGATTCATACCAAAATGTAGGCCGTATTCATCCCACGAATAATAAAATTGTATATTTGTCCGTATTAATCCCAAAATGTAGTCCGGATTCATACCACGGCCTTTAACAATGGATATTAGTACGGTCAGACAGAAAAATGCAAGATCCTTACTATCATTTTCATATATTTTTGTTGGATGCAAATTTTTAATAATTGGCTTTCGTATGTATGTATGTTTGTCCGAGGATAACTTGCGAACTGTTGATATATTCTTTATTAAACTAGTATTCTTTATATAATTTGGTAGATGGGTATATAGTATTAGTACAATTTGTGTAAGGTTATGAGCTAAATTGGTTCGGGGGTTGTAGAAGATATTGGGGCCAAAGAAAGGGTAAAAAAGTGAAACAATCATAGACGTTTCAAAACTAGTTTTAATTTTATTTTAGATTGTGTAACTTTTGGGATATAAGCAAAGAAGTAAAAATAAATAACCTCCAGGGTTCTTCCAGTAATCTACTATCATCCATCGAGGAGTTCCGTTGTCCACCTTCCGTCTCCATCATCAGATCAGCTCGCTGCCACCATCATAAATTAATATTTAATAAATAAATAATGCTGGACAGTTCACACAACATTATCTAGCCCCAAGCTAAGCAGAGCTTGTGTTATGGGTACTAGATAACTAATATACTTTAATACAATACATTACATAGATAGATATTTTGTATTATATATAGAAAATACCCAACGAAAACATATAAAATAACATAAATAACATCCTGCAGATAGTACAAATATTTATAAATTCAAGAGAAATATCAACAGGGCTCTTAATGGTAGGCAGCGCGTTTGCAATACCGTGGGTGTTGTAGATGTCCATAGGCGGCGGTGACTGCTTTACATCAGGCGAGCCGTCTACATTGTTTGTCACAATTAGGGCATGTAATATCGGAAGGTTTTCAATTCCGATACTGATTTCCGATATAAGATCTCAATATCGGAATTTAGTTATTTATTTAGAAATTGCACATTTTATTTTGAAATTGTACAAATTCGGTATTAGGTTGGATTAAACGCAATGAAAAACATTTTTAAATCGTATTCTAATCGTATCTGATCACGGGTGAACTAACTGAAGTCTTTGCGAGTAGATGTTATTGGCAGATATCGATCTACCCTCTTTCTCACTCTTTTATTACGAACGATACCACTAACATCGGTTTTATTGTCACACTTCACCCCAACTCGACACACAACACTAACGGTATCCGTTCGCGTAGCAGGTAGCACACTTTTTTAATTCTTACACATTCTCACGCTTCCATACGTTTCAGCATTTCCTGAAATGTTACTGAAAAAAGGTATTCCTGTGACTTTTTTCATTTGATTTGATTTCTTTTGAATTAAAAAACTACCGAGCCAAAATCGCCGGACCCAGAGACTTGAAAAGTCGAGGGACTGCCTAGGAATATAAAACTATTCAATATTCTGTGACTGACATAGATTAGCAAATTTTTAATCGGAAAAAAGACAATCAATCTCGTTTTTCTAGAGCTGAGACCTGACTAGATTTTACACCCCCAATAAATAAACTTTCATCAAAATCGTTAGAGCCGTTTTCGAGAACGTGATTACAAATATTTATATAATATACGAATCGTTGCTCGTCGTATAGGATATTTATGTTATCTAAAAGCTTATGATATAAATAATTGTAAAATTCTGATTCTCTGAAACTATTTCTACACTAGCACGTGATTTTTCGGAAAAAATGTATTAAAAATGGCTTCCACTTTTTTTTTCAATTTTGTATACATATTTTGGTTCTGTGATGACAGTAAACCTCAGTTATCGATTTTTAAAGTAATCGAAACACAAACAAAAAAAAACTGCAATTATTAAAAAAAAGTGACCGTTTGTTAGGTAAAAAGCATTTATGACTAGAATAAAAAAGATTAATTAATAAGTGTGGAATAATGCAACCAATGTGATTTTTCGAGTTTAATTCCATAGTTATTACCTATATGATTACTTTGTTGATTATTTTATACCGACAATTTTATGAAATAAACAGATGTTCCATAATAACATATTTTTTTGCTGACGTTACTTTCACTCGTTTTAGATGTAGGTACTTCTGGGTGGGATAAATACGGACTCTAAAAATGAAATGTAAATTAATGGTATGAATCCAGAATAATTATTGTTACTTTCAGCTCGTGGGATGATTTTCTGGGATCAATACGGATGCACCTCGCGGGCGGGTTTGGGCAGTGTAAGCAGCGCAGCGCCACAGTATATATATTAGTTACTTGGCACAGCACCGAACTTACATATATAATACATAAGAAATGCATGTTCCGTATATAAATTCCAGTATTAAATGGCCGGCGAATGTAGTACTAATTAAATGAATAAGTTTAAGTGAAATTCTAGAATTGCCTGAAATTTCCCCGAAGTAGAGCGACAATAAAAATTCAAAGGCAATTTCTAACCAGATGGTGCTATTTGCAGATGATAGCACGGTGATGTTTTCGGATACTTGTAGATCTCAATTAGAGTCCACAGTCAATTCCACCTTAGAAATAATAATTAACTGGTTAAAACAAAATAATTTAAATATCAATCTTGATAAGACTCATATTATGAAATTTTCAAATAATTATAATAACATTAATAAACCAGACATTGATGTAAATTATTTAGGAAATCATATTAAACACGTTGACATTACCAAATTTTTAGGATTAAATTTAGACAGTAACTTAAACTGGAAAGCTCACGTTGACACTATATGTAAGAAACTTAATCAATTTTCATATGCAATGTACATGCTCCGTAAAATTGTTAATGAGTCTGCTGTGACGACTGCTTATCACGGATATGTCGAGTCTGTTTTGAGATATGGGGTAATATTCTTAATATTCTACACTGAAAGAGCGAATATTTATAAGTCAGAAGAAATGTATCAGAGCCATAAGTAAACTTCATAAAACTGATAGCTGTAAGCAATACTTCACTGAACTGAGAATTCTTACATTACCTTGTTTGTATATTTATGAAACAGCTACTTTTGTAAAAACTAATATGGACCTCTTTGTAAACCGGAAGAGCAAACGGCACATCAACAAAATCAGTTTTCCTCGTAATAAAACTGCCTTACACAACAAGAGTGTAATGTGTATGGCTGTACGTATATATAATCACCTTCCTAAATCTATATTGGATGCCCCTAGCTTGAATGTGTTTAAAGGGAAATTGAAAAAACTGCTTATAGAAAAGGCATATTATAACACAAAAGAGTATTTAGATGATAAGAACTTGGACTAATGTAATTTTCTAATGTAATGTACTTTGTATAATATTAATGTAAATCTGATATATGAAATTAATTATAATGTCACCTGTATAGGTTTCTACTAAATTGCATGCGTGAAACGCTGATTATGGCAGGACTTAAACAGTTGCAATTAACATTCTGTAACAAACCCATATTACGCAATCAATTATTTTGATTTGAGTTGATTTGATTTGAATAAAATATGGAAAAGTGACTTCCGTGTGAGGTACCCAGTAATTAATGGTAATTTATTTGGCCTATTTTTCTGGTAATTCTGTCAATTTGCACCGACTACTACTATTTCCCCCGAGCCACAATACCCAAAAAAAAATATTTTAGAAATGTTTTTTTTCGTATTTTCAGTAAGTCGGATTAAAAAAATACTTGGTGCAAATGTAAATCATAACGGTCTTAAGTGTATGCCAAATTGTACCGACTACATCTATTTTCCCCATTAAGTTACGGGTATTATAAGGTTTTCACTCTATTTCACCCCTTTCCTTGGGGGGGTGGGGTTAAAATTGCTAAAAGTTATATTAGAGGTGATTTTTAAGCCAAACAAATCAATTAGAATGGTTTTGTGACTACATCTAATTACTTCCACACTTTTGCTAAAAATCACCTAATTTGCCTATATCTAAACTATTATTGGACAAACCATTGATACGCTGGAAGAAGAATGAATGAAATAGTAGTGGGACAGAGGCCAAATTGCGAGCGGAGAGCTCTCTACCCAAACTTTATTTGCTGAGATCATACAATCATATTTCACTACATTTTGTAAAGATTTGCCGTAATCATCACGCTTAATTGGTGAATGCAGTCTTGGTTTCAAGCATTCCCATGGATGCATGGATGCTGCTGCTGCCCATCCCCTGGCGTAATCGTCGTCTTTTACGACATCCAAGGGAGGAGTTGGAGGAGTCATATATATTCCTAGGCCGATGCCGAGACCAACGCGGCCTAGCCACCGATACAATAGCGATCATAGATATTATAACGTCGAATATTTTGTAAGCAATAACGCAAAACGCTTTGAATAAAACTTTTACCAGGCGCTTTTATTAGAGCGCCCTTGTTATTTACCCTGGTGTTTTAGCTACAATTTTTGATGTCTTTAACCACACTTTCATTACGAATTTTAAGCAAAACCGCTTGTTTTTTGCTGGATGAGGCCTCTCCCATAGAATACAAAGATATTTTTCAAGAATATACTTTCTATAGAACACCTAAGAACTAGTTGTTTGAAGCTTTCAATGCAAGTTGCTGCATTACTATTATAAGGTGCCATAGGATACCACTGTCACCGCCTACTAGGTAGATAGATACTTCTAACTTGGACGTTTCTGCGGGTGGTATTATGCCATAAACCAAAAAAGTACCAATAATTTTCTAGGCCACACAACACAACTTCTTTTTGCGTGCTATTGTTAAGAGTCCTTAATTTCAGTAAATAGTAACCAATAATAATTGTCTGTCTACTCATGACTCTAAATCTAAATCTAAATCTAAATGACTTTGTTGAAAAATGTATTTTTAACCCCCGACGCAAAAACGAAGGGGTGTTATAAGTTTCACGTGTCTGTGTGTGTTTGTCTGTCCCATCGTAGCTCCCGAACGGATGAACAGATTTCGTTTTTTTTTTTGTTTGAAAGTTGAATTTGTCGGGAGTTTAGCTATGTTTGATCAAAATCGGTTCAGCCGTTTCATGACGTTATGGTTTTTTTTAATTTTTCAAAATTAATTACTGGTTATAACATGTTTTTAGATCTATGTACTTAATTAGCAATCGGAACCGTTAGCCGATCAAAATGAACCCAAACACAGCCAGGCTACTGATAATCATCAAGAAGTTCCGTTACCCACTGTCTTTATCATCAGATCTGTCACCATAATATTGTATTGTCATTGAAACTTGACAGAAGGTGAAAGGTTGCAAGATTTGACCCACACATACAAACAGGTAAAGTTAAATACTAAGAACACGTTTGATTAAGAACACAAATGTTATTTTATGATTCTCTTGAGATTTCTCAATCGTTAAACTAAGCATGTACTTACCTAGTATTTTGTGCAGGTACGTTTTTCAAAGCCCTTTTCTAATTAAATACTTCCTTCCTTATTACAACACAAAATTATACCTAGAACTGGGTATAATTTACCCCCACCGCCTGCTGATACCTACCTATGTGTGTAGAAAAACCACAAGACCAGTGAAAGCAGACACGCAAACAGACGACCTTATGTGATAACATGTATGCCGATGCATGTGTGGGTTATATGTTGTACCTGCGTGGGTACTTTCGATCTCGACTCGATCGCATCAAAATAATTCCCGAAAACAACTAATAAATATTCATACCACCTCCTCGACGACCTATGTGGCGCGGCGGGCGAAGGTTCGCCTGCGAAGCAGGAGGTTGCGGGTTCGATTCCCGCCTTGGAACAAATATTTGTGCAATCTGTAGATATTTGTTCAGGGTGTTCTGGGTATTTTCTATGTATAATAAAAATTATCTATCTATGTAATATATTATATTCAGTTTATCAGTTATCTAGTACCCATAACACAAGCTCTGCTTAGCTCGGGGCTAGATAATGTCGTGGGAACTGTCCAGCATTTATTTATTTATTTATTTTTATACCAGCTGGGATTGTTTATAAGTAAACTAGCGACCCGCCTTGACTTCGTATTCAAAGTTATTATACACACAAACCTTTTAGAAGAAATTCTCTTAATTATAGTGAAAACCGCATTTATATCCATTGCGTAGTTTCAGAACTAAGCGGACAAACAGACAGACGCGGATAGGGACATTAATGCTATGTATTTCCGCAGATGATCAATGGGAGAAAGGAGAACGTATCTTACAATAATACACCTAATCCCAGTATCTACGTGGATACATGATTAAAAAAATACCATTTAAACAATCGAGCTATCTAAAAAAACAGTTGCAAAAGATCTAAAGAAAGCTCAACTGAAGTAGCAATGGGCTCCTTCCCATGAGCGCATGAGGTAACCTCACCTCGTACGTGGAACAGCTAACAGATAGAGTCACAGGATAATCGAATAGAGACCTCGAACAGAAGGCCGAAGACAAGGCAGGCTGAACGCACGATGGACCGCTGACAATAAAAACGTAGCTGGGACAGTGGAGTCGTACTCGATACAGAGCAAATTAGAAGATATTAAATGGTGCCTTATGTTCAATCCCGCCGTTGTGTCTGACTCTACCGTGTTGTGTCCGGCATCAGAATAGTCCCCTCCATCTCCTGCAATGGATGCCGTAAAAGTTGACTAAGGGAATACATCAGGGGATGGGCAGTAGCATTCTCCTATGTTCTCAACACCCATACTGCGATCAATAATCCGCCGTGGTGATTATGGCAAATCCTCCATTGCATTGTATATATATTCCTTGTCCAATGGTTCGTGGCTGATGATGATGATATGTCCAATGGTCAGAAAGATGCTGACTCTGTATGATGGTATGCTGTGATGCTTAATAGTAGATTATGTTCTTAGGTAATAAAACAGTGTCTTTAGCGAGGGAGTTACAGAGAGTCCTGAGTGAAGCGAGGGGTCAAGGTGCCCAAGACAGACACAGGCTTTATTATAGAGGAGTATACTCTACTTTTCACATCTTCTGCGAGACAATAAAAATTCATTGAAAATCACACCACCAAACACCGTCTTTTGTTTCACATTCTTTATAAACACACTATTTTCAGTTTTTTTTTTAGTTCTGCTTATGGTGACTAGTTACATTTTCGAACAAACTTCTTTACCATTGTATGAGCATTTTTTTTCTTAGAGTTTCCCACGAGTTTCCACACGAATTTGACGTTCCAAATTCAAATCACTTTATTCCCTAGGGAGTTTCATACAACTTTATATCCCATAGGAGATAAGAGGTTGCATGATATGTAATTGGAAATTTTCAAGCAGGTGGTGTAAAAAAGAACTTATATGCTTACAGATGACCATGATAACTCTGCCCAGTACTACTGGTCTACTGCAATATACCTATGACGTGGCATTGCGTCCTGCACCTGTAATTTCAACAGCCACCTCGATACAAGTGCTACTTTTGGGTTTGCGCAAGCATTCCCGGGGAAGCATCACCACCTTGTTTCTGAGGCCCAGGGAAAGTTTTTCTATTGCTTTGTTTTATCAATTTGGGGGAACCCTTCTCTACACTTACCAAACCCGATGCCTTGCAGGGACGGAAGCAGTGAAATACTATAGGAAGGTAGGCCACGTCCTAGGTGACATATGATTGGCTGCTTTCAAATAAATAGGAACATATGGGTATCGCTCTGCTGCATCGTATTTATCCTTAGAGCAGTGCAGGCCTCCGTATGTCTTTCTCCCATCCGTTATGTATAATTTGACTTTCGTCACAGAATATATATAGCAGTACGCTTTCATGTAGATTGATCTTGACATGCGTCTCACTGGAGTTTAACATAATTTAATGGCTGAAGGAAAACATAAATATTAACCACTTTAACAAACTAATAATCAAGTTACAAAACAATATAATTGCCTACTTAATTCATTTTGTAAAACGGGAAACTTACAGGGTTATGTTAATCGTGCGGAGGTATATCTATGTGGCTTTGTAACTAAAACGTAGATCTACTTGGTAACCCAGCAAATAGCTTGAATTTTTTTAGTGAATAAAATTAATTTTTATATAATTTTTTATTCATATTATTATCTCACTTATTTATTCTAAATCTCGTAAAAAAATATATATTTTTCACTATAAAGGAATACTATCTACAAAAAATAAATAGTATAAAAAACATTATAGTAAAAAATATAAATCTAAACGGGGAACCACCGACCGCGGAGCGAGGCCCAAACGGTCGGGGGCTAGGGCTGCAGAGAGAGGAACCTCCTGACTATGCGTGCCGAGTCCAGGAGTACCGCCTTCTGGATCTGACCCTTGATCCAACCATTTAGCGAGAGCTTCTTAAGATATTGGTCGAAGCTCTTCGCTATCAGTCCATTTACTGAAACGACTATCGGGACGATAATTGTTGAATCCACATCCCACATGGCGGTAATCTCGTAAGCCAAGTCAAGGTACTTGCTTAACTTGTCTTTCTCGGCCTTCACGAGATTAGCATCATGCGGGACAGTGACATCAACAAGTATTGCCCGGCGTTCCGACCGATCTACCACCACGATATCAGGCTTATTGGCAACAATAGTCCTGTCCGTGATGATAGACCGGTCCCAGTAGAGCGTGGCACGGCCATTTTCAAGAACCGGCTGAGGCACGTACTTATAGTACGGCACCTCAGGTCCGAAGAGGCCATATCGGAGAGCAAGTTGCTGGTGGATGATCCTGGCTACTTGGTTGTGTCTGTGCAGATACTCTGAGTTAGCAAGATGCGAACAACCCGAAAGTACATGTCTGAGGGACTCTCCGGGACGGTGACATGCTCTACAGATATCAACCGTCCCATCCTTCATGATGTACCTTCGATAGTTGTTCGTCTTGATAACCTCATCCATAATCGCACAGACAAAACCCTCGGTTTCCCCAAAGAGGTCACCGAAACGTAGCCAGTTCACTAATAATAATAATAATATTATTATTATTATTATTTTATTAATATTATTATTATTTTATTAATATTATTATTAATTTATTAATATTATTATTATTTTATGAATATTATTATTATTTTATTAATATTATTATTATTTTATTAATATTATAATATTGATTGACATTAATATTGTACTAGTCATCATCATCAGCCTACTGCAGTCCACTGCTGGACATAGGTCTCTCCCATGGCACGCCACTGAGCCCGGTTTTCGGCTCTCCTCGTCCAGTTTCTGCCAGCCACCCCGCGCAAGTCGTCGCTCCACCTAGCCAGAGGGTGCCCTACACTACGTTTGCCAAGACGTGGTCTCCACTCAAGAACTCGTTTACTCCACCGGTTATCGGTTCTTCTGCAGACATGACCGGAACACTGCCACTTCAGCTTGCTAATACAAGTGAATAATATATATTATTATTGACGACCTCTGTGGCGCTGCGTACGAGTAATCGGCTGAGATGCGAGGCTGCTGGTTCGTTTCCGCTGCGGGACAAATGTTTGCATGATCTCCAAATATTTGTTCCGGGTCTGGGTGCCGCATAGGGTGCGTCCTAGGTGCACGTGATCTGTGAGGTAAAGGCAGAGGTTGCCGCTTAGGCGAGGTCTTTGCCCAGCACTGGAACCGTATATCTAATAAATGATTGTATTTTTTTTATGTGATTCACGTCGAGTTTTCCAGAGCGAGCCCGTGGTAGAGCCTTCCAAACCCGTCCACTGATAACAAGTGATAGTTCAAACTGGAAAGTGATTTAGATATTGTGCCCATTGCGTGCTTATAACTGGTGTCTGGTTTTATCTTACAGCCATCGACCAGGGCTAGATTCAATAACTTAATTAAATAAGTTAGGATTATTATCTAATAAGATACAGGCACTTATATTTCCTGAATTGATTCAGATAAAGCGCTGGCTCTTAGTTAGGCTTTAGTTCTAAGAGGTTAGGTTATAAGCTAAAATGGCATTCACACACGTGAGAAATGACAAATTGTCTAATTAATGACTATTATATGCTTTTATCATTAGCTCCTCGTGATTTAGCACTGGAATACCAAACGAGCTCGTCCCGACATCCAATAATTTTGACCTTAATAATTGAGTAAGTTTAAGTTTTTTTTTGTATAGTAGAAGAACGTATACATTTTTTTTGATTGTTTACCTTATGTAAATCTCCTTCACTTCTTTTTCCAATTATAAAGCTATTTTCGTTCACATACATCGGTATCATGTAAATAAATAATAAATAAATAATGCTGGACAGTGCACACAACATTATCTAGCCCCAAACTAAGCAGAGCTTGTGTTATGGGTACTAAATAACTGATATACTAAATACAATACATTACATAGATAGATATTTATTATTATACATAGAAACTACCCAGAACACCCTGAACAAATATCTGCAGATCGTACAAATATTTGATCCGAGGCGGGAATCAAACCCGCAACCCCTTGCGTCGCAGGTGAACCTTCGCCCGCCGCGCCACAGAAGTCGTCAACTAATTCACTATGCTTACGAAAATTTAAACAAGCTAAGTTATCACTTCCTCTAATGAATCGACCTTACAATAAATCCGCGCACCGCTTTCCCGCAATTATTCGGGGAACGGGCAGCTCTAGCCCTCGTTATCAGTAGCGCAAGAGCCTAATCACTTTCGTTGCAACCCCGCGAAGGAGGTCGGCTCGCTATCAGGCACGCAGTGAGTCGCGCGCAGTGGGTGCGCGCAGGCGTTTGCCATGTCCGCCGGCCCCGCCCCGTCGCGTCGCGCCGCACTCTGACCGAGCGCCGCGCCACACCGCCGCGCCAGCCAGCCAGCACGGCATGGAGCCCTGCTGCACCCTCGCACCTGCCGAGGACCTAGTGGGCGACCAGGTACCACCAACCACATCTAGCACCTCCACCGCCGACGGCGCCCGCACCGCACCGTGGTGCCCACCCGTGTCTCCCGAATCTATTCGCTAGTGAATTTCGCGCTCATAACGGTGTACCGACGGAATGTGTCAACATGAATACGAGTATGATCCAGATGTATACAACTCGGTTTGTAAAAAACGATTCAGTGCATTACACTTCATTTTTCGGTTTGCTTGATTTTTGTGTTCATTCGTAACAAGTAGGTGTTTTTTATTGACTCAATTATGATAATAGTAACTTAGCATCGGCCAACAAGTTTTGTTCAGCAGAGACAGCATCGTCGTTGGCGGTATTGTTTACATCGATTATCAATAATAAAAATACCATCATTATTTACTTTAATATTTATTATTTCACCATATATACTCTTGTATATTTTTAATTACAGTTACCGTCATAGTTACTATTTATACAAAACTAAATCTAAATTTTAATTAACTTAACAAATGATTTCGTATTACATTTTTGCAAAGAAAGTAAGCAATAAAATAATAATAAAAAAAAAAATATAAAGAATAATAGTGCTAAACAGCATTAAGCATTTATAATTTCAATAAAATTGAACAAATGGTGTTAACAATTATTAATTACTATTAATTTTATAAATACGGCGTGATAAAAGTTAAGTAAATTTAAATAATTAAAATCTTTCAAATAGTATTAAAATTCCGTATTATAATTGAATACATACAAATAGATGTTAACTACATATTGAAGTGCATATTTTTTACTTGAAGTACTAAGTTTTCTTTCAAAAGACATAAACGCGACGCGTCGCGCGTCCGTCGGGAAAATAATTTCTGCAAACTATATTAATCTCTATAGTACGCGAAAGAATCCAGCCTAAGTGATGACTACAATGATCTGGATTTCAATGATAAAAATCTATGAAATTTAGAAATAATATTTTTAAATTAGCCTTTGACTTCCAATTGCTGGACGAGTCCTCCCCCAAAAAACACTTTATCTGGAAGAACACTTTTTAACATAAATTAAATCTTTTTACTATTTTTGTATATGCAATATTGAATTTTCTATCTATGTATCTATGAAATAGAATGTGAGGATTTGCCATAAACACCACGCTTGGCAGGCGAATTGGTGCTGAGTAATACCAAACACCAGTCTAGTACTAAAGTATACTTGTATGTGGTACTAAGGTGGATGCTGGTGATGACCATCCCTTGGTGTAATCCCATAGCTGACTTCACGATATCCACGGGAGGAAACAGAAGGGTTTATTCTTAGGCCAGAAATATTATCTTCAAGGTGGGTCAACACGTTTATCTGCACGTAACACTATTTTATAGTGCTCCCTGCTATTAGGGGCATTACTGCGAAAACGCCATCTAGCTAACCGCAGACCAACTAAGTGATCTCTCACTCAGCCTTGTAAAGTCCAAATATCGATTAATTGAAGCGATTACCCTAAAATAATGCAAAAATGTACGTACAACTCACTGATTTCTACGATTGGTTTTATGAATCACATAAACGTTGCAGAAACTGTTCCAGGCCAAATTATAGAAACTGATGAAAGTGCACAGAATTAAAAATTACGTAAATAAAAAAAAAAAAAAAAAAAAAAAAAAAAACTGGACTGTTCACACAACATTATCTAGCCGCAAGCTAAGCAGAGCTTGTGTTATGGGTACTAGATAACTGATATACTTAATACAATATATATAACATAGATAGATATTTTTTATTATACATAGAAAATACCCAGAACACCCTGAACAAATATCTGCGATCGCACAAATATTTGTTCCGAGGCGGTAATCGAACCCTCAACCTCCTGCATCGCAGGCCAAGCTTCGCCGGCGGCGCCACAGAGGTCGACAAAGTTTAAGTTTAATTCTATTGCGTTTTGATAGACTTATTTATTGTATTTTCTACTATTTATTTTACATTACCAGGCTATTTAGTTGCGAACCCTTACTTTGTATATTTATCACAAAAAACGGGATATTTACCATGATTATTGAGTTTTGCTTATTGCCGATATTTCGGCACAGTTAAATGATTACGGGAGAACACACAGTGGCATAGTTCTCCCGTGATCATGGCGCTCCCGTTTTAGTGATAAGTATGTGAGTAACCATAATAGTTTCAAAATTTATACATAAATATAAATTAAATTCACTTAATCTTAGTCGATTAATTGAATAGATACATTGCAACTTCTTCTATTGTGTCGTTATTTAATCTGACTTTAACTATGACATGACTACATAATATTTAGGCCCTTACTGTGGTAGGTACTTATAAATGCAATTTGTTAGAATAATGGATGAATAGAATAATGAATGCAAGTGGAAGAGTTACACCTTGTTTTGTTTAATTCGATATAATTTTAAACAGCCTTTCCAATACAAAACACAAACCAGTGTCTAACTATTCTAAGAATATTTCGCGTCTTAAGACTCCGCTCCTGCCAGGCAGAAATCTTCATAAAAAAACGCCATGCGCCGCTCGAAAAAGCGGTTTTTATTGAATCAATCGAATCTAGACAAAAGTTAGAGGTAACTTTGTGTTTTCTTTTATCGAGAAAATTTTATCCTATCGTATTTCTGTCTGGGTCATCCCTCGGCATTATAATGTAGTATCCATGCATATTTTTAATTTCAACATTGTACTTGATTTAGTCATTTAAAAAACGAATCCAAGATTGGTAATTTTGCGTTATACCCCACCTTAAGTAACACGGCTTTTCTGGAACTGAACTCAAACTGAACCGGGACTTTAGCATAATTTTTTGACTGATTTCAATTAAATATTACCACAACATCTTTGAGTTTCGACTGTCGTTAGAGCGTTGTCCTGGAATACGAACCTAAGTTATTTATGAGATTATACGTTCTCGTTACGTTCTCGTGGGATACCTTATTTTTAAAAACGAAAGGAAAATCAACATCATCGTTATCATGAATAAAAAAACAATTATTCCTTACTATCATTACTAACAAAGGTTATAAGTAGGTATAGTTATAATATTTAGGGTACAGACATACATAGACAAACGCTTTCTTCCCCGAAGGGGTAGGCAGAGCCTCAATGGGCTCATTTACACAGTGGGTTGCACCATCGTGGAATATAGACGTGACAAGTGGACTGTAGATGAAATAACGGTCTTATTATACTTTTAAGTAAAACCAAAATAGAAAACCAATATATATAAATATGTATATATAAAATAGTTATGCGCCTGACTGAACGACTAACTGACTCGCTAACTGACCATAATGCGAACCACACACTGCGAAATACAATAGTGGGAAGGGGGGGGGGGAGGGGGAGTTTGCATGGATAAAAGGATAAAATGGTGTGTCAGCCCCAACACGCAAATGGAGTTTATTCCAGTCCAGTTCAACATAAAGAATATAACTAATTCACTTTTTGACGCTCGATTTAACAATTTTACTCCCCATTTATTTGCGTACCTTGGGCCTTATATGAAAATCGACTCTTAGGAAGTAAACTCCTTAAACCCACCCGGACGAAGTCGTGGGCATTCTGCTAGTGCCAGATTATAGACAGACCAAACAGTTATGATATTTTACCGTCTACTATTTAGACGACAGCACTTGATTAGCATATCGGCTCAGTCATTCTCTCATTTTATTTATCTTTGAATAAAAATACATAGATGTCGATATAAATATAAATTAATAAATAATAAATTAATAATAAATTTCGAGTATAATGGGTTGTTCCCAGTTACGAAGCTTATTTATTGTTTTAGAGATTATATATTTTTTGCAACGCTGTTGCTTTGCCTTGCCTTATAGTTAATTGAACGAGCGAAGCGAGTACTCTGAGTCAACTTGAAAGAATCGGCGTCTGTACGTATGTATGTATGTGTGTATGTTTGTCCGAGCATAACTTCCGAACAGTTAATCCGATCTTAAAAAAAAAAGGGTAATAAAAGAAAAAATAAATAAAAGGAATAATGCATATGGCATTTTAATATAAATATAAAGTAAGAATATCATTTCCAACGCTCTGTGCTTCGGAGGGCACGTTAAGCTGTCGGTCCCGGCTGTTATTAATTAATAGCAGTCGATAAGCCATGTCAGAGGCCCTCGGGCGGCTTGACAAACTCTGACACCAGAGGCCAGCACTACCTCATACGAAACGACGACGACGACGAGATCGAATGGGGTGTCATATGAAAGTCTCTCGCTTCGACATTTTGAAACTACTTTTTTCTTTACTTATGTAATTTTTGAGATATTATGATAAATCGAAAATGTAAAAAACCAAAACCTCCAGGGTACGAGTACTTCCACTAATCCTGCAACGCTGTTTGGTATGTTTGTAGCTTTTATGACACAAATACTGGGAAAAATCTAAAATTCTTACTCTATAAAACAATAACCAATATAACATCCATTGTTGACCTCCCGTTTCTAGGAATTTGAACGACGTTGTAGTTCTAACTTTTCGTTTCTAGGAATTTGAACGACATTGCAGGTCTAACTTTTCGAACCACACGTACATAGATGGTTTTTCGAGAGAAATAAGGTAATTTACCTAAATCCGCGAGGTAAATCCGTCGAAATATTAAAGTTTTGAAAACCCTATCTCTTCGGCGCCCTAGAATTGATTAATTAATGTCATACTGGAGGTCGTTGTGGGCTCTTAAAATAGCTTGGAGCACAAAGAGCTGCCTCACTGTGAGTACTTTGCAATCGGAGTAGAGTGATGCCGTGGGGTATCTCCAGTTTTCCCTTATCATGACTTTCAGAACTGCTCGTTGGGCTCTACGATTCAACGAAGTAAGCTCAGCACAGTCATAGAAAGACTGCTCTATTAGCAATTTCGTGAGTTTCGTTTTAAATGATCGCGTCGATGGAGCGTCAGTCGGTAGGCGATTGTATACCGTCGTACCTTCCTCTTCATCGTGTCACGGATTATGTTTTAGTTTCCATGCTTTCGGTTAGTGACCAGCTGTACGTTGATGATAATGATTGCAATTGGACTAGTGGAAAGCCCGTGATTTCACTTGCGTTTTTTTTTTTCATACAACCTTCATTACCCCGCTGCTCCCCCTTTATGAGCAGCCTTTAGATGTCCACTGCTGGATGAGGCCTCCCCCATAAAGTACGATGGTGGGGTTTGTCGTAATCAACACGCTTGGCAGGCGGATTGATAGTCACAGTACTCGTTCTGAGTACTTAGATTGCTGTTGCACAGTTAGTAGTAGAGCTGCATAGGGATCATGAAAACACGTAATCTGTGATAATTTCAATAGGTTACCTCTTACGGATAACGAGATATACCTTTGTGACTGAATACAAACAGTCGAACGAACGGACGGTGTCTACCTAGTTTAGAGTCCCCTTGCCATCTTTGTGTGCGGAACATAAATAATAATCTAATTAAGAAAGCATATTACACTCCAGGTGACTATATAAATAATAAAGCCGCGTGGCGTGACGTCGCTCTGCTCCTCGACAGCTAACATGGCAATTTGCAATATCTGTTCCTACATATTATCAGGTTGTTATTTATAAGTATATCAAGCGTAGCGTGTTCTTTCTTATAAACTTTTGCTGATTCTCTTTACATCTTACTTTTGACTACCTTCTTGTTTTTCGCTGGTTCTCTTTTTTCTTTGAATCAGCTTCTCACCTAGTAGTAAGAAGGATAATCAAATAAAGCCAAGCCGTGTTTGTTGCCTGATTCTTATAGGGTTGGTCGCGTTGGAACAGGAGTAAATTTATAAGATGATTCAAAATCATCCTTGTGATGACAATAAATACAAAAATTACTTTGAACCCTAAAAATATATTGTGGATAGGTCCTGACCTAGTTGCGTGGAGGATCGATTAATAAATACGGATCAGCAGTAGACAATATAGGCTGACGTGGCGTGTCCTGCTTAAGAATATACCCGTCCGTTTCCTCCCGTGGATGTCGTAAAAGCCGACTAAAGGATTTCACCAGAGGATGGGCAGGAGCAACCTGAGTACTCAACACCAATACTGTGATCACCAATCCGCCTGCCACAAGCGTGGTGAATATGTCAAATCCTCCAATTGCATTATATGGCCTCGTTCAGCAGTGGATATCTAAAAGCTGCGGCGAATGGAAATGAGTAGGCTATACATACCTACATACATACATAGACACGCGTCTTTTTCCCCGAAAGGGTAGGCAGAGCCACAATGGGCCTCTTTACACAGTGGGTATATAGACGTGACGTGCGTATATAAACATTAGTGGTGAGCTCATCGCCGCCATTGCCTCCCACGACTGACTTAGCTAACGCTTTCTCCCAGTAATAACACATTCTATAATAAGCTAGCAGCCATGACAAATCATAAACCCACGAATCTTATCAACAAGTCCGGATTTACCCTTGATCAGCTTTTACGATATCCACGGGAGGAGACGGAGGGGTCTATTCTTAGGCCGGACACACCACAGGGTGCGAATAATGATGTAGAATTTGTTGATGCATCATCTGCAATGTGGTGTGACCAGTAAGTTTGACCACTCAACTGGTGCATTGGTTTGGTGTTCCAGATTGTACCTGGCGGCGGCCGCTGGGGAGCCCCACACGCCGCCGGCCTCCTTGACTCCTGGTTTCAGATGCAGGTAAGTCCTATCTATGAAAAAAAAACGTATTATTTTACAGTATTGTATAAATCATTCATGAAGCGCAGTATTCTAGGAGTCAGACTGATAGACCGCGTTTGCAACAGTATACCGCGCTCCAAAACTCAAATCGTGGATGTCTGTCAAAAAGCGGGTATATTAAAGTGGAATTGGGGGTTATGGGCTAAAGTGATAACAGAGTGGACGCCTCCGAACGGAAAACGATCTCGTGGCAGACCGCGGCGAAGAAAAAGAGACGAAATAGATACCTATTTAAAGGATTGGTCTATAGTGGCCCAAAATAGAGAGGACTGGAGAGATGGAAGGGAGGCCTTTGCCCTGCAGTGGGACACCACAGGCTCTGTAGGTAAATTGTAAGGTCAAGATTTGAGAAGTGGACTGGAAAGTGGATAATATTTTCGTATGACAGTTTTGTGAAGTTTAATATTATTAATCGATTACACGGGTACAACATCCACTCGTACATATTTGTGTGGTTAAAATACTTTAAATAATTATACAGCTAAGTAATAAAATAAAATAAAAATAAAACTAGAGGCTGTCAAGATCCAAATAGGCATTTTTAAACGTATTTTTAGCAAATTCTTCACAGTTTAAGACAGCAAAAAATATATAATATGTTAATCTTCATCATATTTCCAAGGGCATGATCTAGCCGAAAACACGATATCGATAAATTTTCTCAATAAAAAAATCTCGAACTTACCTCTACATTGCGCATATACGAGTAACGTAAATATCTCTATTACCTATCAGCGTATATTGATAAAATTAATGAGAGTAACAAATAATATTATTATTTTGGAGGGCATGGTTGATTCATATTTTCGATTATGTAGCAAATATTTGTATAATACCGTTTTTCGTGATTTTCTTTCACTTTTCGTAGCGCGAGCGCTGTTCTGTACTTTTTAACTTACTTCAACTTTACTGAGTTAGATAGTTACGGAGTTTAGCTGTTGTTGCCTCTTCAGGACCGTTACAAACAATCGAACGAAGTAGATATTGATAAAACCAGACGGAAGTGTCCCCTAAGATGCTGCCCCCCCCCCCCCCCCCCCCCCCAACCCTGACTCTATACGAAAGTTATCGGGTCACCTAATTCTGTATATTTACCAAATTTCAACTTTATTCGTCCAGTTGTTTCGTTGAGAACAGACTGTGGTTTAAAGGCAACAGAACAGACAGACAGACGTTATGTTACCTTTTGAGAAACGGAACTCTTAAAGTACCTATATGTAGATATATGTAAAATGCTGAAGGGCAAAATAAATCAAAGCTCAAATCAATTAAATTTTTTAATGAATGGCATGGAGTGGTTTTGCCACTAGTTCGCCAATATCACGTAGTAAGTAAGGCTTGCAAACGATGGAGAATGACCGGTGATTAAAAAGATAGTCGGTGAAAGATTTGAAAACAGATCAAAGCTCATAAAATACCAATGGGCGTTATATATACGGTGACTTACCATCTGACACTTCTCTTAATTTTTTTTAAACCACACTGCAAATTTACCGAATCCTGACTGTATTGTGAATTGACCGGTAATCTGCACCCTCATAACAATTTACTCTACTTTAAATTCACGGTGATCATAGATTAGAAAAAGATAGTGATACATATATAATTGAAAAGAGTGAAATAGAGGCGTTTATTAGAGTAGTTCCTTTACGCTAAAATTCTCAGAAAAAGCATGAAACGTACTAAGTTCGATCATATTTCCGTGTTGTAGTACTTTCTGTTGCGTACAGACTACATCTTCCTAGGTACAGACCGTTAACCGTATAATACATCGAGCAACAGATGTCCCCTGTCGTGGAGTATTTAGTTTTTCTATGGTTGGCACTATTCCCAAGGCAGGGGACACGTACCATGGATGTACAGACTAAGAGTGTAACGGAGGGGACATCTTACGGTGAACTAACAATAGAATACAATTTGTGATATTTATGTCATTGACACTCGAAACTATATTATTTTGACTAATGTACGAGAAATTGGGTTTCTGTTAGTTATACCCGCAGAACAATTATGAGGTGAAGAAGTGTATTACATAATCACGTACGATTCTCCCTTTAAACCGTACCTTTATCTTTCCTCAAACTCCCAGCACTTTTTTGGTTTTATGTCAAGTTAATCACCTGTCATTGGCAAACTCTTGGGGCACCACTACCGGTCCGCTGAACACGCCAAAAAAAAGAAGAAGAAGAAGAGGTGAAGAAGAAAGAAGACAAGAATACGAGTACAAGAAAACAAGCGCGTTCAACTCTTTTTTGTGTAACGTTTAAACCATGCACCGCTAAGGATGACCTTTCATTTGCCACTAGTCATTAAAATGGCAGACTCAAAGGTGTCGATTAAATTACCGGTACGCGTTCTTTTTCTCAATAATTTAAACCATTAATTGAGTGGGTCAGTTTTTACTCTGTATGATAGCACAGTCAGTAATTATTTATAGGGAGAGGGACGTGAGACGTAGGCGCTAACTATTGGCCGCAAACGTTATAAATGTATTGTGTGCTGTTAAAATAAGTGGAAATAGACCACCAAAATCTTAAAAAATCTAGGACTGGTACCATTCGTCAAGGCTTGACTTGACTGATTCTTGAACGACTTGGCCTAAGTTTATCAAAATAACTTACTTGGCGTGGTTAAAATAATATACTTGTTGCTGGCAAAATGAGAAAATTTTCCTCATTGGCCATAATAAAAAGAAGAAATACCAACTACCAATTTGTAAAATTTGGTAGTTTTTGCCGACACTTGCACAACAATAAATGTTTCTCAAGAGTATACAATACCACGTTTAGTGTTTCTGATAGAGGCCTCGGGACATGGCCCGAATGATAAAAACATCTAATATTATCAACGTAAATACCAATATAATAATACCAACTAATTATCCAATTGTATACCTTACTCGGTTATAATAAAAAATATAGCAATTTCATTTTACTTGGTAAGCAAACCAGACTGATTTGTATGCCGCATACTGCTGCATACAAGAATGACATCGTCACGTATAGCGACTTGTGTATTTGTTTATGTATGTGGGACTAACAATATTGAACTTTCTTGTCCATGCTCAAAATCGGCACCGTACCTTCGATTCAATAGAGTTGCCATCGAGTGTGATTTAATGCTTTATAACCGACTTTATACCCAGTGTGTTTTGCCTACCGTGACTTACGGTACCATGGACGCTCATGCAGGAGGCTGTGTACAGGATGAGAGTTGCACATAGGGCCATGGAACGCGCCATGCTCGGCATCAAGCTTATAGACCGTGTTCCAAACGTCGAGATACGAAGTCGAACGAAGCTCAAAGATGTTGGGAACCGTATAATGGAACTAAAATGGAGTTTGGCAGGACACCTAGCAAGACGAGGTGACGATAGGTTTAGTAAGGCTAAGGCGCCTACTGAATGGCGCCCTAGAACTGGGTACATAAACGTTGGTCGTCCAGCAGCGAGATGGGCAGACGATATCGCATGCATCGCAGGCTGGACCTGGATGAGACTGGCGCGGGACCGTTTGGAATGGCACAGGCAAAGAGAGGTCTATACTCAGCAGTGCGTGAAGGCAGCTGTGGATGATGATGATGATGTAATTTAATGCAATGAGAAAAAGAGTTAGATGCTATGCTAAAGAATTCATAAAACGATTCCGAGGTAATACTCTCTCCACAGCATTTCAGCCAATGCAAACGTTCCCACAGTTATAAACTCGCTTAAGTACTGAATATAGTTTAATTTACACTGCACCTAAATGCTTACTTTAAGCTAATTAATTATTGAGTGCACTCCATTCACCTAGCGAGTAATCGTCGAGGTTCAATAGACACAAAATTGTATGAAAGCCCAAATAATAGCAGATTACGGCAATTTACACGGTACATAAGTTGTGGAGACACTATTGTTAGGGTGCATGGACCGTGGCCTGTATGGGAATCGGTGATATTGGATAAGGGGAGGTAATGAGTGAATGATAATGATGACTTCTGAAGCGTTGTTGGTAGAATTAATGAGCATGCTAGATTTGTGATCATGCAAGAAACAAATGCAGAGATTTGTGTTATGTTTGCTACAAAGTTTCGTTCAGATCGGTTGTATAATATTACCTGTAGAGGAGTACCAATAAACGGACAGAGGAAAGCAAATTGAACTTGAAGCAAAGACGCTTCGATCGCTCGGTCAATTAGAGGTTTCTTCTGTTATTACGGATAGGTACTAGGATTCATACATACATACATAGACACACGCCTTCTTCCCCGAATGTGTAGGCAGAGCCTCAATGGGCCTGTTTTCACCGTGTGTTGCACCATCATGGTAATATAGACGTGACAAGTGGTGAGCTTATCGCCGCCATTGCTTCCCTCGACTGAATCGGCTAACGCTTTCTTCCAGTAATAACACATTCCTTAATAAGCTAGCAGCCAGGACAAATCTTATACCTATCAACGAATCTTACTAACAAGTCCGGGTATTAATCCCTTATACCGGCTTTTTCGACATCCGCGGGAGGAGACGGTGAGGTCTTTTCATAGGCCGGACACACCACGTCCTAGTCATCTAAGTCATCTGTAGTCGTGACTAGAGTAAACTTCGTAATGCTTATGATGTCAGAATTTACACATCTTAAGCGACCAAAGTAAGGCTGGCTCGTTTTTTTATTTTGTGTCATTTAGAAATACAGAATTTTCTATCTGCGCCCCGCGGTGTTACCGGCATAAGTCTTGAACCTGTGGGAAAATCGAGATAAAAAAATAGCCTATGTGTTATTCCAGGAGTCCGATATCCCAATTCAAAATTTCATCCAAATCCGTTACTGTTTCAGCGTGACTAAGTAATAAGAAGTGTTTATAATCTCCAACTTTGATCCAAATAATATACTCTAGGTGTTATTCGTCTCATTAAAGTCGATGTCTCAGTCTACGTACAACAGAAAGCTAGTTTATTCGCATCTCGGGTGAACGAAAGACTTTAAATCCGCCGATAGTTCGCCGACAGATCAGTTTGAAGGCATTATCGACCGATACCGAATCGTTTTATTGTGCGAACTTGCATACATTTTCATAATAATTAAGTAGCCGACTGAACTATCGGCCGATAGAAAGTCTGCAGTACGCGCAGGGTCTTACTAAACATTTCTTACGTTGATCGATGGTTTTTGTTTCATAAGATTGTAAATCAATTATTAGTGTTGCTGTACTTAATACTCTCTATCTCTCTCTGTCTCTCCTTAGCATTAGTATTCCAATCAGATAGTGATGTCTAACTTTCTCGTTGTTTTTTAGGGGTCCGTACTGAAAGCGTGCCAAACGCTTTACTGCTAAGCGTACGCCATGCGTCCACCTGTCCGTCTGTCTCTGTAAATCTATCACATGGGTACTACTATATCTCGGCAGCCGTAACAGTTTAAATTTTCACCGATTATGTGTTGTTTGGGAATGAACCCTATCCAAATCCCAAAGAGACCGCCGCGCCGTACAAAGAGTTCTCCAACTAAGGAATAAAACCAATAGCTCGTTGTGATCTATGGTGGCGACATCTAGTCTAGAGTTGAGTAAACTTTTCCCGTCGTATTGACTTCAGAATTGACAAAATTAATTACTGTTTTCATTTAGTAAATTATAGTTGTATAAAACTATATCAACAAATTATCTCGGGTTTCCTGTGATTATTAATTTTTGATTTATGGTTTTAAGGGACTGGGACTTGGCTTCGGAACCCTACACTATGACACATGACATGTCTTAGAGCGTTTTTTCCCTTACCACCACGAAACAATTTGTGCTCACGATAATTCAAAATCACCATCGTAAAAAAGTCGTCACAACACAGCAGCACTCTCGAGATAGACGAAAAATCGTTCACAAAACGTGTGTCGTGCTGTCGTTCCGTCGGTAAACGGCTTGTAATGGCGCTCGGATTCGTTACCGTATTTTAAGCAACCGACTGATCATGGTTCGATTCCCGGATAATGCAATAAGCGGTTAGCGGTTAGCGACAATGCGTTTTCGTTTAGTTTTATGACGGTTTGCAAGATCTTAAAATATAAGTTCAAAGTTTGAAATAAAGTTTCATAAACTAGCAAACTTTCATAGTTACAAAAAAATAATTTCATTCAAAAAAGCCCTACTGCGATGCGTCTAAAATCCATCGAACTGTGCAAAGGAAGTCACAAGTTCTCATTATTCATGGCCAAATCCATTCATGCGTAGATTTAATCGGATTTATAACAAAGAAGTATCATTCTGAAACATTTGAAATTTTTATTACTTCACTGAACCACAGATAAAATAATACTTTACTAGTAATTGGACTGAATTTTAGATTTCAAGTAAGTTACTAATAAAAGATTTGTTTACATAGGAATTTGAGAAGTTGCGTAAAATAGGTATTAACAATGTTTCGGGTCATAAATGTGATCTATTTCGTCACAAATGTGTAAAACCCTAAGAAAACTGTTACTAAGTAGATTAATTTACCGTTTGCTTTTTCAACCAATTAAAAAAAACCGACCATAAAAATATTTGAAAATTGAGTGTTTTACCAAAACGATCATTTAAATTAATAAACATCGATAATTTGCAGTTATACGAAACATCACAGATGCTTCATATTATAAATGATTTAAAAAATCAATGGTTAGATAAACATTGACCAGTTTAAGGGTTCCGCAAATGTGTAACGAAATAGTACTTACTTGTTTTTTTATAACTGTTTTACCACCGTTAGTAATTTATTTGTTGTTTTTTTTTATTATTTCCTGTTAGCTAGGGTACTTTATAGCACTGTGCAAACAATACGAGATGGGGGAATTAATGTTAGGGACGAATTCTTTAATAACTGGGTCGTAGAAAGAGTAACTACCGTAAAAAAAACCTCCCTCTACGGAATGGACTAAGTATTTATAGACAATGGTTTCTAGGTACTCGGAAAGATGTGGCCGTATTTGATAAGGCCATGCATTGACATTCTGCTACTGCGTCAATGCGGCCACGGCAAGAGTCTTCCGAATAAAACCTAAGTGAGTGCGTGCTGTGGCCGGCGTGAAATTATGTTCGAATATTTGTACAGTCAGTGGAAAAAGCAATTGCGTAACGGAGTGGGTAGTGTGCATTTAAACGCACCATTAGGTCTGCGCATGCTATGACATCAACCATTGATCTACTTCCTATCATACAACATACAGACAGGACTTTTTTATAGATCACTAGTGTCCACACACGGCTACGCTCAAGTTTTACCTGGGTAAAAGTAGCCTATAGCTCAAATACAAGTCATAACCTTTATGTATGCCAAACTTCATTGAAATTGGTTCAGCCGTTTCGGAGTGATTGAGTAACAAAAAAAAGCGACCAAGTGCGAGTTGGACTCGCCCATGAAGGGTTCCGTAGCAGCAAGTAACATAATATAAAAGTTCTTCGATGGTTTCCGATTTATGACGTATTGAAAAAACTACTTACTAGATCTCGTTCAAACCAATTTTCGGTGGTAGTAGTAGTGGTGGTACATGGTAATGTACAACATATATTTTTTGTAGTTTTATTTGCTCTTATTTTAGAAGTTACGGGGCGGGGGGTAGTGGGCATCACACATTTTACCACTTTGGAAGTGACTCTTGCGCAAACTAAAAATTATTTAGAAAAAAAATATATTAGAAACCTCAATATAATTTTTGAAAACCTATCCATAGATAGTATGTCTTTCATGTTTTTTTTTAGTTTCAGTTCTAAGTTTGGGGAACCCCCAAAATGTATTGTTTTTTTTCTATTTTTGTGTGAAAATCTTAATGCGGTTCACAGAATACATCTACTTACCAAGTTTCAACAGCATAGTTCTTATGGTTTCGGATAAAAATGGCTGTGACATACGGACAGACAGACAGACAGACAGACATGACGAATCCATAAGGGTACCGGAATTTGGTTACGGAACCCTAAAAATCAAACAAAATCCACAGACATCCAAATCGTAATTTGTCATTTATGATGTTAGTGGGATTTGTGGCAAAAAACAACAATGAAATACAAAATAAATTAATTTAAAAAAATTGGATGTTAAATTGATGTTAGAATAAGCCAATTTTTTTTAGCTTTGTTACGTAGTTTAAAATGCCACTTTCTGACTAAAACAAACACTATAAATTAAAATTAAAAAAATAAACAATGTTTTTCTCTTCGAGTGTGCACAAACAGGGGGAGCTCAACTACACCGCTTCGCCATCTTGTCGTCATCTTGATTCGACCAATCAGGCGATTTTTATAGATACATAAGATTAAATCGTATTTAATCAGCAAAACAAATGTTATCGCAAACAGATATTCGTATACATAAGCTTAGACACGATCATTTTCAACAGTTCGTTTTGTCAACGATAATCAATCATTGACCCGAAAAAATGATTTTTTATTACCGAACAAATTTAATTTATCAGAAAAGTTCCCAAATCCAGATCACCCTTATAAACATTACACACATGAGTGGTTTTTACTCAGTTGCGTAAGCGCAACGTAAATGAGATTCATATGGGGAGAGGGGTTCAGGGTCGGGGGGAGTATAGTGACAGGATTCACGGTCCAACTGACGAGCACAATGATCGTGCTCAATACGTGATCGATTATGTACTATGTACGTATCTACGATGTTAGTACTTATCATGTGTAAGTTTATACAACAGATTTTTCGATGGTACCTACCAAGATTGTTTCTTCGTTGTTTAACTCTTGTGTGGTAAGGTCACTAAGAAACAATGATAGATCAAAATATCTATTTACTGCTAATTATCTCTCCCTTCCTTTATCTCTCTCTCTCTCTCTCTCTCTCTCTCTCTCTCTTCGTCAACCTATTGCCACCCAATGCTGAGTGAATGTCTCTTCCATAGCACGCTATCTTCTCGGTGTTGAGCGGGGGCTAATCACTACACCAAATCTAATTGTTTTTAGTACTTAGTAGGGGGCTACTAAGTACTTAAAACAATTAGATTTGGTAATGATTTGAATCAGACGAGCTATCTTTAGATATTATGCAAAAATCTTTAGATAGCTCAACTGTTTCATTTACATTTATTAAATTTTGTGTGCATATTTGTAAGCAGAACCGTGAGTTGATCGAAATGAGCCTAAACACGGCCAGTCTACTATTATTAACCATCGAGGGGTTCCGTTGTCCATCTTCCACCACCATCACCAGATCAGTTTGCTGTTACTATGGCATTATATTGTCATCAAAACTTGACAGGTTTGCAAAATTTCAGTACAATCGGTTGGGTGAAACTAGCTTAAAATTCAGTTAAAAGATTCCTCCCCACATACAGAAAAACAAGTTATATAGAAGCTTGTAATAAAGTAGAGCAATTTCTACTTTAAAAATCCAGACATAAATTGAAATTTGGTTCAAGAAACACTATTTTGCTTGTTGTTCGTCGATGACTCGGCGGTAAAAAATCCGCAAACTGTTTTCAAGTGTGGAAATTATCGCTGCATATCAAAAAGTAAACTAAAGTTACTTCGCTTATATTACTTAGTACCTACTTATCACAACGGTAACCTACATTCTCGATATAGCCACGGGACAGAACGTCACTGAATGGACAATGGGAAAGAATCCAATTTAATTTAACTGGTGATTCGCCCCGAACTGGGATCTCGCGACGACCGCATCACAAAAAAGTAAATTTAACCATAGATTAAAAACAGTAACAAAAAAGAAGACACACATCAAAAAAGCTTAAATTCAGTTTGAAAACATCATAATTATTTTTTATACGTTGAAATATTATAAAAAATACATAACGAATTGTTTCGTTTTTAAAACTTAGAATAAAAACAAACCATTTTATTACCATTTTTTTTATTGTATAAAATGAACTTGAATAAATAAAAAAATAATTTGTTATTAAAAATTTATTTCAAAAATATCTAATAAATGGGGAGTAACATTATAAAACCGAGCATTAGCAAAAAGTGAATTCCGTTATGTTTTCCTTCTGCGCAACATATTCGCGCATCTTATACTGAACTAGAGTAAACTCCAGTCACGCGACGGTGTTGACATACACACCGTTTTTGTTGTGACTGAATCGTGGTCCTGAAAATTGATTTGCTAGTAATGTTGGCGAAAAGGTCAACGTCTAAATCACAAACCTAGCTAAATTACATCAAAACTGCCGCATAGCGTTGGTACACGTAGTAGGTATACCTAATGTAACTAAAGCCAGTGGAAAGGTCCCGACTCGCGGAAGAAACGCGTTCCTGTTCACTATCAGACATAGATGAAGTGGCTGACCTGTGAGTGTATTATAAGGCATTTTATTGGTTAGCGGGTGCACTATTAAACCTGCTTTGTTATACCATAGATAAACTATTTTACTATTATAGGAACATAGTTTAGTAAAGTGTTTAAGTTTTCCCGCGGTGTTGGGCACAGTTGAGCAGGAACTAATATATTTTTTTCATTTGTCTTTTCTGGTTTAATCATTGAGTTTTGATGAATGAGGTGTCAATCGTTTCGTTATTATGGTCCGAGTGACATAGGCAGCCTCAATTCAGATCGCGATCCTTGATCGTGATCCGTGATCTCGATCCAGATTGACTGTGTAACGTGTTAGATAGGCGGATCGCGACATCGGATCAGAAAATATCTAGATTTTTTAAATCAATGATCGTGATCTATGATCGCTATCCAGATTGAGCGTCAAACTCTAATGTGAAATATTCTCAGTCTTCATATAGTCAGTCTGGGTTCGAAACGCGATGAAGTCGGACATTTCCGACAGAAGATCAAAACATGCCTTCTACATCCTGTAGTAATTTGTATAATCTTCCTCCTCCTCAGATGTACTATGAATTTCATGAAACATACCTACATAGATAATCAAGTTGTTATTGTCTAAGCCAAGTCATGTCCTAGTAAAGCAGAGGCGGCATTACTAAGATTTTGGTAGATAAAATTTACTCATTCGAAAAGACACGCAATATTTTATTACTTGTGCTGTTTTTTAAGCCACACCAGTAAAAATGCCATAATAATTACCTACATAATATTAAAAAACACTAGAAACTTAGTTTGAATAAAAGTACTTGAAGAAAATGGTGATAGAAATCCCGTATAGGTTTTTTAGAAAACGTATCTGCCACGCGCTCAGTTATATGTGCTAAAATCATTCGGCCATTAGCTACGTGACAATAGACGCGTCCGTTTAATTAGTATTTACCATTAATTTAACTAACTCAATAATGAATGCATTCAACATCCAGGCAGGCTATATCACAAAGTGTAAGTGAAGAAAATCTAGGTTAGGGCGACGTGACCCCAAATCGATCGTGCAATCTCAGTCGTGTTCCATAGGAGTGAGCGAGACGGGCGTCGCCGTGACCTGGAGTAGCAGGTTGGGAATCCGGAAGGTACGAAGAAACCGGCTTCACGGTGCACTTTTCCGTTCAATGGAAAGCTCTGCGTAGAACCATTGCCTTCTTTTTTTGTTTTTGGGTTTATTTACGATTGTCACTCTGAGTCTTTTAACGGTAATGAAGACAGATTGCCGGTGTTATCTCTTAACCATCACATCAACGCTTATTAACCACGCATTCGTTTACCCAGTGATTACGAACGCGTGTATTTTGTTGTACAAATTGCATTGCTGTGGAGTTTCTTTGCCGGTGACTCTATACGGTTTCACTCAAATACCTACCAGTCATTTTACGACTCTAACGTATTGTAAGTATCTCACTCTATCCAGCAGCAACTGGTCAGGTGTACGATACAATCATAGATAAATGCATGTGCAATTGACTAGGCTGCAGTCCCGCAGCTATCGATAACGCACTCTCAAATGATTGATTTCATTTATTTGTACGTATGGTCTATCGGATATATCATTCTTTCCTGAGTGCTGATATTATAATCAAATAATAATTGGTGATTGGTAAATTTACAGGTCGGTCAAACATCGGTCAAATATTAAGTTAAAACTATAAACATTACCAAAAATTAAATTAAACTAATTTCAAATAACTGATAGGTATTTTTTTATAAATAACGAGTTTAGTAGATGACTCTACCAGTCGCACTACTGGTAGAGTCATTAACAATGGCCTACACTACTGCATTTTCTGTTCAACCTATATAAATAAAGCGAAATACATAAATCCCTACTAAGGTTAATTTTGTAAAAAATACATCTACAGCTGCCGACCGTATACTTGATGATCAAACCCTATTATTTTTTTAAAAAAAAATTGTATTTACGCGCGATTGGTGTTTACTCCAGTCCAGTTTAGTATGACATGCACGAATATATAATATGATGCGCAGAAGGAAAACATGATGGAAATTTTACTCCCCATCTACTAGCGTACCGTGGGTCTCATGTGAAAATCTATGTCAGAAATACATACATACATACATACATTGAAACACGCCTTTTTCCCCGAAAGGGTAGGCAGAGCCTCAAATGGGCCTCTTTTCACTGTGGGTTTCACCATCGTGGGAAATATACGTGACAAGTGGTGAGCTCATCTCCGCCATTGCTTCCCACGACTGACTCTGCTAACGCTTTCTTCCAGTAATATCACATTCATTTTGACGACCTCTGTGACGCGGCGGGCGAAGCTTGGCCTGCGACGCAGGAGGTTGCGGGTTCGATTCCCGCCTCGGAACAAATATTTGTGGTATCGCAGATATTTGTTCAGGGTGTTCTGGGTATTTTCTATGTATAATAAAAAATATCTATCTATGTATTATATCGTATTAAGTATATCAGTTATCTAGTACTCATAACACAAGCTCTGCTTAGCTTGGGGCTAGATAATGTTGTGTGAACTGTGTCCAGCATTATTTTTTTTTTTATTTTTTTTTTATTCTGCCAGGACCAATCTTATACCAACGAATCTTACAAACAAGTACAGGTAATCCCTTATATAGTCGGCTTTTACGACATCCACGGAAGGAGATGGAGGGGTCTATTGACAAGAAATCCTCTCATTATGGTATACATACGGCTTCTCGACGAGTCATAATTTTAACAAGCAACCTTAACCGCTGAAAATGGAGCTACCGCATACATTTTCAATCAAATGTAATACCTAAAGCCCAAATCAACATGTATCTTGTTCGACTACGATGGACAATGCCGGTTGAATAGTCTGAGTGTTAGGCCACAGTAAGGCTCACGCGCACGCAAACACTGCACATACAGCTATCGCGTACATTCGCGCTCGAAGGGCCGTTCCATTTACCCGCGCGGTGCGTCCGCGCTTTCTACCCCGCGGCACTTGCCACCAGACACCGCATTCCGGCCCGCGGCTCCGACCGCGCTGCCTGCGGTGAACAAGACAACTCTGGGATCTTTTATGAGTAACAGGCAGAACAGAAGGCATCTGATCCAAATTTTTTCCGTTTCAATCCTTCTATAATATCCTGCAGCGCAGGAGGTTGCGGGTTCGATTCCCGCCTCGGGTATTTTTTATGTATTATAAAAAACACCTATCTATGTAACATATTGTATCAGGGTACGTATCAAAATTTATAAATTTTAAATAAATACGTTTATAATTCTTAAGTGTGTGTCCCTATGTTATGTGTTTGGCCTATGTTTCCGTCCCTATGTTCCCTCGTAACTGCTCGAACCAATTTTGATAAAGGATATTATGTATAAATTCGATATCCCTATTGTACGGTTTTTATAATGTTTGAAATACATAAAAAGTGTCAATTTGATGTCTCCAGCTACAAACTTGTTGGCATACATATTTATTTGAGATTATGGCTTTAGGCATTTCGACCATTATTCATATAGAACTTTATCGATAAGAAACTTATTTATTTTAACCATTAGGTTTTTTAAATTTATGGATTTTTAACTTATGTATTTTAAACGTATGTATTTTGATTTTATGCTTTTTGATATGTACCCACTGTATTAAGTATATCAGTTATCTAGTACCCATAACACAAGCTCCTGCATATCTTGGGGCTAGATAATGTTGTGTGAACTGTCCAGCATTATTTATACGTGTACAAATCCGCGTGGAAACTCGTGGAAAACTCTCGAGTAAAAAAATGCCCATATGGCATTGTAAAGAGGTTTGTTCGAAAATCGAACTGGCCACCATAAGCCGTAACACAAAAAAATACAAAAGTGTGCATACAAAGAATGTGAAACAAAAGACGGTGTTTGGTGCTGCGATTTTCAGTGAATTTTAATTGTCTCGCAGGTGTGAAAGGTAGAGTATGCTCCTCTGGAATAAAGCCTGTCTTCGTCTTGGGCAGCTTGAACCCCCGCTTCACTCAGGACTCTAAACTCCCTCGCTAAATATACCGTCCGCGATGTAAGACACTGCTTTATTCCCTCAGTGCATAATCTACTATAGCAGTCTATTATTTATGTATATACGTATGTTCCACCGTAACGCCAAAATCACACATCCAATTTTTATGAAGGAAATGTCAATCGTTTCGTTATTATGGTCCGGGAGGCATACGCTACATTTTTAAACGATTTTATATGTACAAAAACAGTATGACGGATGTTACATCCAAAAAAGTAAGGGTCTCGGATTTTTCCCTTCGACCGCGTTGATAACTGTCTCGCAACCGTTTTTGCTGTGGTATCGAGTGGGATGTCAAATGATAAACTGAGTTCATTGACATTTTTATTTACATTTTGCATGACAATACACAAGACATGCTTAATAAAAATATTGTACTTATTTTCTGTGTGGTTTGTTGTGGTTCATTATAATCGGGCTATAGTTTTTATAACTTTTTACTTGTTTACATTCATAGACCTTCGATTGCCCAAGATCTCATCTGAGTAGTGTTGGTAAATGACAATAGTGACGCGGCTGACGTTATAATGATATATGATATATGAGCATAAAGGTCTAGAAGACACCTATTCACTCTTACCTTAAAGAGACCCAGATTATAAATCTTCAGGAATAACAGACAAAGGGACTTTGTTGCATTGTGTTATCTAAAGGCATAGATCAAATTCAATATCACGTTTTCAAATTAATTTTGAAATGAGTTGAAAAATATATAGAGTTTTTTATGAGCTTGTCCGGGGAATTATCACCAACGCCATTTCCGCCGCAAAGCAGTAGTGCTCGCATTGCTGTGTTCCGGTTTGAAGGGCATGGCGGTGAAATTATAGGCACATGAGACTTTTTATCTCTGTGTCTCAAGGTGGCGGGCGCAGTGCAATGCCACATAGGGTGCGTTCTAGGTTACCGCTCCACATCAGGTGGGCCAACTGCATGTTCCGTAACTCACGCATTTAAAAAAAACTATTTTGATGAACCTTAGTACGTAGGTAGGTTATGTGAATATAATTATTAAGTTCGAACTGATTTTGAACGGTACAGGGGTTTTTGAATTATGGTGATTCAAGAAGTCCCCCAAAAAGTACCTAACTCAACTCATACCAACGTATCGATAAAATACATTGCGAGGTCCCGTTCGGGGCGAACTACTAGTATATGTTGGTACCTATAGATAAGAAAAATACACCGACCTGAATCTTAGCAAAGACCTAATTTGAAGGTCCGCTAGGTTTTTTCGTCGTCCTAGATTACGTGTGTCATCGACTCCATGCCTTTACTATGTTATTTGCGTTTGTTATCTCTTATTGACACGTTTATCCACTTCAAGTTGGACGAGACTTCGAAATACCGTCGTATAACCAAAGATTGAAAAAGCCCAGACCGCTCTGTTCGTAGACTTGATTTCAATTCTTCATATTCATCTGTCGCTTGCTCCAAAGTCAGTGTAATTTTGTTGACAAAATAAGATTGATATCAAGATCGATGGTTTGTGAGATTCCTATTTAATTGTATAGAATCAAACTCAATTTTTTTCGTGTTTTTTGCTCATTCCAGCTGATAAGCTGGACACTTCTTCAGATAGCAAAAGTTGATTGTGCCAAATCTAGGAGACACACATGTTTTAATTGATAGTATCTCATAAATATCATCAGTTTAGCTACGAATACCCTAAAAATTTCAGATTTTAAGAAAGTTATAATTTATATAACATACTGAAAAGCCACGGACCTAGATATTTGATCATGTTTACAAAATTTAATGGCGTTTGATGTGATAGTATCCAAAGTAGGAGCAAACCCTGCGCGCCCTAGCGGTACACTGTTACTATATTTGACACTATTGCTATTTGGCCAGAGCTAGGGTTAATATAAAGAACTATGATTAGTTCTTTTACAGATTTTGTAGTTTGGCGTCGAACCACTTTTATATGGCATATTGGAAAAACTATTTATTAGTGTCTTATTATCTTAGGACTTAAGCTGTGGTGTGTCCGGCCTAAGAATAGACCCCTCCGTCTCCTCCCGTGAATGTCGTAAAAGCGATTAAGGGATTACCCGGACTTGTTGAAAAGATTTGTCCTGGCTGCTAGATTATTATGGAATGTGTTATTACTGGAAGAAGGCGTTAGCCGAGTCAGTCGTGGGAAGCAATGGCGGTGATGAGCTCACCACTTGTCACGTCTGTATTCCACGATGGTGCAATCCACTCTGAAAGGAGGCCCCATTGAGGCTCTGCCTAACCGTTCCAGGAAAAAGGTGTGTGTCTATGTATGTAAGTATCTTAAGATCTATTACTTATTATTTATATTATATCTTGTTCTTCCGCATCGTAACTAGAATGTTGGTCAGCGAAAACGCATCGTAGGTACGCGCCGTTACACCAGCCGATAGCCAACATCGAACAGTGTGCCAGTTCTCCTCCACAGACCGAAGAGTATAGCTTGCTCTGTTTTAGAGAAAAACTTAAAAAAAATAAGCACTTCTATGCTTTTGTTCTTCGTTAAAACCCTCGAACTAGCGATTGTGTAACTACGCGTGGCTTGGCACGATGAATCACACTTTGACCTTTGACATATCTATCACCCACCATAAGCTCGTGCAGACTCATGTTTGTTACAATGATACTTCCGTTCTTGACGTACACATTTCCTATGCATTTGTTTACTTGAAAGTCATGCAAACGTTTTTCTGTAGGTATAGGTAAAATTCAAGGAAACGCAGTAGTTTAGTACTAGTTGAGCTTTTTTGTGAAAGTGTTAGTCCGGGGCTTAGGTCTAAGGGGGGTGTCAGTGTGCACTATTAAGGCGTGGATATATGTGAAATGTGTATTCAACCCTTTTTACTCAAAATCTTTACCGAAAAATCTACAAAAAAATATATAAGTTTTTCAAAAGTTTGAAAAAATAACCAAACTAGCCTCTGTTTTCTTAGTTAAAACTATTTTTCTCCCTAACTATCAATCATAACATGTTTTTTACTGCCTTCAGTATATTGGTAATACAACGCCGAGAGGACCTTGTTTTAATTTTTTTAAATAACTTTCTTAGGATTTTTAAATTAAAAAAACGTGTTTTTCGCTCACTTTTCTTTTCGCGAGCGCTATTCTGCCACTCCAACTTACCTGAACTTTAATGAGTTAGGTAGTGATATAATTTCTCGTCCATCGATGCCTTAAAGGCAGAGGTTACCGCTTGACAGGTGGGCCATCTACTTGTTCTGTCATTCACGCAGTTAAAAAACGCTACAATCACGCATATAATGGACTGGCTGTGCTCCCTGGCTTGCATGCTAAGGTGCTAATGCTAACAGTCTTTTAGACAGCGGCGCGCAAGCAATAACTCTAAAGCCCGATATGGTTAGTTTTTCGAAAAGCACCTAAACGTCGTTGTGCAATTGTGGAACAACGCTTAAGTGTCGGCAAAGTGTAGGTGTCGCCGATGAGATAGCGGTAGTGTTCACTGATGGTGTCCGGAATTCCATTGAAGCCGTAATTTAGTGATAGTGACACCGCTATTCAGCCTATTTATTTTTGAAAACAACATGTAGTATAGGAGTCACACCGTATAGGGTCCTTACCATCTGTGCTATAATATTTGTTCTACCAATGGGAAATCTAGGAAAAATATTTCACTTTTATTCAACTAATTGTACAAGTAGGTCATAAAATTCACAGTTGTTCTACCAATAGAACAAGTAGGAAAATAAATCCCAGTTGTTCTATTATTCAAAATCTAGGAAAAATATTTCACGTTTGTTCTACTAATAGTACAAGTTACAGCAATCTCATGTGCATCCTACAGCTAAATCGTCGTATATAGGTACATAGACACATGCCTTTTTCCCTGAAAGTGTAGGCAGAGCCTCAAAAGGCCTCTTTCCGGCATCCTATTTTATAGGCGCCATGCAAAATGAGATAACTCTACGATGCACTTAGCAATACTATACATTATGAACGCCAAAATATGGCACCTTTGAAAATTCGAACGATGGCAAATGAGTTCGATACACTGCCGGTTCACACTCTAGTCCTATGTACAAATGTGTTCAATAATCAAGCTGCAATGGACGGATAAAACTTTTCAGATTTGTCCCTCTTTATGCATTTTGTCTCTCTTTTGGTTCAGACACTTTTTGAGCGCTGAATCGAAGTTGATTTACTTTGCGCTCAATACTTATTCAAGTAAAAGTCAAGTATGCTTTGTACCGCTGACATTTGGTCAAGTGTGTGTGTATATCTCTGGATAAAGGTATACAATTCGGTAGATAGATCAGCCATCTATAACTCGAAATCTCCTTCTCAGTCATCAGATTTCCATTTATTATCATTAGAATATAAGTGGTGGTGTTCTATCGCAATTATATGGAGGCTTCGTCTGAAGAGATTATATTCGTAGTAACTCGTAGTCGTAGTCGTAGTCTCACTATTAATTGCAACAATAGTCTAAAAAAGAGGCCAAGTGCGAGTCGGACTCGCCCATGAAGGGTTCCGTAGCAGCAAGTAACATAATATAAGTTCTTGGATGGTTTACAATTTATGACGTTTTAACAAAATCTACTTAGTAGATCTCGTTCAAACCAATTTTGGGTGGAAGTTTACATGGTAATCGTACATATTTTTTTTTTAGTTTTAAAATTTCTTATTTTAGAAGTTACGGGGGGGGGGGGGATGTAGCACACACATTTAACCACTTTGGAAATGTCTTTCGCGCAAACTATTCAGTTCAGAAAACAATTATATTAGGAACCTCAATATCATTTTTGAAGACCTATCCACAAATATACCACACGTGTGGAGAATAAAAAAACAGTTTCAGTTTTAAGTATGAGGAACCCCAAAAATTTATTGTATTTTTACTATTTTTGTGTGAAAATCTTAATGCGGTTCACAAAATACATCTACTTACCAAGTTTCAACAGCATAACTCTTATAGTTTTGGAAAAACTGGTGGCTGTGACATACGGAGGACAGACAGACAGACAGACAGACATGACGAATCCATAAGGGTTCCGTTTTTAGACATTTGGCTACGGAACCCTAAAAAATAGAAACAAAGCCTATAACACAGCTCGTTCACCGTAAGATGGCACCTGTAAATACTCCATGGCAGGTGCCAACTGACGGCGAACGGTCTGTAGGTTGCTTATTTGTCCCACAAACCACCCATTTTTTTTTATACAACTTGGAATGACGGATCATAGACTTGGCTCACCTGATGTTAACCGGTACCCCCCCCCCCCCGCCTATGAACTGTGCATTATCACATAGGTCACGTCACCTACTTCTCTAAGTAAATTAAATGAAAAACATTTATTTATATGGCACGCAACAAAAAACAATCAGAACAAACAGAATACAAGGAATACAGTAGAACAAAAGCAGAAAAATAAATAAAAAATAACAACAAAAACATAATTTAGACACTTAAGTTATAAATAAAATACATTCAATAAAAAAGAAAAACAATGTTTACTAAATGAAAAAAAAAAGGCAAAAGTACCTACTTTATATACCTAATTGATGTGTAGACTCAAGGTAGCACCAGCTCAAACCTTTGTGGTTTTTAGGTGTTATTGATGGCAAACATTATGTAAAAAATATATATATGGTAGATTAAAAAAAAACCTAGGACGCACCCTAAGTGGCATTGCACTGCCACTTGCACTTTATGCCCTGAGACATAAAGATAAAAAGTCTCATGTGTCTGTTACTGGCACCCATACCCTTCAAACCGGAACACAGCAATGCAAGCACTACTGCTTTGCGGCAGAAATATGTATGGTGGTAGTACTTCCCCGGACGAAGTCTTTCACAAAAAAGCCCTACTTCTTCATTCGTGTTTTAGTAATCTGCCATACAATTTCTTAATTTATTTTTTAGGGTTCCGTTCTCAAAGGCTAAAACGGGACCCCATTACTAAGGCTCGGCTGTCCGTCTGTCTGTCTGTCTGTCTGTCTGTCTGTCACTAGGCTGTATCTGATGAACCGTGATAGTTAGACAGTTGAAATTTTCACAGATGCTATGTTTCTGTAGCCGCTATAACAGCAAATACTACAACATACTACTAACATAAAATAAAATAAATATTTAAGAGGCTCCGATACAACAAACGTGTTTTTTTGCCTTTATGGATAACGGTACGGAACCCTTCGTGCGCAACTCCTACTCGCACTTGGCCGGTTTTTTTGTTTTGTTTCTGTGTTTCATCGATACGGTAACGTCACATGGAAGAGAAGAACTGCTCCAGGAGTGATTTGATCATATTTCTACCTTACAAAGGTGTATAGCATCCTTTACAAAAACTCCATTATAATTCCCTCCTCGCGTTGTATTCCTCAAAGCTGAGGGACGTGCCGTGCCATTGATAATTTTCTTCGGACCAACCATTATAACTAACGGTGTGTAAAAATACAGTGTGGCATGCACTATTGTCAGCTCGTATGCATAGACTTCTAATTATGCCTAATAAATAAACGCTGAATGTACATAAGAGATAGGTACTAAATTCCTGTTCAATTTAAGATATTTCGAGCAGTAACAGACTTCGAGCTTAGCCTAGAGGTGTTTACCTGTCTAACCAGTAAAAGGTCAAAGCTTAAACGTTCTGTAAGTACTTATTGCGTAAGATAATCTATTAACTTACAAAATGCACATTCATAACACACAGTTGTTATAAGAATATTCACGGAAACATAACTAGAGGGCCTGTTCTAATTTGGAATTGGATTGGTAATTTTTTATTTTTTACTTTCTGCCCGCTCGCGACTTATTTTGCGTGGTCTTGGTGACCTGGCTGTAGCGCCACATACCGGGTTTTTCCATTTTTTCTTTTTCTTAAAAACCTTCTCCTGACCATAACAAACAAACAAAAAAATAATTAACGAAATCGGTCCAGCCGTTCACGCGTGATGCCATGACCAAGGGAAATAGGGATTCATTTTTATATTATTACTGTCCAGCATTTTTTTTATTTTTTATTTATTTTATATTATTTACGGATAGTGTCACTGAGGTGCTCATAATTTTCACAAACAACAATACATACAAAAACTACATTGTGAGAGTCGGGATAACGAATTCAAAACTTTGACTCTGACCAAGATTCCATCGATATTACCGTTTTTTTTGTTGTAATTATTTGGATTTGAAACCTGTTGTGGGTTTTTTTAAATAAATCCGTGTTTAATTATGGCAGAATACATAGAGTTTTCATGACCACAGAGCCATGAACTTCACGGACCTCATGACCACCATCGAAGGCTACCAACCACGACTTGTGATAGATTCCGTCCTTTGTTTTTATATTATGCTAGACTTTTTCCCGCGGCTTCGCACGCTTGGTGTCCGGATTAAAAACAGTCAGTTTTTTTTTCATTATTTTATCGTTTTATTCGCATTGTGCTTCTATTTAGTAACGATTTTGGCCCATTTTAAGGTTTAATTATGAAAACTTTTAAAATAGATTCACATAAATATTGAGAAGTAACTTATTAGAATCACCAGTGACATTTGAAAAACACGACCGAAACTCGTGGTGTTTGAAAATCATGTAACGCCCGTCAAATATTTATAACTATTGATAGAGTAACCGCTAAGTAACAATTTACATTTACATCACATCTAATCAAAATGGTGGAATGATTCGTAGGTGTATCACACGTGATGTACATTGCTGCATCTCGTGAGGTCGCGCTGAGCGGAAAGGCGCCGGCGCACAGATGGTCGCGCAGCACCGCGGAGCGGACGAGGTAGCCTGGCGGTGGTTGCGACATCGCGCTGGTAGCAGACAGCTTGGCGCGCCACTTTTTATTAAATATGTAATGTATTTTTCTTTACAAAAGTCGGACATGAGAGTAGGCTGAAGAGGAAACCGTTGACTTTCTTTTTTATGGCCTCGCAGAATAATAAATTGAAAGACTCTACCTACCTGCCACACGACTTGAGGTTTTAGGATAGTGTCCGGCGATAACACAAACTGGATTCATTGTTTCTATTTATAACGTCATTCACAGGGGTTACAAAAATGATTATATATCCTTCTATGATATTCATACAGAATAAATTAATCGTATTGTCAATCTTAGTAAAGTTCTGAATGAGACACAATGAATTTTGATATTTTGGGCGTTGAGTCATAGCGACTATAATGAATTACGCAATAGCCAATACTAGTTCAATAATAATATATAGCCTTACATTATAACAACGTTGGTCCGGTGACTCATGACTAAAAATATATAAAAACTAAATCACGCGTGCCACTAATAACCCTTCCACTAGCCAATAAAAATGTTAACTACCATTTTTATTATAAGATTATCCTTCAGTAAGTTTTAACGGATTTAATTAAAATTCATATTGTACCACTAAACCAAAGAAAATAAAGGAGGTCCAAGAATGATGTAAAAGTGGTATGTTTATTCGTTGCATGATCGCCTCACGTTAGAGGTGCACTGTCGCGCCAGGATGCCTGCCTGCAGGTGATACTGCCGATAGATGTACTCCTTGGTCATCGCCTGCGCCGAGAACATGGCGCGACTCCGCCGCAGCACTTCGTTCTTCGGGCCCCATAGCGGGTCCAATTTGATCTCCTCTCGAAATCTTTTCCTTAAAGCCGCGACCAATAGTTTCAACAACGTTATAAATGTCACCAAAACTATTAATGCGAGAAGCGTGAACCATCCTAATTTATTGCCAAAATCTTCACTAGTAGACAGATAAAGAAATATAAGCTCGCTGATGAAGACGTACGTCACCAAGGCGCTAGACATCAGCCACGCTACTTTCATATAACTTTTCGGCCGGATACCTTGCATGAAATGCACATCCTCGGAAAATTTTTCCAAGCCGTACCACACCACGAAAACCAAACATTCTATCAATGTCATGAAAATTGATATTAAACATACAAATTTTTTGACATAGAAACACGTGGACAATCCGTGTTTCCCGAGTAAAGGAGTCGTCAGAAGAAATATTACCATAATACACGTGAAACAAGCCAAGCCGGGATACTTGTTCACGAGTGCGCAGCGTTCCGCCAGCATCTCCAGCATCTGTTGGAAGACAATGATGTTTTTGCTCAATGCGAGGATAGCGTTACAGCTGAAACTGAGTAAAAGCCAAAAATGACTATACTCGTATTCTTTTAGTAAAATCGGGGTCTTTTCAAAGGTGAGAAACATGACATAAGAAGCGAATATGCTTGGTTTGATGCCGTACACGTTAACGAATGGACCTGGCATCATGGCGATGGTGCAGACGGCGAATACCGAAAACACGGCACAGACGGCAACCGTGATAACGATATTAGAGTAGCAAGGTGCGCGGAACGACGTAGACGCGCCCATGTTGAACGTCACCCCCGTGCCGATGTTCAAACTGTACAAAACCTGCAGAATGATGTTTGATATTCTGTAATTTTTCACAAACATGGTAAAATCTGCATCCATAGTCTCTTCATACGAGGTCAAGACGCCTTTTTGCATCATCGATCCAACCATCAAAATGATGTATCCCATGACTGGATAAACTGTGAAAAAGCACAAGAACCATTTCAGGGAACGTTGTCTCTTAAAAGAACTCAGGAACAATAAACAACACGCGAAACTAGATCCAAAGCAAACTTGCCACGCCACGTAATAGTACTCCTTTTTCTTGCCAAGTATGTAATATCGCCAGTATTGGTACTCTGGAAAAGTCTCATACAGGTCACTGCAGTAACTGAAGGCCTCATCTTGGAACTTGATGCAGTGTTGGTTCACGGTATAGTTGTATTTGAGGATGTTGCAATTATTTGTGGTCCATTTTCCGCAGGTATAATACGGTATAGGGTTCTCGAAACTTATGAGGAAGTAGTGCATTATGAAGGTTACCATCGTGTGATTGTACAATATGATCATAATTTGCCAGAAGACGTGCACGTAGCCGATGTGAGATAAGAACGGGCGAATTCTCCACACCTCCAGGCAGTCACGCGCCGTGAACTGGCTGATGATGAACTCCATGTAGAGTAGAGGGATTCCGATGAATAGGTACGTCAGCACGTAACCGATGAGGTAGCCCGCTGCGCCGTGGGTGACAGCTGTGAGTGGTAACGCTATAAACGTTGTAATTCCGATGCTTTGACAGAGCAGCGCCATTATGTACTGCGACCTGGATTCCCAGTGGAACTTCTTTTCATGGTCCAGATATTGCATTTCTGACGTTTCCTTACTGACACACTGGTTTCAATAATGTTTTGCTGTGTTCATGGCCATCCTGAATAGTGAATTTTAACTGAACTCCTTTCACAACGATTGTGTTATGTATAAGGGCAGATGTGAACAAAGATATTTTGATTAAAGTCTACTAAGCATAAGTAGTAGGTATACTGTTTCAGTTATTGAGCTTTTCTCTGATTACTCTGCTGTAATCTCCCCCAAATTGTCGAGATGACATTTTATCATAGCAAAAACTAATATAGGTTTCCCCATTTTTCCTTGATTCAACATAATCCATATTCTGCGGAATGGCTCTCGGGCAGGTGTCTCGTAGATAATGAAATAGCAATTGATAAACAGCTCGGTGTAGTTTCACTTTATTCGATTCTAGACTTGAGTTAGACCCGTTCTTGTAACCATGTAAAGGTGGCGATATACTGGATACGCTGCTCAAACATCATAGCGACCGATAAAACTTGTTAGCATAAGTGCTTTCCGACAGACAGAGCACGCGTAGCATCCTTCATAGATATTATTTATAAGCAAACATATTGTTTATAGAGATTGGTTGGATATCGCTATAATATCTCCGTCATAAGTTATTATTATTATTTGGTATTTCAGATTTGAATACCCGCTTGTGCCTAGCTGCGACTAGGGCTTGCAATCCAGATATCCGGGATATCCGAATTATCCGGATATCCGCTAATTTTCAAATCCGGATAATGACGTCCGCTCTATCCTGATAATTCGGATAATTCGGATAGTGAAATTCATCAAAAAAAATACGATAAGAATCAAAATTTTAAATACTGATCCTTTCTTTTACATGTTTGTCACATATACGTAAAGTACCTGGGGGACCTAGCTTACCTAGGTGTTTGCAAAATGCGTGAAAACTCGGAAAACCGCGTTTTACCAGAGATGAGACCTAGCTAGCAAGAAATTAAATGCAAGTTTTGCTTTATTGAAAGAAAAATGTAGTTATTTCGACAAGATAAGTGTTAACTTGAATATAAGAATAATATATAGAATATTGAATATAGAATGGTTGTCATTTTGAATTTAATTATGATATTTTTTGATATTTTATGATCATATTATTATTAGGGATGGCCGAACATGTGTTTCACCGAATACGAACATTCGACTAATGTTCGTTAAAACTTTTACCGAACCGAATATTCGGCATAATTGATTATCTTACGTGGACAGTATACAGGTCTGAACTTGTTCACGCAAAGCGCGCGGATTGGATTGCGCGGACCCTCCCGCCCGCTACCCCCGCTGTACCCGATGTTGTTATTGCATGCATCATCAATAACAACATCGTAAGAAGTAAAACTTCGCAAAGTGCGTTTGTTATGGTTATTTTTTATTTGAAAAGTCATCTTTGTTGAGTTTTTTTGCTTGGTTTAATTGTTGTGTACCTGTAAATAAGTGGAAAGAGTAGAAGTAGAAGGAGATCGAACAAAAAACTTACTTAATTTCTTACAATACATACCTGATTTCTGATTGTTATATATTATTTTATTATAAAGTTATCTCTGATGCCCGAAACAGCTGCATACTTATATTTTGTTTTATATATCTTTTTTATCTGCTGTTATTGGAAATAAGGTTACAGTGTCGACAAAAACATAAAGCTGCACTGTAAATTACTTACCTACCTCATAAACATAACGCATTTAACACTCCACTCATGATAAATCATACACGGTTTAGGCTTTGAGTACCACTTTGCCGAACATTCGGCGATATAGCCAAATATTCGGCCGAATACGAGTATACGAGCTCTTAGGTGTTTCGCTCACGCCTACTCTCAACTTTGGCTCCTACATCGAGTCTAAGGCAAAAACAGCTGCCATGACTCTAGGCATCCTGAATAAGGTAAAGCGTTACTTCACACACAACAGGACAGCTTCTCAGTTTATATAAAGCACAAGTCCGGGCTGGTATGGAGTACTGCTGCCATGTTTGGAATGGTTCGGCCAAACACCATCTTGCTGCCTTGGACTCGATCGAACGTAGAGCTTTCAGGCTTATAGGTGAGCAAAATATGGCGGAGACTAAGATCCAGAGTCTCGAGCACCGCCGTAAGGTTGCATGCCTTTCAATTTTCTTTAGGTTACATTTCGGGGAATGATCCCAGGAACTGCACGATCTGATCCCACCATCTCCTTTTCATCATAGGACGAGCGGGCGTACGTCTCAGTACCATCCTTACCTCATTAGTATACCTTCTATTCGCTTCAGCTTCCTTCTAAAACGTTTCAGTTCTACCTTTATAATGCGAACTGCTAAGGAGTGGAATACACTACCGTCGTCTGACTTTCCCGGAAACTATAATCTGGGTCTCTTCAAGGCTAGATTGAATAAGGCCTTCTGGACCTTTGTGGTCCATCTTCGGCCACATCGTCACTTACCAACAGGTGAGATCGTGTTCAAACAAAGGTCTAATAATGTTTTAAAATCAAAAAACGTTAAACCTGTCGAATTTGCCGAATACCGAATATAAAACGAATATTCGGCTCATCCCTAATTATTATTATGATAGTAGTTTTAATTTTACCACAAAGAGCTACCGAAGTGGTTAAAGTGATTCATATTTGAATGGTGGGTGAATGTTGGTTTAATTTAAACATGAATAAAGCTATCTATAACCATCATTTTCTTTTATATTAATTTTTTTAAAGCTCTTTCGAAACTATCCTTATTATCCGAATTATCCGGTTATCCGAATACTAAATTTCACTACTATCCGTATTATCCGGATAGTAAAAGTTTACGGATAATGCAAGCCCTAGCTGCGACGCGATCTGGCACTGTTTTGGATTTTATAATAGGGATTTGTCATGCGTATTTGATTATGCGATACTTTATTTACAGAAATAATTAATAATATTACAAGGTATGTACAAAATATATATGAAACAGTTGTGTTACCTGAAGACCGCTGCTAGCATACTAAAAGTAGCTCAACTGATCCAAATCACTACCAGATAGAAGCGTCCCTAAGATGCTGGCTGCATTGCCACGCTGAATGGCAATACTAATGCGTTGAGCCAGATAAGAGCCAGCTCTCGGGTCTTATCTTATTTAGTTAATTAGTACATATGATTACTAATTAAACAAGTGAATATCAAAAAAGGCATCACTGTCCCACTACATAACTTCATAACACACTTCTGTCTTGTCTAACATAACATCTAGAAAGAGAATTCAGCTGGGCTTGGCAGTATTTCGTAAACTTCGTCCCCTTTTCTCATCGCCGATCCCACAATGGCTATATTTTGGCGATTATAACCCTAAAGGACTAGTTTTTAAGAAAACTTTCAAAGGACGTTTTTAAAGTAGACTAAATTAGCTACAATATGATACTAGAACTGTATCTGTAGACCCAAAAGTTTCTGAGATTAAGCCTTCCAAAGTTTATAATTTTTTTCGAACTTCGCAATTCTTGCGAGTGCACGAAGGGTTGTGGGAACGCGTGCAGCTGCAGGAAGGCAGGATACTCGTATAATCAGGGTCAAAATACATTCAGAACGAGAGAATTGAAAAAAATTGCGAAGTTCGAAAAAAATTATAAACTTTGAAAGGCTTAATCTCAGAAACTATTGGGTCAACAGATATACAGTTCTAGTATCATATTGTAGCAAATTTAGTCTACTTTAAAAACGTCCTAAGAAAGTTTTCTCAAAAACTAGTCCTTTAGGGATATAATAGACAAAATTAAAAAAAAATAAAGTTTTTTTCGATTTTTGACAAGGTTGCGTTCGGCGCTTGAGTTCAAAAACTTGGATTATTCATAAGGCCAACATCATAAACAAGTCTGCAAAAAATCAGAACTACCGGATTTGACGCATACTGTGATGTATAAAGTTACTGGACTAAAGATACTTTGAGCTTTTGATACTACGTCACATAGGTATATATCTATCGGCGGCCGGCAAGATTAGGTGATACTTACTACAGCGTGTGCGTAGGTATATCCAGTGGCTGGCAAGATTAGTTGATAGTTACTACGGCGTGCGAGTAGCTATATCCCGTGGTGGCAAGATTCGTTGATAGATACTACGGCGCATGCGTAGGTATTTCCAGTGGCTGGCAAGATTAGTTGATAGTTATTACAATGTGCGAGTAGCTATATCCCGTGGCAGTGGCAAGATTCGTTTATAGATGCTACGGCGCTTGCGTACGTATATCCAGTGGCTGGCAAGATTAGTTGATAGTTATTACAATGTGCGAGTAGCTATATCCCGTGGCTGTGGCTAGATTCGTTTATAGATGCTACGGCGCTTGCGTACGTATATCCAGTGGCTGGCAAGATTAGTTGATAGTTATTGCAATGTGCGAGTAGCTATATCCCGTGGCAGTGGCAAGATTCGTTTATAGATGCTACGGCGCTTGCGTACGTATATCCAGTGGCTGGCAAGATTAGTTGATAGTTATTACAATGTGCGAGTAGCTATATCCCGTGGCAGTGGCAAGATTCGTTTATAGATGCTACGGCGCTTGCGTACGTATATCCAGTGGCTGGTAAGATTAGTTGATAGTTATTACAATGTGCGAGTAGCTATATCCCGTGGCTGTGGCTAGATTCGTTTATAGATACTACGGCACTTACGTAGGTCTATATCCCGTGGCTGGCAAGATTCGTTGATAGATACTACGGCGCGTGCGTAGGTATATCCAGTGGCTGGCAAGATTAGTTGATAGTTATTACAATGTGCGAGTAGCTATATCCCGTGGTGGCAAGATTCGTTGATAGATACTACGGCGCGTGCGTAGGTATATCCAGTGGCTGGCAAGATTCGTTGATAGTTATTACAATGTGCGAGTAGCTATATCCCGTAGCTGTGGCAAGATTCGTTTATAGATACTACGGCGCGTGCGTAGGTCTACATCCCTTGGCTGGCAAGATTCGTTGATAGATACTACGGCGCGTGCGTAGCTATATCCAGTAGATGGCAAGATTCGTTGATAGATACTACGGAGCGTGCGTAGGCATATTCATTGGCTGGCAAGATTAGTTGATAGTTATTACGGCGTAACAGTCCTGTAGAACAAATGGGAGTTACCGATTACGGCGCGTATGTTTCGCGGTCGGAAACATTAGTTGATACTTTGATAGTTACTACGGGCGGTGCGTAGGTATATCTCGAGACTGTCAAGATTTGTTTATAGTTACTATGACAGCGCGTCGATACTTGGTGAGTTGTCCTGACGCCACGCCACCGGGGAAGGTTTCTGGACCACCGGGACCAACGGGAGCTCGCGAGCGGACCGCATTTAAATTTTGATTAAACAGTATTTTGAATCGAAATAGGCTCCATACATATTTGGGCATTGTCTTTTCGAACAAATATTTTCACTTGCTAGACTAAGTTACATAAGTGAAACTGAAGTTAGGAAGAGGTTTCAGTCTGAACTAGCCCTTACGTATCCACAAGGCTTTCTTGTCCCACACTAGACTTGCGTGATAATAACTAAACTGAGTATCCTATTTTAAATTTTAACGATACGCTTTACACGTAGATGTCTTTACTCACAGTGTAGATCGTATGTACACGCATTAAGCTTTTGATTGCTTCTGGTAATAGGATTTTATTTGGAAATTAATGCAATGCAAAGGTAGTTTCGCTATATAATAACTGAATCGTACCTATTGACAAAATAAGAATTGAACCAACCACGCGAAAAAGATTTTTATTGCCTGTTTTTGACTGTATTTCCAGTTGACGACCTCTGTGGCGCGGCGGGTGAAGGTTCACCTGCGCCGCAGGAGGTGCGGGTTCAATTCTCGCCTCGGAACAAATATTTGTACGATCTGCAGATATTTGTTCAGGGTGTTCTGGGTTTTTTCTATGTATAATAAAAACAAAATATCTATGTAATGTATTGTATTAAGTATATCAGTTATTTAGTACCGATAACACAAGCTCCGCTTAGCTTTTGGCTAGATAATGTTGTGTTAACTGTCCAGCATTATTTAATTATTTTTTTATTATTATAATAAAGACATGATATATGATATGAGTATACAATATAGAGCCACGAATAGTGAAATCTTGCTATCAGAATGTACAATTTATTTCGCTTATAATTTAACAACATTGTAAAAACCTAATAGGAAATGCAAAAGTGGTTCGACAAGTGGTTTTAGCACGATATCAGTGAAAATATGCATCTTTTATTTACACTAGAATTTTTATCTGTAAACATTATCTTATCAATATTTCTGCAACGTACTAAGGTACAGATAAACTCGAAAAATCCTCGTCTTTTTTGCAAACCCCGCCTTTGTTTGCTGACCTACATAAGAGTTACTTAATTTATTTTTAAACCAAACGATAAAACATACGAAATATAAGTACCTGATTGGCTATAAAATAATGATAAGAATACATGCTCAGCAGTAGAAACACTACACACAAGTATAAAGTCTACCTGTGCGACAAGTACCTAAAGAGGAAACTTATAAAAATGGAAAAGAGTCATGTAGGTAATTCGTGTAAAACTCGGGCGAACAATTCCAATGACTTACTTTACCAAAACACCCTAAAAATTCGATATACAACAACATCGCATAACATTGCGCCCTTTAATCGTATCGTAAGCTCCTGCGGAAACAGGGCTCCGGGTATAAGTTATAAAGCCCAGAGGTTACTGCTTGTCGTTTACTAGATACCTAGGGAATTATTATTGAACAACTCGAATTACTTACTTCTTTTATGATATATTGCACCTTCACAAACAACCGGGAATTAAATATTCAAAGATTATTCATAAAGATGCATTCATAAAGAGATATTTGACAGCAGCTGAGACGTTGCAAATAAAGTAAACAGCTTTGATATTTATTTTTGATGTCCTCCGAAGTAACTCTCAATATCCCCAATTGTTATACTTTCAAGTATATATTTAATTATATGTAGTCATACTTAATTATATACTTAATTAGATAGTCTTTTTTTAGCCAAAATCCGCCATTTGTTTTTTTATAATTTTAATATTCCCAGTGACACTTGTGCAACAAAGAAGAATATAACGACACATCATTCATCAAAATAGGTTCAGCCGTTTATTAGTTACGAGGCAACATAGGGACGAACATGTCAAACACATAACCCTCATTTTTCGGCTTTGCCGCATTCGGGTAAAAAAGATAACTTATAGTCTCAAAAATGTCTAAAGAAGTCCAGAGTAATAACTTTAATAACGTCATCGTGTCGCAATTCCCCCATCACACACGTCAAAGATAAATTTATAATCAAAAAATAACATACGATCGAGCCCCCAGTTTGCACAACTTCTACCTAACTTTATTGCAATCGATTTTAGTTAGCGTCCCTAAGCGATAAAAGAGTAGAACGATACTCTAGTTCATGTATCGCAAGCGCAGGCTAAACACTAGCAAATATTACTGCGTCTTTGTATGAAATAAAAACTTCAAATAACTATGTAAATAAATCTGTTAATATCCTTAAGAGCAATGTAAAAGAGCACTGTCTTTCTCTGTAAATCTTTACTTTGTTAGTACATATAAAAAGATATGTATTTGCTACTTAATAAATATTTACCATTATTTTAATTTAATTATGTTTACTAATGTTGTATAATTTGTTATGTTTTGTGTCTCACTTTTTTTTATGCGTACACGAACCTACCTCTATAATCACCACTCTCTAGCCTCAAGGATTTGCTGGAAGAAAACTTTTTTTAGGGTTAAATTCGCCGTTGCACATGCCCTTTCATTCTGCCTTTTATGTGTACGGTAAAGAATAATGAAGGATTTTTTCTCGAAAGTCCACGCCGTAACTTACTTGATTTTGCATATTCAAGAATTGTATCATTCTATTCATGAATGCAACGATATCTACTTATCGATACTTACTTATACTTACAACGATATCACGCGTCGTCGTATGACGATACTCTTAGAGGTGATGATGTGGTACATAATACCGATTAGTTTGTGTTACTATCTAATAAAATTATTGAAGAGATTGATCACGCATCAGAATTTTAAACGAAGATTTGTTTGTCGAAAGCTTGCCTTGATCATCACAAATGATACCAACCATGGCTTCCAGACAATTGCCCCCCCTTTGAGATATTGCATTTTGTTTCTTAGCATTATTAGGTTTCAAGCAATTATTGTTTTTCACCATATCCAGAGTGAACATAATTTATACAATTTTAACGTATTATCCTTATAAGCGACTAAGTCGTGCCGCGCTATCGTGAATAGTATCTTAAACAAACAGTCGGCTCTGGGCTACGACGGTATTGATTTTGACTGATAGAGTCGATGTTTCGAATACTTCACGAAGCAGCCGGCCGAGAAAGCTTTGGAGATTTAATATCTTACACGCATTTAAATCTAATTAACTATTTTAAACGCTGATTTTATATATTATATGAAATCACCTATATTATAAATTTGATATAATATACAGTCGTATCTTGTTTTAAATACATGTTTATATCAATGTAGTTGAAGAAACCTAGAGCATGTGACACAGCTCACTTGACTGTGTAAGGTCTTAAACTATTTCGTTATCATGATTATAATACGTATTAGACGCACAAATGATATTATCAAACACAATGAAGTGAAATACCGAATGCCTCTGAAGAGAATTGAGATCGTGACTACGACTGGTCCATGCAAAAGTGATCCTAAAGAGAATATTTTCACAGTTCATTTTGCATTGTTAGTGTATCGAACATTTCACTATCGGTAATGCTATCCTTCTCTGCTGGCGAAGGCGTGATTCGCTATTTCAAACAGAATAAACAGCGCAACTGTGGAAAAGATATCTGTCCTTGTTTAGCATAAAGCGACCTATGACCTAGGTATCGATTCAGGTGAATGTGGCTACCACAGCAAATCGATTAATTATCTAGAGTACAAACTTAGAACAGACTTGAACTAACCAGGCAAATCTTGGTATCCGCGCTACATAGTTCGAGAAACTGTTGCCCGTTTGGGTAGTGGCGCGAAATTCAAATTTTATTTATTTTTATGCTCATCACAGCTCATCAACACAGCTTGAGATAGCGTAACCTGATTTTGCGGAAACTACGAGAACTAACACACATGTTTTGATAGATAGTGTCTCATATATATCATTCATTCAATGACTTTTACAGTGATTTTTTCGTTCATTGACATTCGTGGCTAAACTAATGATATTTATGAGACACTTTAAATAAAAATATGCGTATTAGGTCTCTTAGTTTCCACAAAATTAGGTTTCGCTATCTCAAAATGTGTTGATGAGCTGTGATTAGCAAAACACCGAGAAAAAAAACACCGAGAAAAATATTTAACAATATAGATTTAGATTAAGGTATTTTCGGAGTTATAGCTATACATCTATACACTAGGCTAGCGGCCTGTATCGTGGGAACCGAATACGAATTATAAAACAAAATAAAACCGAAAAACACATTAAATCTTGAATTTCGCGTCTGAAGCGAAACGTTCCACCTTTATCGCAACGTCAAGAATAATTGCAAAGCTTATGACATCAATTGAAAATTTATAAGCCATAGCTTTTAGGCATCTTGAAATTTCTACCTTGAATGTTTATTGGTACAGTTTGTGCCAAACTTAAATGCGCTTTGAGTTGACTAGACTATTCCCGCTAGACCTTGCTGTAGGCATGTCTTACAAGCACTCTGATATGCTTCAATTAATTACTGTCCCGTTCAGATGTCATCAGTGTTCCCTAATCTGACCCGGTAAGTAGTGAATCAATGGGGAAAATCATGGATGAGCTCATGACGATATTGAGTCGACCTAGATTGAACAAAACTAGTACCTGCAATAAATAAATAAATAATGCTGGAAAGTTTCCTCAACATCTTCTAGCCCCAAGCTAAGCAGAGCTTGTGTTATGATGGGTACCAGATAAGTGATATACTTAATATAATACATTATATAGATAGATACTTTTTATTATACATAGTAAATACCCGGAACACCCTGAACAAATATCTGCAGATCGTACAAATATTAAGAGAACTCGCCCGTTATAACAAACTGAGGCTTGCTCCTCATTTGGATATTAATAATTCAAGTCAATTCAATTATGTAGATACAATTTAGAAACTAATAGATCTGTTGCTTATCAGCTTCCCATTGAATAGTATAGAATTAAGCTGGCATGGGTTATAAGATTTCCATACATCTTTATGGAAACCATATAGGTACATAATAAATAGTCAAACCACGGGCCTCGTTATTAGTGTCTTGATAATGTACACAAAGTTTCATGGAATTTAATGCGATAATATCCAAAATAGGAGCAAACTTCGTTTCTATGCAGAGAGTTGAAGTACGCTAGGTACACCTGTGAATGATAGCTCGTTTACTTCAATGTTTGTTTCTGAGAATAGAACTATACTGCGATCAATATTCTATATGTACTCGTATTGTGGGTTCAGTGTTTCAAGTTAGATTTACGATCCAATTTTGATGAAAAACGACAGCTTACCAAAGCGACTTGTAATATCTTGTTGTTGGTTTTGAAAAAGGTATTTACTGAAATATCTACTATTACAACCCACACGCTATAAATATCTGTGTATACGAATTCCACACGCGAGTTAGCTTACTAGACTCTAAACTGTTTTTGATTTGCGCCTTACCCATAATTCCTGACGAATCGTAGGCCACACGTTGGACCGTGACGAAAGAGATGAAACAAAATCCTGATTTTTTTAATATTATTGTTTGCTTGATTATGGACATATCATGAAAAAGCTTTACAAAAAAATGGAAATAAAATACAAAAATGCAACTGGTGAAAATTGCACCCGTGACAGAGAAGTTGAAAGGAAATCGTTTAGCTTGGTAGGGGCATGTAATGAGGAGGGATGAAACGCATGTAACTAAGAAAGTTATGAATATGAATGTTAGTGGATGGAAAGGAAGAGGAAGACCTAAGAAACGATGGATGGATTACGTGAGAGATGATATGAATGAGAAGGGAGTGAATGATGAGGGGAGAGTGGAAGAAAAAGACGTACTGCGCCGACCACAAATAAATTGGGAAAAGGGAAAGACAATGATGATGAAAAAGCTTTACAACCGTTTTTGATTTCTGTATTATGAGCATAGTTTTTCGGCTTCATTTGTAATGTGTACCGTTTTCTGCCTATGTCACTACTATTGCTCGCAATAGTACTATAACTAATAGTACACGCACTCACACAGACAATGCAGCAAAATCATGCTCATCACTCGTTAGGCTGTATTGGTATGTTAGAGTGAGTGTGTGCATGTGTGACTTCTGTTCGTTAAGGGCAACGTTCCAAAAAATCAGTATCCTCAGATTTTTTTAAAATATAAATTGTTCTGAAAATTTCGAGTAATTTCCTTGAGGATATAAGAAATAAGAATATAAGATATATTATAAAAAATATGAAATAGTAGTTCAAGTGTGAATTTTTAATTGCCGACCTTTTACATACGTATTCCTCAAAGGTTGTCAGTTCTGCGCTTCCCATTGCCACTTCAGCTTGCTAATTCTGGGAGCTATGTCGGTGAACTTAGTTTTCCTCAAGTTGGATCTATTACGCAGCAAGCACAGCTCTCTCTATAGCCCGCTATGTGACTTTGAGCTTTTGTATAAGGCTAATAGTTAATGGCCACGTCTCAGTGTCGTAAGTCAACACTGGCACCACTCAACTGGTTCTCGAGTGGCAGCCACTATTCAAACGATGCAATGCAGGATGGCCAGATGGATGGGTAGAGGTCACAGGAAGTCGGTGGATAGAGGCTGCTCAAAACCGTTCGTCTATGTAAACTTCTACAGGCTGATAATGTTGATGATGACCCTACATATAAGTTTACATTCCTCAATAACAAGTGGGACACCTTTCCAAACATATTTTATCGGAACTTCAAGTTTGTTTAAGATTACCATAGCTGCCATGGATAATAATAGATTTATTGCGAGCCATGCCATGAGTTTACAGTTAGCATTAAACTATTTAGTTGCTAAAGGCAATATTGCTTTGCATTAACTGCCCTTTGCATTGAATACCGCTCATTTCACAAGAAATTACAACTATATCTCCAAAGGTAAGCTTTACTACTGTGTTATGACAAAAATAAGACCGGTTTAATAAATTGCAAGGAAAAGTTATCAAAATAAATGCTTTCATTTCTAATTAAAAAACTTGAATTGCCTCCGACTTCAGCTAATAATTGAGTTGAAGTCTCTATTATCTACAATGATATTAGAAACAGGTAAACTTTGTGTGTTGTTTGATTCATTCTTTGTTTGTAATGGATAAACTCACAAACTACTGAACCGATTTAAAAAAACAAATATAGAAAGCTAAATTATCAGCGAATAATATGGGGGGGATGTTGGAAGGGGGTTGGGGGCATGTATAGCATGGGTTCATGTGTAACAAAGGGCGGTGTTTAATGGTGTGATTTTCAGTGAATTTGTATCGTGTCGCAGGTTTGAAAAGTAGAGTATGCTCCTCTGGGATAAAGCCTGTCCTCGTCTTAGGCAGCTTGACCCCTAGCTTCACTCAGGGAGTCTCTCGTTACGCTCAGGGTTAAATATGCCGCCCGCGACGTAAGACACTGCTTTATCACCTTAGTGCATAATCTACTATTACGACACTTGGAACGTTATGGCGCTTCACATGATACCTCATTTGTCAAAATCTATCAAGTAGTTTCAGAGCTACGTGGGAACAGATGAACAAACTTACATACATACATACATGACTACTTACGTCATAACCCTGCTTTGCCGTAATCGGGTAAAAACATAGCGAGTAATTTTCCCATTTAAGGTGCAACGTTTTGTTTAAGGTTCGAAATTCAAATGTTATTGTGTTTCTTGCTCATCACAGCTCGTCAACATAATCTTGAGATAGCGAAACCTAATTTTGCGGAAATTAAGAGAACTTGTTGTTTTGATTGATAGTGTCTCATAAATATAATTAGTGAAGATACGAATACAAAAAAAAAACATGGAATGGACGCCTGATAGTTTCCGCAAAATCAGGTTCTGCTATCTCAAGATGTGTTGATGAGCTGTGATTAGCAAAAAACACAATAAAATTTGAATTTCGCGCCTCAAGCGAGGTTTGGGTTGGTAGCCTGGCCAAACTTCTTGATGCAACGAATGCAGGTGAATGGCTTAGGAAAGAAAGTTTAAAACGAAAAACCTACGGCTAGGACACACTGAGCCCATTTCTTTTTAATGGGTTTATGGCGAAAGTGGAATCTGGTGAATCTGTCTCTTGGAGGAATAAGAAAAATCTGTCGTCAGTCCTTATTCGTCATTCATGACCAAAATGTATTTTATGGCTTAAGTGGAATCTGGCGGATGTATCCCAAATATAAAGTTCTATGGTAACTTTACATGTTTGGTAAATTAATTATTTGTAGTTTCAGCATTGATTGCTGCAGCAGATAATTAACATGCGTTCAATCTAAAACAAACCGTTACTCTTAATATCATTAATGAAATCAGCCATTAAAGTTAATAATGCTAACTAAAGAATAATAAACCTCATAACAAATAATGGCAGGATATATAAGCAGTCACTATTGGGCATAAAACCAACTTCATTGGCGACCGATGCATTATTCCGTCCCGAGCACAATACTTGTCAGTAAAACCAACTTCATTGGCGACCGATGCATTATTCCGTCCCGAGCACAATACTTGTCAGTAAAACCAACTTCATTGGCGACCGATGCATTATTCCGTCCCGAGCACAATACTTGTCAGTAAAACCAACTTCATTGGCAACCGATGCATTATTCCGTCCCGAGCACAATACTTGTCAGTAAAACCAACTTCATTGGCAACCGATGCATTATTCCGTCCCGAGCACAATACTTGTCAGTAAAACCAACTTCATTGGCGACCGATGCATTATTCCGTCCCGAGCACAATACTTGTCAGTAAAACCAACTTCATTGGCAACCGATGCATTATTCCGTCCCGAGCACAATACTTGTCAGTAAAACCAACTTCATTGGCAACCGATGCATTATTCCGTCCCGAGCACAATACTTGTCAGTAAAACCAACTTCATTGGCAACCGATGCATTATTCCGTCCCGAGCACAATACTTGTCAGTAAAACCAACTTCATTGGCGACCGATGCATTATTCCGTCCCGAGCACAATACTTGTCAGTAAAAGCTCAATAGTAATCAAGCAACTGCTCAATTCGATTGCAATAACAACTTCATAGCATTTCTTCATACAAGTTAAAATATTGCTGCTTCATTTAAACTGCGACGACAAGACGAATAGCCTGCGAACTGCCAATAAACAGTATTTTTATAGGTTCACTAAACACCGGTAGCCGTGTGTACGTTTATGCCCCATAACAATGAGATACGATTATTGTGTATCGTGAAACCGAGTTTTAAAACGATTGCCATTCGTAAATTCATTTGGAAACAAAAAAAGCATGACGTTCTTGCTGCAGGGGTGCGTTCAGTGGGTACACTCTGAGTGTTGGTTGTCACCAGAGTGTACGGTTGTTCCGTTCACAGACTCGGTTAGAGCGTTCGGTTAGCGTCACGTGACCCTAACCAAAAAAAACAAAGTTTGCTTACATTTTAGATATCACATGATCATTATGACGTACCTAATCATTATTTGTGATTTGTAAGTAAAATGGTGGTCGTTTAAACATGACTTGACTGTGATTATGACGACGTGGAAGGAGTGTAACGTTGCAAATTATATTGAAAATACACTAAACTTGAAAATGCCAAACGCACATGCCGCGCGACGCCAATTATAATAAAAAAACATAGTATGTGAAACTGACAACTGGCTACACAGATATACAACAACTGTAAAGCTAAGGCCAAACCAACGCGTTCAGCCCGCGTCCTCAGTGGCGTGCACGGTGGCGATCAATGGACAATGGATCGCCACCGTGCACACCACCGCGGACGCGGGCTGAACGCGTTGGTTTGGCCTTAGCTTTACAGAATATAGACAGAAGGACGGTCGAACGGCGTTGGCTTAGTAATAGGGTACCGTTGGCACCCTTTGGGTACGGGACCCTAAGAATTTTACCAAAACAGGTTTTCACTTTAGACACAAAAAGTAAACAGCGGAACATTAGGTACCTATACTAGCTGATACACGAACAGTTTGAATGTGAAAATTAGAAAACAGAAACTACATACAATTATCGTACCAAATCAAGCAGAAGACTTTTTATTCGTATTTATGACTTAAGTAACATATCCAATACTGTGCAATTTGATGAGAAGGTAACCAACGCGCGAACTAGCCATTTAGCGTCTGCTACTCGATTCGGGACCGCTAGAGTCAGCCGAATAGTAAATAGTCGAAAAAGCAGGTTAAATAAGGAAACCCGATTTGAGGGCTGACTTCTCCTTTTAACCTCGAACTTAAAATGATGGGTGTTTTTTTTTAAACTAAGATAGTCCCTCGATTGACCGCGAGCTCACCTGTTGGTAAGTGACGATGCGGCAGACGTTGGAGCACGAAGGTCTAGAAGGCACCTATTCACTCTTGCCAAATCATAGTTATCAGGAAAGACACGACGGCAACTTGTTCCATTCCTTAGCAGTTCGCATTACAAAGGTGGAACCGAAACGTTTAGTGCGAATTGCGGGTATACTGATTAGGTGAGGATTTAAGTTTGAGGCCATATTGTGAATGTTTTTTTTTTACGATTTAGGGATACTTACAGCTATGTACCAACTATGGTATTTATATATAAAATAACATGTTAAAACATGTTAAAAAGCAGAAGGCTAATTAAATATAGTATGTATGAATGTTTCCTCTGGTTTGAAACCTTTAGTTTGAGCTCGAAATGTTCATTTTCGATGACATCAGGCTCCAGGGTCTGATGACCAGCTGATAATGAACAGTATCGAGGGTACTTCGTGAAGCTAGAACTTCAAATTAAGTTGACGTGACATGTCTTCCTGTCGCAGACTCCACATGATAAATAAAGGGTGCAACGGAGCTACGATTTCAGTACGGTTTTATAAAAAAAAAATGGTGTTGGAATACTGAAAATAGTAATTAACTTATAAACTTATTGTATATTGATGAGAGGTCAATCTATGCGCTAATTTGCCATCGCTCGCCCTGACCGCCTCCGCCGCCGGCTGCCTAGGGCACCAGTTAGCTAGCCCGCGGCGGGCAGCCGCAAGGTGGTCCACTTTCTATGAGACTACAATCGTCGCTCACATCTATTCAATCAATATTACGACATACCTTTGAACCGGACGCAGTATCTGCAGGCATTTCTGTCTGATCGAACTATAGATTGTTTATTTTGGGTGTTTGCGTTCTCAGATGGTTCCTCACTGTTGAGGATCTTGACGCCTTGCAAGTACACCTGTGAAGAAGCCAGGGATCGTGGAATATAAGTTACACTGGCAACTTCAAGGTTTCGCTTCGAAGCGATTCTATTTCTAAAGTCGTAATTGAACTTTCGTCAATCTCATACATTGTTTGAATTTTCTACTAGCGTCATCGTTAATAGACTGGTACATTGTCTAAGGCCTCTGTTCTGGTTTGGTCATCGCGTTGGGCTTCTACCTTTTGGTCGTGTGCTGTATATTTGGCCTCTATTTGGCGATTTACTTATGGATCCCACCGCGTTAAACTAGCATCAGACACACGAATGAAACCATTCTGTGGCTAAAGTACTAACTTAGATACACTAAAATAACTAGGGTTTCCGGTTAATAGAAAATGTTTTTTTTATGAGAATTATATTTTAAATGCGAAAATTTGTGGATGTGCGTGTATATGTCTATGTGTATCTATGTTAGTTACTCCTTCACTCAAAACTTACTCAAAATGTATGAAATTTGATATGTCGACAGCGGTGCCTCTGGAATAACACATAGGCTAATTTATATCGTGACTGCGAGTGAAACCTCGGGGCGCATCTAGTTATTTCATAAACAATAATTTCTTTGTCATAAAATCAATGGTCGTCTCGTGTTTTAGCTACAATAATCGCTGATGGCAAAGTAAGCCAAACCGTTGAACGACATAACTTGGTTATCACCGATCAAACCACCTGCCTCCGTCCAGTAGTAAATAAATCTTCATTATTGTCTGTTTTTTACTCATTTACTGTTATAGCCGTTCTAGGCTTCGATAGCTCGAGGCACAACGTCTTCGTCTACTCACAGACCAAATTATTACCAATAAACGAACTTGCAATGTCTTGATTTTTTGCTATTGCAATTAGAAATGTTTTAAATTTAGCAATTTCGGCAGAGATTAAGTTTTATAGCTGATTTAATTCATCGTATTTTTTTTTTATTAGATGGGAAACTTGATTTATTTATGTTTTAAACATTTCAGCTACCATAAAAACTTTCGTGAACCACATCATTTATTTTAAAAATAAAAAAATAAAAAATCATGTCAAAATAATTTCAGCTACCTATTATGGTGAATGGAAAATTTAATTTCCCTGGATTCTCCCTGTCCCAGGATGGATACCACTAAAACAAATTGGAATTGATGAAGTCTGCGTGATTCGAAGAGTAGTCATGTTACAGCGATTAATTTCTATACCGTGCCATGTACCGTGGAATAAACACGGAATATCTTTGGAGTTTTATATCGTGTTCTGTCTCTTTCTATTGAATATAAAACTGCTTGTCAACGCAAAAGAAAAAACACTGTGTAACTATAAATACGGTTTGCGTGTTACATTAAAACTCAGAATATCATTGGAATTTATACACATTGTATATAAAGGCTAGGGAGGCCAGTCCTCCGAAATTGAATTCCCGTTGGACAGACGAGTTCCGCGCCAACAACCAGTATCATTGTATTCAGCGTGATCTCTTGAACAAGAATAGACCGGTTGTCGCATTCTAAAGTGGTGGAGGGAGAAGTGAGGGGAGGGGAAATATTCGAAAACCGGGTATCAGATTTGGTTAATATCTCAATAACCGCTTGTCCGATTTCAATAAATAAGATGTCATACGATAGGTAATTAACTGGTCAACATACTATGTCTTACAATAATTTTCGTCAATGTCATAGTTTATTAAATATTTAGAAAAAAGCCGAATTTCAAATTTGATTTTGGTATTGGTGAAAATGACTGTAAATGGCATCTAACTAAAAAGTAATGTATCACAAAGAATTGAGAGCTTTATTAACCTTTCTTACCGTTTTTTTATTTTTTAATTTCGATGAAAAACTACAAAATTGTGACTGGTTTTTGTAAATACCATAGTTTAAATATTTAGAAACAGACGAATTTCGAACAAAAGACGCTTTTGGCTTTGGTGAAAATTATAGTGTAAATGACACCTAACTAAAAAGTAATGTATGCCAAAGAATTGGGCGCTTTATTCACATGTCTTGAAGTTTTTGCTTGATCTTAATAATGGCTGTATCTTTCGAACCGTAACAGTTAGAAACTTGAAACTTTCACAGAATAAGTACTGCTGTTGTTTCTACAAGAAAACATAATAAAAATAAAATAAAGTTAAAAATTATGCTACAATAAACTGTTGTTTTTGCTCTTTCTTAATAAAGGCTGTATTTTTTTAACCGTAGCAGTTAGAAACTTAATTATTTTACAGAATATGTACTGCTGTAATTTCTATAAGAAAACATAATACAAATTAAATTTAAAAAAAACATAAGAATTATTTTTTGTTTTTGCTCGATCTTGATTACGGCTGTATCTTTTGAACCGTAATAGATATAAACTTGAAATTTTCACAGAATAAGAACTGATATAGTTACTAAAACAAAACATAAAAAATAAATTAAGTAAGAAATACAATATAGTAAACTTTTGTTTTAGCTCGATCTTAATAAGAGCTGTATTTTTTGAACCGTAATAGTTAGAAACTTGAAATTTTTACAGAATATGTACTGCTATAGTTTCTATAAGAAAAAATAAATAAATTTGAATTAAAAAAAAACATAAGAATAAAATTTAGTTTTTGCTCGATCTTGATTACGGCTGTATCTTTTGAACCGTAATAGATAGAAACCTGAAATTTTCACAGAATAAGTACTGATATAGTTTCTAAAAGAAAACATAACTAAAATAAAATAAAGTTTAAAATAAACAAAACCAAAACCGTATTTTGTCTGAAATTGGCCTATTGTTGAAAATATAATAAAATATGGTATTTGCAAAAACCTGTCACAGATTTGTCGTTTCTCAACCAAATTAAAAAGAATTAAAAAGCAAAATACTGCTGAATAAATTGCCCAATTCATCGTTTTACATCTCTTTTTAATTAGGTGTCATTTACTGCCAATATCAATAAAACCAAATCCTTTTTTTTTATTTGCATTTTTTCGCAATATTTGATAAAGTATGATCTTTACAAAAACCATTTTTATACACGATATGTCAAACAATTAATTACCTATCTTATGACACCTTATTTGTTTAAATCGAACAAGCAGTTATTGAGATATTAACCAAACCCTATACCCGCTTTTCTTATCTTTCCCCTCCCCTCTCTCCCCCCTCCACCACTTTATAATGTGACAACCGGTCTATTCTTGTTCAGAAGATCATGCTAAACACAATGATACCGGTTGTCGGCGCGGGAATCGTCTGTCCAACGGGAATCGCCATTTGACGATTTTTTGGGAAGTGGCCTCTCTACTACTCGTACTAGGCAACATGCACAAAAGCACATACGATTAAAAGTCAAGAAAATACACACGAATTGAGAACCTTTTTCTTTTTTAAAGTTGGTTAAAAATGTGTGTGATTGACGCATTCCCGTATCTGAGGTTCGCGAATTCAATTCTCGCACGGTCAAGTAGTTTGGGTAGTTATAATTGATCCCTTGGCTTTCATAGATCTCGCATACCTATAATTATGTTACTAATAGAGCTTGTCTCCAGAGGATCAGTTTAAAATGATTATTTTAATGATTTTGAATTTGTTCGAAGGTAACTTTCAAACCGTCACAGTCCAATCGCCATTAAATTTAGTAGATAGGCTGGCGATACCAATATAATAAGCAAGTCGGTAAGCTTAATCGGTAAAGGATTCTTCGTTATGCGAGATTAAGGTTTGGGCGAATTACTGGTTATTAAGTGAACAGGTGAATACGGTATTTCAGCAACAATAAAGCGAGTACCAGCTATTCAACATAATGTACGCAGTACTTTTACCTCTTACTAAAACGTTCCTTATTGAGAGTCGTTAAATCCTTTTCGGTCGCATTTAATGACGTCCCTAGTCACCGTTCCAACCTGTTTGATGGATAGCAACTCGATCAGCTATTATCAACCTGTGGCCCGCCGTGCTCTGCCAACTAACTTGCTATTATTTGCAGGCTTTTTATAGGCTCAACTGAAAGCCTGATATACATCAATAGGTGATTTACTAAAATCCTACGTCCATTTTCGTCTTCAACCTAACAGTGCACAGTAACTTGCGACTAGCTATGCTCTACTTAAAGGATTTCTTAGCATTCGAGCGGGCTCTACTCTAACGTAAAGCCAACACTGTTGACTGTGGAGGCTGTAAACCAGACTGAAACACTTTTTCGCTTTTAATTTAGGGTTTTATTGGTCATGGTATGTGTTGGTGAAGTATTGGCTCGTATGTTTTAATTTTATTTAATTTTTGTTCATTGAAAAGATTAACAGCTACTATTATAAAACAAAATTTCTTAATTATTGAAGTTATACAGCCACTTATTAGCCACTTAGGTCTCTCTAAGTAATGTAGTAAAAACAGACAAATAACACAAGTTTATTGTTTATATGGTATTTCTTGAATATCTGAGGAACTTGAAACTTGTAAGCGACCCTTGAAATGCAGTAAAAGTTTCTACGAGCTCCGTGGAAAACAATGGTTGAGTACGATTGAACTAGATGTTTTGTATGGTATATGGAGAGTTATCATGGACGCGAAAACTGTAGATCTTATTGCTCATGACGAAATCGGATTCGTTGTACGGACTAAGTAAGTCATTTGACGAGTAGCAATTAACTCGATTTAAGTAAAGTAGTAAGGTTTTTAGTAGAGCTTTCTTGTCAGAGAGTTCGTCAGGGGAAGTACTACCACCATACCTAATGCATTGCTGTGTTTCGGCTTGAAGGGTATGGGATCCGGTGAAGTTACAGGCACATAACACATAACCTGGATGAGACTGGCCCGGGACCGTAAGGAATGGCACATGCAAAGAGAGGCCTATACTCAGCAGTGGGTGAAGTCAGGCTGTGGATGATGATAATGATGATAAAGACTTTTCATCTTTATATATCAGGGTGACGAGCGCAGTGCAATGCCACATAGGGTGCTTCCTATGTGGACGTTATCTATGAGGTAATGCATGGTTAAAGCACAGGTTACCGCTTAACATCAGGTGGGCCATATGCTTGTTCTGTCATTCACTAAGTAAAAAAAAGGAAGAATTCGTTCTTTAATCGTGTCAATGGTTATTTCTTGTACAAGTACCGTACTGATTACAATGATGTATGTTGGCCCAGAAAGGGGCATTAGTGAAAGAACCAGTGTTGTGAAAGAATTCAGTACACCTCAATGAGGCTCCTTTCATGCACGCACATGGTTACAAATTTTCAAATTGCATGTTTTTAGGTTTTGAACTAAATAAGGTCGAAGGTTTTAGGAATCTTGGAATCAATCTAGGAAAAATTCACCAGAATTGATTATGAATACTGACCTAAGGAACATACGGGCCGACTATAGTATAGAAAGTATTAGTAATATATAGTAGACTAGCAATACGCTCGCGACATAGCTCGCGTGACCCAACTGCAGTGCCACCTAAAATAGTGCAGTGAATCTAACCTATCAACCCAAACACAAAAAAAACATCAATATCAGTCCAACTGCTTAGGTGAAGTTCAGTGACATACACACGTACAGAAGAACTATACATATAAAGATAGTATATAGAAGATACCAGCATTACCAGTCTCTAGAATTCCACTGCTGGACATAGGCGTCTTGCTTGTTCGAGAACCTTTAGTATTCCACAATGATCAATTAACATGATCTAGCATACAGTTACTTTATAAAAACTTTCGTCTTGAGGCTCTGAGGTATCTGTGACGAGAAGATATGGCGTAGTTTTCCGAATGCTGTCCATCCGAATTGGATCTTCCTAGATGTCTCTTCAGATATATTGATCCAAATAGACATAGTGCTCAACTACTTCGGTAGTATCGTTACCAACGTGTGCGTATAGGTGCGACTAGGCATTTAACATGATGTTCGAATTGCTTAAGTTAAAAAGGCCCACCCAGGGTCGGACTGGGCTGAAAGGGCCCTGGTGGTTGCCAGACGCCTGGGCCCAGGATGGGATAATGGTGGATGGGATACCATCAGAAATGAATGAAATGAATGAATAATAATTTGGAACCGAATATATTGACTAAATATAAAAAATATGTTTCCATTTTTTTAAATACATTGTCTTATGCCGGCGCTGGCGGAAAGCCAGGCGGTTGGTAGGGTATATAGGAATATACCCTACCAACCGCCTGGATTTCCGCGAGCCCGGCAAGCCCCGCAAGCCTGTGGGGCCCGCGCAGGCTAAGGCCCGGCTGGCAAACGCCACCTTGACTATATGTCCAGTCCAACGCTGGGCCCACCTGTTGGAAGACGGTATTGAGGTCTCTGAGCATTGTGCCAAGTTGTTCCAGCGATTCTGCCAAGAAATATTGAAAACCAACATAATCGTATCAAATGATGTTTGGCTTATATCTACGTTGATCCTAATCTATCACACGAAGACCACAAACAGCTGCTTCATTACCAAAACAAACACTGAATAAACATAATTGGGAACCTCTCCATAGTAAGCGTGGGCCCTCGATTCATTTGCCAAGAAACTGTGCTAGCTTATCTCATTCATACAACCACTTTATGCCTAATTTGATCGGAGTTAATAACCACAAAGCATATAAGTGAATCAATTCTGCCAATTTCACCATTTGACTAAACATAGAATAAATACGAAATAAAAAGTTAATATATAAACAGGAAACTAGCATTTTAATTTGCGCTATACCCCAGATGATGTCATGTACAGTCGCCGATATAAAGCCATAGCTGTCATGTTAAACGGTATTTTTACTGTCATTATGTTATCCTATACTATTAAACGAGCAATGAGTATTCAATCTATAATTTTTTTTAAACTTCTTCCTTTTTGTTTAATTACATTTTAATGTGTTTTACGAGTTATTTCGTGTAATTTTGGTGGCATTTTAACCGGTGTAACTTGGATAAATAACTGGGAAGAGGAAAACCCCTCTCAAAGGCTCTCTAGATGCTACCAAAACGGATGACAAAAACCGGCAAAAGTGGCGCTGAATTATTGTGAAAGCAGACCTTGTGTTACAGGGTAGGGCGAAGATAAAGAAGAAGACTGTATTCAAATGAACATAATAAAATTTAGAATTTTTTCTTGTGTTGGTGAGTGTACATACACCGGTCGCGCGGCACGTGGGCGTCTGCGCCGTTTCCCATGTCCCGCGACCCGACAGTTATACCAATAACGTCGACAGCGCGATGCTACCTGCATCAGCCTCAAACAACTAATCTTCCATCAGAAAATTTCTCGCTAAGAACACCAGCTAGCCTACACCGTCTGACACTGCTCAGAGGCTCGCAGTCACAATTCAGTATGGGACCGTAGATGTCACACTTTCCATTTACTTCTCTCTCTTCGCTCATATTTGGTGGATCCGGGACAAGACAGTCATTTTGCCATTAAATTGATAACTGGTAAACGATAACATTATTGTCTTTGTAAACAGACAGTCTACACCTTGCTTCAATACTTACATCAATACAATACACGCACGCCAAAATGTTTGATAGAAAACCAATTTTACGAAGATGGTTGAATGCTTTACGAAAGAAGCACTTACAAGTTACAACAAGAAAAGCCACTCTAGGTCCTCATTGAAAAAAAACTAGTAAATCCAGCTCTGAAACATCAATGATTTGGATCCATTCATTTTGGAGCATCCATGATATTATATGAGACTTATTTTGATACAGTAGTTTCATATGTTCAAATATATTTTCCAATCATGTTCCCATGACTGTTTTTGTTGAAAAAGCCAACAAAAACTTTGGCGTATCGTTTTAATCATTGTAATTTCAGTAATTGGTTCATTAGTTAGACTTTTCATTAACAAAATAACATAAAAAATGTATTATATATTTTTCCTTGCAAGTATGTTGAAAAACGTCGTATAGCTACGCGTGAGCATTGGTCATTACACTCTTGGCTCCATTACGCCCTCGGCTCGGGTTGCGATCCCGCCTCGCCTGTAATGACCAACTAAACTCACTCGTATCATAATGTACTATTACGAAGGTATTGCTGAGGTGCATTACTTTCGTCCTAGTACTGTATAGCTGTATTAATCAGAGTTAAAAACATTTTCTCCGAAGGCCAACAATTCATTTTATGTTTTTCGGTGATATTTATAAAACAGCAAACACATTATTTCTCGCAATGATATGTTATGTATACTCCTCAGTTAGAACTCCATTTACTATAAATTAAGGTGGACGTAGTGCACATGTTGTAATTGATAGTATCTCATAAATATCATTAGTTAAGCTACAAATGCCCTTAAATGATTTTTAGTGTTTTTTTTGTTTAGGCCATTCGTCGCTAATTGATGATATTTATGAGATCATCAATGATCATTTAAAACATTTGTGTAAAGTCTGTGTATTTCGCGATATCAACTTTCGCTATCTGAAGAAGTGTTGTGAGCTGTATTGAGCAAAAAACATCAATAAATTTGAATTTCACGCCACAAGCGAAAGCATCCACCTTAAGGTATTTATTAAGGCGTGTCTGAGTTACTAAGATTGACTTTTTAGAATGAAAAACCTTCAGTTTGCAAGCAGCAACCCTATAAGACCGTGTGAATCAGTACGCTTTGACGTCAAGAGGCTCAAGTGTACTTCTCTCCACCTCAAGTATTTACAGACCCGCTTTATATTGTCAAAAGCTTGTAGAGAATATTTCTAAGCTTTTAAACAATACTAAATCGATGTAAAACATTCAAAGATTTATCTGGGTGCCCGTTCAGATGCGTGACCGGAATGCCAACATATATCTCGAAGTATTAGCTTTGTAATTGAACGTGGCTATCCTACTGGCACTCTCCCGTCATATTATTTGTAGTGACAAAATAATGTAGAGCTCAATAGTATCACGACAAGACCGCCTCAACAACACGAATTAAAATACTTACACGTAGGATATCTACGAGTATATACGTATACTCAGAGAATTATTCAAATGCGTACCAGTAAACATACGTACATAGACTTTTTTTTACCTCTCCAAAGGTAGCACAAGTATGCTGTACGGAACGCAACCGACAAAAAGTAATCGCCAAAACAGCCGATCTGTATTAAAAATGTAACATAATTATGCCATTTCTTAATTATTGCAGCTGTATACAGAGTTGCAAGAACAACTATCCCGAATATGACCAGTACAGGCTAAAAAATAAGCTACTTTAGTTTTTAAGTCGCATATATTTTTCAAGAGTGCAACATTTATTTTAGTCATACCGTTTGCTAAACTAGACAAAGATTTTGTAGCAAGTTGATAGAAGGATCATTTGACTATCTGATTTAACAATTTAGAGGCTCCAAGAATCTATCGATTGCCGAACAGTAGAGCCGAAGAATTGGAATGTTCTATATCTACATGTATAATCGAGAGTAGAGGCACTGCCCGTTACCTCGCGGTGACATCATCACTAAGTCACGCTAATACTAAGCCTGCCAGTACCTACAGTACTATAGCGAGACAGTAGGTATGGGTTGTATCAATGATACTGCATCAAAATTAAGCTAAAATTGACGTAAAGTACCTAAAGTATCTCTTACCCCATATAATAATTAAGGTGACTGTAACTTATTTCTTTTCACAAATCGTTACAGGAACATACAGACAGAGTATTCATAAAGACAAATGTGACACATAAGACACGGCCCTATTAAAAATTAACACCTAATAAAGATAACAATGCAACAAAGTTAAAAAAAAAATTATTTCTGTCACTTTGGGCATTTTTATTTATCTAGTTTCACTGTAATTAATAATAATTATCATTAATAATAATAATGTAATTCACTTTACTTAATTTATCTACTGTGTTAGGTATGTTGAACAGTGTTTTTTGCTACGTGTAATAACTTATTGTTAAAGTGAATAGGAAATAGGTATGTCCATTTACTTTTGTAGCTGACTGTACTGACAAAGTCTGGAGACATTGCTCATGTCTGGAGACATAGCTCATGTCTAGAGACATTGCTCATGTCTGGAGACATTGCTCATGTCTCAGAGACCTTTATTCTCAGCGGTTCCTTTAGAAGTTTATAAGTTCTTACCACCAGCCCTACAACCAGTTTTTGGACGACACAGTAAATGTGCCTATTATACAATGTTGGAACAAATTGGACTCAATTCAAATATAAAACCTAATCTACGTTTGATGACCAATCGAGAAGAATGTTTTATCGCGCTTCTCGTTAGCCGATAAATAACTTGATTATTCCTAATAAAATTATCGTTACCTACTTGCATATTTTTCCAAATGATGAATTTCTTCGCCACGCCTATCGAATCAGTAGGCGCTGTAGGTTCACGAAATGTCTATAAAAAGCTCTAGAATTTTTAAGTTTTTGTTTTTGTTGTTTATGTTTCTAATAAGGAAAAAATCAATGGTATTTTTAAGCTTTTTATCCAGTGAAATCATATATTCAATACACTATTTGAATTACTTTACTCGATAAAATAAACAAATATATCCCCTTTATAAAATTGAAATTAAATTTTAGACTTTGACACGTTTAATTTTAGTAACATTTGGTAACTTATTCATGATTACCTAATTGAGTTAGTGAATTCATCAACAAAACTTTAAAGGGCATTTTTATTTTATTTTAAACAAAAAAAAAAGGTATCATAGCTAGCGCTCGCCTTCTTTGCCTCGTACAAAAAATGTTCGTTGAACCTATAGCGCCTTAATTAAAACTAGGTGTTCTAAGCCCATGTGTACACCGTCAATGTTTGGTGACTGACAGGTATTATTATGTGTGCAAGTTCGTAGGTAAATTGAGAGCCGTTTTCGTGATAAACCGATCAATTGTCTGCGTCGTGACGGATAGAAAGACAGACAATGCGAGCCACAGATAGGCGTTTGTCACAAGCTGAGCAGTGAAGCCATCGCTCAACCGCCGCCGCAGGCACTCGCACAATCAATTTTCATAATGTAATTGTCGAGTGTAAAATTATGCACAGACTTTCATCGATAAATTATGAATGAAAATGGCGAATGTAACTTTATACCCATCACTGGTAGGTCAACGACATTCCCACAAACTTTGAGACGTTATCGTTGACTTCCTTTCTGGAGAGGTAAAAATGGACAATTGTTACTAATGACGGAATCGTGAGCAGCATACTCGCCTTAATTTGCCGATAGGATCTAGGCATGCTGTATTTCCGGCAGCGTGGGCGTGCGGTCGGAGTGTACAGAAAAGACAATCTTCCTGCACTGTTACGCACTCTACTTCCTTCGACGAGAGTCTAAAAAGCTTTCGACGGCGTGACTCATAAAATATAGTCTCTAAACCCAAGACGTGTTGGCACACTTTTGTTTGAGTCAACATAAATGTTTAAGGCTTTTTGGGCATTATTTAGAGAGGCACCATTCATTGAGACAAGTAACGGGCTAATAGTAATCTCGCGACTTGCCAACGCCATTCAACGCAGCAGGTACTGTCGCTAACAGAGAGCGAAGCGAGTTCTAATTGCAAGATACAGTGTTTGTTTGTATGTATGTATGTGTGTTTATCCGACGATAACTGCACAATCGTTGATCGAACCTTGATGAAACGTAGTGGGTAGGTTATATGGGTACAATGTTTAAGTTCGGATATGAGCTCGATCGGTAAAGGGGTTTTTGAGCTACAGTCTCAAGTTTCTCAAGAGGTCCCCCAAAAAGTACCAAACTCAACTCATACCAATGTTCGATAATCGATACATTGTGAGATCACTATCGGGTCGAAGTAGTTTTTTCTTTTTTTTTGAAGAATATTCATAGTACGTAATAAGAACATAGTATAGTAAGTTAGTAGCACCACAGATAAAAGAATACTGGTAGTACCTAACTTACTATACTATAGTATAGTAAGTCTTTTATCAGTTGGTGTATAATTTCTTTATAATGTGGCTCTTCGCGTAAAGTTAACCAGGGTTCAATTTCAGTTAGGTACTTTATTTTGGTTCAGTAGTGTAAAAATAAATTAAATCCAGAATTAAAGAGCATATTACACAATTTAGTTTATGTCAGCATGGTTGTATCTAAATAGGCACCTACGAGTAGTTAGTTAATTTTGATGCGATTGTACATTGTGTCTGTGTGTGTTTATGAGGCAGCGTGCGCATGTGTGTATGATATAACTCGTTTTATGCGCACTCGATATGTATGTAGGTGAGCAAATGTTTGCTGTGTGTGTGAGAGCGCGTGCGGCACATTCCATCGCGTACCATTCATGAAGCAAGACTTTTGTATATTATTTTTAGTCTGCCACTATTAATATTTGCCCTTCTAAATAATTGTTCTATATATCTAGACTCCATGAAAAATATAGATTACTTTTAATGTACCCAGTGGGCAATGGCTTACAAAAAATCAGTAAAAGGCGAATCAGACTTGCAAGGAAAGGGTTCCGTACAAGTAGGCTACCATAGTAACTACTCGACTAATTTAACTTATAAGTCCTCAGTAAAATTAAGCAACACATAGCAAACACAGCAATACTAGTTTTCTCTTCAGGAATATTCCTTAAGTTTTTCGTTTAAGTTTTCCTTTACACTTTGGGTAAGACCCTATTTTTTTAAAGATTTTAGGCTCATTAGTTACGGGGTAAAATAGTTGATTTCCGTATAGTTTCTTTAATATCTTTTAAACCGGGCATTTTTATATAATAAAAAATCTCATGACCAGCCCTTTCACTTCATTCCCAGCACCAATCTAGCACACTAGGTTACGTTGGGAAAAAAGTGCCATAGTCTCCCCACACAGAAGGATAACTTTTTTTGTTGTATCTGTTTTTAAGTGTCCACTCCTCAGACGATGCCTCACTTGCTGTCCTGTCTACGTGCACCAACACCTGCACCCTAAGGGACCTGTGCGAAGCCACCGAAAAAGATGTCGACGTGGCTAAATTTTGGTCTTATCTATGGGTACCAACGACACGAAGAAGAAGAAGAAGAAGAAGTAATGGACACTGTCCATTAAGATGATCACTGAACACGACTTTACTGTCAGAACTGAAAAAATGTGGCTGTTTCATACGTCACACAATGAACTTGCCAATATTTGTATTCATTTAATTTTAGTTTTCCCCCTTATACCTGAATTCCACGCTATACGTACTTCTTTGGGTCACCTAACTCTAAATATGTACCAAGTTTTGTTGTGTCCATTTGAGATACAGAACCCTAAAAAGGAAGTTGCCTGTACTGGATATAATTTACCTACTACGTAGAGTAACCTGTTGTATCCCAAAATCCCAACCCAACGTTAGGCATAAGTACTTGCTACATAGAATTGCAGAAATTACACACCTGTGCAGTTGTTCGCCCTTAGCTCTTAGTTTTATAAGTAGAACAAAAAAACACATTTTTAACGTGCCACGAAACAATCTGTAGGTGGTACTTTAGTAAATGAAAATTTATTTAAAATTATTCAGTAGTATGTACATTACTGCCCTCTTCCCGCCCAATCACAGCGATGGGCGGGCGGGGTGTCGTCACGGGGGTGGAACGCAAGATAATCTTAGTCGATAAATGCGCGCGCAGGATTAAAACCTTACTTTTCAATGGATAAGCTACCTACACGTGACTAACTTTTTAGAACTGGATGAAAAATTCAGTATCCTGAATCTTGAAAGTAGTGTTTTGAAACTCTTTTTCCCACCTGTATGATAATTTTCATCATTCTCATTAAAAAAGATTTTTGTAGAATAATTTGTGGCACAATAAACAACACTTTATGCTAATTTGTACGAAAATATTTTGTCATCAATTAACATATTTTTCTGTATCTTATTTAAATTCATAAGCAAATAAAACGGACAAGTACGAGCGAGATTCACGCTCTGGGGGTCAATCGTAAATTACTTCGAATTTATCACAGAAAGGATTTTAAGTTTCATCCACTTTTTCGTATAAACTTTACCAAGCCATTTTACGGGTAAAATGTCGAAATTACTAAATTTTTGTCTTTTTCCGTTATGAGTGCCACAAAGCCTCCTAGCGTTCCAAATTTCAGAATTGTAACTGAAATGTAATTAATTGTAATTGAAACTGGAACTACCCTGGAAGTTTTTCATATTCGCGTTTTCCACTCCATAGATATTTATTTCTTTTGAATGCATTGAGCTATACGCTTATTTATTTTAAAGCTATGTAGGCTCACATACCTATTTGGTGTACATTTCAAGTTGATACCTTTATCCGTTCCTGCGAAACAGGCATTACAGACGGATACCAAAGTGATCCTATATTGACGCCCTCTGTGGCGCGGCGGGCGAAGGTTCGCCTGCGACGCAGGAGGTTGCGGGTTCGATTTCCGCCTCGGAACAAATATTTTTAAGAGCTGCATTTATTTGTTCAGGGTGTTCTGGGTATTTTCTATGTATATATATGTATATAAAAATATCTATGTGATGTATTGCATTAAGTATATCAGTTATCAAGTACCCATAACACAAGCTCTGCTTAGCTTGGCGCTAGATAATGTTGTGTGAACTGTCCAGCATTTTTTTAAATTACATCTTATTTTTCAAGTACAGAACCCTAAAAATATAAATTTCAAATCCTAGCGGTATTCCTTCGAATGACTCACAACACAGGCCACAGCATTACATAAAGCTTGCATAATAAATTCGTAAAGAGCGAATAACTAGCTTATTCAAATTAATAGAAAACGTAGCTTTTTACATAATATATAAATATTCCTGTGTTGGTTTCTGAAGTCCTACAAGCAACCCTAGTTTTAACATGTTTTCTATCTGTCTGTCCCTCTGTAGTCAGGGATGTATGATTCCTTGACTATTCTATTAGACCTATCATGCTGAAATTTTGCACAGAAATATAAATTGCTATAAAGTTAAGAAACAAAAACTCGGACAAATCATTTAGGGGTACACATGTAAAGAGTTTTCATGCCTATTCCATCCTGTGGGGTATCGTTAAATATGTGTTTGAGGTTTCATTAGCAGTTTTTCAGTACAAAAATCTGTTTCATTAATATTAATTATAAACATAAAAAATAATTATTAGAAGTAGTAATTATTGGTAGATTCAAGTGTCCCAACCACTAATGGCTAAACCGCTACTTGGGAATAACTGAAAAGCATTTCAAATAGTACGAGTAGCATTTAAATTATTATACTAAAGACAGTTCACCGTAACATGTCCCCTGCGTTTAGTCTGTGTCTGTGCTTTGGGAATAGCATGGACTTAGTTAAGTTCATGGGGAATAGTGCCAACCATAGAAAAAATAAATACTCCATGACATCTTACGGTAAATGGTTTGTAAGAAGGTTTTACCAGTTTACGTGTAGTAGTCGGTTTTGTAATCAGTTCATAAAATCTCCATGCTGATTTCAGATGTTCTTGCAACTATAACTTGATGACGCTTCTATAAAATGTTTGTATTTCAAGATCGTGCTGAAGAAAACGCACGGCTTTAGATGACGTGTTTCATATTTTACTAGTGGCGACATCTAGTTTTGAATCGAGGAAACTTCGGAAGCCCAAATTATGCACAGTTTGAGAGGAGCTAAGCTATTGTTTTTATGATATAAAAACAGACAAGTATATAATTTCAAGAGATTTCAAAGGAATTTAACAATATTTCAAGCATGATATTGTCTTCATTCAAAACTACTCGGCTTCCACCACGTGGTGTCGGGATAAAAGTCTCCCTCCTACCCCCTTCTGCTCCCCCCCCCCCGCATCATTCACGAAATATCATCAAATCCGCTCAACCGTTGACCCGACAGACGTTGTTCTATCCAATGAAAGAAAAGAGTATAGAAAGAATATATATTTATTTGTATACAAGAGCTACACAGAAACACAGAACACACTAAGAAGAATCAGATATGAAGGTACCAGGTGTAACTCAAGTAACAAAAAAAATGGCTATATAAACTATAAACGGTTTCAGTTTTTCCCGAATTTCCTATTTTGTGGGCAATTTTCCAATTGTTCATTCTCTAAAATCCTTTTAAGGACTATATTACGATCTCTTTTTTTGCAGTATGTCTCAAACTTGAAGATTCAGTAAAAGGTATCAAAATCCTATACATTCTATACTAGTCATCTTTAGACCCTAGAGCCTGAAATATAGCCTGATGTTATCAAAACTTAATATTATGAGCTCAAACTTAATATTATGATATAGCCAACACGGTATCAGTAGCTTTACTTCTCTAAACATATATTTCTGTAGTAATTCCCACTACCCCATACCACTTTACGACTCCTCAGGTGGATGTCAGTCGAAATGATACTGAATCCCTCCGACTTACACAGCAATATTCTTTGTTTTTCCCTCGCCACCTACTTCTCGAGTCCATTCAATTTGCGTCAGAGTTCAGAGTTATGCGTTTTTTATTGCCGCCGACTATAAAACTGTCGTCTCGATTATTATGAGGAATTATTTTAGACAGTATAGAAAAGAAATACATGAAGCAACACTCGTAAAATTTGAGTACTTACTACCTACTCACCGCGTTCTGTCAGAGATTTACCGCAATAATACGGGCTCATGCCTTTGCAACAAAGACTTGTTGAATTTTTTATAACTGTGTTTCTGCATCTTTCTGTTCGGTTGCGCTTAGATTTCACATAAACAGGAAAGCATAATTTCTAAACGTGAACGAAATTTGAGATGGGCAGAGGTGACGCGTCGAGCGTGCCTCAATCCATTACGAGGCTCAAGTTGGCCAGCAATGGGGGGGGGGGGGGGTCAGGTATACACCCATTAGCTAATTAGCCAGCGACCCCTTCTTGCCGGATTATCGCCGTGTTACTTTGGTTGCTAATTGGCTTCTCTAATGAAATGTTTCTAAGAAAGTACATATGAACCTCGATTAGGTATATTTTAGAAATTAAATACTGTTCGTTATTTTTTTTCCACAAAGCTGTTGCAAATAATTGTTATGGAACAATCTTTTCGCTAGTATCCACTCATTCAGGTTTCCTGTACAATAGATATAAACGCGCTCTCAGCCCCGGAAATTTTTACACGCTGGTCATAAACGAAGGTACCAATAAATACGAACTGAGAGCTCGTTAAATCACACCTCACCACCTCGATCATACCGCAAGCCATCAACTTAAAAAGTTAAACTCGCCCCCGCAATCGTAACATCGACTATCTTTTAATGAGGTAATGGCGAGCGGGGATCTGACGCCCCGTGCCGGACACGCGATCGACCCCCGGCAATAATTTCATTATAATAATAAAACGAAGTCAAATGTGTAAACGATGGCACGTGATAGTCGACCCTTAACCCGAGCGGACAGTCGTGATGACTCGTTGGTACGTCGACATAGTACCAACACCTCTTGGGCTAGAATCCCTAAATCCCACTATCCCACTGCTATCATAAATATCAAACTTTGTATGTTTGTTACTCAATCACACCGAAATGGCTCAACTGATTTCGGTGAAATTTGGTTTATAACCAGGATTATTTTGAACCCCGACGCAAAAACGACGGGGTGTTATAAGTTTGACGTGTCTGTGTGTGTGTCTGTCTGTCTGTGGCAGCGTAGCTCCCGAACGGATGAACCGATTTTGATTTAATGTTTTTGTTTCAAATGTGAATTAGTCGCGAGTGTTCTTAGCTATGTTTGATCAAAATCGGTTCAGCCGTTTCATTGTGTTGAGGTTTTTTAATTTTTTTACAAAATTAATTATTTGTTATTTTTATAAATCGCGAGCGTAGCTGCGTTGAGCACTTATAGATAATAATTATTTCATTGTGTACCATGTAAATACACAGATTATTGCCTGTACACGCGCCATATGTTTTTAAAAAGGTTACTATCTGTGTTTGTGTCTCGGAAATTTGTATGTATTTCAGTACAATACAAAAGTTGAAATTCACCGTCTCATACAAAGCGAACTTACTGTCATGTTTGAGAACCCTAATTGCTTATAAAAATGTTACGTAAAAATAATTATGTCCTTTTCTTGTGATCGAAAATCGATCGATTTTTAATAAACTAAAATTTGTAAGTAGTATATTTTTCCCTACAACGCACATGCACGGCATATCGACATATAATTGAAACCCAACCAAAGAGTGGCACTTCTTTGTGATCTCCCCCTCCGGGTCACCTCCTATAAGTCAAGAGTTTTAGTATTTTACTGCTTAAGCACCCAGAACAAGTTTCTGAAGGAATCCCTCAGGTCCCTGCTCACGCACTCTACTAGTTTTGGGCCATTTGTTAACTGGACAACAAAGCGAACCGTCTTAAGTCTAAATTAGAAAAAGTTTTGGGTTTTTAAAACCTGAATTAAAATAAACACACATGTTGCAAGAATTCGGAGACCTGTATTATATTTGATATCACTATATCATCATCATCAGCTGACAGAAGTTCAGCTAGTTTGAGCCTTCGTCCACTGAAATAGTAGCAACCGCCACAATTTCATCGATCCATTGAGCGTAGGGCAAACTACACACCGTCTTTTGGTTCGTGCTTGCTACTCAAGAACATTTATTTCCCACAAGTTGTCAGTTCTACGATCTATATAGCCTGCTTGTCCACTTCAACTTGCCCATTATGAGAGCTTTATTGGTAAACTTGGCTCTTTTATGGATTTCGATTCGGATCACAGTAAGTGATCACGTCTCGGTGCCGTAAGTTATCACTGGCAACACGCACTGATTGTAAACTTTTCTATTGAGGGCTTGCAGTACTATCGAGAATAATGGCGTAGTTTCCCGAACGCTGCGTATCCAAGTTAGATTTGTTAGCTGAACTCAAGAGGACCTTCCTAGTTGTTTCGTACATACGTGAGTACATCAATAGTTGCAGTCAAGGCTTGTATAACACGACAAATGGATCCGATAATTGAATACTATGCACTGAGATTGCTGGCTCAGGCTAGCAGTACGTAAACTCCACAACTCTACTCCACTCTACCTTGCACATAACTAGCTTCACTCATCTTTACCTCACTCCAATACTCTCTACGTCGCACGCAGCTTGCTCCATTCCTGTATGCCTCACAAAAACTTCTCCACTTTGTTATATAAACTCTACCCGCTACTCCACTCGTTTGTGCGATCCTTTGAGTTAATTAGATACCTATTTAAAACTGAGATCAATGAAAAACGATAAGGGTTATTACAGCAATGCTAGAAATTAGTTTTATGCGTGTGCTTTACGATTTCCTTAATTTCTCAATACAACTGTACAGTAAGTACCTATTACTAGTAGGTCTAAGTAATAACAGGCTATTTTGTACTAAAAGGTATGTCTAAGTCTTAATTTGTGTCAATGTTGTTCCGGATACGAAAGAGAAAATATTACGTGTGCGCAAACTCAAGTCTTTTTTGTAAAAGAGTTCTTCAAAGGTGGAACTATTTCTGCCGCCAAGCAGTAGTGCTCGCATTGCTGTGTTCTGGTTTGAGGGGTATCGGTATCGGTGCCGGTGAAATTACAGCGCGGTGGTAGGCGCGTCATAGATGGATGTGACCTGTGGTAATGCATTGTTATATAGGCAAAGTTTACCGCTTAACATCAGATAGACCACCTGTTTGTACAGTCATTCATTAAAAAAAGCGGCCAAGTGCGAGTCCGACTCGCCCATGAAGGGTTCCGTAGCAGCAAGTAACATAATATATTAGTTCTTGGATGGTTTACGATTTATGACGTATTAAAAAAAACTACCTACTAGATCTCGTTCAAACCCATTTTCGTTGGAAGTTTAGATGGTAATGTAAATAATATATATTTTTTTGTTTTATTATTCTCTTATTTTAGAAGTTACGGGGGACACACATTTTACCACTTTGGAAGTGTCACTCGCGCAAAAAATTCAGTTTAGAAAAAAATTACATTAGAAACCTCAATATCAGTTTTGAAGAACTATCCATAGATACACGTATGCGTTCGAAGTTTTTGTTTTTGAGTATCATTTCTAATTACAGGGAACCCCAATTTTTTTTTGTTTTTTTTCTACTTTTGTTTGAAAATCTTAATGAGGTTCACAGAATACATCTACTTACCAAGTTTCAACAGCATAGCTCTCATAGTTTCGGAAAAAAGTGGTTGTGACATACATGGATAGACAGACATGACGAATTCATAAGAATTTTAACACGTTTTTAGGGTTCCGTAGTCAAAGACAAGGAACCCTAAAAACGTGTTAAAATTCCGGTTAAAAAACAGTAATAAACGAACAGACGGATGGGCACCGGCTTTTATTAGCAACTTTTTTAAGCTCTTGTTATATGTTGCAATGGAAGTTGGAGTTAATAACTATAATCAATAGCCGCAGTTAATTTATAAACGATGAGTTACTCCGCCGAAACTGCTCAGCGGGCTCAATAAACATTATGGGCACATTCATTAATAGCTGACCAGCGGCCACTGACAAACGGTGCCTTTGCCCCCCGTGCCCCGCGCTCTCCCCCTTACCCCATCCCATTACCAGTCTGCCACCCTGGCCCTCCGACGACCAGGTGTAAAACTGCCCGGTCACGGAAGCACAGACATGCAATGCGGCTAATATGTTTTATTATTAAGCTATGTGTATTGCTCATCCCTCGTCCCCTGTAGGATGACCCATGAATATTTATACAATGATTTGCTGATAGTACTGCTTGCGTGCCAGCGGATAATTGGAAAGTGACCAAAAACTAGTGAGATTAACAATAAATTATGTAGGTTAGTACTTTCCTAGCTCCAATCTTAAAACATTTCCACCATCCTTTGATTCCATTGATTGATTGATTACTTTGATCAGTGTCACTTTTATATTGCACTCTCAATAGAACTAGTTTAAAGTATAAGTAGTTATGACAATTGGACATACTGAAAGAACCTAGCTCTTAATACTTATATACCTAATACTAAAATATGTAAATTGTCAGTTTAACCATTTCCGACAGGAATGCCTCAGTGCGGGTACAATCCTCATTCAAGTTTAAAATAAACAAACTTCATGGTATGATTTTGATAGATATGTCAGATTATGTGTCGATTACACCTATTTGCGATCCACGGTGTATCATAGAATAGAGGAAAAAAATACTACGTTTGTCACAGTATGGACGCTATATGATGTGTCAAAAAATAGAAATCAGATAAAAATCTGAAAATGCCTTCGTGTGTCGTGAAGTTTTGTAAAAACAATATTAAAAAGTCCAATAAATCCCATGGCATCACATACCACCAGTAAGTATTGGACTTTGAAAACGCCAGCCAAAATAAGTGCCTACTTACCTACCTACCAACATTTTTACCAGCTTTTCACAATTTAGACTAAGCTGATACCTATTTATTTGTTCTCCAAGATTTCCATCATCAGAAACTAGACGACAGGAATGGATTGAAATAATACGACTAGAAAGGAATGATCCGTGCTGGTCCCCCACCAAGCATACCAGGATTTGTTCAGCTCACTTCAGGGAAGAAGACAAATACAGTGCCTTTGGCAATCGAACCTTCATCAGCAAAACAGCTGTTCCTGTTTTACTAGGACCTAAGTTTTTTGAGGCAAGTTACATATAGAGCGTGATGGTTTTCAGCTTAATGAGTTTTGTCTGCCAATTTGCCAGGGTTGAAATGGCCCGTGAAAAAAGTATGAGCACATGGCGTGGTCTTTGGCTACCCAGTTAGCGTCTACCGGCTATAACATCCTTTACATTACTTGATAATTAGGCAGCCATGGTGGTCTCGGCCTATGAATAGGACTTCTGCCGTGGAGTCGTAAAAGTTGACTTAAGGATAACATCAGAGGATGGCCAGCAGCATCCATCTGAGTTGTCCACCAACCCGCCTGCCAAGAGTGGTGATTATAGATAGAGAGATGAAAATAAATTTATTAAAATTATAAAAAGTAATGCACATAGGTGAACTTAATGCTAGATAGCATTTTCTTCCAGCTTACCTTTGTGTATAGCGGAAAACAATTTAGTAGTAGTGCACTAAAATTTTATTCAAGGATAGATTAATGTAGCATTAAAGATAAACTATATAGGGCAAATCCCCTCATTGTATTCAATAGGAGAGGCCTCGTCCAACAGTGGACGCCTAAAGGCGGTGATGCTGTTGACTTAACAATTTATTAACCCAAAATATAAATCTTTGTAATTCATTACAGAATCTCCAAGAAAATATCCAAGTGCCTCAAACGAATGTGATCAAGAATATCAAAAGAGAAAAGTCTAGCTCTCCGGTCGAACTAGATTATATTACAAAAACTGTTCTCGAGGGCCGCATTCAACAACTCTTGATTCAGAAATCGGCGTTACTCAAAACATGCAAATCTCTCAAGGAAAGGTGTTTGAGGCTCCAGAGAAATATGATTTTCATGAAAGTTCAATTCGCTAAAAAGGCCATGAAAGGAAACGTTGGCAGAGGTGTTTTAGGAAAGAAAGTAATGGGTTGGCTTGATAGCGAAATTTTTGGAATATAAAAAGAACAAATGGTTTCGTAAAAAGATAAATCCTAGTTTCTGAAAGCAAAAATACAAAGCACGCACTAAGACCTTCAAGACATTTATCAGTCTCTAGTTCCAAGTAAAAAATGGTGTTTGTAATACCGCGATCGTGTCAACTTTCTGCAAATCACGTTAGTTTTAACTTGAAAGCTTATGTCATGAGTAATACAGGAAAACTGCCCGTAGCGTCAACTTTAGTGCCTTCCTAATGTGACCACTTATCTTTATACTATCAGCGTGAAACGTTCTGCCGCAAACTAAATAAGTTACTAGCGCATTTACGTAGACAGCAGATTGCTAGCGTTTTTCTGTCCGGACTTGCCATGTGAGCTAGCGCACTTTGACTTGTACGGGTTAGTAAATAGGCGAAGAAATAAAATAAGTAAAAAGGCCCTTTGTTACCCATGGTACTACCGATGGGGCTACTGGTACTATCACGAGTATAATTATTTTCCCGTAGTTCTACCAACCTGTCTGGCAGTACCAGTGGGGATTTATATAACACTCGTGGTACTTACTACCAGACAGCTTGCATATTAGGCACAATTTTTCTAGAAACATACCTCATTAAATTTGGTTTATAAAAAATATCTGGCTCTATTTAAATTGATATCGGTTACGTCGTTTGTCAACTAAACTAAATAAAAAATGCAAAATAATTTATTTTAACCAACAAAGTTTTTAATAGTTTGAAAAAGGTTCTAAAATACTTAGAAAGTTTAGCATAGTTATACCTACATCGACTACGTTTGTAACTTGTATTATAATTAGTAGCACCAGGAGTAATATAAATCTCTTAGAGGTACTACCAGACAGGTCCGTAAAAGAATAATATCTGTAGTACTACCAAACAGTAAATATAAAAAAATGTGTGCCTAATGTGCAACCTGTCCGGTAGTACCGCGGTACGGTTTAAATTCCCACTGGTACTACCAGACAAGACGATGGTATTACGGGCAAAAATAATACCTGTGACTACCAGTAGCATCATCGGTAGTACCAAGGGTAAGAAGCGAAATAGGTGACGGCAACCTTCCTTCTATATAAATGCAGTTCTACTCCAATCCGCTGTTAAGATAACTGTGTTGTCGGAAGTGTTTAGTTTTACTATGTTACTCTCTTGTTTATATTAAGAATAATTTTCCTGTTTAGTTGCGTTAAGTTGCTATTTAGTTTATATTTAAAAAGCAAAAAAGAGTTATGTTTTTATGACAAAGAAGACTATGATAAGATATGTTGATTCGTCAATTCACTTCTGTTGCCTTATCTAGCTACAGCAATAAACAATCCAAAAACCATGGTTTTAAAAGCTTTTATTTATTTTACCTGTTAGTATGTTAGTTAGTGTGGGACAAATCTTGAAACTGAATTTTAAACCAGTTAACCTCGACCGATTGAGCTGATACCTGTCAAGTGCCGATGACAGTACAATATTATGGTGACAGCGAGTTGATTTGATGATGATCAACGGAACTCCTCGATGGATAATAGTAAACTGGCCGTGTTCAGGCTTATTATGATCAGGACAAGATTCCGATCACTAATTTTATAAAAGCTTGTGTGCACCCGGGTGAATTACCTCAGATGTATTTGGTATACCGCCCTTTTTATTTTATTTACAGAAAGAATAATACAAGGTATGTACAAAATACATATGAAACAGTTGTGCCACCTGAAGGCCGCTACAAGCGATCTAAAGGTAGCTCAACTGATCCAAATCACACCCTTTTTATTGTATTATCAATTAGATTTTTCAACACATTATTTTTTTCCTTCTACAACATAGTTCTTAAATATTATAACTTAGCTACGAGAGTTTTTTTTTAAATTCCGCATTTTATTACCAAAGCTGAATTAATATTATGTCAATGGAGCCTTCGACCAAAGTAAAAATTACTTTGGTCGAAGAATGGGGTCACAAGCACAATTTACTCGTTAATACAAAGATCGTTGGCTCCACTATCTAAATAAGAACATAGCTATTTAAAGATACTACTAGATCCACTAGTGAAACCAATCATTCACCAAGTTCCTGTATTCCGAGATGTACCTGTTGCTATAGGAGATCACCTCGAGCTCTTAGGTGTTTCGCTCACGCCTACTCTCAACTTTGGCTCCTACATCGAGTCTAAGGCAAAAACAGCTGCCATGAAGCTAGGCATCCTGAATAAGGTAAAGCAGGACAGCTTCTCAGTTTATATAAAGCACAAGTCCGGGCTGGTATGGAGTACTGCTGCCATGTTTGGGATGGCTCGGCCAAACACCAGCTTGCTGCCTTGGACTCGATCGAACGTAGAGCTTTCAGGCTTATAGGTGAGCAACATATGGCGGAGACTAAGATCCAGAGTCTCGAGCACCGCCGTAAGGTTGCATGCCTTGCGATCTTCTATAGGTTACATTTCGGTGAATGCTCCCAGGAACTGCACGATCTGATCCCACCATCTCCTTTTCATCATAGGACGAGCAGGCGTACGGCTCAGTACCATCCTTACCTCATTGGTATACCTTCTATTCGCACAAAACGTTTCAGTTCTACCTTTATAATGCGAACTGCTAAGGAGTGGAATACACTACCGTCGTCTGTCTTTCCTGAAAACTATAATCTGGGTCTCTTCAAGTCAAGAGTGAATAGGTGCCTTCTAGACCTTTGTGCTTCATCTTCGGCCACATCGTCACTTACCAACAGGTGAGATCGTGGTCAAACAAAGGTCTATCAATGTTAAAAAAAAAAAAAAAAAAAAAAAAAAACAGTGGAACCAACAGTCAAAAACCAGCATTACACAGACTAGGCCTGAAAAGTTTACACGAATTCTGTTTCAGGAATTTCCATAAATTGTTACTTCACGGAATGGCATGCGAAATATAATTGAAGCACCCGGTAGCGTGTGTATCGCTCGTGGTGGCTTTATACACGCTCGAGGAACAACTGTCATAATTTTTTGTGGTAACGACATTCTGATGACACGGTAGTATCCTAATCCTAGCGAAACTATAGACCCTCGAAGACCATTAACTCTATTGAGATCGTGAAAAACTTTAAGACCAAATAACTGACGACTAACCTTCATCATATAGTCCCTGCTGGATATTGGCCTCCATATAAAGCCACGATGGGTTTGCTATCCCCACGCTTAACAGCGCAGTTGATCGTAGTATTGGTGTTAGAACTCAAGTGGAAATTGCTACCCATCCCCTTAGATAACCTTTACGACATCCACGGGAGGAGAAGGAGGGTATATTCTAGGCCGGACACACCCCTGTATAAACGTTGGATAGCTTTTTTAAGGCTAATTCACACATAACAGTGAAGTCACAGTTCCGGCACAGTACCGCCATCATGATAATTATTCTTTCATACATTATCTATGAACACGTCCACACTTGTCAGTGTCAGTGACGAGAAATTGCTATCAGTGTCATTGCCAGCACCGGCAATCACAGCCGTAATCGGTCGGTGAAGAATAATTTTTGAGATTTTTTATGGATCACGGACGCCTCAGTATGTCGCACACGTTTTCCTTGAAGATCCGTAGATAACTGAGTACTGACATGTGTGAATTGAAGCACTGCCGCATCACTGTAGGACTGATACGGACCTCAACAGACGCGTTGCCGGAACTGTGAGTTCACTGATACGTGTGAATTGGCCTTTATTTGTTATCCTACAGGTAACTGAGAAATTGCTGAACTACAATATTCTTCAAATTATGTTGTACTGGCCAATTGACGTACACGCATTTAGAGTCCCTTAGTGCCATCTGTTGACAAGTGGTCGCAGTATAGGAAATGGAGGGTTGATAACGCCATCTGTGGTCGAGTAGACGCACTGCGTAATGAGACACGCATATAATTATACGCCTGCATATATGGATAGTCCAAGAAGATTATATTAAATTATTGATAGTACTTAGTAGAACATTATAGGTTTCTGTTGCACACCTATATTATTGGAGCTCGCTGGAAAGCAGTCAGATGTAAATTGGCTTTCAGTGCGAACCAATGTGCTTAGTAAACATTGTTAGTGAATTGGTGTTTTTTTTTATAAAAGTATTTTTATTCTTTTATAGTAAGTACACCGTAAGTACTACGTGGGTGAAACACAGCCAACCAACCAACCGGAGTTTTGTATATTTATTTTATCCCGAAACCACCTCATAACATTATTTAATTTAGTCATAATAAAAACTCATATATAATTAACTAGTTTGACATAACCTCTAATGAACTTTGTCAAATCCTAACAGTAGTTGCAAAAACACAAAGTAACTACGTAAAGGAATATAAAAACGCTAAACTCCCCTTTTACAAGCAAATACATTATCCTACACATATTTTTTGTAGCAGCATGCTACCCTTCCAAGCCACCCCTGATGACACGTTTACAAAAAAAAATTATGGGAAATGTAAACATTACTCAAATTACTGTGCCTTTCCATTGTTCAATTAAGCGCCGCCGTGGGATTATACAACAAATTAAAGATAATAAAAAAGCACAAAAAACATTGACCTTAACTAATTATGTAGATAGCCATGCGATCCAAAGTATTCCAAGTGAGCTTCATGAACTTAGTTTGGTTAAAAAAATCCCAGTAGAGCTAGGTGTGGTTTCGTAGTCACAGAACCAGTGAAAAAACCCAGTAGTTCGATCAACAGAATTGAACAAAAGAAAGTCTGGGAATAAATGTTTCATACTTGCCAGGAGTTTTGTTGCTTAATCTATACTGATTTATTTCATAGATATACATTAATCATTTATGACGAGGCCGTTAAAGTAGTATAGCTGAACTTACAGGTTAAATAGCCAACAAAATGTTCTAGATGGTACTTCTTAAAAACACATGTGGACGGATTTGAGTACCTACCCCTAGAGTTGTTCTACACCTTGTATATTATTTAAATATATATTTTTAGATTGAAGACTCCCACCCCTAACAGCGTAGGCGGCGTTGCTCCTATCGATCCACCAAATGCCGCCCGCCCCGTCGCCGCCCGCCCTATTGCCGCCCAGCGATAAATACTCCACTCGGTGCCAATGTAGGGCCAGCTATAAAATGTTATTGCTATTACTTATTTTCTCCATAATTTACTGTAGCAGTATTATCACGAATGAAATGTTGTAAAACAAATATTATTAAATTAATGTAGATATTTTGTTGGATATTTTAGCTAAAACACGCATTTAAGTACACAAATACCTATATTACTGAATATCAGGCATTGTAGAGGTTGAATCGAAGCCTAAGTGAAAAATGTATTGCTAGAACGTATTATTCGTGGAAAGCAATAGCGTCGATGAGCTCGCTACTTGTCACGTCTATATTCGCACCGATGGTGCAACCCACTATGAAAAGAGGTCCATATAGGGTCTACCTACCCTTTTGGGGAAACAGTCGTGTGTCTAATAAGTAATTAAGTCTATTGTATAGTTGGTTGGTTGTCAGACCCGCGAATTTACATTACCTTAATAGACTGATTATACAACTGTACCTATAATTCCAAATTAATATCAGTAATGTATTCAAAGTTCTACGACCGTTATTCCTCTTAAATCGCATCTCGGAGTTTGCTTTGAGAACACAGCTTATTTAATTGTTCTCAATGTACACTGAACTCGAACAAACGTGTGTAGGTGGTGTTAGGCTTAGAACACACGGCGCGATTTATTTATTACTAGCTGTTCCGTTTGCGACTTCACACGCGTGAAAGTTATTATTAAAACATTTTACAATTAATAGTTTAATGTAAATAATTTTATGTGTGGTTATGTGTACTAGATAACTGATATACTTAATACAATACATTACATCACATCACACTAATATTGTAAGAGCGAAAGTTTGTGTGTATGTTAGTGTGTGAGTGTGTTTGTTACCTCTTCACGCTGAAACGGCCGGACGGATTTGCATGAAATTTGGAATGGACATAACTGGACTCCTGGAATAACACATAGGCACATTTTTATCCCGATATTCCCACGGGATCAAGACTTACGCGGGTGAAACCGCGGGGCGCTACTATTAGATAGATATATTTTTATTATACACAGAAAATAACCAGAACACCCTGAACAAATATCTAAAAATGAAATTAATATCGAAATATAATACAATTGAATAAGACTTTAATTTTAAGCAACCCCTTTATCTATTGGGCTAATTGTGGGCAAAAAGAACCACAGAATGGATCCCACCCAACGCAAGACAGCGACGCGGAAGGCCTAGAATGAGATGGCAGACGAGCTTGACTCACATCTAAGCTCATGGCCTGTCACTGCATTAAATCACGAAGAATGGAAGAAGGGAGGGGAGGCATTTGCCCTGCAGTGGGACAATAACGGCTAGATAATAATAATAAATAATACATTTTATCTAGTGGTTCAATTTTGTAAAGGATAATCCAGGACATGAAGTAGTTTACTTAGTACGCGAAGCGTGCGGTGGAATTTCCTGAAGGAACATCCATTACACGAAGTAGTTGACTTAGGCCCGTAATATCAATCTGTAATTGAAACTATTTCTGTCAAGGTTGTTGGTTGTTCCCAGTTATACTGTGTAATTGATTGTATGTATAATAATCTATGTTAATTCTACTTTTTCATAATAGATATTAATACTCAGCTTTCACCCTTGCTAAAATATTTGTATCTAAGTAGGTTGTTAATGTTATTATACCTATAGTTATTTAGTGGTAACCTGTGGGATTTATATTTGTTGTTCTGTTTAGTTCACCGAGATGAAGTATATTGTATAAGTTATAAAATTTCTTGTTTACTGGAGGGCAATTCACGGATTGTAGATATTATCTCTAAATTAGAGATAATGTCGAAGCATGAATGTCTACAAAAAATGTCACGAAAATGTCACAATAACCATCAAATCGTATTCGAATTGAATGATTTTGGTCGACTTATGTCTATTTGTGACATCACGAGAATAGCAAATTAAGATTTTATTCGACATTCGCCATCTTTTTTCGACATATGTCTAATTCGACTTAATCTCTAAAGCACGAGAATTGCCCTCCTGGTCGCGCGCACCGTGCCGTGTCAGTGCAACAATCGAGGTTCGCGCTGAAAATCAGCGCTGCAGGTAACTGCAGCATTATGCTGAGCGTGAACCTTTTTTGACGATACTGTACACGTACTTACATAAGTGTGTGTTATTTTTTAATGATCCTCTGTGCAGTTTTGGTCATAATAAATTTTATTTCTTTCTTTCTTTCTTTCAATGGACCGAAATGGTTTAAACTGACAATTATAGATTAAACTGCAATTGATATTACGGGCCTTAGTGCACGAAGCGTGCAAAGTCTTTGCAGGTAAATTAGTATTTTTGCAATCTTGCGGTCTGCGAGCCCAATACGGCGTTCGCGACAATCGCACCGTGAGTTCCTAGCCTTATTGCACGTACTGATGGGATGGGTGGTATGAGGTGGTATTATGGAAATAGAGCGCGTGCCGCTTCGCAAACAATGCCGTTACGGTGCTGCGCGGACATTTTATTTCTTTTCATATGAGGACGATTGTAAAAAGGTTAGAAGGGGGTTGTTAATGCGATTATCGTTTCTTAGAAACTGTGGCTATGAAATGAAACTTACAATGAAAAGCAGGTATCATCATCATCATCAGCTTAAATAAGTCCACTGCTGGATAAAGGTCTCCCCCATAGAATGCCACAACGAATGGTCTCGAGCCGCCTACATTCCCGACTTCCTACGAGAGGGGGCCTTCTTACACCGCGTTGTCCAGTTCAACACAACTCAAAACTCTAAATTACCAAACGGTTAGCGGTTGTCGGTTCTGCAAAATCTTTATATATAAAACAAAGTCGTGTTAGTTACACCACTTATAACTCAAGAACGGGTGAACCGATTTGGCTGAAAATTTGTCGGGAGGTAGCTTAGAACCAGGAGATTGACATAGGGGGAAGGGGTAGGATGGGGGGGGGGTTCACCGGGGGCTACCCGTGCGAAACCGGGGCGAGTCGCTAGTATTATATATATACACTTCACTTGATAATTTTGAGTTGGTTGTTTTTGGATATTTGAAAAAGTCCACTGCAGTAGACTTTACAAGGTAACGAGTACCCTAATATTCGAACTACTTATAACATATACTTGAAGAAGTTACAAGGAAATCGTAAAAATTCCATTGAAAATTTCTTGGATTAAGTTGTTATTTGTGTAAAATAGGAAAGCCCCCTTCTAAGTCCGTATATTGTGACGGGTAACTACGGAATCCTACAATGAGAGTGGCCCGATACGCACTTGGCCGCTTTTATTTAATTATCTGATGAGATAATACAACAATAAATTAGCGAATCTTAGGTCACAGAGCACTCTTCGCTATCACCACGCCATCATTCGCTAGTAGCTGGTACCACTATCGTTATCAATAATTATGCTGATATCAATACGAGCGGCTATCGGTACGTTTTGATCAATTGCTTACATTGTGTAGTAGGTAAGTACCTTATGTACGGTATAGTACTAGGTACATAGAATTTCATTGTATGTGATAGGGCAAAATAATCTCCATTCTTGAAAAAATTTGCGGCCACCAATGTAAATCGCCGCTTATTGGAAACAAAATGAATACATATTATTGAAAATAAACATTCTACAAATATAACAAAATAGAAATGTATTTTATCCTGACATCAAGAATAAAATGGATAAGATTTTTATTGAAAAATATGTTTTTAAAAACAAGCTCATATGAAATTAGTGATTGGAACCGTGAGCTGATTGATGCTCACTGTTTCGATCACTCTTCACACTTGTCTTGTTGTTGTGAATGATTAATTGTCACTGTCACCTGGCATATATTGAGCTCTAACATCTGCCACGCTATTCTGCTAGACACCTCATCGACTCCATCATCAGATCAGCTCGATGTCACCATAATACTGAGTCATTGTAACTTGGGGGTAAAGTCTGGTCAACGAATGGCTCAAAAGGGATTGGAAAGTGCGTGAGCAGATACCTAAGCGATTCCTTCAAAAATTTGTTCGGAGTGTTTAGGGAATGAACAACATACTAAGTCCTGACGTGTATAGGAGTTGAGCCGGATTCGCGGGATTTCGAGGCCTTTTTACTGCCAGGAAAACATCTGGTTTACTTTTTAAAAAACGATCAGATGCGAGTTACTTTTGTGGAGAAGGTTCAGTACAAGATGGTAAATTTTCGTATAACTTCTTTGCAATATTCTGTCTATAATTATAAATAATAACATTTTTGTTCCTCGTCTCATATCTCATCTCCCTTTCATTCGATCCATCACATGATGCAATTGTTGAAAGATTTTTAACTGATATGTACCAAATTTCAACTGTTACTTTTAGTTGATTCGGATAAAATAGGCTGTGACACAAACAGACACGAAGGTGACCCTATATTGTTTTCGTGGATACCTTTTGAGATATAAAACTTTTTAAAACTATACACAAAACGATATTACGTAGGTAAGCAAAGTATGGTAGGCAGTTACTAAATCAAGCACTTGCTTCATTCATAGGTCGAAATAATATAACAACAATCTAATAGATTCGAGATACAATCCAGCAAGTGCGTTTCATCACTGGCGGGTGCGAATCTACGGGTGGTTCTGCGATCTGACGTTTCATTTCACAATAGCTATATCTGCTCGCAATAAGCCAACTGATTTAGCTCAACGAGCTAAATGAACTGAGCCGAAGCACGGTAAAGTGCCTACTCACGAAGCTTTGTGTTTGCCCTCTGTCCAGACAAAGCGGCAAAGCGCGCGCGACACGCTTTCTGAGATTTTGCAAAAATTTAAACTATTTACATGACATAACAAAGTCCTGACCCCACATTAGGATTCCCTGTGTCAGGAACTAAGAGTACGATGGTACCATAACACCCAGACCCAGAATAAATATTTACAGATCATACAAACATTTGTCCTGCCGCGGGAATCAAACCCGTAACCTTTCGCATCTCAGGCAGCTACTCGCCCGACGCGCTACAGTGTCTTAAAATCGTATTTTAATGAGCAATAAGAAATTCTACCTTGATTTTATTAATTATGGTCATAACGTCACAAAATTAGTTAGATCTTAAAGCGACCACGTCTAGCTTCAATAGCACCATAAGCCGTTAGCCGAGCACTGCTGACCAAGACCTCCCCTATATAGTGCAATGGGGTTTGCCATAATCACCACGCTTGGCTGGCGGATTGGTGTTGAGAACTCAGGTGGATACTGCTGCCCATTCCCTTAGTTGGCTCTTATGACATCCAGGGGAGGAGATGGAGGGGTATCTTCTAAGGCTGGACACAATACGGAATGGAACATTAACTTTAATTTAAATTCAACTTTTCACTTGAAGTCTTTATATTAGTGTAATCTTATAGTAATGGGTCGATAAACTTCAAAACCAGCGAAGTCCAAATTTGATTTTTGGTTGTCTCTGAAAAAACAATTCAGTTTCGGTTATATTAATTTTATTAAAACCAACCAAATTCCTGTTGATAATATGCAAATCGTTTTTTTTCTTTAAATTAAGCCTTGTCCTGTGAACACCTTCTATCAAATCAAGACAAGTCCCCGAGGACCAATCAGAGCTTTAGTTTTTTTCTAAGATGGCTTCCAGTCGCGGGGTACCAGATTAAGAACTAAAGTATACCTCCATGACCTGTTGTCACAGATAAAATAATACTATATACTCTGTTGTCAAGCTAAGTTCTGAATAAGCCAATTCCTATGGATTTGGCTTGTTTTGTTAGGAGAGGATTCAATCCAGACAATTTTTTTTCTGGTAATTATTTTATTTACTTGGTGTAATGTTAGAAAACGATAAAAAGGAACAATGAGGAAGAAACCAAGTGACCACGTTACATTACTAGATAAAAAAAAGAGAAGAAATTTTATTTTTTTTTAAACCCACAACCCAATGGGACGGACGAACCGATTTTGATAAAACATATCTAAGAACCATTACTAGAAAACCTAATTTAAAATAAAAAAAACCGCATTCAAATCGGTTCCCCAGACAGACACATAGCGGTCAAACGTATAACACACCCATCTTTTTTCGTCGGGGGTTAAAAAACCGATTTGCAGCTATGCAACCTCTTCGGCCTCATATTCATATATTCCTGTATTTTGGAATAGTCGTTCTATATTATTTTAACCAACATCACTTCCAGATGTTTTCTATATTCCGTGTCCTTACTCATTTCTATACTGTACCGGTGAACTGCCCGAGGCAAAGAGCGCTAAGTGAAAGAATACGAAGCTCTAACAGCAGGCTTGGTACATTGCCTAAACTGCGCATCGGATTGGAAAATACGTTGATGTCTGTATACAACTGAGTGCACAGATAACTTTTCTACACAGTGGATGATTGATTGTTTTTAAAATATCGAGTTGTCAAAGTCAAAGTCAAAGTCAAAAATATTCATTCAGACTTCACTACACTGTTCACTAATAAATCTGGAATCACTCTAGTCACTTGATTTATTCGCACTGAAAGCCCATATACAACTACCTCTGCTCTTTGAGCGATTTACGTTTACATAACTGAGCAATAGATACCGAGAACGTTCAAGTAATATCGAGCATTCAGTAGAATTCCCTCGAAACATTCAAAGCGGACAGATGATACATGCTCTACCACAGATTGAGCTAGCAATTCCACGTCTACTCGTCAACAGATGGCGCTAGCAACTCTACATTTTCCATTTTCTATAGCACCTTCATTCGTCAACAGTCAACTAACAGGCTCGAAATGAGTTTAAATGCTAATCAGTCGGCGTTTTCTTTCTTACGGCATCGCGAACAAGAACAAGAAATAAATCGCGTAAAACCCGCTTCTCGAGCTCATTCATCATGCGGATAGCAAAGGCCTGGAACGCTCGTCCTGTGGCTGGCAAGTAGCCGGCTAAGATGAGAAAGGTTGCGGGTTCGATTCCCACCTCATTATTTAACTGCGTGATTGACGGAACTAGCCTTAGAGCATTGCGGCCTCCGTATCGGAGGAACTAGCAGACGGCCCACCTTATGTTAAGCGGTAACCTCTAGCATAACAATTAATTAAACTACATATTTGCTAAAAATTTCAAAAGTTATCATCAGTAGTGACCGGTGTCCAATCTACATGTGGCTGATCTGTGGCGGTGTTGCTCAAGCTCGTCTAGTCGCGGTGGAGGAGCTACTTCGCAATCGTTCGATCCGCAAAGGTCATGGAAGGAATTCGCGCGGTCCGGCTGCTTGCAACACCCCGCACTGTTCCAAAGAGGTTCCTACTCCCAACCGTGCAGTGCACTGCTAGTCACGATACGATTTTTCACGTTTGAACGTTCCCACAAGCCAGTTTTCCATCGGTGCGTAAAAGCTAAGGTACCTACATAATATCAATCTATCACACGCAACACAATCGGAGTACAAACATTGGTAGCGTAGTGGAAGCCGATCTAAAAATCTTGCATTGTCTCCTTCGGGTTAGAGCGGTTTCGCACTACGTCATCAGACATTGGATGACGGAAATCGGATAGTGCGTAAACTACCATACAAATAGTTCTACGACTACTCCGGACCGTATTTCCACGGATTCGGATCGGATTCGGATCGGACGTAGTGCGAAACGGCCCTTACAGTTGGCAAACCTACTTAGTTACCCCCGCGTCACAGTTTAAATAATAGTTAATACATCCCGTGCGCCAAATAACTTAATATTATATCGCATTGGCACATTTCAATGTTTATATATTGCACATAGCTTAATATGAATCATTTCGTTTCAACTTCTGGGGGGTAACCAATAAGCTTTGCTGTCTGTACTTACCTGCTGAAATCGGTGAAAGATTGAAAGACCCAGTTGAACCAACCAACACTTAACCTAACGAAAAATCAATGATAAATGCCTAAAATTTTACAAAGGCAAAAATTGGTTGGTGTAATTGGACATAAAACTTTAATTACCAACAAAAATCGGAAACTCGCTGATCGAGAGTAGATCCAAATACACCAGAATCAAAATCATAAATATTTTATTGCATAACTGTTGTACAACAAGGTCTGATAAAAAGGGTACAAGTTTACACAGCTTGTCCATTTCAGACGTACAATGGTTAGACGTCGTAATAAAATGGCTAATTTAACATTAGCAAATTAGTAATAATAACTACGTAATTACTTATTTGTTCTAAGAATAGATACATACGTAGAGATAAATTCAATTCATTTAACTAGACATTCAAGTTCCTCAACCACGCTCAATAGAATAGTAGGTACTACTTGTTGTGGAGAACTAATTGTACCGGGAAACCCCTCTTGGGATATGTTTTTTGAAGGTTTTTTGCGTGTTTAGGTTTATACCCATCACTATTATGCCACTTTATTGCAACAACGACAGAATCATGTTTTTTTTACATCGAATGAAACAATCAAGTTAGTGATTAAACTTTTTTTTTCTAAATCCTCTTATAGTCCATGGAATTGGTACTTTTTGGTCCGATTTACATACACTATTAGTTTTATCGGATCGGACAGGTAGGTAATAAACATCTGTGAGGTCTGTGGCGCGGCGGGCAAAATTCGCCTGCGACGCAAGAGGTTGCGGGTTCGATTCCCGCCTCGGAACAAATATTTGTACGATCTGCAGATATTAGTTCCGGGTGCTTTGGGTATTATTAAGTATATCAGTTATCTAGTACCCATAACACAAGCTCTGCTTAGCTTGGGGCTAAATAATGTTGTAGTTCGAATTGTCCAGCATTATTGATTTATTTATTTTAATACAGGGAATAAGATAACACTCTACTGAGCTACCAGAGACTCAATGGCTGTGTCAATTCTTATAGGCCGTCTGGTGTTTAACCACGTGACTATCGGATCTCGGAGTAGTATAACAATGAAGTGTTACATGTAATAACAAATATATTATATGTGTCAGATGTTGTAGTTAGCTATATTATAGCTGTTAGATCGTATGTTATAAAGATGAATGAGAAAATATCGTATCGTTCCGCCCATTGCAGTAGCCTATATTGTTGTCGCTCTGTGCTCGTTCGCCATTCGTTATTCGAACATTGATACGATATCGTCGTGAGTTTCACAAGTAGTACGTTTAAATTAAAGTCTCATTTATTAGTTTGATCTTATTATGCAAAATACTTATTTCGTAGAGGTAGGTAGTGCAAGTAGCCTACATAGATACTATACAAATAAAATACGCAATGTTTTAACCGTGTCTACCTTAAATAACTGTCTCTATACGCAATTCTTCATACTAATATTTAAATATAAAATAAAATGAATAAATAAATAAATAATGCTGGACAGTTCACACAACATTATCAAGCTAAGCAGAGCTTGTGTTATGGGTACTAGATAACTGATATACTTAATACAATATAATACATAGATAGATATTTTTTATTATACATATAAAATACCCAGAACACCCTGAACAAATATCTGCGATCGCACAAGTATTTGTTCCGAGGCGGGAATCGAACCCGCAACCTTCTGCGTCGCAGGCCAACCTTCGCCCGCCGCACCACAGAGGTCGTCAATATATATCATTACGTAGTATAAAACAAAGTAGTAAAGTAGTATAAATAAAGGTTACGTGGTGTGTCCGGCCTAAGAATAGATGACAACTTAGACTCCTTAGTAGTAGTAGAGCTTTTTTGTGAAAGAGTTCGTCCGGGGAAGTACTACCACCATACCTATTTTTACCGCAAAGCAATAGTGCTCGCATTGCTGTATTCAGGTTTGAAGGGTATGGTTGCCGGTGAAATAACAGGCACATGAGACTTTTCATCTTTATTAAATATGAATAATAATTATAAATATAAATTCATGTCTCAGGATGGCGGGCGCAGTGCAATGCCACATAGGGCGCGTCCTAGGTGCACGTGACCTATGTGATAATGCACTGTTCAAAGGTAAAGGGTACCGCTTTAATATATTCTTAAGCTTTTTGCATATCAATTAAATTTTGAATTAGTGATTTATTTATAGGTTATTTATTGTACTAAGATAATTTAAGTTATTTTTGTGTTACTAACCCAATATGGATCACTGGTCTGAAATAAACGTTTATATTATATATTATATATATTATATTAACATCAGGTGGACCTTTTGAACTTAGAGCATTGCAGGCTTCCGTACCTACTGGAGCATCTGAATGATCCGTCATTCCAAGTAGTAAAAAAAAAACTCTCCGTCTCCTCCCGTGGATGTCGTAAAGCTGAGATTACACCAGGGATCGGTGCGATCACCAATCCGCCTGCCAAGCGAAGTATTGCAGCAGTACCTAGTCCAGCGGTGGACGTCTTATAGGATACTGATGATGAAGAAGTTACACGACCGATGACCAAGGAGGGGAAGTTTAATTACATACGTCATGTGATCCCACTTATTATATAGTGCATCAAATTGGGATGAGGCCGCTGATGTGACCCAGAGGGGCCTGACTCGAGTAGCGTACTGGCTACAACGGAATCTACTCACACTGAACACCAGTAAAACAAAATATTTGGCATTCAGAATTTCTGAACGAACTGCACCCAGTCAAAGTCTGCAGATAAAAATACATGTGTGCAAGGACAACTTTGAATGCAGAGCCAATTGTGACTGCACGGAAATTGAGCAAGTGCAAGGCATCAAATACCTCGGGGTCATAATTGATAACCATTTGAACTGAAAACAACAAATCGATAAATTAACAAGTAGGACACGTAAACTCATGCATATTTTTAGGAAACTGGGTGAGATAGGCGATAATGATGTTCTCAAGATCATATATCTTGCCCTGTGTCAGTCTGTCCTTGCATACGGTATCATTTCATGGGGATCAGCAGCAAAGACACACTTTATCAAGCTGGAAAGAGCTCAAAGAGCCATACTAAAGGTTTCATATAAAAAACCCTACCGGTTTTCAACCAATGCTCTTTACCAGGAAACTAAATTTCTCAGAGTCAGACAGATTTTTATACAGAAAACTGTCATGAGATTCCATCGCTGTGCACTCGGAACCATAAAACAATCTGGAAGGCCTGCCAGATCAAGAAAATGGAGCATTCCAATGACAAGAACGAGGTTTGCCAAGAGCTCATTTAGTTTCCTAGGACCATACCTATACCAAAAAGTGGATGGAAAATTGAGCTTGTTTGACCATAGCAGATTCATCTGCAAGCGAAAACTAGTGCTATGGCTTCAATCACTGGATTACATTGGTACTGAATCCCTCCTGTCCGTAGGGTCTTGAGCACATACATATACCCATACCTCAATCCACTAACAAATTATTATATATAATTATATACTTTTTACTTTGTTGTTTCATTTATCTTTGGTTTTGTGTAGTTCGGTGTATTATTGTGATTTGTGTTGTAATATTATTATTTGACGACGTCTGTAGTGCGTCGGGCGAGGAACCGACTAAAATGCGAGAGGTTGCGGGTTCGATTCCTGCTGCGAGATAAATGTTTGCATGATCTGCAGATATTTGCTCCGGGTCTGGGTGTTATGGTGCCTTGGTACTCTTGTTCGTATTTCCTGATACCCACGACACAGGGAATCCTAGTGTGGGATTAGGAATATGTTTGTGACTGTTGGGGTGTTATGTTATGTTATGTTATTATTAAGTACCTTCATAAGAAGGGTTTGGATTCAGTTCTAGAACTGAATCTGATACTATTAATAAGAGTGTTAATAAAAACTGTACCAAACAGGGGATACTAAACTCCACGACACAGGGAATCCTAGTGTGGAGTTTAGAGAGCCTTATGTAGTAAATGTATTATTTATCTACTTATGCTTATATACTTATATTCTGTACTTGTGTTATTTTTTAAGAGAAATAAATGTTTATTATTATTATATCACTCATTTATTAAAAATCTCGTAAAAAAATATATTTTTCACTATAAAGCAATACTATCTACAAAAAAATAAATAGTAAAAAAGATTATAGTAAAAAATATAAATCAAAACGGGGAACCACCGACCGCGGAGCGAGGCCCAAACGGTCGGGGGCTAGGGCTGCAGAGAGAGGAACCTCCTGACTATACGTGCCGAGTCCAGGAGTACCGCCTTCTGAATCTGACCCTTGATCCAACTATTTAGCGAGAGCTTCTTAAGGTACTGGTCGAAGCTCTTCGCAATCAGTCCATTCACTGAAACGACTATCGGGACGATAATCGTTGAATCCACATCCCACATGGCGGTAATCTCGTGAGCCAAGTCAAGGTACTTGCTTAACTTGTCTTTCTCGGCCTTCACGAGATTAGCATCATGCGGGATAGTGACATCAACAAGTATCGCCCGGCGTTCCGACCGGTCCACCAGCACGATATCAGGCTTATTGGCAACAATAGTCCTATCCGTGATGATAGACCGGTCCCAGTAGAGCGTGGCACGGCCATTTTCAAGAACCGGCTGAGGCACGTACTTATAGTACGGCACCTCAGGTCCCACAAGGTCGTATCGGAGGGCAAGTTGCTGGTGAATGATCCTGGCTACTTGGTTGTGTCTGTGCAGATACTCAGAGTTAGCAAGATGCGAACAACCCGAAAGCACATGCCTGAGGGATTCTCCGGGACGGTGACATGCTCTACAGATATCAACCGTCCCATCCTTCATGATGTACTTTCGATAGTTGTTCGTCTTGATGACCTCATCCATAATCGCACAGACAAAACCCTCGGTTTCCCCAAAGAGGTCACCGAAACGTAACCAGTTTACTGAAGCGAGCAGATCTACATCGGGCCCTGTGAGGGCCTTGTAAAACCGCCCGTGCAGTTCCTTGCTCTCCCATACGGTCTTGCGTTCCTGAGTGCTCAGGGCTGATAGTTTACGCCAGTTCTCTTTTGCTAAGGAGAGCGGGGTAAAGTTCTTATCAACTGCAACGACATCGTGATGCATCCCGTACTCGGCATGGAGGAAGATTATTATTATTATTATTACGTTGTTTGGATTATTGGATGTTTGTATGTATTTTACTTAATCACGCCTAAACGGCATTATCGTTTTCGATTAAACTTTGTACACAGATAAATTATGACCTAGATTGAGTTATAAGCTTCTTTTAATCCTAGTAAAACGCGTGTGAAGCCACGGGCAGACACGAGTATTCTATAAAATTAGATAAAAATAAAAATATGGTTTGCAATTTTGGTGCACATATCCACTATTTTACAAGTACATAATATATGTTGGTTGTAGGTATTTAACGCAATGTATCCATTTTAAATACCTACACAATACATTGATAAAAGTTCCCTCCCACATTTTTAGATAAACAATAGAAAGGTAAATAGAGATATTAAACAAAGCCAACATGCTTATCGATATCTACGGTTATTTACATAATTTTTTATCATGAACGGACTAATAGGAAATTACTAAACACATACATGAGTTATATTGAGGTAACATGCACGGGCCTTAGAATATAGAATAAACCAGAAGGTGCGTACTATGCTATTAGTACGGGGCGCTGTGTCGCCAAAACACAACCCTCTGTAGTTCCCACCAGTAGGGGTAATTATTTTGGTGATGTTAGCAACAGTAAAAAAATAGATGCTTGACTTTTTTCCAAAAAACGAATACATGAAGGTAAACAAAATTCATTATTTAAACTAAAAATATATTTAAATGTATTATACGTATGAAATATGATTCTATTCATTTTAGGGTTCCGTAACAAAGTTATGGAACCCTTATGGATTCGTCATGTCTGTCTGTCTGTATGTCTGTCCGTGTATGTCACAGCCACTTTTTTCCGAAACTATAAGAGCTATGCTGTTGAAACTTGGTAAGTTGATGTATTCTGTGAACCGCATTAAGATTTTCACACAAAAGTAGAAAACAAACAATAAATTTTTGGGGTTCCCCATACTTAGAAATGAAACCCAAATTTTGTTTTCATCAAACCCATTCGTGTTTGGTATTTATGGATAGATCTTCAAAAATGATATTGAAGTTTCTAATTTTTTTTTCTAAACTGAATAGTTTTCGCGAGAGGCTCTTCCAAAGTGGTAAAATGTGTGTGCCCCTTTCCCCCCCCCCTCCCGTAACTTCCAAAAAACTTCCTTTTTTCGCCTAGCAGAATTTTTACATGTGGGAATGACACACAACGGCATATTCAGAAGAAAATCTTCGAGTTCGACACGACTAGCAGTACGGCCGACCACAGACAGACTGGGTGAAACTATTCTCATTGAGACTAGTTTGTTTGCGTGTTGCATGGCGTGGTGACAGTTTTTACGTGTGACACGGGTTCTGGTTTATTCTATATTGTAAGGCACGTGCTAACATTTTCCTTTTGCCTCGCGGCGGTACTGGTTTTATTTCGGAAAACTGTTTTGAGCTGATTCACTTAGAAACCAGAAGGAATAATAACCCAAAAAAGTTTATAATTCTCACTTACGCTAGCCGTTGACCATAAACAAAACCTCAAATCCGCGCAGCTGGCTATGGAGAGATCTATGCTCGGAGTTTCATAACGTGATATAATTTGAATATGGAAATCCGTAGTAGAACCAAGATCACCGACATAGCTCTCAGAATTAGCAAGTTGAAGTGGCAATGGGCTTGCCATATAGCTCGCAGAACTGACAACCGTTGGGGAATAAAGGTTCTCGAGTGACCACAAACCGGATGACGCAATGGAACAAGGTGCCCCTATCGATGGACCTAAGATATTATAGAGGTCGCAGGAAGATGTTGGATGGAGGTGCTTTAAGACAATTCGTCGTGGCATTATATGGGTCCAGCAGTGGACTTTTAAATAATGTTAATGATGATGAATTCTTACCTACTTTTTACAAACTCTTTATGATAGAAATCACCATCTTGATCACGTACAAGATATCTTGCAGAGAGAGTTAGGTAGGCTCCGTGGGCGTTGGCTGTTTCGGGTTTGTGAGTTGTGCTACCGTGGTTCTCTTGGTTTCAGATACGCACGACACAGGTTGGGTGTTACAATTGCACATGTAACGTCTTCATATTTTTGGATCTAGTCTTAAGTTTGTACTAAATCATCAGTGACGTCACTCGTAGATGCCTGCTGTCTGTAACTGAGTTTAAGTATCAAAGCAAGGTTAACAGAGAACACGATGAGCTCCATTCAAGTCTACTCAAGTGTGACTTTGTGATGATCTCTTGTTTCGTAATGCAGCGGCGCTCAGCGGAAATAACATCACTTATCCCGTTCAGAACATGACGATTGAATTCACCCTATAACGGGTCTTTAACTGCGTAATCGATAACTCTAATTAATTATTACTAATACTTAATAAGTTTACTCCTTAAGAATCGATTTTCATATAAGACCCCTCAGTGCTTAACTAGATGGGGAGTAATACATCGATGGGGAGTTGTTTTGTTTCTCTACGTAGACTCCAGTCACGCGCGTGTTTGAGCTGACACCATAGACGTAGAATTTTTTCGCTACGCTAAATACTAAATCTATGGCTGACACACGACGTTTTTTTGTAATAAAATGGAAACAATTTATTTTTAGATAAATAGGTTGCATTCCATGCAGCAACAGAGAAGCAGACAGGGCTAGGAAGATTAATTTCTGTACCATTGCGGGGACAAGTTGCGGTAGTTGTATGGTATTATAAACTAGTGTCCGCCCGTGGCTTCACTCGCGTTTTACCAAGATAAAAAGTAGCCTATAGCTCAATCCAGGTCATACTCTTATCGTAATCGGTTCAGCCGTTTCGGCATGATTGAGTAACAAACAACCAAACATGCAAACATTGACATTTGTGGGATAAATTTTAACAAGAAGAAGTAAGTCAAAAACATGATTTCAATTTTAAAAAGGTGGTATCTTTGTGTTTTTTTTTTATTGAGTGAAGTAATTCAAATAGTGTATTGAATTAATGATTTCACTAGATAAAATGATCAAGAATATCATATATTTTTTTCTTCATAGAAAACTATAAGAATTCTTATCAAAAACTTTAAAATTCTAGACACATTTGAGAACCTATGGCGTCTTAAGAAGGATGGCGTCGTTCTATATATTCGGTGACCTATTTTTTGACAATATCACGTTAAGTCCGTTTTTTTTAGTTACTTTATGTAGTAGCTCACTCTTGGTATATCATCATCAGCAGCAACATATAGACATGCATTGCTGGCCGAGGCCTCCTCCATATAATGCAATGGACGGATTTACCATAATCACCACGCTTGGGAGGCAGATTAGTTCAATGGCACTTTTTTTTTTTTTTTTTTTTTTTTTTTTTTCATGATATAAATAGGCAAACTAGGATACGGCCCACCTGATGTGAAGTGGTCACCGTCGCTTATAGACACCGGCAACACCCAGGGTATTGTCGATGCGCTGCCTACCCTGAAGGAATTTATGAACATTTTTCTTGAAGCGACACATGTCGTAACCATGCGGGAAAACCTCAGATGGAAGCTCATTCCATAGTTTGTAGGTATGGGGAAGAAATGATCTCGAGAAACGAGTCGTTATTAGCATTATAATGATAAAACTATGAAAAAGAAAATTGAATTTAGTGTATAGAAGTAGGAGGAAAATAGTTGATATACGTTATTTACATAAAATAACATCGGCAACTTCAGTTAGAATATGAAACACGTATGTAACATCAACTGACATAAGACATCTACAAGCAAAGTTCGTATTCAAGATAATTATAAAATTAAAGATAAAATTAAAATATTAGTAGACGTAATAATATTTGTTAATTTCCATATCTGGCTCAACGCATTAGTATTGCCATTCAGCGTGGCAATGCAGCCAGCATCTTAGGGACGCTTCCGTCTTGTAGTGATTTGGATCAGTTGGACCTTTAGATCGCTTGCAGCGGTCTTCTACCTGAACACACTCACACAACTGTTTTATATGTATTTTGTACATACCTTGTATTATTCTTTCTGTAAATAAATGTATAAGATTTCCATATAATCATAAAAATAAATCAAAAACTGAAGGTAGAGTCAGAAAAGGTATTGATTTTCAACCTATTGGTTGGAAATCATCAAGTTAGAAATGGAATCATTTATTTTCGGTTAAATCTCTAAAGTAATTTGTAAAGTACATGTTCAAATAATATTATTAAATATCTATTATTTTCTTGAGTAAAACAAATTGTTTAAGTAGGTTACTTACCTTCCTTTATAAAGCACTTAAGTATCAAGATGTTTGTTATAACCTGAATGAGATATAACATTTGATTCCCTTCTTCTAAAACTATACAAGGACAGTAAACTAATTGAACAAAAAAATATATTTAGAACAATACTAATTACTTCCATGAACGGAGCCATGCTCGGACGGAAGCTTGCTTGTGTGGCGGGGATGGCCAAGAAGCTCTGAACACTGCGCTATACGACAAAAAATATATTAGTACAACCATACCCTATTTGTCAGAGCCTGTCTATGTCGTTTTTTTTGCACAAAATAAAAAGAAGTGAATAAAAATGGCTGTTTTTCAGCAATAACTCAGCGCCCTGACATTTTAGAATGCTGAAAATCTAGATAAATACTATCTATGTGGACCCAAACAACATACCAAAAAAGCAAGTTTACCACAATTTTTGCAATTTCAGCGTTTTTTTTTGTACGATATGACTAGCCTTATAGTTTTACGAGTCACAACTAGAGAATCCAATCCCGCACTGAAATATGAATCCCGCAGATATGCGGGACTGATGTCAACAATCCCGCGGATCCGCGGGATTTGCGGGATTTCAAAATAAAAACTTTACTTCTTTTAGACTACTATAAAGTAAGACGAATTATTTGTATTTAAAATAAAACCTTAACTTTTCAAATAATATAATATTTATTAGTAGCAAAACAAGCGATTTAACATTAAAATTTCAAGTAATTTCAACACCACATCAATTATTATGAATTAGCCTTTTTTTGAAAATATTTACGCAGAAAACTCAATGTATTCATAGTTTCATCATTTAAGTTAGATCTAATTTTATTACACAGGTATCCTGCTGCAGAAAATGCGCGCTCTGCCTCGACACTCGTTGGTGTATTTGATTTTAAAAACTTATAAGCAGCTTTCAAATTTTTACCCCTGTTGCCACCGCATTCATACAGTGTCATTTCACGTTTTAATATGAGATCTAATGAATTTGATACAGCTGGTATAGGTATTGATGAAGATGTCACCCAGTCAGTGCGAAGACTACGTTCTATATAATCCAATTAGAGCTCTTAAACTCTTTGTAAACTACAGTCACACTCATTTTACTGTTTTTTTAATAGAAATACAGGTCACTATTTAATAAACACTGCAAACAAGAAAGTTCCAATGAAATTTAGTAATATTCGTGCGTATTTATTTCTCAAACAATATTTCTTTCTTCTACTAGACTCAATGATGTTTTGATTACTAGGGAATTCCCCTGTTATGGATTGACGGTGCTCTCATTTGGATACACAGACGTAGATATTTCTAGTGTTTGGATACGAGTTCGTAAATATTTAAAAAAATCGGATATTTTTTCAGTCCCGCAAATCCCGCGGATCCCGCAAGTATAGTCCCGCATAAGCAATCCCGCAAAATACATGCGGGATCCAGCTTTTGCGGGATCCCGCATTTGCGGGATTGGATTCCCTAGTCACAACTGTATGGACTTAGAGGACAGATGATATGAAAACTTATTAGAGGGTAGCCAAAGGCAACTCATACACCGATATGGAATAAGCTTGCTTTATGAGAAGCAATTATCATTCCATGAGTGGAAAGGCACACCAACTGTCTGGAATAACCCCGTAACCCGAACCTAGCCAAATCAATTCGAAACTTATCAAAAAGCCATTAAACAGATCTAACTAAATCTACACAAGTAATTAGTTTTGTAAAACTTTAAAAAAAACCCAACGCTGAACGGCTGAACCGATGCTGATCAAAAAAAGCTAAGAACACTCCCGATAAATAAACCTTTCAAACAAAAAAACAAAAACGAAATCTGTTAATCCGTTCGGGAGCTACGATGGGGCAGACAGACACACACACACACACACACACAGACACATCAAACTTATAACCCCGACGCAAAAACGACGGAGTGTTATAAGTTTGACGTGTATGTGTGTGTGTCTGCCTGTCGCCTCGTAGCTCCCGAACGGATGACCAGATTTAGTTTTTATGTTTTTTTGTTTGTATGTTGTATTTGTCGGGAGTGTTCTTAGCTATGTTTGATCAGCATCGGTTCAGCCGTTTTATTGCGTTGAGGGTTTTTTAATTTTTACAAAATTAATTACTTGTTATCGCACTTTCCACTTAAACCACCAACTATTAATGGTATGCAAAGCTTTAAGTCATGGAAGCATCTCTAATTTAAAAAGTCACAATATTTAAATAACCACATAAATCATTGTCCGGCCAGAGCGATAATACGACAATCCAGAGCTGTTTTCGAGTATTTTTTTTGCATCCATGATAAAGCTACAGCAAGGACGCATTCACATTAAATTCTTATTCAGTAAACAAGTTATTATTCTACATATTTATGTATTAATGTAGGTAGATGGAAGCGGATCAAGATCGTTCGTCATGGTATTTGGAAGGCCTATGCATACCTACAGCAGTTATGCTAGTAATATTATACGTCTTTGCTCTGCAGTGGGAAACTTCCGGCTTATAAATCTATATATAAGTGGTATAGAAAATATATATATATATATATATATATAATTCCTAAAATATTCCAGATAACCGTAAATATATATATATATATGTATACCTAAAATATACTAAAATATACTTATATATTTATAAGTATATTTTAGGTATACTTTAGGTTATCTGGAAGAGAATGCTTTCTAGCATTAAGTTCGCCTTTTTACTTCTTTGTTTTATGTGCAATAAAGAATTTTGTAACTATCTATCTATATATATATATATATATATATATATATATATAAAACAAAGTCACCACTTATAACTCAAGAACGGGTGAACCGATTTGGCTGAAAATTGGTGGGGAGGTAGCTTAGAACCAGGTGATTGACATAGGGGGGAGGGGTAGGAGGGGGGGGGGGGTTCACCGGGGGCTACCCGTGCGAAGCCGGGGCGAGTCGCTAGTAAATATTAATAACAAGTTTGCTCTGAAAAAAATACTTTTAAAACGAGGTTTTATAAAACTTGTGATCGTAACCGTGTGCTGATCAAAATGAGCCTAAACACGGCCAGTCTACTATTATCCGTCGAGGAGTTCCGCTGTCCACCTTCCGTCTCCATCATCAGATCAGCTCGCTGTTACCATCTTATTGTATTGTCATCGGAACTTCACAGGTAAGTATGCCAAATTTCAGCTCAATCGGTTGAGGATAACTGCTTTAAAATACAGTTGCAAGATTCCACCCCGATTCCACCCAGACACACAGATTCCATACATACATTGCAAGTTACAATAAAAGCTTGTAATAAATAAATAATAATATGTCTATGAGGCAGTGTACTACTACCGGCTGACGATGAACATGATGATTTTTGTCAACTCTTAACACGATTACAACAAATAGTACAATTTTTATTCAATTATTCATATTTTGTTAGTACGAATTACGATTAGTAATAAATTCGTTACGTATAATATGGTTCATCCAGTAAAATATAATTAGGATGCATGATTAAATTTTCAATAAAGGTGCGTAAAATAATTAAACAGAATACAAAGACATTTTAACCTAACAGTGGTGCCATCTAGTTATTTATAATAGAAGTCTACAGTCGTAGCCGCAGTTTGAAGACTGGAGTTGTTAAGTTTTTCTACGAATGGGGCTAGAGTTCCAAAGATTACTTTTTACTGTTAAACAATTTTAAAACGAGCTTATTCAATGAATTGTGATGGAGTATAAAATCATCCATAAAGCTCTCGTGCTCGTCACCTGCGTTGAGCCGTAGAATAAATGATAGTGTCAGGCGTGGGTGCCATTGTATGCAAATACAGCGCGCCGCAGATCGGCACTCTGCCTACCCGCACCAAGGAAATGATGGACTATTTTCTAAACTTCATCTGTTTCTCTTCGTGGAAAGATCATAAGACGTGAACCTTTAGGCTAAGAAATTTTATTTGTTAACCTCGGGGCGTTGGCCAGCCATAACGTGTGTGTCTGTATGTTTGGCAGTATGCATGTTTCCTATGCGGTTTTATAATTAAAGATAGTATTTGCGAGATAGTTTCTAGCTATGTGGAAATTGGTGCAGCCGTTTCCAAGATTATCTACACGAAACAGTGTTTTGAAAGTTACTTCATTCATGTATCTAAACACATTGATGTATCTAAACCCTTCAGTTTTAGCTCAAAGTTTGAATTTTTTCGACATCAAGCTCTAGGCTCTGATGATGACCAGCACACGATGAGTAGGATCTAGGGTGCAACGGGTGTTCTGATTTCAATGCGGTTATATTTATATGAAAACTTAGGAACTTATATACTTACTTAACAGAACCACTGAAAATTGTCTTTTAATGTATTATTATTTGTCCCTCCCGTTAGGGTTAAACATAACTTTAATGGGCCAGGTCCTTATCACTCAACACACAGTTTTGTCATTATTTGGAAAATTAATACAGATTTTATTTGAAACTAGCTGCGCCATGCGGTGTTATCCGCATAAGTCTCGAGTGCGTGGGAATATCGGCTATCTCCATTCCAAATTTCATTAAAATCCGTCCAGCAATTTCAGCGTGAAATAGCACATACATGCACACATTCATAAACTTTCGCATTTTTTGCATTATAAAGTGTGATTAGTATTTGTGTGCATTAACTTAGGAAAACAATGCGCGAAAATCATCAATCAAAACAAAAAACATGAAATAAAAAATCATATCAAAGTCATATGACATCCATCATCCGTATTGTGCCGTAAGAACATTATGGGCTGGTTATTATGTTTTTCATTTATATTTAGTAAGTATCTCATTTTTAGTGTTTTGACATATTTTAATTTTAATAATTATTGTCCTTTGTTGCAAACGCGATATAGGTAATGTTAATCTGCCGTAACGGAATATTTGCACGTAAAGCACGTATAGTAAATAAAGATATTATTTGATTTTGATTTATTGTTATAACCAACAAAATGTTTTTTTTTCTTTATAATTGGCGGCGCACGGCTTATGCATTTGCCATTTTCAAGTGTCTGTCTGTATTTTCACTATATTTTGCAACGTTACACTCCTTCCAAGTCGTCAAAGACAAAATGTTGTCGACCGCCGTAGTTCCATTATCCTGTACGCGGCCAAATTGCCTCGTGTCATTCCGACTTGTCGACTCGTGAGGTGTGCATTGAATAATTCCGGACATTCCAAAACCATCTCTCCACTCACGACTACATTTGCATGATTTTATCAAAGGAAATCATATTTAATACCCTCTATCGTATCTCAAAACGGGTACATATTACTCATAGAATAGAATAGAATATTCTTTACTAGCTGCAGACCCGGCTTCGCTCGGGTAAACATTAACTTCCGGTCATAAATGTATTGAACCATGATTGAACCATGCTTCCAAGGACAATTTATACTTTAAATATTATTCAAAGAGAATAAACAAACAAACTTATAGGTCAGAGCATGAAGTAATAGCATGGACTAAGTACTAAGTCCATGAGTAATAGATTCAGAGCATGGACTTAGTATACAAAAGGACTGAGCGCTCTAAAAAAATATAATACCGAAACAAGACCTTATTTCATTAAGTTAAGACTCAATTTAGATTTTTGTCATAGATAGAGGAAAAACGAGCCAAGAGAGATAGGTAGAATAGAGTCAGTTTGTCCCTTTCTAACACTTGAAATGATAGCTTTATGATAGCAAGGGTGACTATGACCATTATAGGTAAATACTAAGAGGTCATCGATGCTACAAATCTAAAAGTTGGTCGTCGCGGGACGCCCGGCAGACGAGAAACATCACGGCATGGCTGCGTCACGAGTCACGCCGTTTGCCGACACTGAACACTCGGTAAGTAATCAGTACCAAGGTTCGATAACACTTTCTGTGATATTAGAAAAAAAACGTGTTTCCTACAAACGCAAGCCCAGTCATCTATTAGGGGAGGTCAATATTTTATTTTACGAAATTGTCAAAAAGTGTTATCGATTCGTGATACTGATCACTTACCAAGCCTCCAGTATGAATCTGGCTGCATAAATAACTGTAATAAATAATTTGATTTAAATAATGTTTGTTCCACTCCACGTTCATAAGTGTATATGGAAAAAGTCTCCTGGACATGACTTTATTTTATAGTCACCGTATTAGAAGTAGACACACTAACTCTATAGTTCATATCTTGCTCGGCTCGTTTTTCATCTGCGAGCGCTCAGTCCTTTTGTATACTAAGTCCATGATTCAGAGCAATAAACCTCGAGAGTAACATAAGTATAATTTCTATAGACTTCATATCTATGGACTATGGAAAAGAGAGCAAGATTTTTCTCTACACACAGCCTAAGAGCAGAGCGCGCCTGCGTTCTGTGATGATCTATGATTTGGTCGCGTAGAACGTCTAATATGCCACTGTACCTATCTAGTTTCCAAGATTACCACGCTGTCCACCTTAGTATAACCTGGAACTGGTGTAAAATTAGTTTGCAAGACGATTCAAAGTTATCCTTGTGATATCAACGCATATTTTTTTTTAAAGTTCAGAACAATTTTCTTTCTGTTCTTGATGTCATAAATATCAAAAAAGTACGAGTATGGTCCTGATTTCGTTACTACGTTGTTTCGTTACTAGTTCCGTTTTCATTTAAAAACTACAAGTCAGAAGGCCAATTCCCTTAGTAAATAGGATGTGATAAAAGGACATACAGACAGACAGACATAAGAGTGATCCTATAATAGTTTCATTGGTACCTTTTGAGGAATGGAACCCTAAAAATTGTTAAAATAAAGTACAGATTAAGTTCCGATCTCTACTACATAAATGTATAAAAAAAGGTATTGTTCTCAAGTGACAATCGTTCGACCGTTGTCGTTTTAACCAAAACATGAACGAAGCTTAATCGACATAAAAATATTTATCAATCGCTTTTCGTCCATATCTTGAGTTTGAAAGTTGATCGAGTGTAAAATTGTTATTATAAGGGAGCAGAATACCTATTTTCAGTTAATTTACAATTCAGTCTCGATTCACTTAATTTACAGTTTTTATTATATAATTAACCAACAAAATTCCGTCACTATCTAACTCAGTAAAGGTCAGGTACGTTAGAAAGTGACACAATAGCGCTCGTGCAACGAAAAGTTAACTAAAATCATGAAAAACGGTATTTAAACAAATATTTTCAGCGTAATCGAAAATGTAAATATACTATGCCCTCTAAAATAATATTATTAGAAGCCTATTTAACTCTTGACAGCCTTTTAAGTACGAGAATTGGTCTGTAGTTCTGATGGTAAAGTTATTCCTATCTTTAGAGAGTAGAATGGCTCTACCTAAGTAACTCTACTAAAGTATTTTTAGCGCATTACGGCTTGAAATTGTTGAGTTTTAAACAAAGGTTGTATTGTTTCAGACGTCTGAATTAGAGTCGCTGCTGTGCAAGCAGGAGGGCGCCGCACTCGCGCCCTCCCACATGGACCTGTTTGACGGCGGCCCCTCCTCCCGCGACGATGCGTACCTGCGGCCGGCCCTCTGGGAGGACATCGCGTCCTCCATCAGAAACATCGATCCCGAGAATGCGAACATGCTCGCCCCGCTGGGGGCCACGCACGTCAAGCTGGAGGCGGATGAGTTGCTCGACGAGTGCGCCACTCCGCTGCTCAGCCCGCTGGAGATCAAGACAGAGCGGCTGTGCGCGCCGCCGACGTACGCGCATCCCCAGCCGCCGCAGCACCAGCCGCAGCCACCGCCCTTCGCCAAGTACCCGCCTTCGCGCCTCGTCTACATGTCACCACTCACGCCGCCTGGCTCCGACCAGGGCAGCCCCGGCAACTCCATGCAGGTAACCGCACCCGACATAAACTCACCGAGCAATTGCGCATTTGCGAACATTACAAATTGCGACAGATCCTCCCACCCCGCGATTTCCCTGTCCCTGAGGTGTTTTGTTGCAGTTTTTTCGGCGTCGTGTCATTGAAGGTAGAGGCCAATACACCCAAGATTTACGATTTAAATGATGAAAAGATCCAGACGTGGGTAAGATGGACGAGCCGCATAAATGTTTACAGGATTCAGATTGCAATATAAATCTGGTAAATAGTATTTGATATTCATGTATTCGCTTGCAGTACTAACCTACGAGAACATCGTTATAAGAATGGGCAAACAAAGAGTGTGTTATTCGCAGGGAGGGCCGCGCCGCACGCCTCCGCCGCCATACCACCCGCCACCGCTGATGAGGGCACCGCATGCGCCGCACCCGGGCCCGCATCCTCATCACCATCATCAGCAGGTAACACACCTTGCCTCCTAACTTTAACAATTCGCAGATTCAACTGTGCGATGTTAATCCTTGCAATTTGAACAGGTAATGCAGCCGCAGATGCAGCTAGCGCCGCAAGGGCCGCCGGTGCAGCACCATGCGCATGCGTTGCCACACTCGCGGCTCGCACACCCTCACCAAGTCAAGTACAACCGCCGGAACAACCCGGAACTTGAGAAGAGGAGGGTGCACCATTGTGATTTCATTGGTAATAATTGCAAGCCAATTCCATAATCTAAAATCTACAGATCGGATAATTATAATGAATGAACATGTCTAGTCCAGTTTAGTTTCAGTTAATAAAGTTAAAAAAAAAAAAAAGAGGGTTGCTCTTGAGAGATAGTTGTTTTGTTTCACTCTTAATAGAGTTTTACTCTAGTAGAATTAGCTAGACTATCTTTCAAGTCATTTCATACATAATATCAAAACTTTTATCATTTACAGGATGTTCGAAAGTGTACACAAAAAGCTCACACCTCAAGGCTCACCAGCGTATACACACAGGTAAAATATTTTTTATGTTAATTCTGTTTTAACAAATAAATATGCAAAATAAGCCATCTAATGTGAAAAAGCATATGCGATTGTATTTTTTGATTCATCCATTATAGCCAAGTGATGAATGAGACGAACGAAAGTAGCGGATGATGTATTCGGATCCGAATAAAACTAAGATAGCATGTTGCGGAGAAGAGAAAATCATAGAGCTATAAAACTATCCCTATAAACGTACGTAACATTAAATCCAAAACGTACGATTTCCACAGACACTGAGGTTTCGCTTCGCGAAAGTAGCGTGATTTCATCATGAGACAAAATGGCATTGTTTGTAGATACTTACCGCAGGATTTTACTGCATTTCACATGTTCAATTTATGTGACACGAGCTTTTTTACGTAAGCTTACTTTCTATCACCGGTTACAAGGAAATCTTTAGAGCGAGTTCACATCCCACGTAAAATGTCTACTTTTGATTGGATAAGTCAGCCGTTGTTAGCAAGAAAACAAGATAATTTACTTCAGTAAGCAAAATGCTCTGGATTTCCAGTTCCGGTACAGATTTCTAATTGTGTATTTGTTACTCTTTCTACTTACGTACCTTATTATTTTTATAATGTAACTATGTGCCAGATCTTAACTAGTAAATACAAAATAAATTCCTGCATCAATAATATGCGAAGTATAAACAAAAAGCAAAAATGTTGCTGGCAGAAAGCAATCTTCCAATTAGTGCAGCCCCAGGCGTTTTGTTAATCGTTCCCCGATGATTTGAAGGCTTCGGCATGACGACCTTGGCGTTGTCTTGTTGAGTGTGAAGTTGTCCATATGCTGATTTGTGCTCACTGTACTTACTTACTGTACAATGTACACACAGTGGTCTTGGCGAGGGGCAAAATTTACCTATTGTCCGCCTAGCTCACTGTGCTGTTTTAATGGTAGCCACCTTCGATAGGAGAGAAACCGTATACGTGCCAGTGGCCAGAGTGCGAGTGGCGTTTCGCTCGCTCAGACGAGCTGACCCGGCACTACCGCAAGCACACCGGGGCCAAGCCGTTTAAGTGCACCGTCTGTGAGCGCTCCTTCGCGCGGTCCGACCACCTCGCGCTACACATGAAGCGGCACCTACCGAAGACGTCCAAATGACACGCAAGGAGGGGCGGCGACCAGCCGCCCGTCACCCAGGACGCCGAGGTAATATACCACACCAATATTGAACTGATCATACGAAACTTAAGGTCACCATTGTTCTCTCCTCCTCCTCCTCGTCAGCCATGAGATGCCACTGCTAGACGAAGCCTTATCCATATAATGCAATGGAGGGATATGCCATAGTCATCACGCATTGGTGATTGGCATCGCCATTGGTGGACGTAGGCGGATTAGTGATCGCAGTATTGTTTAAGAGTACTCTGGTAAACGCCGCTGCCCACCCCATGGTGTAATCCCTTAGTTGACTTTTACGACATCCACGGATCTATTCTTAAACTGTACACATCTTGGCACCATCATTCTCTACTAGAAACGAATGAAACACACTATTAGAGGAATGACTCAGCTTCAACATTTCACCAAGGGATTAATTAAATTTTAGAAAAAAAAGCTAATTGTGTTTCCTGTTTATTTTATCTAATAGGCATTTAAATTATTACTAAACCAACATGCTGACATACTTGCATATAAGGACAATTTATCGCAAGATCTTGATAAAGAGCACCTATACATTTGGATAAATATCACGTTTCAGGAGGAATGCAGCGAGAACATCTTCTTGGAGTGCGACCTGGACACGAGCCTGATGGAGCCTTTCTACAGTGTGCTGTGACGCCACCACCGCTCGCGCTGACAACGGAAGGCTCACTGTATATTTTGTAAAAGCGAAGTCGAAATCTTCATAAAATTCGGACAAAGTTGCACAATAGTGTTACGACGACTCATCACTGGTGATGTCACCTCCCAAGTGAATTACAATGCACGTATAAAACTTAATTTAAGGGAGCTATGTTCTACATTTATCCAGGAGCAGTTAACCATAATGTAAATTATTATTATCTTATCATTGAATTAAGTCACATTGTATACAATGTTCAACAGCATTACCAAGGATATCGCTTTACATTTATATACATTATTATTATTGTGATCGTGTAGCTGAACAGAGTCATCTGCATAGGAGTCCATTACCCGTTTTTTATAGATATGTTAGTTTAATGAAGAAAATGACAATTATTTTAACGTAGCGAGCCGCTTACGACACCGTTGCCCAGAAATTTGATAACATTGAAATAGTAAGTTGTTGCCATTATACACCGAGCAAACATGTTGTCTTGACCCTGGTAAGGAACGGCAATCAACGTCAGTACCCAAGTACCCAGAATAAACAGGAATTTTAAGTAGGATGTCTCGATTTGTATTCAGGAGTCTCGCCTGTATTTGTCATCGGAATCACCATAATATCTGAATGCATTCAGGTATAACTGTTCACTGGAATAATCTGAAAATTGCAATTTAAATATCCTCCATACATTTCAAATTATATTTTGATATGCGAATATATTATTGCTGCCTCAATTTTAATATCCTTTTGTACATTTGCAGTTATAAATGATAATAGAAATCAATTTGCTCACCGCAAAGAAACGGTGTCGATACAAAAATCGCGAACAAGCTCTAAGTATTCATTAGATACTTATGATTAGTTAATTTATTCTAAGGTAGCTTATAAGAGAGCGAGGAATATCCAAGATATAATCTTTAAAATATAATGAAAGAAATATCCGTAAGTAGTTAGATATTTATTAGTCTTATCGTCCCATGTGTTTCGGATGATGTGATCTGCAGTTATTATCTGATTGCTTGCAAGTGTGTATCATGATATTACATATTTGTATACACCTGTGCCTGTGAATGGGAACATAACTAACAGAAATTGTATGTATAAAAACCAAGGAGCAGAGCCAAATTTTCACGCGAAAGAAATTTATTCTTAATAATGATTGAAACAAAGTTTAATTTACGATGACTTACGAGCACAATGTTGATGTAACGATTTGACTGGTGCCACACCTTGAGTAGTTTCTTAAAGATTGTTGTATTGATCAGTATCACAATTAGATGCTGCTCCTGGTGCTTGGTTTACCTATTGTTTAATCAGGTCGCCTCATTCGAACATGTGAATGTTAACACTCTCTAGTCTCGATTTATTGAAGTTTTTACTTAATCACGCCACTAATTGTCCGTTTTCCTTGCCTGATTCAGGTTAACATTAAAAATACGATTTATGCTGCATTTCTCTATTACTAACCTAGTATAAAAATATTAACATAACTTTGTATATTCGAGGTTTGTATTTGTATATATTATAGAAGCAACCTAGAGTAAAATAGCAACCTTATTGCCTCCGTCCATGTTTTGTAAAATGTGGCCTTAAATGTGCCTAAATAGATATATAACAATATATATATATATACCTACCTACCTATAAAAATAATCTACCATAACATATACCAATTTAATTGTAATATATGTTTATATTTTTATCTAATTGAACCACTTATAGATTTCAAACTAACGGATTGCCATCGTTATTTTAGTCACTAGAGTTTTATGCTATTTCACTGCTAGGTACTGTAAGTTTTGCTTGCCTCAATATTTATCGTTAGATACAACATGACGTATAGTGTCTACTGGTTTTTTATATGTTATAAATGCCCTTATTATGTCTTACCAATCCTTGCTTTATATAACGTGTAATATCTAAATACAACTAAACAATCCAAAAATTAAAAGGTGTTTTACCGACCTGTTCATTCATTTCTTAGTCACACACAGCCATTCATTCGTGTATAAAAATATACAGGCTGATCAACATGGATCGAGAGGATCTGGGTGGTTACTCCGGAACACTCTTTGTCTGTGACTCGTTCATCACGCTGTTTATCTTATTTAATTTTGTTTAATATCATGAAGTTGATTATTGTATCTGAGTGATTGCGTGATTCGTATTGTAACTTATTTAATCTTGCCACACTTTCTTGCATTTAATTTGGTACTCTTAACTGATAGTATTCGATTATAAATAATTATTTGCCTTATATTACGGCACAAATGGTATATAAAGATCTAGATTATGAATGCTATGATTTCGTATCAACGTAATTTAGTATACTGAAATGAGACTGTCATATGTCATGTGTTATATACTTATATCCATATCCTCTAGTCTAGCACATAATATATACAATAAAACTATATTGTAGCTAATATAACAAATATTAGCTACAATCCTTTTTTAAACAAATTCAATATTTTTACTAGTGTATTCAGAATTAAACTTATAGGTGTGCCTTTTAACTCTTGTTGAAGTTAAAATACAGTGAAGCCTTACATAATCTATACTTAAAGCTCCTACTGCTGCATTGGCATCTCCAATACTAAAATAGTAAACATAATGTTCACTTTTACATAAATAGTTGCAAAATCGCGTTTAGATTAAGACATTCTCATCAGGCACTCGTCGTCGTTTCGTATGAGGTAGTACTGGCCTCTGGTGAAAAGGCACTTAAAAGCATATAATATAGTATAAGTTTTATCAATGTGCTCTCGAGTGTATAAACCGTACGATTGCCATAAACGTGTCTGTAGATGCCATATATTATAATAAAAACTTAATTTATATTTAGTTCTTATTTAAATACAGTAAACGTAAGCTCTTCTTTCTCTATTTATCAATTTTTTACCTCACTGTTTCCTACCTATTCCTTATGCAAATATTTCAATAATTTCGTTCATGTATACATAAACTCATGGCTTTTTCTACTTGATACAATCTGTACACACACTTTTGCTTTATTCTTTAACGTCGCACGTCGCTTTTAACTTGGTTTTTATCCAGAACGCCTCTGATTTAGTCAGAGTTTGCCAAGGTCTTCCCTTTTCAAGTGTCCTATTCATTAATTCCTTTTTGCACTTGTTTCGTCCATCCTTTATACATTCAATACCCATTAAAGCATTCTTGTACCTACTCTTCTTTGACTCCACAGAGTTCCTTATTCTACAATTGAAAGTCACACAACAGATACTTTTCAAAGTTCTCATCTACGTTCATGTTTCTTCTGTCATACCCAACATTCGTAGTGGTAAACTTGTGTTGGGACACTAAATGCACTCTATGCACGGGCAGTCAGGCCTTTTTATACACGACTGCTCATTAAGGCGTGTAGTGCCTCATCACTCTAGCACTCCCTTTTTTTAAATATGTTCTTCATGTTTCTAATATCTTCCCCCATACTCCTAAGTATGCCGCCTTCCTATATCTTATAAGCCCCCAAACAAAATCTCACTTTTTGTTATTTTTGTTCATCGATCGGAATAACACATTTCGTTGACTAATCATAAATTAATCATTAAATAACATGTCGTGTGCTTGAGAAACTCATCCGTTTTCTCAAGCACTTTTGTCCATAGGGAGGAGCTGCACGGATATTTATGATAGAAATAGAAAAAGCGCAAATAGCTCTCCTTTTAAAAAATATTGTAGGTATTTGGCATGCCGCTCCTCTACAAAAACCGTGGTACTGAGTGTTCGCAAGTTACATGTTTATCAGTGCATTCGCCGATTTCAACAACAACAACAACAATTCCATTTATTTATATCACTGACATACTCTCCCAACAATAATATTAAACCAACAAAGGAAAAACCGGTACCCGGTTCCACATACCTCGTAGTCACTACTCTATCATGCACACATATTGATTCTAAATTGTGCATCAAACAATGTAGCTACTATCAATTATAAGTTATTTTATTTCATGTTTTGGTTAGAGTTTTATGACTACTGTAAAACTGACGACTTCATTAATTGGTGCACTTAGTACACACACTCAACGAAACCTCATACCCACACCTACACAAAAGGGCTTCTCCTGTGATACCCAGACTCTTAAGAGACTGGTGGTAGATGAGAGCCTGCACACGCGTTTACCCTCACTGTGCCACACACCCACATACCTAAATTTCTACCATAATTTTAGAACTGGCGTTTACATACGAGTACTCAAAGTAAACTACTGAGTTTTATGACACGTGTACCCATACGCATAATGTAAGGTACCCTCATTGAGAGATTTTAGATCTTGATAACCTTAATACATCCACAGTACTGACGACAGTTAATTCCTCAACACCTTGCCATAGGCCTTTTTCAAATAAACGTAAATAAAAGTAAACACATATTTTAAACTTTGCCTTTTAACAACGCTACGGCTTAACACTGTTTCTTTGCTGTGATTTGATGACAGACTTACACCGTATTTGACCGGTATTCCAGCACAAATTGAAAAGGCGGTACAGCTGACTTGCTACTACGCCATATCTAGCTTTTTGCATTTCGACTGCTATGCTTTACCAATTTTTGAATTTACCTTGCTGACTTTGTAAATTTCATGCTTTCACCAATCTCTTTCATGCTAATTACCTCTTTTATCATCGTCATAGCTTTTATTATTAAGAGGATAGTACCACGCAATATGTGCATACCTTAGAGCAACAAGGCCACCTGCTGACCCAGATGTTCATACAAGAAGAGAAAACTTTTTCCTACCCCTAAATACTATCCGATCCCGATCTTTATTATGTTATTGACAAGATACAAAATTAGGAGTCCAATTTTTATTTTATTCAAAATTCGTAATGGTTTCCAAAGTTATGGTCACGAAAAATCCCGTTTTTGACGATAAGAAGGTCCGTAAATTCGGTTTGGTGGCTAGGCCAATATTTTTGATGCAACGGATGCAATGACTGCCAATGAACGGATATATGCAACGGAAATGACGTGTGAAAAGAAAAACCTCCGTCTAGGACACACAACTCATTTTTAGTTCTAAACTTTGTTGTAATAAGTGAGAAGGGAAAAGTAAGTAATAACAAGAATTAAATCTACAATCCTAGGTCATAATTGGTTTAAACAATTGACATCATAATCATAACTTAGAGTGAATAGGTGCCTTCTAGGCCTTTGTGCTCCATCTTCGGCCACATCGTCACTTACCAACAGATGAGATCGTGGTAAAACAAAGGTCTATCAATGTTAAAAAAAACAGGGTTTTGTTCGGATTTAGTGTGAGTGGAAAACGTTGTCTCCTTAAACCCAAATTTGTCCATTGTCTCTAACGAGCTGCAGCTGTTATAGATAAAATACCAGATAGATATTATCCATAATAAAATATTTAGAAAAATGTAATATTATTATGGTGATAACATTAGATTCATAAACACCCTATTCACATAAATCGTCAAGGATCACTATCCTCTTAACCCCTTCTTAACCGTGGTCCGGTTGTGTAGTCCGGCCAGCCGGACTGTGGAAAAAATATTTTTTCTGTGATACGGTTAACCGCACCAAGGAAAGAAATAACATTTCAGCTGTCCGGTCAACCGGACCATTGAAAATCTTAACCACTTGTAATAAAGCAGAATGTAATCTTTTTGCTCGACTGTCACTTGTAGTGAAGTATGTATAATTATTCAAAGATAAAACACGAAACATTCATATTTTTTTTAATTTATTAATCCAGGATTTACATTTATCTTATAGTTAGTTATAAGCTATACACTACATGCTATTCTGAAACCAATTTAAATCCACATTTTGTATACAGTTCGTTTAAAAAGCAGGTAGGTACGCATGCAAGGTCAACAAAAAAAAACGGCAGGAAAGCCGGATAAGGAATATCAGTTACATAGGTAAAGTCCATGATGCCAGAACATACATCATGCAACAATGACATATCCTGCATAATTCTTCTGCCACGTAGTGACATCAGTTCGTGCTCACGGTGTGATGCACCACAGCTGCTCTGAATTGAATTTTTACTGAAGTTTAAGTGTTTTACAAACTTCCTTTATATCGATTCTATAGAATCACACCACCACGCTACAGCCACGCCAGCCGCTTTCATGACCACGCTATAGCGTGGTCATAAGTGACATACTGTGGGTTCCAGACGGAGCTGCAGTATTCCAGCACACTACGTATGTAAGCATAATAAAGTACTTTTAAGCAAGCAATGTTTGTAAAAGGCTTTGTTACTATCAGAATATGATCTAGAAGTACACCTAAGTCTCAGACGCATTGCGTTTTATCAATTGAGTAGTTGCTAACCTTATAATCATAATATATAGGGTTGCTACTTCGCGTAAAACAAATATGCATGCATTTACTCACGTTAACGCCAATTCGGTTATTCAGATAATAAACGGTAAGCCTATCTAAGTCCTCCTGCAGTCGCATGCATTCATTAACTGATGTCCTCCTGCAGTCGTATGCAATCATCAACTGATCGAACGTTATAGTAGACTTTTTTATCGTCAGCGAATAATGAAAAATTCGCATGCCTGAAGCAGGAACCAATGTCATACAAGTAAGCCAGGTAAAGAAGAGGTCCAAGCAAAGATCCTTGTGGGACACCCGAAGGTATGGATATGAAGTCAGATCTTGCTCCACCTATAACAACTGCCTGCATTCTATTGCTGATATAAGATTTGACCCAGCGTAAGAGATCACCCTGTATGCCAAGTTCATTAAGCTTGCGAATCAGGATGACGTGATCAACACGATCAAACGCTTTTTCAAAATCAGTGTAGATCATGTCAACCTCAACCGTCAACATCAATATTGACAGTGATCTGACTTTACTGTTTATCAAATCGCATTGCGTTGGTTGTATTAATTTTAAATCAATAGATAGATGGAGACATATTTATATGTATTGTGTCGTTTAGGCGTCGAGACAATTTAACGGGGGATTTGTTCGCCAGCCGGACTATAGAAAATTTGTATTTTTCGATTGTTCGGTGGCGATATTACCGGACCAAGGTACAGTGTACAGATGTACAACCAACCAAACAGTATCGCCACCGGACAATCGAAAAAAGAAATTTTCCACGGTCCGGCTGGCCGGACTACACAACCGGACCACGGTTAAGAAGGGCTCTTAACTGACGAGGCACATGCATATTCCTGTTCCTCCTCTCTTGCAAACAAACTTTCTGAAGACGCTTTCCTTCTCTTTATTACAAACCTCTATATACTTCCATTTTGAAATTCACAATAAGTACTTCTATGTATTAAATGATTGAGTTTTTATTATTATTTTTCACATGTAGATTTACTTCTAAGTTTAATTAAGTATGTTGACTAAGTCACGAGATAATTTATTACCAATGACATGTTTTTAAACTCTTTTTATATTGTACCTATTTTTATAGTTTTATAGTTGAGTGTATAAAGTTGAGATATTATATTGATTAAATAATAATACGGTCATGTGTTTAATTAAATGTATAGTTTGTAGATGTTGTCAGAAGTGTGATTTACTAACATTTTGTTATTTTACGTTATTTTATTTATCAGTTTAAATGGTGTTTGAGAGAAAAATGGGAAAATATTGTGACGATGCATGAAACAAGCTTTATTAGCCATAAACTATCTGAAGAAGATTTTTGCAGGTGTGTAGACTGTCCAGTTTCTGAACAGTTTGGCCACCTGCAAACAGCTACAACATATAACTTATGGCAAACGCCAACGTAAATCTTTCAAACAAAATCCAACAGAGAGATTGGATTCCATAATAGTATTTCTATGAAAGTTGTTTTTGACCGACTTAATGTTTTATATCCGGTTTGTTGCGTATTTGGAGTACTTACAAGTAATATACATAATATACAGTACATTTCTTAAATACTGCTCGATCTCTGATAGGGAGAGAAAACTCCACAAAATCTACTCTCTCTTTCCCTCTGTCTACCTCTCTCTGTCTGCCTCTCTCTCTCTCTCTCTCTCTCTCTCTCTCTCTATCTATCTCTATCTGTTATATAATTTTGTATAATTCAAAGTACTCTTTAGTGTGAATTGATCAGTGGTAGATCTAACGCAGATCTCAGATGCTCTTGTTATATGAAGATATTTACAAAACTTTTGGTTAAAAAAACGCACTTATGTGAACAGATAAGCTTGTATCTTAGTTATTTAATACTCCTTGCAACAATAAATAAATAGTAGATTACGCACTGAGGAGATAAATAAGTGTCTTACGTCGCAGTGCCGCCCGCGACGTAAGACACTATTGAACCCTGCAGCGCAACGAGGGACTCTAGAGTTATCTCCCGAGCGCAGCGTGTGAGTTATGTAGAGTCCTATGTGAAGTCATACTCTACTTTTCACACCACTTGTTACACCACAATAAAAAATCACTGAAAATCACAGCACGAAAAACACCGTCTTTTGTTTCACATTCTTTGAAATTGAGTTCGGCTTATGGTGGCCTGTTAGATTTTCGAACAAACCTCTACAATGCCATATGGGCATTTTTTTACATAACTCACGAGTTTATACGACGTTACTAATTTAAATCTGTTTACTCCCTTGGGAGTATCATACAACTTTACCTCCCTTAAGACAAGCTTCACTTTACGTTGAGGTTGCATAATAATATGTAATTGGACATTGTCGAGCAGGTGGTGTGAAAATAATATTAACGTCATTAATTATGGTACTATGGAAACTAACGTGAATGTCTACGTAAGAAATAACAAAGATACAAGTTCGTCTTATTGTTTAATGTTATGTAAATATTGTCACGAACTTATTGTGTTTCTGAATTCTTCACTTATAAGAACAAATTAAATTTAGTCACCCTTAATGTTTTATTATTTAGATTTTCCTCCTTCGTAATTTAAATGCACCTATAGATCTCAAATTTATGTTTGGAACACTTTTAATGGTGAACATCCTGTAGTAGTTAATAGTAAAATTATAAAGGTCTACATGAACAGTCTGTAGAAGTCTAGCGCTGGACATAGGTCTGTCCTCCCCATAGAATGCCTCACGAACCGTCTTCTACCGTTTTTCTTCTCCACCGACTTCCAGCGATCTTTATAAAGTCTTTGGACCATCAGTAGATATATCAGTACTAATCAATATATCGGTACTAATCTAGCACGTGCGTGAACCTTGCCTTTTTACTTCGACCAAAATCCTTTTTACAACTAAATGTTGCCCGTGGGTTCTGTCATGCTTAAAATAAGTTGCCGATAAGTGAATTCCAGACTCATCTATTAAATTACAAGTAGATGGATAGTTATATCTAACTATTTACTGTATTTTAATTCAATGTAATTTAATAATCTAATATATATAGTCTAATATAAAGTCTGAGGCAAATTCCATGAGTCTATACTCCAGGCTGGTGCAATCCACTGTGAAAAAAGGCCCATTGATGCTCCCCTTCGGGGAAAGAAGTGTGTGTCTATGTATGTATATACAAAGTCTGAAGCAAAGTCCTGACTGGCCGTGTGACAACGCACAGCCGCTCAACAGAACATGTGGGAAAACCTACAAAAGTTTTAAGCAATACATCTTCTAAAGTGCATTGAAATAACGCGAAGTCCGCGTCAGGGGGACGGTAAACACTCACACCCCGCCGCCACTCATATGCCGCTCAAGCTCAACACCCGACAGCTTAATAGTCCTCTCAATAGTGAGATTTGCAACATCTATTCGTTGACGACCTGTGTGGCGCGGTGAGCGAGTACCCAGCTGAGATGCGAGCGGTTGCGCGAATTATTCCCGCTGTGGGACTAATGCTTGTATGATCTGCAAGTACTTGTAACGGGTCTGGGTGTTGTGGTAATGGTAATGGTAGTTCCTAATACCCACGATACGCGTGATCCTACTGTGGGATCTGGATTATCTATGTGACTGTTGGACGTTATGTTATACTGTATTCATTGTATGTCAAAGTATTTCGAACAACATTTAACAGCTTCCCTATCTGCTGACCCTACAATGGCTCAAAAAACCTGCGCTTGGAATGTATTATGTGTGTCAGAGGTCCATACAACTTCTGTAGTTATTAATTCCACGGGACGTGCTGGGACTGTATACTTTTTGAATCGAACTAACTAGGACGAGCGTATCGTTAAAAGTCCTTTGTACTTGCGGGGGCCCATTTAGATTTTTGATTGGGACAGAGTACCTTTAGGACCGCCACATTAGACGTTCTTGCGTTTGTTTTAACTTACATATTATTCTCCTAGACAAGGGAGGGAGTCACTCAAATTGTAATATCCAGTGTTCACATCAAGTGAAGAGTAGAGAAGAAAAGACTTTGATGAAAGGAATGATGGGACTAATTCATTTCCAAATCTGAGCCAACTTTCCAAACTGTGTTTTTATTTCCATGGACCGGTGATGACTAGGGTAATCTTGTGACGTCTTTTCTGTTTTTGAATATCGGCCAGTACAACCAGCGAGCCTCATGTTAGCGGGTCATCACTCAGCGCTAAATGGGAAACGGTAACACCCATAACAGTTTGCACAAACAGGCGACCGTTATCACCCACTTTATTTAAAGATGATTGACAAGTTCACTCGCATTTTGTGAGCATACGCATTGCGATTCGGACTAGAAAAATTACAGTCCTACAGTGACCTACATAAGTGAAGAATATATTTATCGAACCAACAACTATACGATGAATTCAAAAGCGTATTGGATATTGGCAGCGGCTTTATTAGTGGCTGTAGCAGCGAACTCAATTTACCAAGGAGAAGAATTCGACGAAGAAGAGTTTGACGAAGAAGAGTTTGACGATGAAAAACAAATTGGTGAACATAACGAAAGGAAGGGGAAAATTCGTGAGTATGGCTTAAAGTACGTTAGTACTCATAATCTGTGCTTAAAGTTGTCTATCCAAGCTAGCGTAAACTATGATAGTATTATAATTTTGTTATACAAGTATCTACGTCATTGTATATGTGTCCAATATACATTATAGTAGATACGTCCCTAATAGGCACAATGGCTATCTTCAGATTTCCTACAGACCTGCGAAGATATTTAACTAAATAGGGATGGCTGCGTTCAACAGTGGCTTATAAACAAAATTAGGATATTACTTGCCCTAGCCAAGCATAGCGAGTTGAGCAGTAAAGCAGCAGATTTAGGGTCGTAAGAAAACTAGTGTAGATTGTTTTATAATTTGACTAAGATGGTTACAATAAATAGCTTCTGGACACCTACCGGCATAGAAACAATTGAACGTTCTAATTGAACGAGCGAAGTGAGTTTTCTGAGACAACTAGGGCAAAACGGCGATTGTATATGTGTATGTTTGTCTAAGAATAACTTTCGAACCGTTGATCCGATCTTCATGAATGGTGGGTAATCATTGGCTAAATGGGTCGGGGGATTGTTGAGATTTTTGGATCCAAGAGGGGGGTCAAAAAGGTAAGACTGTTTGGTTAAGTTTTCATTTCAGTCTCTGTTAGGAAAAAATGATTTTGTTTTTATTTTTGATTTAGTAGTTTTTATGATATAAGGAATAATATTGAAAACTGTAGGGTAGTCCTGGTAGTCACATAATGCTGAAATTTTGTCATAACTTTTGTGACACAACGGGAAAAGTCCATAAGAGTTTCGAGATTTGTCAACACTAATATTATAAACAGGTAAACTTTGTTTGTTTGATTGTTTGTTTCTAATAAACACAAAAACTATTCAATTGATTTTTAAATTTCATTCACCTATAGAAAGCTAAATTATCAGCGAATAGCATAGAGGGGTTAGTGGGAGGGTAGAGGGGGGTTTGGACTGTTTTTCATCCCGACACTACCCGTGCGAAGCCGACCTCCTTTTTTGTTGTAATTTGAATGTTGTTCATTCTTTTAAGGGGCTAGTCTGTGAAAACCCTTGAAAAGTGGTGTTTTGAAAAGCCTAGAACTTTCCAAATTTAGCTTTATTCTTAACAATATTTAGATCAGAAGAAAGAACACTTCAGGCTGAATAAAAATACGCTGGGGTTTTCTAAAGTTATTTCTAGATTTTGTGTAAATTGAAAAACTACCTACCCATTTTCACGAAATTGATCAAAATAGAGCATCTACATATGAGCCTAAATCTACGGAATTACAGCTATTTCTGAGAAATAAAACACTTTAGTATCATGTCTATACACATAGTTTTAAAAGTATGTTGGGGTTTTTAATCTTTTCATATAAAAGATGTGTAAAAACACGAAAACATTTTCAATTCGCCGTATCTACACGATTTCTACGCCATTTTCTGTCATTCCGTGGTTATCCACGGCGCTGGAAGGAAGGCCCTCGTTCACTTTTTTATTCACAGGTGAAAACGGACAACCGGTTACTTCGATATATCATTACAAAAACTTGTATTATTTTACTGAAAATTGTTGGTTTTCGTTGTTATAATTGTAATTCGGGTAATAAGAAACCAATGCAAATTCTTATTTATTTGAGGTTTGTGAAAATTTACCGGACTGACATGGTTTGACAGTTTAATCATACAGTCGTGAACACAAACCAATTCTAGAGATCCACCAACTTATCTGCAGAATGAAATGTATGTAGCTGATAGAAAAATGTAGGTAAATGGTTCTAGAGATAAGTTGGTGGATCTATACTTATAACATTGCAGGCCTCCGTAGTCGCTCGATGCAATTCTACGGTAGCATACTCACGAAAGAGTTTATATTGTGACCAAAAGAGTTTCGCTTAGCGATTTTCCTTAGAATATGCCTAGCTCTTTATACTAAGTGATTATCGTTTTTTTACAAAAATTTACTTGCTTATTTCCCGACTTACTAGTGAGAAACGGTATGTTTTTTTTATTTTTATTTATACTATCATTCAATTTTTATCTATGTTTGACTGTTTGTTACTAATAATAATACTGGTACTTCAAATTTTGATATCGAAACAATAAATAAATAAATAATGCTGGACAGTTCGCACAACATTATCTAGCCCCAAGCTAAGCAGAGCTTGTGTTATGGGTACTAGATAACTGATATACTAAATACAATATATTACATAGATAGATACTTTGCTGATACAATGCTGCTATTCAAAAAATCTCCATTAAAGTCCATGCTTTATTGGAGGCGGAAGATGAATAAACTGGTCAAGTGCGAGTCGGACTCGCGTGTAGAGTGCTCCGTACAAGTATGCTACCATATAAATAACTCTGTCAACATAGTAACAACTAGACCAATGGAACTTAGTATAGTCCTCGATAAGTCCTCGGTGAAACGTAGCCACACATTTTGTACATATTTTCTCTTCACGAATATTTTCGTTTCCCGTCGGAATTTAAAAACGTATAGCACAAAGTAATTAATTTTGTAAAAATTTAAATAACCTCCAACGTTGAACGGCTGGACTGATTTTGATCAAACAAAGCTAAGAAAACTCCCCACAAAAACAATTAAAAAAAAAAAAACGGTTGATCCTTTCGGGAGCTACGATGGGACAGACACACAGACACGCCAAACTTATAACACCCTCTTCGTTTTTCGTCAGGGGTTAAAAATAAACGAATTCAGATTTTGGGTACCTACTAATTTTGGACGAAATTTATAATATAAAATACAAGCTAGGTATAGGTACCTACTGTCACCCGCGACTTAATTTGGACGCGTTATATTATTTGTAGTAGGTACAACTATAATAACTGGGTTATCTGTGACATACTAGTTCCTCATAGATAATCCAGTTGATCAATATTAATTTTATTGTAAGTTAGGTATGAGGTATGAGGTTGACGTGTTTGTATGAGCTTGATCATGTAACAAAAATGTATCCTAAATATAATCACCGTAACATATTATACGGTGGATATCTGAACAATTTTTTTTTATTATGTGGTACTAAATACTACACATATGAATAGTAACATCATACATTACATATACGGTGCTTAAGACTAGTGTTGATATTCTTTATTGCACTTAACTACTTCTGAAAACAAAGGAATCGAATCTTATCATCGTCGCTTCTTATCGTCGTGCTTGTACTATTATTTATTCTGTGTCATCGTCTTGCTTAGTAAACGAAAACTGTACGAAAAAGTAATCGTAGACATTACAATCGCATTATATCGTAGTTTAGTAGTAGTAGAGTTTTTTTTTGTGAAAGAGTTTGTTCGGGAATGTACTACCAACCACAACTACTACCAGTAGTATTTCTGCCGCAAAGCACTAGTGCTTGTATTACTGTGTTTTAGTATGAAAGGTATAGTTGCCGGTGAATGCAGTGCAATGCCACAAGGGGTGGACGTGACATATGAGGTAATGGATTATTAAAGGCAGACGTTACCGCTCAAGATCAGGTGGGCCATCTGATTGTTCCACGTCATTCACGAAGATAAAAAGTGGGGGATTGGTGCCAGTCAGTCAGTGGGAGCTCAACAAACAGTGACTCACCAAAGCTGAAAAGTGGGTAGGTCGTGTGTGGCGAGTTATGCAAAGGCGATACTCGCGACGAAAAGTACGCATGTGAACGCTCTAGAAAATGCAAAATGGCTAATACAAAGTAAATAAGTACCCAAAAGAAAAGTTTCTTCCAACTACTTAGTTATACCTAGTAATTTTGAACAAACTGAGGTGTGTATAACCTTTTTCCTTACAAATATTAGCTGTTAACCTACAAACGACACAAAGGCCAGTCATCTTAAACATTCCAGGTCGTAAAAAAATTGCAAAGTTCGCACAGCTCTATCGAAGTTGCAAACTTGGTTTTACACAATTGGTATTTATCCTAACAACATCCCAAAAAAACAGAACCTTGCAACTTTTTGCGATCTTACACGATTTTAGTGTCTACGCTGACTGGCCTAACAAGACTCAAGGGGATTCTGAAAAAAAGGACTGGTTGCCTACAAGATAACAAAATCAGCAAATCAATTTCAGGATTTTATAAATTGTGTCAATTCAAACAATACCTGTGTAAAGGTTCTGGAAACATGGGATTTTTATAATTATCGAGATCACGAATCACACACATGCTCCAGTTTTTTTACATCAAACGTACCTGAGAGAGATTTTGCTGTAAAAGTAGATAGGGAGGATTGAACCCCAAAATATAAACTAGTCACGGTGTTGAGTTAAAATCACAATATATTAACTAGTTTTTTTTAACACATTGTTTTCTAGAAGCCGTACCAAAAGTTATGGCAAGATGTATAACTGCAGAAATAAAAGAAGAAATCATAATTAGTGCTATTTATACCAGAAAGTAGTAGTAGTAGAGCTTTTTTGTGAAAGAGTTCGTCCGGGGAAGTACTACCACCATACCTATTTCTGCCGCAAAGTAGTAGTGCTCGCATTGCTGTGTTCCGGTTTGAAGGTGCCGGTGAAATTACAGGCACATGAGACTTTTCATCTTTATGTCGCAGGGTGGCGGGCGCATTGCAATGCCACATAGGGTGCGTCCTAGGTGAACGTGTCCTATGAGGTAATGCACTGTTCATAGGCAGAGGTTACCGCTTAACATCAGGTGGGCCATCTGCTTGTTCCGTCATTCATTAGTATAAAAAAAAAAAAAAAAAAAAATAGGAGATACTTGTAGCAATATTTACCAACTTATAACTTCATCGTTAGGATGATTTAACTGACTGGTATAAAATAAGGTATACACCACTATTCCAAATACAACAAAAAAACATGGATAGTCAGTATTCTATAAAGATTGACTCTATGCAAAAAAAAGGTACAAAATAACAATTTCCAAAAATAACCATAAAAAAAGCGGCCAAGTGCGAGTCGGACTCGCCCATGAAGGGTTCCGTAGCAGCAAGTAACATAATATAAAAGTTCTTGGATGGATTACGATTAATGACGTATTAAAAAAAAACTACTTACTAGATCTCATTCAAACCAATTTTGAGTGAATGTTTACATGGTAATGTACATCATATATTTTCTTTAGTTTTATAATTCTCTTATTTTAGAAGTTATGGGGGGGGAGCACAATTTTTACCACTTTGGAAGTGTCTCTCGCGCAAACTATTCAGTTTAGAAAAAAATTATATTAGAAACCTCAACATCATTTTTGAAGACCTATCCACAGATAACCCACATTGATGAAAAAATAAATTTGAGTTTCAGTTCTAAGTATGGGGAACCCCAAAAATAATTGTTTTTTTTAAATTTTTGTGTAAAATTCTAAATGTGGTTCACAGAATACATCTACCTACCAAGTTTCAACAGTATAGCTCTTATAGTTTCGGAAAAAAAAGGCTGTGACATACACGGACAGACAGACAGACAGACAGACAGACATGACGAAAGATAAAAGATAAAGATAAAGATAAAGATAATTTATTTGCTTAAACATATGTACAAATTGATGGTATAAATATTAGTAGGACACAATATGAAAATCCAAAGGGAATCCATAAGGGTCCCTTGTCTTTGAGTATGGAACCCTAAAAATGGGAACATTTGGTCAAAACAATTTAATAGTGCATGCGCCATGGAAAGCTACCAAGTTATTATTTCGACGCGTCACGTGTTATCGTACAAAGTCAAAAACAAGTATTATATCCATAAATTTATTCGGATTTTGTCAAGAAAACAAAAGTTTAAATCTTTTTAATTCCATTCGAAAAAAAAACACTACGCAGATTAAATTTGTACCGAATATACATGGAATAGTCATTTAAATTTAAATTTAATTTGTGTTTAAAATTCAAAAATACAAAGAATGTTAAAAGGTATCTTACTAATATTATAAACGTGAAAGTTTGTAAGTATGGATGGATGGAAGGATGGATGGATGGATGGATGGATGTATCTTTGTTACTCTTTCACGTAAAAATTGCTTGATGGATTTGGATGAATCTTGGAACGGAGATAACCGGACTCCCGGAATAACATATAGGCACATTTTTATCCCGATATTCCCACGGAATCGAGACCTATGTGGAAAACACCGCAGGGCGCAGCAGCAATGCGAATACTTTTCATCCAATGTTTTATTTATCTTTGTTTCTGTGTGTGTGTGTGTGTGTGTGTGTGTGTGTGTGTGTGTGTGTGTGTGTATTTTTGTGCGGAATATTGTTTGTTGACTGTTACTACTACATCCATGTTGGTGACACAAACATATGTTTTTCTTTCTTTCTTTCTTTCTTTTCAATGTACCAGGCGAGCAGCAGAATGCAGGAGTAATTTGGTAACCGAATATCCTATCCTAATTACTCTTTCACGTAAAAACTACGGGATGGATTTGGATGAAATTTGGAATAAAGATAACTAGACTCGCGGAATAACACAGGCACATTTTTATCCCGATATTCCCACGAGATCGAGACTTACGCGGTTGAAACTTACTTCACCAGCGTAAGTCTAATAATACTAGCTTTATAATACTCCGCTACTTAATAATCCTGCGCAGACGAAGTCGCAGGTTACAGCTAGTAAAATTATAAATTGAGTACTAAACAAAAATATAATACACAAATAAAAAGATTCAAACATTTACAAGAGAGCGCCAATGTTTAGGTGAATAAGGGTGGTGGGTGTTTAGGGTGTTAAGGTGGTTTTGGCGCTAGGCACTAAGCACTTATGCGAACTGAAATGCACTTTGTTGCGTCCCAGCAAGGTTCGTTATTTTTTTTTCACGATGTGAGCCTTTTGTTCTTGCTATTATTTATTCTGTGGTCTTACTTACAGTTTTTTTTTTCTCCCAGCTCAATAAAGTGTATAACTGAGTTAGTAGTTATGTTACCGCACATAAGATTAGTAAATCTTGAGCATATTCCGTTTGTTGAACACCATAACAAAATCCCTAGACATGCGAACAGTAACTATGTTACATACGGCGCACATGCTTAGGTAAAGCACGTTCTAAAATAATGTTACACTAAACAAGTATTATTTACTAAATAATAAAAAAGCATTAATGTTATCACGATATAATAAACACAGTTTTAAAGGGAATGATCGTAGCGATCGTAGAGATCAAAATCATAACAGATAAATATTTACAAAGACATTGATCACTAATATAAGATAAAAAACTTTAGGCGCGAATATCTCGTAACAATATTTCTTGTAGTTACGGTTGTCGCAGACTACGTATTTGTACACTGATGGTAATAGCATAGCTCTCTCCATGCATAGCCCGCTGTGATACTTTGAGCTTTTGTGTGTGTGATAGTTAGCGATCACGTCTCAGTCACGTAAGTCATCTCTGGCAACACGCACTTATTAAGATGACTGAAATAAAGTCCTCGAGTGGCGACCAACAACCGGACGACGCAGTGTGGGAGGGGAACTTCCAATGTACCAAACTTTATAAAGGTCGCGGGAAGTCTGTGGACGGAGGCGGCTCAAGAACAGTCGTCGTGGCATTCTATGGAAATGTTATATTTCCAGCTGGGCGGATGATGATAATTAATAAAAATAAGGCAAGTAAATATAAACATGTTTGTTTTCCCCTAGGTAGGTACATACCTACTTATAACTCACTTTTTTTATTTTTTGTTGTGTCTAGCTATTGCGGATCAAGAGATACAGCGTTTGTCAAAATCACTTTTTTTGTACCTTTTTTTTTTTTTTTTTTTGGTGTATTGAATAACCAACAATACTTCCAAACTTTATGACCCTAATTAATAATAAATAATAATAATAATGTTGGACATTTCATTATCTAGCCCCAAGCTAAGCAGAGCTTGTGTTATGGGTACTAGATAATTGATATACTTAATACAATATAATACATAGATAGATATTTTTATACACAGAAAATACCCAGAACACCTGAACAAATATCTGCGATCGCACAAATATTTGTTCCGAGGCGGGAATCGAACCTGCAACCTCCTGCGTCGCAGGCCAACCTTCGCCCGCTGCGCTACAGAGGTCTTCAACACAATTGATTTTAGGGTTTGAATTTCCTATAATCCTTTCATAAAGACGCCAAACCAATTCATGGCATGTTTCAAGAAGTAGGTACTATTATTTATTCTGTGGTTGTACATGGAAATTAGAATTTAGAAGCCGATAAATGTTTGAAAATGTCTTACTAGTCATGTCAAATGCAACGTCCTCGCCGCGCCGTTTTTTTATGCCAATTTGTGGTCAGTATGTTTCAATTACGTGAATTTCTTCCAACATAGTTTGTAGGTACCTATATAATTTATTTGTTTCTTTATCCGTCTTTCTGTACAAAATAACTCGAAAAACTGTTACTATTTTGACGAAATAGGATTAAATTAATAGTTTTAAATAATAAAATCACTGTATGAGCGTTTTTTTAAACAGCCCTACACGTGTAGGTTTTTTTTGTTTTTTATTTATTTCATACACAATATATTTTACACATTTAATTAGGTATAATATTGTACCTTAAAAACCTCCAAAGGTTGACTAGGTACAATCGCCAAAAAGTAGGCGCACATACACATTCAAATTAATATAAACAAACAAGGTAGATTAGTGGATGAAAGTTAATGGAAAAAAAAACATCAGCAGGAAGTTTGGCAGAATAGTGAGTTTTGAGGCGGAGAAAATGATCTAATTTGGGCCCTGCTGGGAAAAATCCTGATTCCCAAGATATTTTTCTGAGCAAGGTCCGTCGTTCAGTACCGGTTTAAATTGGGTTGTATGGGTTTGTACGAGGTTTTAATTGATTCTTAAAGTTTAAGACTTGTATGAACTCTAGGGAGGTAGGGTAGGCTAAACCCTCTGTTTTTAGGAGTTGGAAGGGTTTTTTTAAAGGTTTGTAGGGCTTCTTAGGTTGTGAGAGTTTTTAGGGCGTTTTTGATTTAATTTTGTTTTTTTTGGTCTTGTATTTTTTGGTTATTTTTGTGGGTTTGTTCATTTCTTGCCCATGTTCATTTGCGATTCGGTTATGATGGTTTTTATATACTAACTTTGCACCCATATTGGTACAGTTATTGAAGTTGTTGACCACTTTGTCTATTTGGGATAAAATAAAACGAATAAAACTGTTATAAAATATAACGAAACCTGAAGCACACAGCATAATATGTAAAACACAACATGTGCACAGAGATTTCTCAAGTATCCAGTAGTGGAACGCCTGGGACTTCGCCCGCGTGCAGTTTTTGCTATACAATTTTCAACATCCCGCTGCACCACTTTAGGGTGTGTATTTAGGAAATTCCTTTCTTAGTGCACCGCTATACCACAAAAGAATGTACCTATGTGAATTTCAGGTCCTATGACCTAGGGTTTAGACTTGATAGTCAGTGACTGAGTCAGTCAGCCACGCAACGATTGTATAGGTGGTATACATTGATTTTATTTTCACATTTATCTGATTACGTACAGAACAAAAATTCAATGAAGTAATTGACAAAACAAGTAATGTGTTTTCTACACAATTGTACGGTTGAGAGGTTTGTTTACCTAATTAGTTCCAAATCCCACCGCAAGGTGGAGGTCACAGGTAATGGAATAGTGTCAAAACTCGATGTGTCATTTTCACAGACCACTCTCTTAACCCTTGTAAATCTTCGTTCTAGTGTTCCCATTCGTCAGCATTGTCCGATTCGCAAACACAGAATGTTCGACGTCTAACACAATGAATGGGACTTGCCTAGCGCGAAGAGAATGCAACAACCTTAACGGCACCATCACTGGAACCTGCGCTTCTAGGAGAGGAAGGTGCTGTATTGGTAAGTAAACTATCTTACACGGGCCTTCGGCACATGTACACCAAGGGAATGAATCATCTCACCACACAACAATACCTAAAAGGAGTGTAACTCACGCACATTTATGCAAGTAGGAACGAAGGGATTAGTCTGTAGGGATTAGTAGTAGTTAGTATACTGCACCACAAATATAGCTCGAAGCAGCATCACATTGCTATAGTGTAAAAAAAATATGAATATGATTTGATTTGTTTGATCATTATTAAATAAAAGTAGGTATTTTAATAGTTATGGCTACATAGGGATGCAAGTCCCTGGAAGGTAAGCAGAACCCATAACACAAGTCTCGACTTAGTGTAGGTTCTGTGTGACACACTATAATATTAAACAAGCCATTTTAAGATCTCTTATTTATAATTTTTATAATGTGTCTGCTTGAAATTAATAAAATATTATTCTGGTCCATTATATTCTAAAGTAGAGCCCCAATACACTGGGCATAGCTGAAAGTGACTCTAACGCATCAACCACCCGTTTCCTTTTCTATTCAATAACTTTCTGTGACATTAGCGAACAAATCGAAGACAGCAAATGGTCACTCACCTTTTTGTTCCATTTTAAATTAGCATGTGATGACTTCCGTTGTTTTATCCCCGACTTAATCTTATCCATTGAATCGTAAGAATTACTTCGAGATTAGTTTAAAGAAATAAACATCATGACATTTCCACGTCAGCACATTTATGAAAACGGTCGCAAAAATAGAATCTTGTTTTCTAAAAAAGCCAACAATCATAATTTGTGCACTGGAAAAAAAACTCTATTCCCACTATGCCTATGTATATGCCTTCATAAAGTTAGGAAATCGTTTACAGGACAAACACGCGAGCGACATTACCTATTAACAAATTTCATAAAATTAAACTTAATATAAACATAACATTCTAAAAAGCTTACCTTAAAATCTGAAATGATTTAGATTGATAATAAAGCTTGGCTGAATTTTCTCCAACACGGTCCAAACATATATAAAATTAATATTAAAAAGGCAAACAACGTATAAAACCGTATACGCTCGTAGCGGTGAATTACCAGGTGAATTGACACCCAAGCTAAATTATTAACGCATTATATAAATACCCTTATAAACATAAATAATACCCTTATACTGAACATCATGTTTATAATGGTATTTATATATAAATAACCCTTCAGTTACACTGTCATATATTTTAATTTATGACGTGTCAAAAACTTTTAAAAACCTATTGAATAAATTATTTTTGATTTGATTTGATTTAGTAGGAACCTCTCTATACTGTAAAGTCCCAATTCCAGTGTCTAATCTAACCATATTTACTTACCAATCAACAACTACACAACAACAACTATACAATCAACTTTGGCAGCAAAGTGACTTAAAAACAGTAGTACCTACAGTATTACTATAGAAAAATAATGTGCCTTGGCAATCGGCGTACGTGTCGAAATTTTTCATTAACTTGCAATCATATTTCTGCTTCGAAATGCCGATGATTGCCGAGGCCCATTACTTTCGTAGTAGTATTACACCTATTTAGGCCAACGATGCCAAATATTGAACACACAATTGCTAAAAGTTCTGGTCGTAATACAGTGTCCCGGACATGTGGTGCTACTACAAACGTGAACAACACCTACTTCGCCAGCCCAGGCTATCCCGCTGCCTATGCAGGTGGACAAGCCTGCACCATGATCGTCAACCGATGCAACAGCAATATCTGCCAGGTAAATATCATAGGTACCTACGTGGATGCTCACGCTTGTGGCGCGAAATTCAAACTTTTTGGTGTTTTTTGCCCATTACAGCCCATCAACACTTCTTCCATAAACTAAAACTACCCATAAACAGTAAAAAACACGGTAAAAATGTGTTTATGGGTATCGTAGCTAAACCGATGATATTTACGAGATACTATCAATTAAAACATGTGTGTTAAGTCTCCTTGTTCTCGCGAACTCAACTTTCGCTATCTGAAAAAGTGTAGATGAGCTGTAATGGGCAAAAAACACCAAAAAATTTGAATTTCGCGCCGCAAGCGTGTGCTTCCACCTTAAGAAGCAGACAACAAGTAAGTAAGTAAGTAAAAAAAGTAAAATCAAAGTAGATATAAAAAAATTAAAAGAATAACTCAGTAAAGTTCAGGTAAGTTAGAAAGTGACATAATAGCGCTCGCGCTACGAAAATTGGACGAAAATCACGAAAAACGGTATTTAAACAAATATTAGATGCGGAATCGAAAATATAAATCAACCATGCCACAGAATATATACACCATGCCCTCTAAAATCATATTATTTGTTACTCTTATTAATTTTATCAATCTACGCTGTTAGGTAATAGAGATATTTACGTTATAAGCGCATTGTAGAGGTAAGTTCACGTTTTTTTTATATAGAAAATTTATCGTATTCTTGTTGTGGGCTCGATCATGCCCTTGGAAATATGATGAAGATGTATTTTTTTTTTTTGTTGTCTTAAACAGTGTAGATTGAAGCGGTGTGAAGGTGAGTCGATCGCGTAGATTTTGCTAGAAATACGTTTGACTTGACAGCCTCTTAATCTGATAAAACATGCGATTCTGAAAAATCAGTCTTTGAAATGCTATAATATCAGTTGAAACTATGAATATTTCTCTATTCAAAGAAAAACCATAAGTTCAGCTTTTCTGCAGTGTACTTGCAGTAATTACTACTATTTTGTGTGACCCGCGGTTCTATCTTAGTCACCATGCGTTAAGTCAGAGACCAGCATGAGGTGTGGTGTCCGAGCAATGGTATAAGAACCAGCTTGGTGAAAGGATCACACACATCACACACATGCACAAGGGCACAAGTCACATGTTCAAATTTTTGGATCTAGGTTTGCCGATTTCCTCTCGATGTTTTCCTGCACCGTTTGAGAGCACATATTGCCCACATAACTTTTTCAAGTTGAAAAATGTTTTGGCACACGACCTGGATATGAAACCACGACCTTAGGATCGATGGTCAAGGTCCCTCCCACTAGACCCCTCAAGATCATCAGAGCACTCAAGCTGCTGTCAGTGTTGTAGGTATTTACAGAGATGGTCCTCAAACGTATCCCGTGAATCACCAACATTAGGTGTATGCATCCAAGTTTTCTTATCAGTCTTCCATCACTCATTATATAATTACCATAAGACATACATGAGATGAGACATACATAACATAAGATACTTATTACATAGCACCCAAAAGCACATACCTACATTAATAGTCCTGATCCCACACTAGGTGTCGTGAGTATCAGGAACTACGAGTACCATGGTATCACAGCACCCAAACCCGGAGCAAGTATTTGCAAATCATACATCATATTTTTACTGCAGCAGGAATCGAACCCGCAACCGACACAGAGGTCGTCAATAGCTGAACAATATGTTCGTTTAGCCGTGTTGTGGCCGGCCTAAGAATAAACCCCTCCGTCTCCTCCCGTAGATGTCGCGAAAAATTAGTAAAAGATTACACTACAGCAAGGGTTCCCAAAGTGGGCGATAACGCCCCCTTGTGGGCGCTGCAGGCCTAAAGGGGGGCGGTAAGAGACCCAGAAAACAAATGCATTTTAATGGTTATTAGTATTCCTAGATAGGTCATTCTCGTAGATAGACCGCGGGCAATCATGTTTTAACAAGTTTTTGTTAAATAACCCGATTTGTGCATGATTAATCTCCACTAATATAGCACACAAAAAAATCGCAAGCGCGTTGCCGGCCGATAAAAAAATTCCATACACCCCTTTTGAAGAACCCCCTCACTTGGGAAAACCTCAGCAGGGAGATCATTCCACAACCTGAGTGTTCGCGTGAGGAAGTTCCCTGAAGGCTGAAGATGAGTATGATGTTCGTTTCAGCTGCGCATAGACTTTTTGGACTTCGTAGTCTCCCAGCCCGACGGCGATGGTAACTGCTTGACCGACTCTATCACGGTTACGGGAGGAAACACCGTGGTGCCCACTCTTTGCGGGGATCTCACTGGACAGACCATCTTTGTGGACTTCAATGGGAACACTGCCATCACGGTCACAGTTACAGCCACACTCGCGACCACCTTCTCGAGGCGATGGAACGTGAAGCTGACGCAACTCGGTTGCGATTGTCCGGGAGTTGGTACGTTATGATAAATTCTTAAGTATGCCGTAGAACATGCATAAGTATTAATAATTTAATGTAGTCCACCCGTAAAGTAACACATAAAACCATGTCTTGCTCCTCATTCGTTAAATATCTACAGACTTAGAAAAGAATAGGTTGTTTTAATTTAAAATATATGAATACGTTTTTTAACCTCATTTTTTTTGTACTTCTTGAAATGACTGATCAAGCAGGTGGCCCACGTGATGTTAAGCGGTACCCTCTGCCTATGAACATTGCATTATCACATAGGTCACGTCTCCCTAGGACGCACCCTATGTGGCATTGCACTGCGCCAGCCACCCTGAGACAAAGATAAAAAGTCTCATGTGCCTGTAATTTCACTGGCAACCATACCCTTGAAACCGGAAACAGCAATGCGCGCACTACTGCTTTGCGGCAGAAATAGGTACGTACGATGGTAGTACTTCTCCGGACGAACGATTCACAAAAAAGCGCTACTACTACTCATTGAGATATGCCGTCCAAAAAGGTTAAAATGTGTGTTTCCCACCATTTCTGAGCCGTTTTATCTCCGTAACTTGTAATTCCCCAGTGGATAATGGCGGAACCTACATCAAACATTATTATATCCGACTCGCACTTATCCGGTTTTTTATATTAGAAGATGCATTCTGGTCCAAACAGATATTTTGTAGTTTCATCTCTCAGTGATCGGCTTTGACTGTCCTGTGTTGATCTGCTACTCTTTCCACCACAGCTCCCAATGGTTGTCTCCAATACTACACCGGTATAACGGGCACTATACCGAGCTTCAACTACGGAACGGCTGCCAACACCGCTCTCAGCGCGTCTCTGGTTACCGGCACTCGACAGATCGTCAACTTGAACTACGGCATCTGTATACGGATGGAGGCTGGATACTGCGCTATACAATATGCACAGGCAAGTCTATAATCTAATACTACGTTGCTAATTTAGTTTGTGTTCGTAAACTCGTGCGTAAAAATTAATTTTCTCACATTCCAATCGACATTGTCCATGCAACCTCAACATAAGGTAAAGCATTATCTCTTAAGGGGTATAAAGTTGTATGAAACTCCCTAGGGAATAAACTGATCTGAATTTGGAACCTCAAATTCGTGTGGAAACTCGTGGAAAACTCGAAGTAAAAAAATGCCCATATGGCATTGTAAAGAGGTTTGTTCAAAAATTTAACTGGCCACAATAAGAACTCTAAAAAAAGTGCGGTTTTTATAGAATGTGAAACAAAAGACGGTGTTTGATGCTGTGATTTTCAGTGAATTTTAATTGTTTCGCAGAAGGTGTGTGAAGTAGAGTACCTATTCTCCTCTGGAATAAAGCCTGTCTTCGTCTTGGGCAGGATTGATCGAACCATGCGGCCGAACCCTGTGGCCAGAAGCAGCTTGAACCTCTCGCTTCACTCAGAACTCTATATAACTCCCTCGCTAAGAGTCGCTCGATACGCTCAGGATTCAATATTCCGCCCGCGACGTAAGGCACTGCTTTATTCCCATAGTGCATTATAAAATAACCTCTGCCTGTAACAACTGAAATACCTAAATACCTGATGACAATAATATCACTTCCCCGGAAGAACTCTTTCCCCATCACAAGCTAGTCAATAGGTACTGAATTATTCGACCCGCGACCCGTGCACCCACTGGCTTCACCCACCGGTGGGTGTAGGGGTAATTCCTGTTTACCCGTGTACCCACTGCGATATGGTTGGAATTAATTATCGATGACAAAAATAAAATAATAAATGAAGAGAAATGAATGAAAATTACAGAATATGACAGAGCATGACAGAGAATGACGGATAATGACAGAGAATGACAGAGCATGACAGATAATGACAGAGAATGACAGAGCATGACATGTTCGCATTAACTGCTGCGCCCGCGTTGTTTCCCGCATAGGTCTAAATCCCGTGGGAATATAATCGTTTATCAAATTACTCCTGCATTCTGCTGCTCCCCTGGTACATTCGATAAAAAATCTTTGCATTGCTGCTGCGCCTCGCGGTGTTATCCACATAAGTCTCGATTACTCCTGCATTTTTCTGCTAGCCTGGTACATTGGATAAACTTTCGCCCCCATTTCACCGGTATTCTATATATTCGGTTACCTAATTACTCCTGCATTCTGCTGCTCGCCTGGTACATTTGATGAAAAGTCTTCGCATTGCTGCTGCTCCTCGCGGTGTTATCCACATAAGTCTCGATTACTCCTGCATTTTTCTGCTAGCCTGGTACATTGGATAAACAGTTCTAATAGTATATAACGAGGTTTAAAACTTTTTGTATTATTTTTCTCTTTAACATCGAACTTATCGTATTATTATTTTGTTTTTTTCATCGATAATTAATTTCAACCATATCGCAGTGGGTACACGGGTAAACAGGAATTACCCCTACACCCGCCGGTGGGTGAAGCCAGTGGGTGCACGGGTCGCGGGTCAATTATTCTTTTCCAGTATAGTGAAGGCCTCGTCTTACAGTGGCCGTCTATGGGCTGCTCATAATGACATTTCCAATGAAACATTCTGTTCTACTCACAGACTGGTAACGACATCTACTCATTCACCCTAACGGGGGACGTGGAGGGCTCCGACAACACTGTGCTGGGCACCGCCGTGGGCGCAGTCAACGACGGTCAGTGCGTGAGCGACTTCGTGGTGATCCCCAACCCCACTGTGGTGGCAACCGGCGTCGCCGTCGGCACAGACCGCTTCTGCGGCCTTGGCTTCGTGAACGTGCAATGTAAGTATCATAGCAGACCACTGGAACCTGCCTCGTTTATTTTTTTATTCCTACACCTTGGTATGACAGTTCAAGCAGATGGCCCACCTGATGTTAAGCGGTAGGTACCCACTGCGAGTGTTTCCCAGTGATCAGATTGGTGGTCGGACTGGTCTGGCCAACGGGAATTGCCTATGAACAGTGCATTATCACATATAGGTCACGCCCACCCAGGACGCGCACTATGTGGCATTGCACTGCACTCGCCACCCTGAGACATAAAGATGAAAAGTCTCATGTGCCTGTAATTTCACCGGCAACCATACCCTTCAAACTGGAACACAGCAATGCGAGCACTACTGCTTTGCGGCAGAAATAGGTATGGTGGTACCCGGACGAACCCTTTCACAAAAAATCTCTACTACTACTAAACCTACCATCCACTCTAGGCTAGAATAACGGAATAATTTTCAGAGGTTCCACCCTAGAGTGGATGCTTATCCTTCCTTATTGTGGAGCAAAGCCCTATATCGTCTTATCGCAGTCTACTACTGGATGTGTAGCATCTCCAAACCAGCTGAGCTCGATTTTCAATCTTTACGTTCAGTTTACCCTTGTTTCTTTTTTGCATTGTTGATTGCGGTCTTTCGAATGATCCCAGTTCTTTCTACAGTTTACAGCCAGAGCCAGACACAATGCTGCTTTGCGCGCCCGTAATATTCTAGTCAGAGAGATCTTTAAATACTTTGCATGACCTATTTTCAGCTGATTACGTGTTGCAAAGCCAAATAATTAATATGATTTGTGCAGAACCAGAAGCTCGGCGGCATATGCCACTCGTGATTATGCTACTTAAATGAGTTCATGAATTTATGTTTCTCTATCCTCAGCTGGGGCCAAACCCTTCGTGCTCTACGTGGTGACGGACGCGTCAGAAGGTGCCACAGCGACTACTGCCCCGGACGTTGCCAACCGCGGATTCTCTCTCACATACACACAAGTTGCGTGCTAATTTATAATCAATAACTGTAGATATCTATTGCTGGCCACAGGTCTCCACAATAGAATGCCAGGACGAACGAACACAGAGTCGCCTACATGCTCCAACTTCCTGGGATTATGTCATCGGTCCAACGAGTGTACACTTGAACTCGGAGCATATTTTTCTCTGTAGCCCGTTGCGCGAGTTAGAGCAAGTCATGCGCGACTTTGAATCTAGTGACTAGCTCAAGGTTGCGCAACGGATTGTAGAACCAGCGGTCTTATTGTCGCTCTTGTAAAAAATCTAAAACACGCAGCGCAATGAACAGCAAACTGGGAATCGGCAACGATTAGACAATAGCCGTGCGGGTCACTATTATCCTCACATACTAGCTGCTGTAACGTCTCCGTTCGCAGACGGCCAAATGTACCTACATACATACTGCTGCCCCCTAACTGAAAATCACTCGGTGAATGACGTTTGACAAGTCAAATGACCATCAATTGACAATTCTCAACAATTCTTAAACTTTACAGGGAATTTCAGTTAGTGAATAGGGCAATCTTAATTTGCCCTTCTTATTATTAGAATTAAACCATAGTTTCAGTGGCCACATATAGTGCGATTATTTTAAGTTATATTAGGGAGGGTTCCTTTTTGAAAAGATGACTTTAACGTGAAAATTACGTGTTTTAACAACACTTTGCGGCTAAAACTAGCTATGATTTTTTATTTAGAAAAGTTTAATGTCATGATCTATTCCATGATGGCAAATAGGTAGGAAAAAACGTTAAAAACTTGCCATAGGCATAGGCTATAGTCACTCTGACTATAATGGAAATATAATTATGTAAGGAAAGACTAATAAACAGTTTCAGTCATCTTTTCGACTAAATTGTAAATACCTACAAATGGTGTGGATGTGTTACTGATAAGTCAAATAAAATATATATTTAATCATAATTTAAAATGTGTTTTATTGAAATAACATCGTCATACACATGGCTAAGTAGTGAAATCACAAATTATTGATATTCTAAAAATATTTAACAAGTATCAACAAAACTAAGACTATAGTTAACACAAGTTCACTACTCGTACTAACGCTGTTTATTGAAGTACCCAGAAGCTTCCACACTTGCTGGCAACATGGTTAGCGATAAAAATAATGTATGGTTGGGCTGTTGCGCCCACCATAAAATGCTGCGTTTGGGATTGCTAAATACTTTAATAAATTTAATAAGAATAATTTTGCCCCACCTTATCGCTTTTACGTTTCGTTTTCATCGTCAGCCGTGCTGTCAGTACGTATGGAAAGCCTGACTACAACAAAATTAAGAATATTTGAATAATTAATTGCAATTATAATTTAAACTTTGATATTATTTAATAATCATTTAATTTAATTTATATCATTAATTTTGATTTAATTAACACTTTTTACAGAATTTGGGGTGTTTAAATTTATTTATGTTTTATTTCAAAAGAATATTCAATTTGACTCTTCTCATATAAACCACATTATTCATACAAGATTCATAGTCTCAATTTAAATATTGAACTGAAATAAGCACAGATTATTGAGGCTCAATTCACACCGAGATGGCAGCGCCCGGAAGAGGCCGTCACGACACGCAACACGCAACACGCAAGGGATACTATGTATTTATGACGCTGACACGGGGTAAAATACGCTTCACTCAAACGTATTTTTAGTAAAAGCACAGTTTATGACTGCGGAAATATTTCCAAGGGCATAGAAGAGCTCAAAACAAGATTTCGATAAATTTTCTCCATAAAAAAATCGTGTGCTAACCAAGAAAATGCACTTCTAACGTAAATATTATATTACTTATCTACTTATCATTAATAACATTTATAAGAGTAATAAACAACATTATTATAAAGAGCCAATTTATATTTTCGATTAAGCAGCAAATATTTATTTAAATATAATTTTTCGTGATTTTTGCTCACTTTTCGTTTCGCGGGCGCTATTCTGTCACTTTCTAACTTACCTGAACTTTAATGAGTTAGATAGTGATTTAGCTGTCAGCGTAAACTGTAAACTGTGTTGTGTGTAAAGTTTCGCGGCAGTTTCAGTGCCAAAATTTACGCAGCATTTATCTTCATTCCATAAATAAATATGAAATAATAATTAATTGCATGAAATATGGTACAAAAGGATGAAAATAATGTAACAACGCTGATAACAGCCAAATCCTGTCACTATCTACCTCATTAAGTTCAGGTAAGTTAGAAAGTGCAAAATAGCGCTCGCGAAAATAAATGTGAGCTAAATTCACAAAAATTATGAGGCTATGCTGCGCCGCTGCCATCTCTGTGTGAATTGAGCATTACCTTTCAGGATTACGGACTTTCCTCAAAAAATGTGTATTACAAAGTCATCCTATATTCCAAGTGTTTGTTTTATTGAAATCGCATTGCATAAGCTATCTCTGCTAAATTAAACCTAACAAATAAGTAATATTATAAAACAAAAGTTGATTTTAACAAAAAGCCATCTTGTGTTATTGTCAATAAGGCAATGATGTCATTCTTATAGGTTTATGCTTTCATCAAATTGCAATAATAATTTACATCCGAAATAAGTCCAGCGAATGTCGCTCACCGTCCCTAGTATTAGGAGGATGTCTTCAAATACGTATCTGTAGTTACTTTTGTTTTATAGCAGTCGGTCATTATTTTACCATAGAAAAGAACATAGTTTTTGTCCTCCAGGCTCATGTCGGTACAGCATTGCAGTAAGGTGCCTCACAATCTTAGTTCGCGGCTGCATGCAGCGAAGCTACTCTCCCCATGTTCTTTCCTATGGCGTTTTTGATATTGTAATACCATTTTCCGACATCGGTGTTGTTTTTGAGGTCGTCGAAAGCCTGGCAGCCCTCGATGCTGCTGAGGACGCCGTACACGGTTATGTCTGCGAGGTTGGGCTGGTCTCCGCCGAGGAAGGCTGTTCCCTTCGCGTCGACCGCAGCCATCCACTCGCGGGCCGCATCGTACAGCGACTGCCGAGCGTCTTCCTTGATGTTGTGCCTACAAACACATCACAAGAGGGCTGTATCTCATGAATAGGTAGACAGTATTAAGAACATGGGCAACTCCCCATACATTGTATGACCCAACTTTTTTGACTAACGTAACGTACAGATGAGATACTTTTGGTTATTGATAATATACGTTGTTGAGATAATGAAAAAGCTAATTTAATTTCTTGCGTAGAAGTTGTGGGAAAGTAATGACGCTTGCTGCGTTTTGTTTCACGCAAATGCAATGAGTGATAAATGAATGATATTTAGAAATACAACTTTTGCTTCAACTTCAACAAATATAAAAGTTCTTAAGAAAAATTGGTCATTAAACAACATTTAGAACCGTACTAATTACTTCCATGAAGAGGCCCTGGTTCATTTATTTTTGTCCTGAGTCAGGGTTGCCCACCCTCCTTTTTACAGTGTGTGTATGTATATTGCCGATATATCAATTATCTAATTATTTAGAAATACAACTTTTGTTTCAACTTCAACAAATATAAAGTTCTTTAGAAAAATTGGTCATTAAACAACATTTAGAACCGTACTAATTACTTCCATGAAGAGGCCCTGGTTCATTTATTTTTGTCTTGGGTCAGCGGTTGCCCAACCTCCTTTTCACAGTGTGTGTATGTATATTGCCGATATAAAAGCTAATCGCACGAGCGACCCGTGTGGATCCACTGACCTCTTCTTGAGCCTCTTGGAGATGGCCCACATGGCGGCCGCGCCTCCGTACACCATCAGCGCACACTCCCAGAAGGGGAAGGCCTGTCGCCAGCCGCCGGCGCGCTCGAACCACCGGAACGTCTCGATGGCTTCACCTGCGGTCCGGTACACGTTGGGGGACAGAGTGTGGACCAGCACGTTATCAGCCCACTCTCTCCATTTGCGTTCCTCTCTGAAAGTAAACAGTGTTTTCTCAAGTTACGTAGGTTTCATGCAGTAAATATCTATACTAATATTACAAAGTTTGTGAATTTGTATGTAGGGGTAATCTTCGGAACTACTAATCCGAATACCAAAAGTTGTTTTACTGACAGAAAGACACATTATCATCATCATCAGCCCACACTAGTCCACTGCTGGACATAGGCCTCTCCCAATACGCGCCACTGAGCCCGGTATTCGGCTCTTCTCTTCCACTTTCTGCCCACCGCCTTTCGTAGGTCATCGCTCCACCAAGCCAGAAGGATCCCCACGCTACGTCTGCCAAGACGCGGTCTCCACTCAAGAACTCGCTTACCCCAACGCTTACCTATCCGGCATATATGACCAGCCCATTGCCACTTCAGCTTGCTAATCCAGTGGGCCATGTCAAAGAATTTAAACACATTATCCCACCCCCACATTTACCACATTATCCCTGAGTGCTATATATAGGCTATGTTTTTTTAGATTCCGCTCGCGTTATTTGTAGTACCACTTCATAACGGTTAAGTGGATTTTAAAGAAAGAGCGATGGTAGCCTAACGGTTCAATAGTGCAACTCAGAATCCAACGATACCGGGTTCGATCCTAGGCTCCGCACCAATGACTTTTCTAAGTTATGTGCGGATTTCCATCGCTCTGTGCTTCGGAGGGCACGTTAAGCTGTCGGTCCCGGCTGCTATTGATTAATAGCAGTCGATAAGCCATGTCAGAGGCCCTCGGGCGGCTTGACAAACTCTGACACCAGAGGCCAGCACTACCTCATACGAAACGACGACGAGTGGATTTTGATGATATTTGGTGTATGGATAGATGCTGGGGGGGAGGACTACTTTTTATCCCAATAACATGCGTGCGACGCCGCGGGCACAAGTCTAGTCATTTCTGTCAATTGGTATCGAGGTCATTTATCATGTAGGTAATTTAAAATATGAATCGCTCAATAAATTTGAACTTTTTTACAATATTCACAGTAAAAATCATTCGCAAACATCAAAGCATAAGTGCGTAAGTTTTTGCTGTGCGAGATAAAGTTTTAATAATAACTGATACGCTTTCCGGCTGTTATATTGACAATGAATGTGAGAGAGAGGTTTGTTAAATTACGTCAAGTTTTGAATAGTGGTATCTGTTGCGGACGCGTCATGCATTTCTAGAGAACGCAAAAAATCCAAAGCCAAGCGATCATGATGGATAGCTCTCTTGTATAGGGTGTAGAACTTACAACAGCTGTACTTACTTCTCTTCTTCCTGTAACTTTGCACTCGTTACTGGTGCGTCGCTCATAACAAAGTATCTGTTAGCGAATTCAATAGACTCTTTGCCATCTTTGACGAGTGTATGAGCGGGGTAGTATTTGATGACGTTCGGCAAAGTGTACGATGTGTCGAGGAAGTAGGTCTCTAAAACTGATATGATGGCTGTGCTGTCCATTAATTGCTGTAATGATAGACGAACTTTAATTACTGGTTTTTTAATTTGTTTACAGAACAACCTGCGGCCTTATTGTCTAACAGACTGAAGTGTGATTTTGATTACCAGTTTGCTGTTCGTTGCGCTGCCTGTTTCAAATATAGTAGTAGTAGAGCTTTTTTGTGAAAGAGTTCGTCCGGGGAAGTACTACCACCATACCTATTTCAGCCGCAAAGCAGTAGTGCTCGCATTGCTGTATTCCGGTTTGAAGGGTATGGTTGCCGGTGAAATTACAGGCACTTGAGACTTTTCATCTTTGTCTCAGGGTGGCGGGCGCAGTGCAATGTCACATAGGGCGCGTCCTAGGTGGACGTGACCTATGTGATAATGCACTGTTCATAGGCAGAGGGTACCGCTTATCATCAGATGGGCCATATACTTAAAACGTCATTCTCAGTAGAATCTAAAAAAAAAAGAGTGTTTTATACGCCTTTCGAAATGCTGATTCTGACTGACCTGGTATCCCCCTTCAGTCTGGACCAGCATAATCGGCACTTTCTTGTACTCAGACCACTTGATGGCCTGTCGGAGGACTGCGTCCACCTCAACGATTTCATAGCTGATGCCGCGAGCGTCCAGGTAAGCGCGCACCTTGCAGCAGAACGGACATGTCCGGTATTGGAACAAGACAATGTGCACGTCGTGTCTGTACGTGTCACTGGACACCTGGGAACATGTTTACCAAGATTAAGGGTGTCTTCTTAACCATGACATAACACCCAACAGTCACATACATTATTATTATTATTATCTCACTCATTTATTCGGATTCTCGTAAAAAATATATTTTTCACTATAAAGGAATACCAAAAAAAAAAAATACTATAAAAAATTATTATTATTATTATTTAAAATTATAGACGAGCAGCTTTCGCTGATGTGCCTATTTCAGTGTTAAAATGTCTTAGTTTCACTTGCTGCGCTGATTACACTTTAATTTATTTTAATGTTAACAGTTTGTTTGTTCGCAACCAGTAATCCAATTTGTTTTTGAAAGCGTTTATTGATGTGGAAGTTACAGGTAAATCATTCCAATTATAGACTGTTACTAAGTGCTGTGCAGTGTTTTTGTTGGATGGTCCACGGGATATTTAATGACTATGCCCTCTGAACGACATAAGCTTTCTTTTAAAATATAGATTTCATGAAATTCAGGCAAATTGTAAGTGCCAGAGAGGATCTTGAAGGCCTCAATGAGGTCGCCATGCAGACATCTACACACATAGTCCTGATCCCACAGTAAAATCCCCTGTGTTGTGGAACTACGAGTACCATGGTACCACAACACAGCAAATATTAATATTAATATAATAATACCCGGAGCAAATATTTACAGATCATACAAACATTTGTCCCGCAGCGGGAATCTAATCCGCAACCCCTTGCATGTCAGCCGACTACTCGCCCACCACGCCACAGAGAGCCAATAAGAGATCAACGGTCTTTTAGCCTATGTGAAACATTATTATTGATGATTTAATGAACATTATCTAACACTTAACTCCAACACAGCCATGAATCTGCCAATTTTGGAAATGGCCTTTACGCAATAAACAAAAAGCTTAAGCAAAATTATGCTGTCCTTAGGGTCAGTAAAGATTCCCGAGAATACATTAAGACCAGTCTAAATGCAAACAAATTGCACACCCCACATTGCTGCTCAATCATTTTCACAGTACAGGAACAGTTAGCATTACTAATCCACAAGAGCTACCATTAATACTGTACTAGCAAATCCAGGGCCTCCAATTATGCAGGCTATGACTACTTAGGGTCCCACCATGACAGTACCAAACATTAACATTATAAATAACATTGTTTTCTCCTAGTAGGTAAGACTTTACTTTACTGTGGTGTGTCTGGCCTATGAATAGACTCCTCCGTCTTCTCCCGTGGGTGTTATACAAGCTGACTAAGTGATTATACCATCATTCACCTGAGTACTCAACACCAATACTGTGATCACCAATACGTCCGCCAAGCATGGAGATTACAAAAAAAATTGCATTCAATGACAGCGGCCTTGTCCAACAGTGGACATCTAACAGTTGATGATGAATGTAAGACTTTGTCTGTAGAAAATTTGATATTGTATGCAGCAACCAAAACAAAAGACATCCCACTAGTAAAAGCAACTCCCAAATTGATTCCCACTTGGTGAGGCTGGGAAGCAGGGATTCTGATTGGGAGGGGTTGACAGTGGCCATATGTCAGAACTATTATAATTTTCTGTGCCATTACATCAATAAGAAAAATGCTTTAGCCTTGGTATTTAAGATAACCTTTTGATTATTATAAAAAGATATACCAAAAAAAATTGCATGTAAAAAGTTGACAGTTTATCATTTTGATAAAAAAATTGACAGAGATAAACACATAAAAACATTAGGTGCCTACCATAAAAAGTATATCATATAATCATATATGATTATGGAAAGCCCCAGTAAGCCCAAACACTATTTACAGTCAATAGAATAGAATATAGGTCACGAAGAGCATAGCCATGAGCATGATTTGTTGAAAAAAATATCGAAAAGCTGAGTGCGGCTGTGATCAGAAAGTCAGAACCAAAGTTTTTGCCTTGTTTATTTTGTGCTGACACTACTATGCACAAAATGTCTTGAAACAAATAATTGGACAAGAAACAAGTGACTACCCCTATGATATCTTGATAGTTCTGAGGCTCCACTCACCATGGGAATTTAAGTTGACAGTCTTTTTTGTAGAACACACATGTAGTAAAATTAATTTGTGATCCCTTATCTAAATATACGGACCTTCTCTACAGAATTTTCACAATAATCCTTGATTCAAATTTTCGGGTCACCAGTTATAAATACCTTTCAACATTTTATAGCAGAGGAATTTGGTTTGTACCTTGTAGTGTGGTTTGTAGATGGGTAGCTCCTTCAAGAAGGCATATGCATTATTTTCAGCTGAGGTTGTTTGTTTCTTACTGTTTACTTTGTAGTGCGTATAACCTCCATATCCAGCGCCGATGAGGACACCAATGCTAGCACTCACTAAAGTGAGCTTCGTAGCAGACTTAGGCCGGCTCTTTGTAGAAAAATATATTTTGCCCAATTTCACATTTTCTTTAATCGAAGGGAGGACAACTTTACGAAACAATGTGTGCGTAGGTCGCCACATTTTACAAAAGTAATTTTATATAACAAGCTTTCCGCAAGACTTCTTTAGTATTGCCCCAACTTTTCCTAACCGCAAGCAAGCAAGCAGCAGCCCACTCGTAAATCTCTAATCCTTCTTCTTCGTAAATATAATAATTTCGATGGTGACTTTTGTCATATTTGACATTTCTTGGTAGACAACGTTGACTTTGGCAATGCTTTGGCAGGCCTACCTACGGTGTTGCTCGTTGTACGGGATTCGATCTGTAATTTTTGAAACGTCGTCAGAAATAAGTTTTTTCAAGTTATTTCGTGTAATTTTGGTGGCATTTTCACCGGTGTAACTTGGATAAAAAGCACATATAAGATGTCGTGTAGGTGTATTGCGTGTCTTTTCGAAATGGTGGGTTTTCCCTGTAAAAACGCGGTTTTCCTGCCACTAAGAGTTGGGATATTGGGATTGAGTTTTGTCTTGACGAGAATGATGTAGGTAGATAAAGATACGTGGTGGGTTTTCACGGCCATTTCACATCATGTTTAGAGCCTTGAAAACAGATGGCAGCTCTGTACAAGCTAAAGTAGTTCTGTCAAAATAAAGTGAAATGTCAACGTCATTAAACAACAGTGTTATATTTTCGAACATACAAAAGCACAGACAATGCGTTTGTTATTTTGACAAGTACATTAGAGTCAGCGCCATCTATCGAGCCAAATTAAATTACTCTTTTTTTTTTTTATTCGTTAATGAAAAGCCCTCAATGGTTGATTTTGTCCAAAACCTTGGTTCCTCTGCCACTTTTTTACCTGGGTCACCATTCGCAAAACGGCACATGCTACCTATCTTTCAAGATTGATACGAAAAACAGGGAAAAAACGCCAGGCGACCGTGAGAGGAAAGCTATTTCCGATGGGGTTGTGGTTCAAGCAATCGGTCTTGTAACCAAAAAGTTCAAAATGTGGGCAATTTTTTTTTCAATATAATTTCGACAACAGATTCCTCAACTCTGTATTCGGCCATGCGTAAATTTTTGATCCAAGGATCCAAGAACCACCCCTTGGAAAATAAGAAGCGATTGACACCTAATTGGTCAAAATTAGTTCGGTGGTTTTCCAGTTCAAGGTTCATCTATAGAACCGGTTCATCGGTATACCGTATGTACCTACCTACACACATCCATAAAGGCCAAACTCCTAGGTACCCGAGGACTAGGGGGCGCCAGAGCTGAGTTCGCCCCCAGATAAGCTAGAGACTGCCCTGCCCCTCTGGATTTACCTACCAGACATTATAAAGGTCTCAAGAAGTTGGTGGATGGAGGTGGGTCAGGAACATGCATCATGGCATTCTACGGGGGAAAACTATGTCCAGCAGTGGACTTCTACAGGCTGATGATGATGATTACTTAAAGTTTTAACAACACTGCATATTCACTGTGATTCACATTCTAGGATAGGGTATGAAACAAGAATATAAAAGTAAAATGGGTTGAAAACCTAAATACCTACCTACGTAAATGGGTTGTCACAAGAACTCAGAAGAAGACTTCATCTGTGCACAAGAAGCACCCGTTGTAATAGCTAGCTAAGTAGGTAAGTACCTACTAATAGGTATCTATGTATTTCTGTTTTCTTTTGATTGTAAGTAGAACGCCCAGCATGTTTCTCTTTCTTATTTCCTAGGACATTGTGAGTAGAGCTACCTGAAACACCAGTCAAAAGTAAAAAAAGTAGTAAATATTTTATTAGACAGGTTAAACCTTACAAAAAATTTGGCCACAGCTTTATTATTAGTAATAAAAAGACGATTAGGAGTACCTACACTCCGGTACGGAGGCCTGCAATGCTCTAAGGGAGTACAGGTATGTAGGGTAGGTAGTAGGCATCGAGCAACGTAGTAGGGAGCTTCTAGGGTAGGGTTGTAGGGTTAGCAGGCGTCAGGATTTGTCCTGCCTGACAAGTCAGACATTGGTCAGGATTCCGGGTTTTTTTTAAAGACAGGTTTTTTCGAAATGTAATTTTTTATCCATTTATTGCATGGCGCAAACAATGCTTCATGATCCTCGATTCCGGCAGCTCACAAAACACAACCTGCAACAAATGGATAAGAGTATGTACTGATTATAAACTTTTATCCATTTTTTGCAGGGCGCGTTATGTGTAAACTATAACTTCATGATACTTGATCCGAATTGCATTCCTTGATTCCGGCAGCTCACAAAACACATGGATAAGTGTACTAAATATAAACTTTTATCCATGTTTTGCATGGCGCGTTAAGTGTAAGCAATGCTGCATGATACTTGATCCGCATTGCACTCCTTGATTCCGGCAGCTCACAAAACACAACCTGCAACAAATGGATAAGAGTACTAAGTGTAAACTTTTATCCATTTGTTGCATGGCGCGTTAAGTGTAAACTGTACTTCATGATGCTTGATCCGCATTGCACTCCTTGATTCCTGCAGCTCACCAAACACAGCCTAGCCTGCAAGCCTGCAACAGATGTGCAAGAGTACTAAATATAAACTTTTTTATACATTTGTTGCATGGCGCGTTAAGTGTAAGCTACATACTTCATCAGCATTGCATTTCTTAATTCAGGCAGCTCACGAAACACAGCCTGCAACAGATGGATAAGAGTACTAAACGTAAACTTTTATCCATGTTTTGCATGGCGCGTTAAGTGTAAACTATGCATCATGATACTTGATCCGCATTGTACTCCTTGATTCCGGCAGCTCACAAAACACAACCTGCAACAAATGGATAAGAGTACTAAATGTAAACTTTTATCCATTTGTTGCATGGCGCGTTAAGTGTAAGCTATATACTTCATCTGCATTGCACTCCTTAATTCCGGCCGCTCACAAAACACAGCCTGCAACCAATGAATAAGAGTACTAAATGTAAACTTTTATCCATTTGTTGCATGGCGCATTAAGTGTTACTATGCTTCATGATAACCGCATTGCACTCCTCGATCTCAGCTGCTCACCAAACACAGCCTGCAACAGATGTACAAGAGTACTTAATATAAACTTTTATACATTTGTTGCATGGCGCGTTAAGTATAAGCTACCTATATACTTCATGATACTTCATCCGCATTGCATTTCTTAATTCCGGCAGCTCACAAAATACAGCCTGCAACATATGGATAAGAGTACTAAATGTAAACTTTTGTCCATTTGTTGCATGGCGCGTTAAGTGTAAACAAAGCTTCATGTTAATCCGCATTGCTCTGCTTGATTCCAGCTGCTCACCAAACACAACCTGCAACAAGTGTAGGTACAAGAGTACTAAATATAAACTTTTATACATTTGTTGCATGGCGCGTCAAGTATAAGCTACCTATATACTTCATGATACTTCATCCGCATTGCATTTCTTCCGGAAGCTCACAAAATACAGCCTGCAACATATGGATAAGAGTACTAAATGTAAACTTTTATCCATTTGTTGCATGGCGCGTTAAGTGTAAACAAAGCTTCATGTTAATCCGCATTGCTCTGCTTGATTCCAGCTGCTCACCAAACACAACCTGCAACAAGTGTAGGTACAAGAGTACTAAATATAAACTTTTATACATTTGTTGCATGGCGCGTTAAGTATAAGCTACCTATATACTTCATGATACTTCATCCGCATTGCATTTCTTAATTCCGGCAGCTCACAAAATACAGCCTGCAACATATGGATAAGAGTACTAAATGTAAACTTTTATCCATTTGTTGCATGGCGCGTTAAGTGTAAACAAGGCTTCATGTTAATCCGCATTGCTCTGCTTGATTCCAGCTGCTCACCAAACACAACCTGCAACAAGTGTAGGTACAAGAGTACTAAATATAAAACTTTTATACATTTGTTGCATGGCGCGTTAAGTATAAGCTACCTATATACTTCATGATACTTCATCCGCATTGCATTTCTTAATTCCGGCAGCTCACAAAATACAGCCTGCAACATATGGATAAGAGTACTAAATGTAAACTTTTATCCATTTGTTGCATGGCGCGTTAAGTGTAAACAAGGCTTCATGTTAATCCGCATTGCTCTGCTTGATTCCAGCTGCTCACCAAACACAACCTGCAACAAGTGTAGGTACAAGAGTACTAAATATAAACTTTTATACATTTGTTGCATGGCGCGTTAAGTATAAGCTACCTATATACTTCATGATACTTCATCCGCATTGCATTTCTTAATTCCGGCAGCTCACAAAATACAGCCTGCAACATATGGATAAGAGTACTAAATGTAAACTTTTATCCATTTGTTGCATGGCGCGTTAAGTGTAAACAAGGCTTCATGTTAATCCGCATTGCTCTGCTTGATTCCAGCTGCTCACCAAACACAACCTGCAACAAGTGTAGGTACAAGAGTACTAAATATAAAACTTTTATACATTTGTTGCATGGCGCGTTAAGTATAAGCTACCTATATACTTCATGATACTTCATCCGCATTGCATTTCTTAATTCCGGCAGCTCACAAAATACAGCCTGCAACATATGGATAAGAGTACTAAATGTAAACTTTTATCCATTTGTTGCATGGCGCGTTAAGTGTAAACAAGGCTTCATGTTAATCCGCATTGCTCTGCTTGATTCCAGCTGCTCACCAAACACAGCCTGCAACAAGTGTAGTGTAGGTATAAGAGTACTAAATGTAAACTTTTATCCATTTGTTGCATGGCGCGTTAAGTGTAAACAAGGCTTCATGTTAATCCGCATTGCTCTGCTTGATTCCAGCTGCTCACCAAACACAACCTGCAACAAGTGTAGGTATAAGAGTACTAAATGTAAACTTTTATTCATTTGTTGCATGGCGCGTTAAGTGTAAACAAGGTAATTGTAAAGTTAAGTGTAAAACGCATTGCTCTGCTTGCTCACCAAACACAACCTGCAACAAGTGTAGGTATAGGAGTACTTAATATATTTTATTTTTATGAGCCTGTAGTGTCCCACTGCAATCCTTCAAGTAGGAGTCTAGCTCATCGCCAAATATAAACTTTATTATTTATTTATTTATTAATAGACGAGCAGCTTTCGCTGATATGTCTACATCAAAACAGTGTGAAATTTACAAGTGATGTGCAACAAGTGCGTTGGCAGGATCATGAGCCAGTTTAAATTGGTGGCCACGAGATGATCTTTTTTTCTTCACAAGGATATCATTTAGATCTGGCAGGTTGCATTGATTTGATAGGTCAGGATTGTATACATTTCTATATGAGGTCACAGCAAAGGCGTCTTTCCTCAAGGGAAAGACGTAAGGCATGTAATCAGATTAAATGCCTTACGCCTCACATGAAGATAAATTTGCGACGCAGAGCCTGTGGTATCTTGGTTGCCTTCCTCTGCACGCTTTCAAGTAAGTAGGTACATATGTTTTTGGAAATACGGGCTCCAAACTAGAAATCCTTACTCCAATAATAGAGGCCTGGTGTAAGTTTTATAGATCTTGCGGAAGACATCCACTGTCATTGTAAATAGAGAGATTTTAGATGGGTTTTTTAGATATATTTTTTATACAGAGGCGGATTCAATGTCGACAGCTCACTAGGCGGACACGCGCGGACTTTTGCTTTTAAAAGTGATTAGGGGAGAAGGAGGTAGCTTAGACCAACCTTTAGACATTGGAGATTTCTCCAAAACCGTAGACATTTTTTTGGCAGAAAATGCATCTTTAGATCGGCAAAACTACTACTACAAACCGTCACATGTCATTCGCCACGCTGTTAGCTGTCAAACTGACTTATTAACAGGTCGGGATTTTCGGTGGCTGGTGTACATTTTTCCTCTGGACTACGCATGTGTTTATTTGCTCATTATGAGAATAAATTATATGTTTTTTATATTTTCTGTTAAGTTTGGATATCTATGCATGGATAGAGCTAAACTAATTAGTTTCAAATTAAATAACAATTGTTTTATGACACAAAGTTTTTTAAATGGCGCCTTGGGGTAGGTTAGGACATATATTTTGAGGCACTTTAAGACATCTATGTACCTAACCTACCACCAGGCACCATTTAAAAAACGTTGTATCACTTTAGGTGATTTCATTTATTTCAGATGCTTAAACAAATACATTATAATAATAATAAACATATTTGATAAGGGAGGCAGTTTAGGACATTGTCAGTGGCTTACTAAAATTAAAATTTTACCTATTCTACTCAATAAATATGTTTATTTTATTATTGTATTGTAAAGGTAAAATACAAATATAGGTTTTACTGCTTAAAAAGCACCAAAAAAATTAAAAACAAAAAAACTAGGACATTACGTAAAAAGTGTCCTAATGTCCCTCCTTCTCCCCTACTTAATAAACATGGAATTATTTGCCACGTATAGTATTATTTTATCTGTGCCACGGCTATGTAAAGCCTCATACCATCTTATAGTGCAGTTTCGGCAAGAGCATTTACTGAGCTGGAAAGTATGAGAGAAACTAAACTCACCGATAATGTGATGATTTTGTCGAGTAGCACACTGGTGGCATGTGGTGGTCAAACACGAAATACTGTAAACAAACAAAACACATAATAAACATAAAAGTTATAATTTGTGTGTCTACAGTGTAGTTCGACAGGCTCTAGGCAAGCACTGCTGCTTCACTTGGTGCACTTGCTAAGTGGCGTGGTTCCAAGTGCGCAGTGTACGCCTCAACTGTGGAGATCGTGCGGCGACGGTGAGCCTTGGCCATATTTTGCTTATATTAGTAGCTATATATTTTCTAAAAAACTATTCATTCATCCAAGTTTTACTTTAGGTAGGTACCTAGGTAGGTACCATCATCTATCATTATCCACAACCTGACTTCACCCACTGCTGAGCATAGGACTCTCTTTGCCTGTGCCAATCCTCACGGTCCCGTGCCAGTCTCATCCAGGTTCTGCCCGCGACGCATGCGATATGGTCTGCCCATCTCGCTGCTGGACGACCAACGTTTCTGTACCCAGTTCTTGGGCGCCATTCAGTTAGCGCCTTAGCACCTAGGTACCTATTGGAGTTTTTTTGTTATACTACCATGGTAGCAAACAAGCATACGGCTGTTGGTAAGCGGTTACCGTATCTTATGAAAACGCCTGCAATACTAGAGGCAACAAACACGCGCGTTGCGTACCCTTTTCAATTTTCCAAACACCTCTTTTGAAGAACTCCATACTGTAGTCACTTGGGAAACCCTCCGCAGGGAGATCATTCCACAACCTGAGTGTAGTAGCTTCATTATGAAAATAAAATAGCTTTAATCACTCACACTAAGACATAAATAAATTGTCACACTATTAACAAAAATTATCATGGTCAACCTACTTTATTAAAATTAAGGACACATGTAAATAATAATCTTCATCAAAATACAATTCTGAACACCCTCATAAAAAAATAACTACACAAAATTTGACTAAAACGAAATAAAGATTTCCTTGGTAAGTATATAGAACTACCTACTGTCTAACTTACCTACTATTCTTCAAAATAAACTTTCAATCATTCACAAAATTGTTTGAATTTCTCAACAGTTAGGTAATCATTGTAAAATTAAGTGTTGAGTCTTTGTAAAAATATCAGCTAATCTCTCAACTGTACTCACATATTCAATCACAATCTCTTTTTAGGGTTCCGTAGTCAACAAGACAAGGAACCCTTATAGATTCGTCATGTCTGTCTGTCTGTCTGTCTGTCTGTCCGTGTGTGTAACAGCCACTTTATTCAGAAACCATAAGAGCTATGCTGTTGAAACTTGGTAAGTAGATGTATTCTGTGAACCGCATTAAGATTTTCACACAAACATTTAAAAATAACAATAAATTTGGTACTTTAAACTGAAACTAAAAAAAAAAATCGAACCCGTATCTATGGGTAGGTCTTCAAAAATGATATTCCAAAGTGTTAAAATGTGTGCCCCCCCCCCGTAACTTCTAAAATAAGGGAATGACAATACTAAAAAAAAATATGATGTACATTACCATGTAAACTTCCAACGAAAATTGGTTTGAACGAGATCTAGCAAGTAGTTTTTTTTAATACACTATTATAAAAACATCGATCAAAGTTACAACGGAACCCTTCATGGGTGAGTCCGACTCGCACTTGGCCGCTTTTTTACATGCTAGATCTTTTATGAAGTGATACTTAAAATCAATATGATTCACTCTCTTGCTATTTTCATAAGTTTTAGTTGTATCTATAGCCATTGTCCATGAAAAGATCACACTTCTTGTGCTGTTGAAGTCTTTGCCTTTGTCCTTTTATGTATTAGGTCACATCCACTAATAGCTCCAGCAATATAATCAGCCTTAGCTGTAGATAAGGCTACACAATTTTGTTTCCTTGAAAACCATACCACCATATGTAATTAATAACAGATCCACTCTTTCTGTTATTGTGGTTACCTCCCCAATCTGAGTATTATTGACACAGGTCAAACCACACATCTTTGTTTCTTTTAAATAATGTAGAACTAGTTTTGCTTGTGTCCACAGATTCTTGGTCGGCTTATCTAAGTAGGTATTGACTCAAGAATGTCATGCTAATGGCAATATCTGGTCTTGATACTCTTGCTATAAACATCAAGCCTCCAATCAGCTGTCTACAGGGCACATTAGAGTAGTAGTAGAGCTTTTTTGTGAAAGAGTTCGTCTGGGGAAGTACTACCACCAAACCTATTTCTGCCACAAAGCAGTAGAGCTCACGTTGCTGTGTTCTGGTATGAAGGGTATGGTTGCCAGTGAAATTACAGAGGCACACAAGACTTTTCATATTTGTCTCAGGGTGACGGGCGCAGTGCAATGCCACATAGGGCGCGTTCTAGGTGGACATGACCCATGTGATAATGCACTGTTCATAGGCAGAGGGTACCGCTTAACATCAGGTGGTCCATCTGCATGATCTGTCGTTCTAAGTAGGTAGTATATAAAAAATAAACATATTTATCATCATCTGCTTGAAACCATTTTGGCATAGAAATTTTAGTTCCATTTGCCCCTGTCATGTTATTTTTACTAAAATTGTATCTGTTTGTTTTTGAAACACTTGCACATTGCTAGAACACAGGGGGTGTTCTACCCCAAAGTAAATTCCTAACACCTACAGAAGTTGGCAGTCTTTATTATAACCTTGGCACAAACTTTTTTTAGGCTGCTCTAGGTATCTGGCTTTTTTCAAAGGTAGCGGCTTGATAGGTAAATAGTTAAATTGAACATAGTTCGCGATATACAGCTAACGTAATGTTTCGGATTACCTTATTTCAGCACGTTCTAAATTTGATTTGCAGCTAAGTTGCTTTCCTTCCTTCCTTGAAACGTACCTATTTTTTCCCTGATTTTCCTTTAGACGTGCGTGCGTGGGTGTGAGACTGTGTGTGAGACATAACCATTAGTGATGAGTCCCTCACTCGTGAGGTACCTCGTTTGAGGTCCTCAAAATTTAAAATGAGGGAGTTACTCGTTTTTCAACTTTGAGGCAACTCATTCGAGTTCTGACTGAGTGAGTGATGCAAATTATGCAAAACTGCTAAACGAGTCAACTTATGAATGAGAGTTATTGACTCGCAACAACTCCCAACGCCAATAGTTTGTCTATGAGTAGTTTGAGGTTTGAGGCTTGATTTGATGTGATGTGGGTGAACGTAACATGGAGGAACAAGTAAACTTATTATGGGATTTTTCAAACAGCCATTTTTGAAAGAAACATTTTTATTTTGAAAACTAAAATTTATAAAGGTTTTTGCTTTGGCACCTTTGAGCGTATTAGCGCCCCAGTAAGGGTATTATTTTGTGGCGCTGACCCTACATCACGCATATTGCACATTACATTAGGTACATTACCGACGACCTCTGTGGCGCGGCGGGCAAAGCTTCGCCTGCGTCGAAGGCAGGTTGCGGGTTCGATTCCCGCCTCGGATCAAATATTTGTGCGATCTGCAAATATTTGTTCAGGGTGTTCTGTGTATTTTCTATGTATGTATAATAAAAAATATATGTATATCTATGTAATTTATTTTATTAAGTAGTATATCAGTTATCTAGTACCCATAACACAAGCTCTGCTTAGCGAAATAATAATAAGATAATGATATGCAAGATAATGTTGTGTCACGTCAAGCATTAAGTTTATTTTTTTATTTATTACATCAATCACGCACATACATAAAGAGCGACCGTGAGTGGCCGCGAAAAAACTTCGAATAAAAATCACGGAATATACCTACGTATGTATAGTAGGTACAAGGTAGGTAGGCACAGAACGGCCTCTCTCCGCCCCGTGACATCCGCGTCCCTGCAGCACACCTCGCAGAAATATGAATCGCCATGTGCCGCGTACGCACGCACACGGTTTAGTGCAAAAATGGTGAAAAGCTGAGCTATTTTTGTATAAATTACGGGTCTATCAACCATCATCAAGCAAACGATAAAACACTTTATCAGGTTTCCATCTAGTGAATACTGGTAAAAAATACTAGGTAGGTAATGTACCTACCTAATCTAAATCTAACCTCAGATCACAGAAACCATAAAAGTTTTGTCGATCATTGAAGGAATAATCGAATAAAGTCTAGCGCATAAGGTTGAGCTGAGTTATTAGGTACTTCATTTATTTCACGCATAATAATAATGGCTCGATCGCATCATTTAGTAGGTACGCAATATTTTCTAAGTGTCAAGTGTCATCCAATATGTACCTATTGTAAAAAAAAACTTTTAGGTATTAATGTTTCTAAAGTAGTTAAGTAGCAAGTACCTACATATCAAATAGGTAGTACCTACCTGCCTAATTTACGAAGACTAGGCACCTACGTCTTACTTCCTAAGTAGGTAGTTAGGTAAGTAGGTATTTCTTCTTATCCTGTCGATGCTTAGTTAAAAGGTAGCCACCTCAATCACTTAGGTAGGTAAGGTACATACTTACAAACACATTTGGTGCGTGTATAAAAGTCATGTGTTTACTGTTTAGTAGTAGGTAAATAAAAAAAATACATTGACAATATAAAAATCGGACCTAACAGACCGGAAGCGGCCGGGGAAAGGCTAACGTAAAAATGATAGAGAGCGCGTGAGAGTTGTAAATAAAAGCTTCATTCGAGTTTTAGCACGCTCGGATCGGACGGTGGGGCGACGAGTGCTTGTGTGTTGTGCAAACTAACTCAATTTTACTCCCTCCCTCATCCAACGAAACGGTAACGCGCCACCCCGGACGCTCGTCTCGTTCGCGCTCACGCCTCACTCGCAAGACGGTATTCTATCACAATCACCGCATCAACTCACCTCAAATGAGGGGTCCTCAAAAGTACCTCGCGATGCAGAATGAGGTACTCCCTCATCCTCATTTAAAATAGACGAGTTACCCAACGCTAATAACCATTGACCACAGACTAATAGGATGCTACGCATCCATGGACCAAGGTACTTTGTGCCATGCCATGGACGTAACCTATGATGAACGCATAGAGAAAATTTGATGAACGTCTCTGATTAAGAATGATGAACAACCGTAACAACCATAGATATTTTTTTTACAAAAGGAAACCACAGGCACTCGTCGTTCTAAACTTCTAAACTGTGCTGTACTGGGATCATGGACTTAGTATACAAAAGGACTGAGCCACAGAACAGCTCTACCTATATACATGACTGAACGCTGGCAGCTGAAAAACGAGCCAAGCAAAATATGAACTATAGAGATAGTGTGTGTAGTATACTTACCTCCTATCTATAATATCTATACCTAACTACTACTCATTGATATGTGGAAAAGGAGAGATACCTACTTGTCATTCTACTTCAAACCAGATTTGTCACTGGACTTTTATGTTAAATAAAGCCAAATAATCTTGGTTTTGCTTTTTAATTCAATTTATTTAACATAAATATGTTTCTCAAATAATGCCTTAAAGTGATCCAAGTTGTTCTTCAAACACCATGTTGCCAATGACTCAATTTCTTCGGCCAAACTATTTCGATGTTGAACCTGGCGCGCCGGCAGCAGATTTAAAGTGAACTCACTGGCGGTACACGTTCTCAAATTTTTTAAGTGAACACCAAGAGATTTCAGGTGCAATCAAGCTAAAACTGCTTTCAAACCATATTGCGCCAGCAGTATATTCACTGATTCGTGATTTTTCAACTTATGAGACTGCTATAGAATTACTTAACAGCATCTATATCAAAGCTAAGAATGAGATTTACGCGCGGTATAATCTAGCCATAAGAAAGCAAAAGCCAGAATAGTCAATTGATGAATATATCCGTGCTCTTAAACAATTAGCATACGATTGTAATTTCAAGGATGTTACGGCTGAGCAAAATAAAAGCGAATATATTCGCGATGCTTTCATATCGGGTATCTCAAGTCAAAAGATACGACAAAGGCTTTTGGAAAACTTAACTTTGTCATTGGATGACGCTCAAAATCAAGCTGTATCTCTGGAAACTGCCGAAAATAACTCTTCTGCTACTTTCAAGTAACAATAATCCTCAAATGCAATTGCATGCAGTGGCAGATACTGACAATAATTGGAAGGATAAAACAGGAAGTCTAATCGCTGCAACAAATCGTTCCAAACGTTGTTTCTTCTGTGGTAACAAAAATCTACATCAACGTAAAAAATGCCCTGCTTTTCATGCAATCTGTCAGTTATGTTCAAAGAAAGGACACTTTGCTACCGTCTGCAGAAGTGGTAAGCCAACTGTGAATGCTGTTGACTCTGAAGTCGCGGATGTTAATAAAATAGAAACTGCGAACATATCTGCTTCATCACCATCCAGTTTAAGTAAAGCAACAGTTCCCATTATGATTAATGAATTTCACGCTGAAGCCCTGATTGATACCGGAAGTTCGGTAAGTTTTATAAATAAGAAATTAGCCCAGGACATGAACCTCAAGATGAGACCTGGCAAACAAGCAATTTCGTTGGCTTCTCTCAGTCACATTTTGTGGAAGGCTTTTGCAATGCAACAATTCATCTAGACAAGCATACATGTTAAAATCAATCTCTACTGATTGTCAATAATCTATGTGCTGACGTTATAATTGGACACGATTTATTAAAAAAACATAAGACATTAGAATTCAACTTTGGAGGTTCAATGGATACTTTAAAAATATGTGTCATGGAAGCATCAGTTCCTCCTGCTTCTTTATTTACGAATCTTTCTCCAAATATAAAACCTATCGCTATAAAGTCAAGGCGTTATACGGAAAATGATGAGAAATTTATCCGAGATGAAGTATCTAATTTGCTGAAAGATGGAGTTATTGAACCAAGCACCTCTCCTTGGCGAGCACAAGTACTAGTAACTGGAGGCACTACTCATAGAAAACGTCTTGTCGTCAATTACTCACTGACAATCAACAGATTCACAGAACTCGATGCTTATCCATTACCCAACATTGAATCTATGGTTTACAATGTTGCAAAATACAACTATTTCAGTCAAATCCATTTAAAAAGCGCTTACCACCAAGTACCTATATTAATGACTGAACGCAAATATCTTTTGAAGCATGTGGCGCTCTTTATCAATTCACACGTATACCATTTGGCGTTACTAATGGCGTGGCTGCATTTCAGAGAACGCTACAATACATCATTCAGACTGAGAATCTTAAAGGTACTTTTTGCTATCTCGATGACGTCACCGTTTGCGGTAAAAATAAGGAAGATCACGACAGAAACTTACAAGATTTTATGAATGCTGTGATGAAATACAAACTTACGTTAAATGAAAAAAAATGTACGTTTGGATCAAACGGTATAAGTCTTTTAGGCTATACAATTCATAATAATCTTATAAAACCTGACAAGGAACGGTTAAAACCTTTTCTGGATCTTCCTCCGCCATCAGATTCAGCTTCACTAAGACGTGCTGTGGGTATGCTAGCACACTATTCGAAGTGGATTCATAACTTTTCACACCTCATTAAGCCACTGCCCGGGCCTGGGCCGAACCCGTTAACTGTCCAGCCTAGCTAATCGTATGCCAAAATCGTCCTATTTAGGATGTTGGACTGTTAGAGGATAAATAAAAAATAGTCCTAAACAGGTGTTTGGACAGTCTAGACGCTAATTGGCAATGCACGGTTTCCGCTCGACCAAGATGCCATAAACTCTTTTGAAAATCTAAAATCAGAAATCGCTAAAGCTTCTCTAGCGGCTATTGCTAATGACGAAACTTTTACAGTAGAAACTGATGCCTCTGAACACTCAATAGCTGCAACTCTTTCTCAAAATGGACATCCTGTAGCTTTCCTTTCGCGTACTCTATCTAGTACTGAACGTGGTCATTCATCTATCGAAAAAGAAGCTAGCGCAATCGTTGAAGCACTTCTAAAATGGCGTCATTATCTAGTTGGAAGATATTTCATTTTATTAACTGATCAGCAATCTGTAGCTTTTATGTTCGACCAAAAACATTCAAGTAAAATAAAAAATTTAACGCTAAGTCCGAGGGTTAGTGGAGTTCCACAGTCACAAACGCAGACGTTAGGTTAAAAGAAATAAAGTTTAATCGTTCACACACACAATTAGCAGACAAAACACAACATAGGTAGGATGATACAGTCAGTTACACAGGATATTTAAATTAGCGTCGGTCGGATCGCGGAGCGAAATAACATGAACGCGTGCGCATTGCATTTATGCTCTGGGCCGACTGCCTTCGATTGACCAGCCAAAGTTGATCATACCTGCCGCTGTCATTGGCGCTTCGATCGCTGCACATCGGATCACGCATGTGCGAACAGACGCGCTCTGATTGGTTAAGCGCGTCAGGGCCACGCGTTGCCATGGAAACGAAATAGGGTTCATTGCGTTTAATATGAAACCCATACAAAGCTATCCCAAATACGAGTGTTCCATACCTTCGCGCTACAAAAATTAAAAAATTGAACTGTGGCGCTTAGAACTGTCGTGCTACAAATATGATATCATTTATCGCCCAGGAAAATAAAATATTGTAGCAGATGCTCTATCAAGAATATGCGCTTATACGAGGCCCAATAAACTTTACGAACTACATGATCAACTGTGTCATCCGGGTGTAACCAGAATGGTGCATTGGGTTAGATCTAAGAATCTACCATATTCCATTGAAGAAATAAAATCAATGACAGCAACTTGTTCAATATGTGCTGAGATAAAACCACGGTTCATACAAACTAAAGGCAAGTTAATAAAAGCTATCGCTCCTTTTGAAAGTTTAAATATTGATTTTAAGGGCCCACTTCCATAGAATACTCAAAACCGATATCTACTGACTGTAATAGACGAGTTTTCGAGGTTTCCATTTGCTTATCCCTGCAGTGATTTATCGGCCGCTACCGTTATAAGATGTTTAAGGGATCTCTTTCATACTTTTGGATTTCCATTGTATGTTCATTCTGATCGAGGATCTTCGTTCTTGTCGGAAGAACTCAGAAACTTTCTTACGCCTCTTGGAATAGCTACAAGCAGAACCACTCCTTACAATCCCCAAGGAAATGGCCAAGTCGAACAACTCAACGGCACTTTATGGAGAGCAATTCAACTCAATCTTCGTTCAAAGAATATGGACATATCGAACTGGGAACAAGTCTTATCCAACGCGTTACACTCGATTCGGTCGCTTTTATGCACGTGTATAAACGTTTCTCCTCACGAAAGGATGTTCCATCATCCGCGCCGTTCACATAATGGGAAATCCTTACCTTCGTGGCTTATAAACTCTGGACCAGTATTAATAAAAAAGAATGTGAGAACTTCCAAATATGATCCACTCGTTGAAGAAGCAGAAGTTATCCATGCAAATCCTACATATTCGCATGTTCGTCTCTCTGACGGACGAGAATGCACTGTGTCTAATAGATAATTAGCACCTCTACCTACAATTTCAAGTAGCGAATATGATAATGAACCAGAAGCTGAGGTACCTGCACAATCAGAAACAAGTAATGAACCAGAAGCTGAGGTACCTGCACAATCAGAAACAAGTAATGAACCAGAAGCAGAAGAACCAGCACAACCTGGGAATCGTCGTTCAACTCGTGACAGACGGCCTCCGGCGTATCTCCGGGATTATGTTGGAGTATTAAGGGCGGTTGATTGTAATATACTTACCTCCTTTCTATAATATCTATACCTATAGACCCACCAACTTATCTGTGAATTGAAGAGCGTCGCTCTAATCGCTCCGGTATTGCCATTCTACGAATAATTAACCACAATTTGGGATTCCTACATCTAATCTGCTATGTTTAGTCTTCACAGACCAATGTATCTGACACTTACCTATATAATAAAAAATTGAGGATCAAAAATGAATGTTTATATAAATTCTGTACTAACGGGTTGTATGAAGCGAGTCAAACTGCACGTGCGGCTACTGCTAGTTAATAATATAAGACATTGAAGTAAGTATGTGAATAAAACTCTAACATTTCATTAAATATAATGTGTATGTTTAAATATTTTTACAATATGTATGGTTATCATAAAATTCATGTTGTTTTCGTCGTATAACGCCCATATCGAAGTCATCGACAACAATTAAACCAGTACTTCGTCTTCTTTATTTTCCAGGCGTTCTTATTTTAGTACCGGTTTGTTCTGCTACCTTTCCTTCTTTGACTATTTTCGAAACCAAACCTTCACTTACACCTGAAAGACAAAATAAAAAACTAAAGAATTAACCATATAAACTAGAAGTGACGATGAAAGCTGAGTCAAGTACTAAATGCATGTACGTACAGAAGTTATCTGGCAAGCGATGCGAGCGAAGATTTCAGAGTCTACTCGAGTCGAGGTACATGTTTCATGAGCAAAATTTATGGGATACGACTGGTCACACTCACCTGTAGCGACAGAAACTCGTTTGGTTATTTGATTAAATGGAATAATCGGAGCTTTTTGGCGAGCTTCCTCTTCAAAAAATGCTTTCACCTTCAGAATAATATTCCGGGCATCACTTTTTATAGCTTTCGGCATGATTGAAAGCGCAAAATATTTAATATCCAAAAGTAAAAAGAAAATTCTCAAACAGAGAGCAACTGACAACCGAACGACATTTTCATCATGGCGGCTGTAGTTCCATTTTCAGCCACTTCACAGATAAGTTGGTGGCTCTGTAACTACTACTCATTGATATGTGGAAAAGAAAAGATACCTACTTGTCACTCTACTTCAAACCAGATTTGTCACTGGACTTTTATGTTAAATAAAGCCAAATAATCTTGGTTTTGCTTTTTAATTCAGTGTGTCTACTTCATGGACGTAGTATACAAAGTATACTAGTCCATGGTTCTACGTACAAGTTTATTACTTCCATGGGTTTGTCAGTTTCCCATTCATGGAATAGGATTTTAGGATTTAAAAACAAATCTTATAGTGGTTATTCATGATCGTGTGCACAAAGGTTCAAGGACTTTGATGAAATGATATCCAAGGGAGGGAGCAGGCAGAGGGCATTCTTAATTTTAGCCCACATTTCTGCCGTTACGTAGGCCGCATTGCCCCAAGGCCCACATGAACATCTATGTAAGTTTTTTATTTATTCAAGCTGTTCAAACTTATGTTTAATCTGTTTTCATTGAACTATTTCCATCTTAATAATCTGTGCACAAAAATCTGAAACTGATTATCTGTGCATTTTTCGTTCGCCAAAGAAAGAAATGTCTGTCTGCGCCTTATTTTGATTTAATAATATTTGTGAAAATAAGCTGCACTTGTCTCTAAACATTTGATAACTTCATTATTTATAGGTGAAACACAGTGTTAGTTAATTTTTTAGTGTGTTCAATTGATCAGGCGCCATAAGTAAGGTAATTTGTCTTGCACATCTTGCGTCGAGAATTGCCGCGTTAGAAGCACATAAATCCTATTTCTGGTGTCATTAGTTGCGTGGCGTCCAATTGCGCTATTTAATTTATAGAAAACTGGTTATGCCCGAAGCATGCCATCGACACCGCGGTCGAGGGGCTCCGGACGCGGGCCGGACGGCTCGCCGCGGACCCCCGTCATAGCTCCCATGTCGGAGCGGCAGCAGCTGGCTCTGGTGTTGCAGATCTCATCACAACAGTCCGCTCCAGGTTCGTCATCTTCAAACATTGCATTGATTTGCTTACCAATACAGAATCGATGCTAATTTCCCGCCATATCCGAACTTAGCCGTTCCGACCCCAGCAGCCGAGGAGAGAAAGAGGTCAAGACAACAACGGAATGGAAGAGGAGAAACCCCGCTTCATGTAGCATCCATCAGAGGCGATCATGATCAAGTCAAAAAGCTACTCGACCAAGGCCAAGATCCAAACATACCTGACTTTGCTGGTAAGCATTAATAGCATGTTGTATTAATTCTATGACCAATTCTATATCAATGAAATTCACCAGAAAAATATGTTTCAATTGATTTTCATAAAGTTAAACTTGTTTGCAATTTCTTTGTGAATCGTGATAATAGGCATATTATAAGCTCTGTATAATGTATATGTTGCAAGAAGAGACATGTATGAGACGTATGAATAGTTTCTCTCGATGCGTGGGATCAGCACTATGTACCATAGTGACTGTTGGGTGTTATGTTATGTACTGTGTTGGCTTTTGTCTTAACTTAGGTAGGTACACACTTGGTTTGGTGGTTTGAATAAAAAACACTAAATAAGTAGCTATAGAGGTAATATCTGAACAGAAGAAAGATTTGAAAGCTATGATTGTCTTGATACTATGAAGTAAGGTCTATTTTTTTTGTTTTTTTTTTAATATTTTTTTTTGGTTGATTGAATATATATTTTTTAGGTTGATTGAAAGCTATTATTGATTGGTGCCTCATTGTTTTTATATGCTCATTGTCATAGTGCACAATTTTAGTAGTAGTAGAGCTTTTTTGTGAAAAAGTTTGTCCGGGAAGTACTACCACCATACCTATTTCTGCAGCAAAGCAGTAGTGCTCACATTGCTGTGTTCTGGTTTGAAGGGTATGGTTGCCGGTGAAATTACAGGCACATGAGACTTTTCATCTTTATGTCTCAGGCTGGCGGGCGCAATGTAATGCCACATTGGGTTGGGTCCTAGGTGGACGTGACCTATGTGATAATGCACTGTTCATAGGCAGAGGTTATACCGCTTAACATCAGGTGGGCCGTCTGCTTGATCTGTCAATCCAAGTAGTATGAAAAAAAACACTTTTAAAGTAAGTTAGGATATTTTTCTTCACCTTCTTACTATTGTATTTATACCCACTGATGATCACTACTCAGGAAATTAGAGCTTCAGTACGATAAAAGTTGACTTAACCACATTTTTTTACATTTCAGTACTTGGAATCATATTTCTAAATCACTCTACGAATGTAGTGAAAACAAATCAACATTGCTATAAGCATATTTTTCTCTAGGATTTTTAAATATTTATAACTTAGTAGGAAAATAAAATTCGAAATCAACCTGAATTTCTTCTTGCAACGTACATATTTTATGATAAGGGAACTGCACTGCCAGCCCGCTTCCATATAAAACTTTGTTTCTATTTTAGATATAAATTAATCAAAGTTATTGAAGTTTTGTAGACACAATCTAGAGACAACCAACCAAAAATCAACCTGATGTTTGATAGTTTACCATAACTTTGTATGGAATCAAACTATCATGGTACATTACCATTAAATGTCTAAGTCAGTGTGACTTGGAAACCACACAATTTTATAAGAAACTGCCAAACTGCAGGTCTAGAAATTAGAGCTAAGATTATGTTTACAAAATTTCATGGAATTCCATGAGAAAACATCCAAAATAGGAGATAACTTTGTGTGCTCAAACGCCCTAGCGGTACACTCCTCTTATATGCTCGTGTTTTGTTAACAGAAACATTTTGGTAAAATTTAAATGAACAAATGAATTTATTTTATTACAGTTTCAAAGATTACTTAGGATCAGACTTATCAAATCAACAATCTCATTGCTTAAATTATTTTTATAAAGCATTCATTAACAGTACCTAGTTAAAGTATTGAATAACAAATAAATATTTAGTACATAGTAGGTAATTACCACCGAAAAAAATTCTATCAAAACGCAGATAAGTATTCAAACAGATTTGTTCGGTGCTCGGCGAAGAAATTTCTGCTAAGTTTTGCGATGTTGTTGTGTCTTTGTTATTCTATCACGAAGCGAGTCAAGTCAGGCGAAACACAAAACACTTCTCGAATTTTACTGCGTCTTCGGAAGAGAGTGGCGGAATTCGTACTGAACATTTTGCTTATTCAATATTTTAATATGGACTATGGACCAACGTGACTTCTGAATCAATTAGTTCTAGGTACTTTATTAGGTAAAGCAGGTCATTTTTGTTGATTACTAAGCCAAAACTTATTGCATTCACAGTTCTTTTAAGAATGTTCCATGTCTATTATTTTGACTTTATTGATGTTTCTCCACTTTTGGGGTTCCGTACGCAAAGGGTGGTCTGTCCGTCTACCAGTCTGTATTCTGTCACAGGGGTATATTCGGTTGCCGTAAGAGGTAGCCAGTTGAAATTAAGGCAGTTGTGCATTATTGGGAAGTAACCCTTACAAATAATAAATGTATCCTGTGATGAAAACTTTTAGAGTTACGTACTGAACACCGTGACTTGAAAACGGAACCCTACACTATGCGTTCAAACGCATTTGGCCGATTTATAATTAAAAATAGTTTCATTATATAAGGCTCATCTACATTTTGTTTTATTCATGTTTTGTCATTGGTATTAGTTTTCTTGTGCACATCGATGTTGTAGATCACTATTGTGTTAAACTGGCTCTTTACATACGCAAATGAAGAAATATTATTGATTATTCAATACGAGCTTCCGGGTTGCGTAAATCTGCTGCTATCAGTTTCAATCTTATTCCATGCTTCTTCTTATTTTCTTCTCTTGCTTCGGAGGAAAGTTGAGAAAAGTCTTCTTAAATTTCGCCAATGTCAAGTGAATTATCGTGGTGAGATAAGGTCAATTCGTCGTCAGAGTTTCCATCATGCCCTAATTTTAAACGGTATCAGAAATAATTTAGTTTTTGAAGGAAAATTTCCACCCATTCGAAAAGACACGCAATACATCTTATATTTACCGACACCACAAATACGCTCTTTAACTAAGTTACCTGTTATAATGCCACAAGTACTACAAGAGATATTTCGAAAAAACATAACTAAATAAATGAGTCCCAGTTTCAAAGCTATTTTTATGCGAAATGACGCTCTTGCAATTTCCCAATTTACGCAGTTTGCCTACAAAGCTTGATTTCAAACAGACTGTAATAAGATAATCGCAAAAAAGTTAAAACTGGTGGCAACAGAATTACGTAATTGCTTCACAGGAAACGTTAAATTGTCAAACTTATATGTCGGTGCATCATCTGAAGTGCCAGAATTAGTAATCAAGCTTGAGTGCAGATTAAATGCGCTGAATTGAAAATGTGAAAACAGTGTTAGACTAAGAGATTATTAAAGCATGCATTGTATTTTATTCCATTTCTAGGGTTGTTCTATTTGCAGATTTTTAAGAACTCATATGCCATCATTCAGCACCGTATTAGACTGATATATGAATAGTACAGCATTGTGGGGTTGCTGGAAGTGGAAGACTTCCATACCTCCTTCATGGACCCCAATCAATATCTTAACAACCCCTCACCGATACAGCTCATAACCTTACCTACAAATTGTACCAATACTATCTGCCCTCCTACCAAACTTCATGAAAAACGGATAATCGGTTTGTAAATTATCCTCGGACAAACATACAAACGACGATTCTTCCAAGTTGATATGCTAAGCTCGTTCAATGATTGCAAGTAATTAAACGACGATTGTCAATTTTCCGGTCTATTCTCAGTAGTTCAACTAACAGTTCAATTGATTGATCTTACTGAGACTTTTTAGTCACATTCATTCAATTAAATTACTTGATTGAACTACTGACATTCAAAACGTTTAATAGCTCAATTGATTGAACTACTGCGACTTTAGTAGCAGGGTTTTTTAAGTTTTGATTGAAATAAAGTGCGTGTTGGCCCTCGCGTATTGTAGGGTTCCGTAGTTGCCCGTCACAATATGCGGACTTAGAAGGTGGCTTTCCTGTTTTACACAACCAACACCTTCATCATAATAATTTTTCATGGAATCTGTACGAAATTTTCCTTTTTTCTTCTCATAGTACATTTTATAAGTTGTCCGAATAATACTCGTTAACTTTTAAAGTCTGCTTAGCTGTGACAGGGGATTGGGGTTGGGGTTGGGATGGGGATTAGATGAGATGAGATTTAGGGGTTTTTAGGAGTTTACAGGTAGTTTGTTTGCAATAAAACGTCATATGCGCGCACACACACCACGCGAGAGTAAGTAGAAAAGGAAATCTAAACGCGAGCTGCATGTAGCCTGCGCACCACCCTAATACCTCTAGTTATGTTATGTAGCCAGTATTAGTGTAAATACATTTGATTAGATTAATAAAACTAAGTAACTAGTAAAAATATCCTCGTATCATTGTGTATATATAGTTTATTTCAATAAATACCTAAAAATCCTGCAATTGAACTAGGTACTGAAATTTTTGTGTAACAGTTGTTCAATTAAATAGTGATTCAACTACTGATACCCAAAAGTCTCAGTCTCAGCCAGGACAATCTTTTGAACTGTTTATTCAACTAACTAAACTTTAGGGTGTCAGTAGTTCAATTAAATTATTTATGCGTCTAAAAAGTCTTAGTCGTTCAAGCAATTTATAACTGTTAATGGAACTGCTGAGAATTGACCGATTTCCTTAGTAGTACTTACGAAGGTAGTTTTTGCTTTGGCCGCCAACGATTACACAACGGGATTCCCGTGTTTACCGTTACTAGTGTTCGGTACTAAACCGATAAAAGAAGGAACACCTATCGAGTCGGGACTGTCCAACACTGCGTCTTCCGATTAATGATGCCACTGAAGATTTTTTGCAGCGTTTGTTAGTGCTGCGAGCTACTGGCCTGCCCATTGCCACTTCAATTTGAGCACCTAATTCTGAGAGCTATGTCGGTGACCTTGGTTCTTCTATAGATTTATTTTTTGCTGATTTTATCGCGTATGAATTTACTGTACAATCTAAAATACGTAATAACAATTTTACTTTACAGTATTCGTGTGAAAGCACACTAATGCGTATTTTTTCCATACAAACAATAAAACCCGATGGAACCTCATTCTTTCTTAGGCCATCAAAGGAATGTACCATCCATATTTCATGTCTCTAGGACTTACGGCTTAGCCTATGCGTTGATGGTTAGTCATTTATATATATGTATATTGATGTACAATTTAATGGTTTAGTTACAAATTCTAGGATGGACTCCTTTGCATGAAGCTTGCAGCTATGGATGGTTCCAAGTAGTAGAACTGCTTGTAAATAGTGGAGCAGATCTAAATGCGAAGGGATTGGATGATGATACTCCCCTCCATGATGCTACTACTTCAGGAAATCTAAGGATGGTTCAATTTCTTATTGAACATGGAGCAGACCCTTTTGTCAAGAATACGAAAGGGAAAATGCCATCGGACTACGCAGCCCCGCCCATTTTTGAATACCTGGAGTCATTAATAAAAGGTGCGTAATAAAATGTATTGTTTAAACTAGTGTCCAACCGCAGCTTCGCTCCCATTATACCGAAATTAAAGGTAGCCGATTTCTCGATCCAGATCGTAATCTGTGTACCAAATTTCATCTAAATCGGTTCAGCGGTTATGGCGCGTGATTGAAAAACATCCCTTGGGCACACTGACCTATGTGTCATTGCACTGCGCCCGCTACCCTGAGACATAAAGATAAAAGTCTCATGTGTCTGTGATTTCACCAGTACCCATACCCTTTATTTTCAACGGAGTGGGAGTGACTAATGCTCCCATGGTCTTAGCTGTCGATTATGTACAGTATTCTCTAAAGTCAGCCCCATTATATCTACTGCCATCCCTTTTTAATAGACTGAAGTAAAAGGGACGGCGATAATTTTAGCGTGGTGTTTTCTCAAACGTGCAATATTCAAACATTGTTTAGAGAACCTTCGCGATAAATCGACGTTGCCAATGTTAGTATGGAAATCCAAATCTGAACTGTATAGACTAGAACTAGACAATAAAAATACATCAATTATAATGAATTAATTATTTGAAGTTAATTGTTCGAATATTTTTTGTTTGAGCCTACTGAAGGCCACTGCTGGGCATAGACCTCCGTCATAGAATGCCACGACGAACGGTCTTAGAAACCTCGATCCAGCGACTTCCTGCGAACTCTAATGTATTTGGTCCATCGAGAGAGATCCCAAAACTTCTTAACAAATCCCTTAAAACCGTGACAATCTCTAAAAATCACTACAAATCCATAAAATCCACAAAAAACCCTATAACCCCAGAATAAATAATAGTACAAGCTATAACTCCTAAATATCCCTGAATACATCTACAAATCTCTAAAAACCCTTACAATCCCTAAAAATCCTTACAACCACAATTAGATTCGTAGGTATATTGAACGACGGGCTTTGCTCGATAATTTGTATTTATCCCAGAGGGCTTAGCTAGTAGAGACACGGATAAAATAATACTATACTGTAGAGATTTGTAATTTGGAACCACTTGGAATAACGCAAACCGAATTGCGTGTCGTGTCGTTCTTGCGGTTCTTTTTTGCAGAAAATGATGAGCGCCCCTAGCGGACTTGTTGAGAAACTCATTAAAACCATTTACAAAAACAAATACCGACTCTGTGTTTTCCAAGTGTCATTGTTAGTTTAGTTCTTTCATCGTCAAGAGATTGCACTCGCGCAACTATTGGGTTTTACCTACTTTTTAGGGTTCCGTAACCAAAAATTACGGAACCCTTATAGATTCTTCATGTCTGTCTGTCTGTCTGTCCGTGTATGTCACAGCCACTTTTTTCCGAAACTATAAGAGCTAGGCTCTTGAAACTTAGTAAGTAGATGTATTCTGTGAACCGCATTTGAATTTCACACTAAAATAGAAAAAAAAAGTAAATTTTTGGGGTTCCCATACTAAGAACCGCAACTCAAAAAAAAAAAAAACGTCAAACCCATACGTGTGGGGTATAATGCGCATCATGTAAAAAGAACGCTGGCCGTCAAGCTTCTTCAGGCGTTCCAGCGATCTTTTTACATGACGCGTACTATAATTGTACATATTGAGGTTTCTAAAATATTTTTTTCTATACTGAATAGTTTGCGCGAGAGACACTTCCAAAGTGGTAAAATATGTGTCCCCCCCTCCCGTAACTTCTAAAATAAGAGAATCATAAAACTAAAAAAAATTACTAAATTAATAAAGTAATGTAAACTTCCAACGAAAATTTGTTTGAACGAGATCTAGTAAGTAGTTTTGTTTTTATACGTCAAATCGTAATCCATCCAAGAACTTTTATATTATGTTACTTGCTGCTACGGAACCCTTCATGGGCGAGTCCGACTCGCACTTGGCCGCTTTTTTAAATTTTATCATGGCAGTGGAGAACTTCGTGCATAATTAATATCTTTGTGTATAGTTACGTATTTTGAAATGTCGTAATAACGTAATTTGATAGTTTTTGAACGTTTCAAAAACCATCGCCAACGCCATCTAGCGAGAGATAATAATGCTAAAATGACACTAGGAACACTCCTCATAGTCGGGATACCGAATGCAAAACATTGACAAACCTGTACCCTTTGATAATTTAATGGGAATTGGGGATTTTTCCCAGCTTTGGGACCAAGCTAGGTCGTTTATGTTTTGCCTCGTTGGTTATCCAGTGAACTTTATCAAAATACGTTACAACCATTTTCGAGATTTTCTGTACAGATAGCCCGACCAAGAAAAATGGGATTTCGTGCTGTTTTTTTATTCCGTAAAGGAAGGCGTGAAATCCGCCGTCAACGTACTACATTCATGGACTACGTCCATGACTACATTGTACATACTACGTCCATGTACATTACTCCACACTGGTGAAACATACAGTCGTTTTTTTATAAATAGGCGCTACTATCTTCTTTTATATTGGAACATGCGTGGAACGGAACGTTTTGGGGCGTGTTGCGGAGCTCGGCTGCGAATGGCCGCTTCTTCACAGCAACTTCGCGGCGGTCTCGCGGACCGATTTAGCACCAAGTTCTATGACGATTAATAAAGTGGAGAAACACGTAAAAACGAACAAAATAGGGGCCGACGACGTGAAATGCAAAGGAGGACGCTCTCGCACAAACAAGGCGAGTCGTTTTATGCATAATTTTAAATATAAATTACGTGTAAACGAAGACGCACGCCGCACACATTCACGATCGTTCTGTGACCCCTGCCTGTGTAAACTCCTAATAATGACCTGACTGACGTGACAAAGTGAATTTTCTCGTAGGATCTAAAATATATTTTTCTGATAAGAGTAAAATGTTTCCCTAGTAAACTTCTTTTGTGTTGAACCTATAGTGTTGTTTCGAAGACACAGGTAAGTTTACTGGCACTGGCATCGCGTAGTCCTACAGTCCTACCTAGAATTACGTACCTACTCTTTGTACAGCTGATAACCATGTACCTATAATAGCGTTCGCCAAATTCTTGTTGGTTTAGTTGCTTTGTGTCTGTTACTCTCTGTTACTGAGCTTCGAAAACATATAAAACATCTTTAGAGTTCAACTTCTACCAAGTTCCATCTACTTTGACAGCCACTTGAAGTTTAAAAAATGGTTCAGGTAAATTTTGGTGCCCACAAAAGCATTGTACTTTGTAATTTTTGTCAACATTTAATTTAGCATTATATCAAAAAGGAATTCTTGTGAACGCACTGTAATTATTATTCATAATAAATACATCCGTGTTGTTGCTAAGTTCACTAAATTGAAATTGTATTCCTCTACTTGTGTCCTAGCTTGACCTATATTGACTTTAAATTACCGTTTTTAACATAATTTGTTTCATAATTTTAATTAGTAAAATTTTTGAGGTTAGCTGTCATTTAAATACTTCCAAGGTTGGTCTAAGGCATTTTCTACTCTTTACTATGTTATTTAGTTATTATGAAACGCATGTACAAACATTTTATGTAGTAGTTTTATTAGATATATCCACTGTGTTCACTGCTGGACATAAGCCCACAGAATACCACAGTGAACGGTCTTGAGAATGTTAGATATATTCTGACTAAAGTCATACACTATACCAGTATAGTCATAAAGTAGACTTCATATAATGATTTCTTGGCATTCATTTCTAGTGTCCTAATATTTGTTCATTGACATAATGGTATGATTTCCTATGGTTTGTTGTCATAATATATAAATCCCCAATATCACTTTTCTAAAACCCTTCTCTTCCAGGCAGTCGGGTAAAAATATAATAATTGGCATTAAAATTACCCATTGAGCAAACATTCATACTGGGTTCTCTATTTTGTCTCATAAATTTTCTTATCATTGTTTAATATGCCATAATATTCTTCATCGTAATCATCAACTGTCCATTGAGTCATAAATGAATGAATGATTGAGTGTTCAAATTATCAATTTTCTGTTAGGTATTTGATGCTTGTGGTGAATTTAACAAGAAAGAAACTAACATGGCGTTAATTAGTATATATATGTTATTTATATATTCATAGTATGACGAGAAACTTGCAAAATATAACTTTTCTCATGAAAAGGTTCATATGGGTTCACTTGTAAATACATTTTACTTTCTACTTCACCTAAAAGCCACTAGATGGAGCTGTTACAAACAACTTATGTACCTATTAAATTAGTTATCCTATTTTTAGTATTACTAAACCTTGTTTTACTTATTGTGTTAGTCACTCTGTTTTCGTTCACGCACTAACAGTACATACAAATGCACAACATAAGGGATAAAGTTGTAATTTAAGCTCCATGTTGAATTTCTTGAATTGTTGAAGAGTGACTCATTTAACGCCTCTAGTAAGTTTAGATTATTTAGCTTTATTTATATGTATTGGAATTGCTTCTAAGTGAGACATGTGTTTGGAACGTTAGTGGAATGCCCGCGAGTTTCTTGCATACAAACTTCAACATCCGCTGCATCCACTTAGGGGGTGCATATCGGCAATACCTTTCTTAGTGCATCCTCAGACCACAAAAAGAATGTACCCTCCTTTCAGGCCTCTAGAACTTACGGTTTACGCTGTGCGTTGATAGTCAGTCAGTCAGTCACGCAATGATTTGATGTATATTGACCATCAGATAATAACGCGAGAGCTCCTCACGTCGGCCGCGCAAGTAATGACAGCGCCAAGAAGGGAAATGCGAGTACCACCTCAGACACTAAGAGGAGCGACATGGAGACCCTAGCGACGGCAGAACACCTTGATGGGAAGGACCCCATCGCACCGGAAAAGGGCAAGTGGTAGCGCTTGGCAAGCAATGGATGGCTTTGACTGGGCGGTCTTGTGTAACTGTTGCGTGAATGCCTTTTAACTCCCTTTTATTGTTTCGATATTATTTCTGTCTCGTCCTTTTATTAATTTCTTTCATATAGACTCATTTAAAATAAGATAGCACATGGAACTGCACAGTGACATCTAACCGCTAAGAATATGCACCAAAACATGTGATTAAATAGCATATTCTATTTCAGAAGCCACCCAGGTAAGTAGCGGCGTGGTGTCTTCAACCCAGGATGAATCTTCAGGCCATAAACGGCCGTACCAGGAGGAGAATCAAGAGCTGGACTCCCTCGAAGACGAGCTCAGCAAACGACGGAAAAAAGATGACAAAGAGGTCATGGGGAAACCAGCACCGCCGCGCAGTGGGCCAGGCCGGTAACCAACTTTTTTCTATCTATAAATTGCATGACCGAAACATCAGTATTAAAACCTCATAAATTATTCATTCGCCGTATTTATGTAGTTAACAGGCTGCCGGCGGCTGTAATTCGAGCACTAGCAATGTGCGAAAATGTACCAGCAAGCAGTGGATAAAAGGCTCCTGTGGTCCTGATTAACTAACAATATTATTGAATTGGATACTCAGTTAATGATTCTGTCATGCAATTCACAAATGAAAAGGCTTGTGTTACATATTTGTATTTTTCTTAGGTTCCGTAGTCTGACAATTAAACCTCAGTCAAAAAGCCCTGTGCTTACAAAACCTGATTGAGGTTTGTATGATGTTAGTGCTAAGGGATTATAGCAGGGGATGGGCAGCAGCATCCACCTGAGTATTTGACATCATTATGTTACATTAACACAATCACCAATCCACGTGCCAAGCGTGATGATTACCTATGGCAAATTTCTCCATTGCATTCTATGTGGAGGCCTGGTCCAGCAGCGGACGTCTAAAGACTGATGATGATGGGGATGCAGAAAGTAAATTACTTTGTTATATGTTATAGTTTAAAATTGTAGTTTCACTTTTTTTTGTAACATTTGGAATGTGCAGGACCTTCTATTACTTTTTGATATGTTGCGCCACTTTGCATGTTGTGAAGGTTATCTGATAAGTAATTATCAAATTAGTTTTGTCTCTAATTGGCGTAAAGTCCAGTTTAGTGGGCCAAAACAATAAGATAACCTTACTAGATTATCCATCTGTCCTAGTTTGTCACAGCATCGTAACTTTTAGTGTTCTGAAGTCTTTTCAAATGATGCAGTGTTTCCATACAGCATTTATATCACCAATAACCGTTTGCGAAGTATGTTACACAGTTCCAAAAACCCCTTCTAATTTCTAAACTGTTTGACTTGCAATCACCGATGTTAGTGTACCATTGGGCCTCTCAATGAAAACTCGGTAAGACTGGCTACGGAACCCTAGATAATGCGTGATACGACACGTACCTGTCAGGTTTTTGCTTTTTAGTATAAATGTTCGTTTTATATCGTTGTTTGAATGTATAATTTGTTACATGTTAGCGTGTTGACCGGCAGCAAGCCACCTGGACCGGCCAGCAAGACCGGCGCGACGCCGCTCGGCAAGAGCGCGCAAGGCGGCGGGAAAGGCTCCGGGAAAGTGCTATCACAAGGAAAAGGCTCAAAGGAAAAGTCCAATTCACAGAGCTCACATTCTGTAAGTTTAATAGGAATCATCTTGTATTTACAGGGCCCATCCAGCTACCGTAAAAACGCTTACTAAGACCTCTACGTATTTTTAGCAAAATCTACTCAGTTTATGGCAGCGAAAAATAAAAAAAACATTTCCTAGGGTATACAAGATGGGAAAAAAATCGTGAACTTACCTCTAAAATGAGCTTTAATGTAAATATTCTATTACTTTATCAACGTTATTAATAAGAGTAACAAATAATATTATTATAAAGAGCCCAGATGATATAGATTTTTGATTATGCAGTTAATATTTGTTTTGGTTTTTCGTGATTTTTGTTCATTTTTAATTTCATGAGCGCTATTCTGTCACTTTCTAACTTACCTGAACTTTACTGAGTTCGATAGTAACGGAATTTGGCTGTTGTCAACGTATTTTTAGCAAAATCTACTCAGTTTATGGCAGCGAAAAATAAAAAAAACATTTCCTAGGGTATACAAGATGGGAAAAAAATCGTGAACTTACCTCTAAAATGAGCTTTAATGTAAATATTCTATTACTTTATCAACGTTATTAATAAGAGTAACAAATAATATTATTATAAAGAGCCCAGATGATATAGATTTTTGATTATGCAGTTAATATTTGTTTTGGTTTTTCGTGATTTTGGTTCATTTTTAATTTCATGAGCGCTATTCTGTCACTTTCTAACTTACCTGAACTTTACTGAGTTCGATAGTAACGGAATTTGGCTGTTGTCAACGTCTTAAAATGTAATTGGCCGTACGGTTCTGCCCTAATCAGCGCTGTCCCTGTCAGCTTATCTATCTGTAAAAATCTGTATTTCAGAGCAAATCATCGGAGAGATCGAAGTCGTTAGGAAGTAAGAGCGATCGTAAGAGCCCCGTCGCGAGCCCGAAGCCGCACCAGAGCAAGGACTCCATTGAAAACGATGAGGAGCAGAAGCCTCCGGAGTCGAGTGCGCCTAAGGTGCCGCCACTCAAGATCGTGATACCCGGCGGCGCGGCCAGCGCTGGCAACCGGAATGAGCAGGAAGGTGAAGGTATGTGACATTTGTGTACAAGGTGATGGCATTCCATTTTTTATATACATTGTTTTATCAAAAATTGTGGTCGAGCTTTCGCTCGCGTGTGCCGTTTTCCCTTGTAAACTGATGCTGCGTAGTCGTTGTGTGCGTTCTTGTCTTAGATAATTGTGCAGTACTGTCGATGTATGTCATTGTTACGAGCTTAGGGTTCGGGATAAAATAATCACACTAAACACCGGTTACCACTTAAAAAAGTTATACAAAAAATCTTATACACTCTTTACTTTAACTGTACTTCACTGCACTGTTCACATTTTATCACTTGATTTGTTCGCACTCAAAGCTAATTTTACGATTACCTTTCAACCGAAATCTGCTCCTATATACGTGAGCCTTGGAGACTCGAATGTTCTAGCATTAAACGAGCTTTCAGTAGAAATGTCTCTGTGATACATCCGTCCCGCTCTAACAACAGATAGAGATAGCATTTCTACGCTACTCGTCATCAGATGGCGCTAGCAATCTCTACATTAACTATAGCCGCCATAGTATAGCGTATCTATTCTTCAACAGATGGCGCTCCGAGGCTCTGTATGCGTTTTCGCCACTAGATCGGCGTAGCATTACATTATTAATCGTTTGGCGTCGCAATAGGTTTATTGTAAACTTCAGGTTAACTTCAGGGCGGTCTATTTATATCGGTAGTACTGTACATTGTTTGTAAGAGGATTATGAAATGAAGGGGTGAAACCGCACATGCGCTTTAAAGATGAGGGGTTCAACAACCGCGCCAGCAATTCAAAATTAAATGAAACAACCTTACTAACTTTAGCTGATTTCTAATGTCTTGCTACAGGCACCTGCTTTATTTACCCCCTAGCGTTTGTCCGCGTCTCCGCCGGCATGGAACCTAAGTACTTACATTAATTTTATAGACACTTCTTTAAATTCTCTACACAAAATGAAATCGACCTCTAAATCCGAGAAGATATTTTAAAGCCCATAGAACTAAACTATGGCAACTTTGGTTCGCTTAACTTTCCCGAATGTTGCTCAACCTCCCTGATCATATTTAAATATGATGTACATACATAAACTCACGCCTGTTTCCCGGAGGGGTAGGCAGAGACCACGGGTTTCCGCTTGCTATGATCCTGACACACCTCTTTTGCTTCATTCACTCTCATCATATTCTTCGTACATGCTCGTCAGTTAAGGGTACTATTGACTTGGCCTTTTTCCAGAACGTCTCCGATCTGGTCTGAATACGTTCGCCGAGGCCTTCCCCTTCCCACTGTCCCATTCACGCTCTTATGTACCTGTTTCGTCAATCTACTATCGTCCATCCTTTCTAAATGCCCAAACCATCAAAGCACACCTTTCTCAATCCTAGTCACTACGTCTTCAGTTATTTCACAAAGGTTTCTTATCACAATATGATGTATTATTTATATATACTCTAAAACGCGTCTAGACAAACACCTTACACTTTAAACCGCATTTGAATCCGTTCAGTAGACAATGTAACACGTAAATTTTTTTAGCGAGCGTCACCTCGGTTCAAGCTTTATAATTTACTCAACAAAATCTGCCGTTCGGTGAATCAGTGGATGAATATTATGGTACCAATGTAAAAGGATACTATTTTTGTTTCGAAATACACTCATCATTTACGAAGGTGACTCTGCCTGTGATCCTGACCAAATAATCTTATTTCAATCCAAGAATCAAGTTGAAACCATATTGGATATTCTAATGATATTGGGATTGTTGGTTTCTATGTTGAAACTCCACCTTCCCGTACATTGTGATTGAAGACGGTGCGGCTTGTATGGGAAAGCATAGTAGTAGAGCTTTTTTACCAAAGAGTTCGTCCAGGGAAGTATTACCACTATCTTTTTCTGCTACAAAGCAGTACCGCTTGCATTGCTGTTCTAGTATGAAGGGTGCCGATTAAATTACAGGCATATGAGACTTTTTATCTTTGTCTCAGGGTGGCGGGCGCAGTGCAATTCCACATAGGGTGCGTCCTAGGTGGACGTGACTTATGAGGTTATTCATTGTTAAAGGCAGAGGTTGCCGCTTAACATCAGGTGGGCAATATGCTTGTTCCATCATACACACAATTAAAAAAAAAGTCTGCTGGGCATTGGTCTCCCATCATTACCAATGCGCGTTTGTAAAATACGCTGTGTGCATAGGCTCTTAGAATTGCATGAGATTAACTAGTGTTTTTAATCAAGTAGCTAAAAAAATATGTTAGTTGAAGCATGGTTTACAGCAGCACTTCACGTCCAAAATCTTGCCAACTCTCGCGTTTGCTCTACCTTTGAGTGATTAGTACAGTACAACCAATCCCAAACTACTTTGTGTCACCGGTTCCTTCTTGGTCACCCTGCGTTAGGTCAGTGACCAGCTTGAGGTATGGTATCCCAAAAAAGGGCCGTGTGCACAAAGGGGACAAGATTCCGTGCGCTGAGATTTTATTCGGACCGAAGAAGCTCATAGAGATGCGCACTCAAGGTTCATCCCAGTCCAGCCCCTCTCATCCGGTTCAGGTCTAAACAGGTGTAATAATATTAGTCGGTCCAGGTCAGCGAGGCAGCGGCAAGGGGCGAGGCAGCGCGGCCACACTACCCTACGTGATACCATGCACCACGGACAACGGACAGACTTCGGATAGTTCCGACGGTAATGATGATAAAAGGGTTGGCGAAGGCGGCAAGGTAAATATTCCAAAGGTATGTTGTACACCCCCCTGTATAACATAACTTTTTCAATATTATTTCTTTTTTCTTTTTAGAAGTTACACGGTAGACCAGTAAAATCAAGCTTTGTGACATTTTACTTTACATTTGATATCTTTAGTTTCCAATGGGTTTATATATATTCTGAGTTCGATTTGATATTTGTTATTATTTACAATTTGCGTTGTTTATTTTTAGGGATCCCATGCTTTTTTATGCACTATTTAGTGGCATAGAAAGACAAGCAGACCAAAATGTATATAATTATGTTGTTTTTATAGTAATTAACCGTTGACAGAGATCATATTAAATGCCAACTGATGCTTAATTTTAGGTGTCATAGGCATAGTAAAGTATTTTAATAGCAATAAGAAAATTGGGACCCGTAGGAAATTAAGTACGCTTGTTTGTTATTTTTAGTTTGATTATTATTCAGTGAATACGTTGCGTATGTAAGCTTGTATTAAAATATATATATCAATACATTTCAGGCAGGGCAGAGAGTACTTCGTTCGCACAAAACAGTGGACGACAAGGACAAAGAACGAACCTCGCCTCACGCCAATGCTCTTGCCTCGAACAAAAGTCCGCAACCTTCGGTAACTCTAATTATTCATAGCAGTGTATTTAGAATTCAAATAACTTGAGCGGAAAATTCTGATGTTATATTTTGTGTTTCAGGGTCAAGAGAGCGAAAATGTTTCCATGGCTAAAAACGAGCCAGGTAATGTGATTTAACTGAATTAATCTATAAATTAACAATAACCAACAATAATTAAAAATTCTTCACAAATAGAGCAATAGGGAAGCTGAAAACTAAGCTCATAACAGAATAACTAACAGTACACATGCACTAACACAAACAATGCATCAAAACTAAGCTCATCTAAGAATTTGTATCCCACTAATATTATGAATGCGAGACTTTGTATGTTTGTCACTCAATCACGCCGGAACGGCTGAACTGATTTTGATGAAATTTGATACACATATAGATTATGACCACAAGGTCAATTCGCTTATTTTAAATCCACTCTGAAAGTTGACCGAATCTGGAATGTATTTACTTAAAATTTGTATTGATAATAACAATTTAGCCTACATTTGATTCATGGCGTACATAGATTAGAGTAGGATAGTATTATATACAGTGGTGGCCATATAATTAAGAACGCTGATATAAAGGGAAGATTTTTTCCAACTAAGATGCAAAACTAATTGTATGCATTTGTTTTTATTTCTCTCGGTATCGTAAAACATTTCCATATTACCTCTGTATTCATTGATACACATGATTGGCTAAAAATCAATAGGCAAACTTTTTACACTACTTTTAAACAAAGTATTCCTTATTACTGGCTGGTCACGTAATTAAGAACGCTAAGTAGTTTATACCTTTATTCAAATTTAAATAGAGAACACTCAGTCGATTTGTTACTGTTTGTATAATTTTGGCGCCATTACGTGCTGTAAAAGATTAAAGGTGATTGCTTCTTTAGAAAAAACAATGGGAAAAAATAAAAGTTGTGATAAATCTACAAGGGAAGTAATAATAAAACTTCGCCGGAAGAATTGGTCTTATAAAAACATAGCCGACCATCTGCAATGTTCAAAAACGATGGTTTTCCACGCTGTAAAGCATTTTGCTACGTATCAAACTACTTTGAATGTTCCACGTGTACCTAAACAGAGAAAAACAACTCCTCGAGATGACCGAAACATCGTTCGTATGGCAAAACAAAATCCTTTTAAAGGGTCCAATGAGCTTAGAAAATAATATTTTTGTGAAAACAACCCTTCAGCAATCTCAGCACGCACTATTTGAAGACGTTTGGTAGAAGAAAAATTGCACGGTAGGATAGCAAGAAAGGTACCCATGTTAAAACTTTGCCACAGGCAAGCCCGGTTTGCATTTGCGAGAAAGTATGAAAACTGGACTGTGCAACAGTGGAAAAATGTACTTTTTTCTGACGAGACGAAAATAAACAGAGTATGTTCTGATGGAAAACGATATGTACGACGTCCCCCAAATACAGCATTCGACCCAAAGTACACGAAAGTTACATTAAAGTACGGTGGTGGAAATGTGAAAAATTGGGGTTGCTTTTCTGGACATGGTGTAGGACCTGTAAAGTTGATAGAAGGTAACATGGATCAGTTCCAATACAAAAATATACTGGAAGAAACAATGTTACCATACGCTGAAGACGTTCTACCGGTCATTTGGACATTCCAGCATGACAATGATCCAAAGCACACTGCACGCACCGTAAAGGAATTTCTTACAGCGCAATTAGTTTCTGTCTTAGACTGGCCTGCTAACAGTCCAGATCTAAACCCAATAGAGAATCTGTGGTTTGAAGTAAAGAAAAAGGTTTCAAATACAAAGTGTGGAAATTTAAGAGAGCTGTATGACGTTTTTTAGAAGAATGGAACTCTATTTCTCTTGCGAAATGTCAAAAATTAATAGAGTCAATGCCTCGCCGGTGTAAAGCTGTAATTAAAAGCCGTGGATATGCTATTAACTATTAATTTTAGTTAAATATTTATTAAATTTCTTTTTATGTTTCCTGTGCTACATAATATTGTGATTTTTTAAATCTAAGTGTCATACAAAACAATTCCCGAGCAGTTAAATAAATCGTTCTTAATTATTTGTCCAGTTTCAGTACTATTTGAATGTGTTACTTTGATAAAATCAATAAAATGTGCAAAAAATAGTTAGCGATTTCATACTTTATTCTTAAGTCAGGTTGCTCTATTAATGTGACTATTATATAACATAACTAGTTGCTTCTCAGAAGGTACACATCTCTGTGTATGATACGATTTAAATAAAAAACTTCTAGAACTTCAAATCGTTCTTAATTATATGACCACAACTGTATATATCATTGGAAGTGATAGAGAGACGCTTCTATCAAGACAAAATTCTCATTAAAACTTTCGGTCACATTTCCAGTAGAATACCATTTGTGACATTTATGACATCGACACTAGATTGGAGCATGATCCTAACTATATTTTAACTATCTTATGTTACGAGATTGCTTCTGGATTATATAGGCTACTTTTCATCCCAGCATAATGCGAGCGAAGCCGAGGGCGGACACTGGTGTGGTATATAGTATAACAATATGGTACATGTATGTATAAGATAAGTAAATAATAACAAAAAATTGAGACTTACTTTTAAGCGCTTAAATTTAATAGCTTTAATATGGGTAAAACACATAAAAGCTATTCAAATTTAAGCACTTAAAAGTTAGTCTCGACTTTTTAGTTGACACGTTCAGCGATGAGAAGGCATTCGCTTTAGACTGCAATATAACATCGCCAGTGTGGGCTAACAACAAGTTAATCGTTGTTTCTAATGTTATAGCGAGCGGTCCCGCTCCGTCCGTAGAATTGCACCCGCGCAAGCGAAAAATCAAGGCGTCGAAGGAACACCGCGAGCCGAAGACTGAGCCTCTGCCGGAGGGTGCCGCACACCCCATCACGCACTCCAACCCCTACCAGATGTACATCCACGTACGGAAACAGGTAAGGTCTAATGCAGTACTAGTGGAGCTTTTTTGTGAAAGCGTTCGTCTTATCTCCATAGAGTAAGTACTATCTCCATATTTATTTCTGCCGCAAAGAAGTAGGGCTCGTATGGTTGTGTTTCGATTTGAAGGGTATGGGTGCCGGTGAAATTGCAGGCACATGAGACTTTTCATCTTTGTGTCTCAGGGTGGCGGGCGCAGTGCAATGCCAGATAGGGCGCGCGTCCTAGGCGGACATGACCTATGTGGTAATGCATTGTTAAAGGCAGAGGTTACCGCTTAACATCAGGGGGGCATCTGCTTGTTCCGTCATTCACGCAGATTGTGAAACTACCAATGATATAAAGATGACTGTAAGTGAAAAAAATATTTTTATTTACGAAGTACATTTTATATACAGTTTAAATCATAATACGAGTATATGATAGGTTCGTATAGTGCTGTCAAAAAAGTATCTCCTTTGCAGATCGACCGGCGACAAAAGCTCCTGTTCCCGGTGAAACCCAAGCCGCCGAAGGATTTCAACAAGTACCTGATGAACCGGTGCACGTACACTCTGCAGGGGAACGTGAATCCCGAACCCGCGGTCGAGATCCCACACAGCATGCCGTCGCAGATGATCTCAGAGTTCATGATGCAGGAGAAGGAGAGGTAATTCATCACATCATCACAATGATTTCACCCACTGCTGTACAGGCACACTACGGAACAACCGCATTGATAAGAAGTGCTCTAATTACTGTGCGTGACCCAGATAAGAGACGACTCGGCTACAAGTCTAGCGCTTAACTGAGGCAGTCCCCGGGGTATGCGAGCGGTACGGGAGGGGTAATGTCGTTGTCGTCGTCATTATGTCACATGTCATCTGATACATTTCATGACATTTGAGAGACGAAAACACCCCTCCCATACCTCAGGGACTATCTACTTTAAATGCTTGACATTTATGTTTTTTTATGTTTTTCCTTGACATTTTTACACCGAACGCGTGCCCTCGGCTCGCCACCTGTTTCTCTCGCACCACAGAGAATCGGAATCAGTGTGGTACTCACCATCTATCCAGTGAGCAGCACTTCCGAGCGGAGGGACCCACTACGCAGATCTACGTGTCCCGCGTCTTCTTCGACGTGAAGGCCGCAGAAGTGGTGGACTACGTCAAGAGGAAAGTCGGAGTGGGATTGAGGGTCGTGAAGTTGGACTCTCGTCATAATGTGGGCTTTAGCTCATTTATGGTGAGGGTCCCTACGGAGGATCTGAAGATCTACTTTAGCCCTGACTTCTGGCCGAAAGGGGTGAAGTTCCGGCGGTTCAAAGGCCGTCTGTCACGTGATCCCCCGGGCCGCGACGCGTCGGCGATCACACGTGTGTTAGATTAAGTTATAAATATTTTTTTATGTATGTTAGTTGTAAGGTATATATTACTATGGGCCTTTGTCTAGGTACAATGTACATTTTTCACTGTTGCCTGAAATAAATGTATTGAATTGAATTTAATTTAGTATGAGGACCCAATATCTGCTGGAGTAGAGTGTGGGTACGTAGTACTTTATTTATCTGAGTGAATGACGGAACAAGCAGAAGGATGTTAAGCGGTAACCTCTGCCTTTAACAATGCATTACCTCATAGGTCACGTCCACCTAGGACGCACCCTATATGTAGCATTGCACTGCGCCCGCCATTAATCAAGCCAAAAGTCTTCTTCATGTGCCTGTAGTTTCACCAGCACCCTGTGTATATTCTGTGGTATAGGCCTCTCCAAGATCCGTACTATCGTGGGTAATGGTATTGTGTGATCGTAGAATGAAAAGATGTACATTCACTCGAGTGCACGTTCTCCCGAGTCAACCGATACCAATATACTGTTTTGCAGGACGCGGCTGCGTATACAACATCTGGTCGAGAAGGAGAAGCTTGTGCTAGCTGTCGAGCAGGAGATACTGCGGGTGCACGGGCGCGCCGAACGCGCTGTGGCTAATCAGGTACTTATTATAACTGCCTGGTCCACGAAAATATCCCTTCCGCCGTCTACGTAACCGTAGTTGAAAATATTGCGAATTCGCTTCTATTTAATCATTTGTTCCAAACGCCGACGCGCGGAGCGACCTATCCTGTTGAGGCACGTGATGCGACTGACTTGTGTACGCTATAGAAGTTTCTCTTTCGTTTTCAACGCTCATAATATAGTAATTCATTGACCTTTTATCTGAAAAGAGAACGTACAAAAATGCTCTACCTGTGTAATAACAAAGTGCAGCTGTTTTCGACTGAAAATTTGATTCAACTTCTGAACGACTTAGAATTTTGTACTTTTTCTTTCACCTAAATGTTGGCAAAGACTTTATCTTCAAGTTGAATGCATGATTCTGCGATGCGACGGATTTTCACGTGAATGATAATTGTTTCGTTTTGATTTTCACTTACTTTTCGTTCTGCGAGCGCTACTCTTTCACTTTCTAAGTTTAATGAGTTCGAAAGTGACGGAATTGGGCTGTTGTATGCGCCATGCATGATGGAAGAATCTTTCGATCTTCTATAGGTTACATTTCAGGGGATGCTCCCAGAAACTTCACGATCTGATCCCACCATCTCCTTTTCATCATAGGACGAGCAGACGCACAGTTCGGAACCATCCCCTTTATTTGCACTAATCCGACAATAAGCGTTTTAGGTCTTATGCTACTTTGATGTTTCGCGTTTTAGAAGACCCGCTCATGAGGGAACGTTTCAGTTCTACCTTTATAATGCGAACTGCTAAGGAGTGGAATACACTAACGTCGTCTGTCTTTCTTGAAAACTATAATCTGGGTCTCTGCAAGGCTAGAGTGAATCTCTTCGGCCACATCGTCACTTACCAACAGGTGAGATTGTGGTCAAACAAAGGTCTTATCAATTTCTTTTCCGTTTCCAGTCTCTTCCTTTCTCTGTGTGCACGATGCTGCGAGACAACGAGGTGTACAACGTGCTGGCACCAGAGCAGGAAGAGAAGCGCAACGCGCAGCGATCCCGCTGCAACGGCAGGCAGATCAACTCGTGGCTTCAGGAGGTCGACGACAAGTGGGAGAAGATCAAGGTAATTCCACTCTATGGTACGGTATAGGCTTATAGAATAAACCAGAAGGTGCGTACGATGCTATTAGTACGGGGCGTTTTACTAAAACATTTAATATTATTAGTAAATACATACATGCATAAATACACGCCTTTTTCCCCGAAAGGGTAGGCAGAGCCTCAAAAGGCCTCTTTTGCCTGTGGATTTTACCATTGTAGGAATATAAACGTGACAAGCTGACAAGTTTTGAGCTCATTGCTGCCATTGCTCTCCACAACTGACTCGGCTAACACTTTCTTCCAGTAAACAACACATTCCTTAATAAGCTAGCAGCCAGGACAAATCTTACTAACAAGTCCGGGTAATATTAAGTCCAATCGCACATTAAGCCACTAAACGCGACCACTAGTGGCTCAGTTAAGCCACTAGACGCAGCCACCAATCGCAGCCGCTAGTGGCTTAGTGGCGGCCGACATTTGGCTGAATTGAATGCGAGCAATAAAACGCGGCCACAAGTAGCGAGCTCGGGCGACTCCCGCAGTTTGTAGCTCGAACGGGGCCACTCGAACGCTCGGTTTGCGCCTATACTATACAAAATGTATGAAAAACTCGTCCGCAGTTTGTGGTCGCGTTGAGTGGCCGCGACTAATGGCTCAACGTGCGGGTGCACTAATAGTATACTAAAACTATTAGTAAAATTTAAGCTGTTTAAACTTGAGCTAAAAACTAACTGTTACTGAAACAGGAAGGCATGCTTCGGCGCCAACACACGGAGGCAGAGACCCTGCACGCCGTGCAGACCATGGGCTGGGAATGGAAGCTGAAGGAACTCGGCATTTGCGACTACAAGACCTCACCCAAGATCGACACCAAGCATGTTCCCCAAATACATGTGTCAAATTTTGACTTGCCCGCTTGAATTTAAGTTCATGATGCCTGAGTTTCATGTCACGTCAGCGCGAACCTCGTGCTGGCATATTATATTACTTAAGTGTACTTTCATCTAACGTTATAACGTCCATTGGTAAGGAGAATCAAGCGGAGCTACTAAATTTGATTTTGAAGTCCGTAATTTCTCGATTACTTTGAGTCTGTCTAAAATCTCCCACGCTCTACCTCCCGGTCATTGATGATTTATACGTTTTGTTAATCTTCTTAATTTATTAGTCGATCATCGGTTTTCTATCACCTGTGACCAGGCAGTAGCTGAATCATTTGATTATTGATTTTTTAAACTGGTTTTTAAGACCAGCTCACTTTCCACCTAGTAAAGTTTTTATTTTTGGACTTAGGCCCAGTACTTACCTTCAACTTGTCTACGAATGTACGTTGTAAGTAATATTTCACTTGTAATTTACTATTTATGTTGACTACTATTTAGTGATATCCGTATCTTTTTAAAACTCACAGTGTTAATACAAAAAACTAAATTAGTCCAAATTAGCCTAATGCAAAAGCAGATGGTTTGTTTTCTTAAATCAATTCTCGCTCAACTACACATGTTTCTTTGTTTATGTATGTTTGGGTCAAATCTTGCTAATTAATTTTAAAGCAGTTATCCTCAACCGGTTGAGATAACTTTGCATACCTGTCAAATTCCGATAACCGTACAACATTATGGAAACAGCGAGCAGATCTGATGATGGAGATGGAAGGTGGACAACGGAACTACTCGATGAATAATAGTAGACTGGCCGTGTTTAGGCTCATTTCAATTTTATAAAAGCTTGTATTGAAAAATATATTTATCACAAGAAACTTATTACAATTGTTTGGAGTATTTCTCGGAAGCCAGGAAGAAGCATTCAATTTGTAGACCATTCTCAAGGTGCCTGGTGCAAACCATCTGCTTTTGTATTAATGTTGTATATAAATTGAATACCGTGACAAACCCACACTACGTAGTTTGGATTTAAACCAGGACTAATTTAGTTTTAGTAATAGGTAAGGTCGTGTATGTGTATATATTTTGTGGCTATGATATAATCGTAATTTTGTCACTCCTCTGAATGTGTACAGTTCTATCAAAATGTGTGATAATGATAATATATTTATATATGAGTAGACATTTCAACAATGACAAAATAACTATGTAGAAAAATCACTATTCAATTATCACGTCCTGTATTAGCTAGGCCTCAATACAACACGTGATTGTTACGCGACGAATGCATACGAGTTGTTACCATTTATTGGATCATCTTGCAAGTAGTCTCGTGCAGTTTTGTGTGGAATCACTGTTCTGACCTTCGGGCAATCGAGCTGGTCAAATTTTAATTACGCTGATTTCTAGCTATAATTAAATCTTCTTTATCCTCGCCAGTTTTAGTTATGCGGGGTCGGCTTTTTTTACCTTGAGGTGCCATACGTTCCGCTGTTGAAAGGCCTAGATTCTTCATGTCCTTTTGGACATTTGTCATCCACGTTGTTTGTGGCCGTCCTCTCCCTCTTCTCTACATAGCAATGGAAAGGCACTTTTTCACGACATGATCTAGGTCTTCTCATCACATGACTGTACTATCTTAGTCTAGCTTCTGTTATTTTATCTGCACCTTGAAACTACCCCTTATGTACTAATTGCGCACCTGATCCCTAATTGTGACTCCACCTGACCAGCGTAGATTTAAATTTCCGTTCTAACTAAAATAACTCGATTCTGTATTTAGATAAATGTTAGGTAAATTTGGAAGAAATTAACGTGGGCAGTTACATACCCGAGAAATCGTATTATAAGTGTAATGTTAGAAAAATATATAGGTAGCAGTTAATTAGAGAAAATAAAAAATAGGGTCTGCCAGACCAAGCAGCAAACAGCTCGAGCAGTTTGCCACAAAAATATTGTCAAATTATTTCTAGCATCCTAATTTAAACGCTATATTGGAATTAAATAAAGAGTATTTCATATTTATCATTTGAGAACTGCTAGAGCAGATTGCCGCTTGGTCTGCGCCGACCCTAAGGCTTTAATTAAGTATTCTTTCGTGACTCATGACTCGTAATTTTGATGTATTGTAACCATAGATTTAAATATCAAGACGCGAACGAACTACAAAATTTTCATTTTGTCATAACAAACAACACCAACGATCGCTTGCGAACAAGTCATAGAGTGGTTGTCGTTGGTGTCTCGCATCCGATTTTGACACCGAAAAATTGGCAGTCATTTTGTCACGTCATCCGCTCTGTGCAATATATGTCTATGATCGTAATTATTTCGCAAATACTGTCAGTGTAATACAATGTTATTTTAGTTACAAGTAACTTAGGTACGCTTTGGTGTCAACCCTGCCAGATTTCCGAAAATAATTGTAATTCCTAGTCGAAGGCACCATTTCCGCGGATCATCTGAATATCGGCACCGTTGGCACCTAAGGCTTAGTTAAACTGAATGTTTATATTGTCCAAGGTATGTACTGAATAACTCCGTTCGAGTAAAATTAAAGATCTCAATGTAAATTATCTTTTATTTTGGAACGCCTAAACTAATTAATAAAAAGGGAACTTAGGGCTGAGGTGAACACCTGCGGACAAAATAGGTAGATCTAAGTAAATCCTGAAAGTAAATTAGAATATAAATTTCGATGTAATTTGCTATACTAGGGGTTTTCGATCTAGCTAGGTCTTCTCTGGGAAATCGCGTTTTCCAAGTTTAGGTTAAGCAATGATCTGAAGGTCAGTATTTTGATGGGAAGTGATGAAATGCTGTTTAAATTATGATGGCCCGTTGAGTATGATTTCAACAGCGTTTTAAAAATCAAACATTTCAGTTAATAACATTATTTATTTCACAGAAAACCTATCAAAATAACTTTACATAAATCAAATACTTTGTACATGCTTAGTTTTAATTTCATTGATTCACATAAACTTTAACACTACACACAACTTCAACGTGCGGCTTTCTCTATTAAACCCGCACTTATATTATCGCAATCCCCTTTTAACTGAATTATAAGCAACCGTCACAAGTTAACGCATTCATTTGAAAATTCTGCATACAAGAATGAAAACAACATTGTACATGCTACTATCAATTGAAAACCTAAATTCATAGCAAAGCCAGTTTCCTGATAAAGTAGCGATGCCACATCAGAGCCGTGAAGAATGAAAGCGAATACCAAGTAATGACGTAAGAGAGATGCTCATTTCGAATGGTGACTCTGGTTTGGTTGGGGATGGGCCATCCTTCCGGGGGGTCGGGAATACCCCTCGCGTCCAGCCATACCGGCTGGCAGCCGATATAGCTACTCATCTGCTGCAAGTCCCTGGAAAAAAAAGAACTCAATAATTTGTTGTTGTTGTCATTTACTTTGGTCATTATTTGCGGCAATTTATTTCGATGTAATTTTCGCTATTAATTTAGGGTTTTCTTCAACTAAATATGATTTGCCACAAATAATGACCAATATAAAAAACAAGAACAGTCATTTCGGTGTTAAATTATACTCTGGTCGCCCATATTTGGTAAAATACTTTAGTATGGAAATGCAACCTTAAGGGGTGACGTGATGGGGTCACCTAACTGTCAATGAACCATTTTTTTTTTTTAGTCCTGTACTTTCGGATAAATTAGGCTGTGACAGGCGGACAGACAGACACACAAACACGAGTGATTCTATAATGGTTCCGTTGGTACCTTTTGTGCTATGGAATATAATATAGGATGTTTTTAAGTCAAAAGTCGCGATTTGGTTGTGCATTGACAGTCTCTTAGCAACCTCCATCCATTAACTTCCTGCTACCAATGTCATTAACCCATTGAGTGGTCACCAGTGAATAGGTTAATTTGAGGCAAGCATGTCCATTCTTAAACCGCATTTAAACTTACCAACAGGTAAGATAGTGGTAGTAACAACTATACAAATAAATTGGTGTTGAATCACAAAAGTTACCTGTAAAACCAGGATCCTTTCTCTGGGTGGTTCTTAGGCATGAATGGAGCACGTTTTTCTGTTAACCTCACTACACCGACTAGTTCAACTTCTCTATCGATTAGAGAGGCCTCTCGCTTCTCTTTCGGTTTCATGCTTTGATGGATCCAGCCCCGATTTACTAGGATGACTTCTCTGAAAAGGTACAGTGCCATTATTTTGTGCAATTATTACATTAATAGTAGCACACATCAATTTTTGAACAGTTTTGATATTTGATCCTTGTAAATATCAATTCTTCCATGGTGCAGGAGTTAGGACAGGAGCACATGCTAGGACAAGTGGCATGGTTTGGGACTGTCGCAGAGTCTTCATCATACCGAGGTATTAATATATCAAACACAACTCTGAGAATGACATTGGACCCAACAAAAATAAGATTTATGTAAGAGAATTTTGAAAAAGGGACACATAAGCCCGTTCTTAAACATGGCTTAATACAGGAATAAGATTACACAAACAGTGACCGAATTTAGTAAACAGTCTGTTTTACACACTGGCCAGGCTGGTTAGGGAGTTCCTCTGTAATGTTACATAGCTATCAAATAAATTGCCTAGCCAGCTTTAAGCGGTCCACTGCATGAAGGCACTAGGATGGCTATGATGCAAGACAAGTGGCAAAGGATTGTACCACAACCACTCTGGTAAGAGTGATGATGCAGAACAAAACATTAAGCAATTTTCAATAATCAATCAACATTGTGAAACATACCCAGTATCTGCCAGCATAAAAGGTGTCACAACCAGCCAACCCTGATTCTTCTTTGGATCTGAGACCAGCGAACCGACTCTTGACATGCCCGAAGTCTCATCAATCAACGCCCTGGGCCCGATAAGTAATTCCTTTTCATGGACAAATTTGCCTCTAACTTTCACTGGTTTATACTCCATCTTCTCCAACTCTGTAAAGCTGAGTTTAGGAAGTTCATTAAGTAGTACTCCCAAGTTTTAAATGTGATGAAGATTGGCCGTGGGACTTTCATTCAGTATGGATATACATAGAAATGCCTAGGGCCAAACATTAAGTTAAGAGATTAGCAATATGATAGATGGACCGTTTCATTCCAAAACCGTTATCTGATGGTCCAATTAGTCTCACAAGCACAGATCTGATGTCAAAATTTAAAAAAGTGTTCACAATTTTAAAAATTTTAGCTCTAGACCAATTGCTTTAAAAATCATATGAGGGTCAATGCAATCACCAAAATCAAATCTGTACAGTACCGTAAATTGACTGTATTTTATTGAAAAACTAATGTCCACCATTTTAAATGTTGTATACTTAATAAAATGAGTTTTTCCAGTCACGTTACATTAACACGGACTTTACTGAAAATATTGTAATATTGTTCACTGTTTAGTCGGGCAATAGTGTTTCGACTGAGCACTTGATGCCCAATAATGAGAATGCGGAACATTTAAATAAATTAAAGTATACTCACTCCGAAGGTATTTCAACTGCAGGAGAATTGGACTTTGAATGCAGCATATCCATGAGGTTAATTTTCCACTGCAGGCGATATACCTGCCAGCAGCCCAGCCCAAATGTAGTCACAGGTATCGCCTGGAATACAGAAAAAAGGGGCATTTTCATTATATTCATTCGTTTTCAGAATCACAAAGATCTTCTTTATCAGCTGTTAGACATTCACCGCTGTCAAGGTCCCCATAGAATGCAATGGGGGGATTTGGATTTGCCATAATCACCACACTTGGCAGGCGGATCGGTGATCACAGTACTGGTGTTAAGTATTCAGATGAACCTCCATTGGCTAATGGGTAGAAACCTGAGTACTGACAACAAACTCCTGATTTACCAGGTTGTGTTGAAGCCTATCTGGACGTATGGCATACAACTGTGGGGATCAGCCTGCAAATCAAATATTTCCATCATACAAAGAGCACAAAATGGCATCTTAAGAAACCTATCCAATGCACCGTGGTTCTTAATGATTACTGAGCTGCATAGCAAACTGAAGGTCAACACAGTCATCGACAAAATAAAACTATATTAATCGAAATACAAAGAACCTCTGAATGTACATCCGAACCACTTGGCCTCACATCTAACTACCCGAAGAGGCTTAACATATCATGGAACTCAGTGGAACAAGACACATAAAAAAAGGAGAGGTGGTCGCTGGACCACTTCTGCTACAAGCACGACTACCCGCACCAAATCTGCTCATAGTCTGAAGACTGATCGCAGATGAGAATAGAACAAAAAAAAGTATTCAGATGAATGCTGCTATTCTAGTGTAATCCCTTAGTCAACATCCACAGGAGTCTTATTCTTAGAATGAGACTAACATGGTCTATAACACAATCACAAACAGCCTAATCACAAAGGTATATACCTAGTATATATAACAATAAATGAAGGCATGAATTTAGAGAACCAATTATTTTTATTTGTTTAAACGCAGTATATGGGTATCCCTAATTCCACCAGCTACGATTCTGAGAACTGTCTCTACATCATAACTTTCTCTACTTCACCTCCCCCCTAAACTTATACTGAGCTTACAGAAAAACTCCCACCAGGAAAATAGCTCACCTGGCTCACGTGGAAGTCACTTAATCAACTTCGGACACAGGTGGGCCAATGCAGACTCAATATGAGTAAATGGGGCTATTTAGAAGAGATAGCGATAACCTGATGCTCTCTCCTTACTAATAGTTTTTTATGTCTCTGTATTTTATGTGGAAGCTTGTTATTGGCAATTCTTTATATATCATAAGCGTAATTTAAGATTTCTGTATCACTGTTGGTTTCCTAATAAATAAATAAAAAAATAACTTGTCCTTGCGGAACAGATCCTCAAACAATGTCACACTTAATGACTTACTCCAACACCTGTACCTTGAGTGACATATACATGCATCTGACAATGCCGTAAGTGGCAAAACAAGATATAGAAATAGAAAAAACAATGATCCACCATTGCCACAACATCAAATTCTTCAGACTTACACGCTCTTTTCTTTAGGGTGCTTATGGATTTAATCAGGACATCCCAATGTGCATAGCCACTATACATAGCCATACATACATTGCCACACATAGCCATAAAAATACTGAGTTGTTTGAAAGTAACCTCACCAGCAATATCCATTTGAAAACTTCTACAGGTTCCTTCTTAGCTTTGGCTTGGGCCCTATGTGCCTTAAATGCGTTCGCAGCAGAAGTATTCCATCTGACTGTGCTTTGCAGCAAACTTTTGCTGGAATTGTTGTAGACCGCTAAATACCGTGGTATTTTACATAAGCTTCGAAGTATCGACATGTTTTACTGTGAAAACACTGTCTACTGTGTGTTATACAGCTCACTTTTCACGAATTTCTGGTTTGTTGCTTTAATGGAGAAGTTTTGCTTTATTTACGAAATTCCGTTTTTTTTTTTTTACTTATTTCGTTTCGCACGCGCTGCTTGAGTATTTACCATTTTCAAGAATAATTTATTGTATTTGAGGGCTTTTCATAAACGAAAAAAAAAAAAAAGTAGTTCTGTTTGGCTTGATAGATGGCGCTGACTCAAGAATACTTGTCAAAATAACAAATGCATTGTCTGTGAATATCACGAAAATATATCACTACGTTGTTGACGTTGACATTTCATTTTATTTTGACAGAGCTACTTTAGCTTGTACGGGGCCATCTATTTTCAAGGCTTTAGACATGATGTGAAACGGCCGTGAAAACCCCTCCCTTCCAAGTCATCAAAGTCACAGTCAAGTCATGTTTTAGTAAAACGGTGGCCGTCTTACAAAAACTTTGGTAGACAATTTGTCACTCAATAGAGTAGTTACATCTCTCGGTCGGTGCTCAATAGGTACACTTCCATTTCATTTCTCTACACTTGTGCTCTATAGACGAGCTACATTGGTTAAAAAGCCACCAAAATTACACAAATAAACTAAAAAAAACACTAGGAGATGAAATACAATAAAATAACTAGATGACGTCCTTTTTCAAAAATGGCGGAAAGAGAGTCCGCTTTTACTTTAATTCTGTAAAATAAATAAATAACCGGTAAGTGCGGGTTGGACTCGCGCACAAAGGGTTCCGTACCATTATATATAAAAACGGCAAAAGGCAGACAGATGCGCTATAGCCTCAAACTTATAACACCCCTCTTTTTATTAGGGGGTTTATAAAATCAACGAAATAATGGAATGGCCAGAGCCGAGATAACGAATCACTTAACCACTACTGATACTGGATAAGGTAAAGACACTGCCTACACCAATCTTTGTTATGTGCCAGGTGTGTCCGGCCTGGGAATATAATCCTCCGTCACCTCCCGTGGATGTCGTAAAAGCCGACTAAGGAATTACTCCAGGAGATGGGTAGCACCCACATGAGTACTCAACACTAATAATGCGATCCAGTGGCCAAGTCTGGTGATTATTATTATTATTATTTAAAATTATACGACGAGCAGCTTTCGTTGATGTTTCAGAGTGTTGAAATGTCTTAGTTTCACTTGCTGCACTGATTACACTTAATGTCTTACATGTCATGCCATGTCAGAGGCCCTCGGGCGGCTTGACAAACTCCGACACCAGAGGCCAGCACTACCAAATACGAAACGGAACGGAACGGTATGTCTTACAGTTTGTTTGTTCGCAACAAATTATTCAATTTGTTTTTGAAAGCATTTATTGAAGTGGCAGTAACAACATCTTCTGGCAAATCATTCCAATTATGGACCATTCTGTTACTAAGTAAATGCTGAGTGTGTTATTAAGGAATACCTAAACACATCTTCCTGACATGATGTTGGAGACTGGTGTTCTCACGAGACCCTTATCATACACACAAGCTCACCCACTCAAACCCCTTACATTCTCTCAGATCCTTTATTTATTATTTATCTACATAACTAATTGGTAATTGGTTATTGAAGAGCAGGATCTTCTACCAAGTAGGGAACGGCTGAAATGTGAAACATGCGCCAAATGACTGCATAATCTTATATCTTATAAATATAAATAAAGTAAATAAATATCTAATATTATAATAAAAATATCTAATCGCAGCCCGTAAATTTTAAAAATTGCTTGTATGACAGCAATTTTTAAAATTTACGGGCTGCGCCATTTAATATTAGGAGTATGACGACCTCTGTAACGCGTCGGGCAAGTAGCCGGCTGAGATGCGAGAGGTTGTGGGTTCGATTCCCGCTGCGGGCCAACTGTTTTGTATGATCTGCAAATATTTATTCCGGGTCTGGGTGTTCTGGTACCATGGTACTCGTAGTTTCTGATACCCACAACACAGGGAATCTTAGTGTGGGATCAGGACTATGTAGGTACGTGACGTGACTGTTGGATGTTTAATTTTTATTTTTGTTTTCTTCTTGGAATGATGGATCAAGCAGATGGCCCACCTGATGTTAAGCGGTACCCTCTGCCTATGAACAGTGCATGACCTCATAGGTCATATCCACCTAGGACGCGCCCTATGCGGCATTGCACTGCGCCCGCCACCCTGAGACATAAAGATGAAAAGTCTCATGTGCCTGTAATTTCACCGGCAACCATACCCTACAAACCGGAACACAGCAATGCGAGCACACTGCTTTGCGGCAGAAATAGGTATGGTGGTAGTACTTCCTCGGACGAACGGACTTGTTATGTTATGATATATATCTACATATAGAGTATAGGTAGGTATTTTAGTATTATTGTAGGTTACACATATGTGACGAATTCTTATCACGATTTAATTTCATTAACCTGCAGATAGGCAGGCAGGTGGCTTGTGCTACGTAGATAGGTAGGTATCTATACCATACCTACAATGATTTACATTGATCGTAATCTGTGTTCATGACGGTTCCGTTCTTTACAGTGCCAAATCAGCACCTAGGGACGCGAACACGTCATTAAAACATCGATATTGCCATAACCTCCCCAGAATACATCGAAAATAATACTGTTGATAAGCGGCGATAACACTTACGTAGGTATTTAGCTAAGTATGTGGATACATTTGTCTCTGATCGTGTGGCAAATAAATCTGACCTGATTAGTCCTGCTGGTAACACCATCATAGGTAATGATAATAGATACCTATGAATAATAAAGAATTGTTTTGGTAGGTACCTATAACGTAGTTAAACAGCGGTTACCTATGCAATATGTTTAAATAAATAGGTATGCCTAGTCCAACTTGTACCTATTATTAATTTTGGACATTGGCTTTGGACATTTTTCTTTTTGGACATTAGTCGTGCAAATCAAATCCTATTTCTTACCTTCCGAACGTGTAGTTATAAGTTAGTTATCGGACAACGGAAGATCAGCGCTGGGTTGCCAACGCGGCCTAGCAAACGCTGAGTTGGGGACCCTTTTGTGGCTTACTGTTAGCGTACTATCGTTCTGAAAATAAATAAATCTAAACAAATCTAAATCTAAATCTTACGTCAGACACACACACAAAATGCCGTTTTTTTGCTGTTTTTCTCGCCGGTAACTCTTACTGCCGTATTGTTTTTAGTATTCTTATTCGCTTCGCTCTGATAAATACGGAATATTTGAAACTTGCTACGTTCGCTGTCAACTTCGATTTTGAATTATGATCATCATCAAAATACACCAGAAATAGACAAAACAAAGGGTAGGCCACAAAGTAGAAACATAAAACTATCCAAGTCAATACAAAATCGGGCCATACTTGTTCTATTATTTAATCTGTGGCCATACCGAATCATAAATTGAGTAAAGCTGCATTATGTTTCTAGAATTCCTATAGGACCACCACCTTTAAACGAAACCACACTTACTAGTATAGTATTATTATATCAGTGCCACACTCAAGTTTTTTTTAAAGTTTAAATTCCACGCTATTTTCGACTAATGATACTTTTAACCACTTTTTGTAATCTTTGTTGGTAACTCTGACCGAAAAGACGGCGTGGAAAGGGAGATATTATTTCTTACTTTGGTGCTGTTCGGCGTGGAAGCAACGCGCTCCTCACTAGTTAACGTTATTAATTTATGTGAACAAGATGGCAAACAAAACTGAAAATGTAAGTAAATTTAATCATCTAAGTAATGTAGGTCGGTATTTAATTTTAATTACATTTTTAATAGGTATAGGCATCGACGTAAAGGGTATAGGAATAAACTGACACGGCACCATTTTCCTTTCCATAGGGTAGACTAATAAAATCAGAAAAGCTGGTAATTCCTCTAACATAATTTATGATTGCACGTTGTTTTAGCCCTATTTATCATCATCAGCCGTATTTAGACGCCTCCCCATTGTATTTGCCGTAATCACCGGCGTTGGTTATTGCACTAGGTGTTCAGTAACTACTCGTCTGGATTCTGCTGCCCATCCCTGGTGTAATCCATTAGACGGCTTTTCCGACATCCACGCGAGGAGACGGGGGGATCTATCACTGCGGAAACTTCCTACTTTGTACATTTTGGACACCATACAACGTCAGGAGCGTCGGTTGCGTAGTTGCGTTGCATATCAAACTACCTACACTATTTATTTTATGTGAACATATTTTAATGTATTATACGAATTAATAACCTATTATCACCTCCTCTGTGACCTCTGTGGCGGGGCGGGCGAACGTTCGCCAGCGATGCCGGAGGTTGCGGGTTCGATTCCCGCCTCGGAACAAATATTCGTGCGATATGCAGATATTTGTTCAGGGTGTTCTGGGTATTTTCTATGTATAATAAAAAATATCTATCTATGTTATATATTGTATTAAGTATATCAGTTATCTAGTACCCATAATATAAGCTCTGCTTAGCTTGGGGCTAGATAATGTTGTGTAAACTGTCCAGCATTATTATTATATTATAGAGACCTGCTAGGGATGCACTAAGAAAGAAATAGTCGTAGTAGGGGTAGTACTAGAATAGTTTTAGTAGTAGGTAGTAGAGCTTTTTCGTGAAAAGTGTTCGTCCAGATAAGTACCTACCTACTACCTCTACCTACTTATTTCTGCTGCAAAGCTGTAGTGCTCGCATTGCTGTGTTCCGGTTTGAATGGTATTGCCCTTTGAATGGTTATTCTACCTCTTAGAACTTTTCTAGTACTTTCTTACCCTAATAAATACCTAAGTACATTGGTTACCTATTACATTCGTTCATAATTACGTGTCGACAACAAGCAAAACCATCTCGGTTTGGAAAATGTTTTACATACTCGTAATATATGTGTCTAGCATCGCCCCATTTTATTATCACCTGAAATGTTTTAATTTAAACATTTACCTCCAATTTAATTAGTAGGTACTTAGGTACTGTTCCACTAATTGTTTTTCGGTAAAAAAATATTAAAAAATATTTTCAGAATCCTCATCGTGTTTAGTAGTTAAGTGTCTTGTCTACCCTTATTATCTCTAATGGCCGTCTTCAGCCAGTAGTGTCATTTGAAGTTTCGAAATTCGAATTCGTTCGCTTATTCAATATTCAGTGCAACTCACAGAACAATAATACTCCTACCGGAGGTGCAACTTCATTCATTGGATTCATGATTCATGCGTACCTACCAATTTTTGTTGTGTTTGTTACTTGTTACCTCATTTATTTCATTTATTCTTCGTCATTTACGAACCGATTTGTTTCTTTTATTTGGCACGATGTGCTGCCAGATTTGTACAATTTTCATCAAAATGTGGTTCTGATGATGGGATCCATGAGAAATTGAGGGAACTCCTCAAATATTATATCATATAGCGAATCCAGTATTTTCAGCAACAAATCAAGCATGTGCATTCGGAAAGTAGCATTTTGTGAAGTGGAACTGATGAAGAAGACCAGAGAGGGCCATTGGAACTCCTCAATTATAAGTATTTCACGGGTGGCGATAATGGTGACTTTCCGATATCCGATTGAGCTGAAATTTGACATACCTGTCAAGTTCCGATGACAATACAATATTGTGGTGACAGCAAGCTGATCTGATGATGGAGACTGAAAGTGGACAACAGTAGACTGGCCGTGTTTAGGCTCATTTTCATCAGCACGTGGTTCCGATTACTATTATTACAAAATCTTGTACAGAGGATAAATTCCTAGCTTCGTATAAGTCGGTTTTTTTTCATACAGATTATATATATATATAGGTAGTTACCTATACAGATAGAACAAGCTTAATTGGAAGTGCCATATCTTGTATATCAGTAATGCACGGTTTACCAGTTACAGCATAGGTACGTAGGGTCGGTTCGCTAGTTTACGGCCTCTTAGTGGATTTGGCAACTTTAAACGGTCAGAAAAAAATAATGTTACTGTTGATAATCTGTACTGATAATGTATTTTGATAGATAAAATATTGTAGTTTCTGATTTCAAAACTGTTTGACGCGAAGTGATCTTAGTTTTTTTTATAATAAATTATAATCCCAAAAATGACCAAAACGCTAGTTTTCGGCCACAAATTTCAGTATTCGGCCACATGGTATTTAGTTTTCGGCCGCTACTTATAATGGATAAAAAAGTAAGAAAAAGCTATTATAGTTACATTAAAAACTCGTTTTTTAGTAAAAATGTTTTTAGGGCTCACCGGAAAAACTATAAAAATAAACAAAATTAAAGTTTGACTTTGTTTTTTTTAATAATTTAATTTGGAATGTACTGTTAGGTAGAAGTAAGTCTTTAAATTTAAATCCTTTTATTACTTATACATTTTTCTTCTAAATTCTTTTTTTCTTTACTTTTGAAATAGTAATTACAGTTTTTTTTATTGTTAACAATTACAAGTCTTGCATCATCAACTATGGTTTTAACAATAATTATCATCTATTATATTTACTCGATCAGTGTATGCAATTTAATGAATTATATAGTAATCGCAGCCTTTAATTCAAATAACTTATGACATTTCAAGTCATAAATTTATCAATCACATTGATTACTTAACAGTCTTTTACGTTTATGGTTATCATCAAAATATCATCTTATTTTTTTCTTACATCTTATATAAGAAATCATATTAATTATAAGTAGCAGTCACTAATTTCGAATAGTTATAAGGATTTCAAACATAACAATCACATGAATCAATTTACGTTATCACTATTATATATTTTTTGTAAAGATGGCCATTATTTAACATTAACATGAAGCTTCAGCTTTTAGGTACCTACATTCAATCTTTTTAACCACCTAAAACAAATGAATGTGCATTCATTAATTAGGAATCAATAATGCATGCATTGCATTAGAAAGGCTTGTCTTGTAGGGTTTGTTGTATGAGTCCTATTTTTTTTTAAATATATGTGGAGAAATATTAGTTTTCTATTTAGTGCAGAAATCACATCTTGTATTCCTTTCTGCATTTTCTTCTGTGTGGCTTATTAAAATATCATCACACCGGGCGCAATCCACATTTATTCTTTCGTTTCCTTTCTAGATTTTTGACTTTTGTCTTTGTTTACGCACTTCTATCCTTAACATTTTATTTTTTTATCTTTAAAGATTTTTTGGCATGTCTCAAGACGAAATTGCTGCTGGCGTACTTAAATTAATAGTTTTCCTTCGGGAATTCGGTATAAATAAGTATTTATTAAAAGCCTCTCCATATACCATAATTGATTCTGGTATTTTGCTTGTTATAAGACGTGTTCTAGTTTTTGTCAGAGTCAGCGTATAGCTCCGAGTTACTATAGCATCACTGTGTATGCAGGAATGCGGCTACTAGTAAATCTTTGTTTGAATTTGAAGGTGATATTATGTTGTCTTTATAAGTCGGGATTTCATGAAATTTGAAAGGTTCTTCTATTATGGATAGATTTGGTGGTAGAAAATCAGCAAACTTAATCGGCTAGTCTTGATTTGTTTGACTTTGTGTAATGCTAATGCATAGTGTCAAAGTTTTAAGTTTTTGGGATATTCCGCTCAATTTAAATCATTTCCGCTCAGATTCTTCTCAATTTCTGGTTGTTTTTTCATCCTCAACTAATAGAGATGTCAACAAATTAATTTTGGAGTTTGTTAGCTATGCGGAATATTTACCGAGTAAGATCAAAACAACCAGGTGAATTTATTGTACCAACAACGTTCATTGACTTTATTTTCTCTGTCTCAACTGACACAATCTTTTTTAAATTAGAAAAAGGTTTTGACTGTATCCTCCGAAGAGGTACGTCGTCTACATTCTCCCCCCTAGTGCTAGGAGGAGTCTCAGCACTCACTCTCTTAGTCAGCAGCCAGAGGAGTGACTGCCAGCCGTGCGACTGGTCGGGTAAGGAGCACGTCATTCTTGAAGGCTACTTCTACGGTCCGTATGCGCCCATCAGACCTAAGACCTCTCTTAACAATTCCCTTTGTCCACAAATTTCACCGAGCATCAGGGTCTATCATGACCACTAAGTCTCCCGGCTTCATTTGGCCCCCTTTGTTATACCATTTCTGCCTTGTAAAAACGGTAGGCAGCATAACCCAACGCCGCCAGAACAGATCAGTCAATCGCTGCGAAGTTCTCCACATCTTTCTCCTGGTCAGTTCTCAATCATTGAAGACTCCTGGTACAAGTAAGTTTGAACTAGATGAGTTACTCATTTCTTCCTGGATCTTGATCTTATCCAGTTCTTGGAAAGATTTTCTCAACTCAACTTCAGCTCCACGTAGGTTTGTACCGTTGTCTGAGTACATATGCTGTGGCCATCCTCGTCTGGATGCCATCCTTCTCAACACCATTATAAAAGAATCAGTAGTTAGTGATGGCAATACTTCAATATGCACAGCTCTTACTATCATGCAAGTAAACTTTGCCTCGTAGCGACTTTCAAGGCTGCGACCAACCGTTATTTCCACGGGACCGAGTAGGTCGACTTCGCAGTGAGTAAATTCACGTTGATGATGCGAGAGTATTACTTCAGATAAATCTTTATTTGTTCCAATTCTTGGTAACGTGGTCTCAGTTTTAGCATCAGTCGCTGCCACTTTCAGGGCGTCTTTCAATGCGGATGCTAGCTGTTGGTTATCGAAAGGCGCTGGTGGGTTAATAACGACCGTCGCATTCTGTTGTAGCCCGTTGTCATCATCTCGTGGCTGTCCATTTGCATCTATGCTGAAATCCATCCAGTTTGATGCTTTCTTCCTTGAGTCCACAGCACGGTGGCTGCGTGCCTCTTCATCCAGGTCAGCAATACTTGCAGCTAGCTCGAGTTCAGCGAGTTGCAACTTGTAGTCCCGCTCAATTGCTGCCTTTTTCTGAGCGAGTTTTAGTTCAAGTTTTCGCCGCTTTACTGACATATGACTCGCATGTCTAGACTTAGATTTATGGCTATGACGTGAGTTCAGCTCTTGCTCAGTTGGTGCTGCTGGCTGTACCTGTTGTGCTCTTGCAACGCTCCTCGTCCTTATAGGCGACCGTGTAGGCGAAGCACTGTTCGCCTGTGTACGCTTCTGTGCGGGCGGGGAGTGAAACATGTTCTCACAAACTTATTCCTTGTTGTGCTAACAAACACACCAAAACGTTGGCTCGATATAATCGAGCTCGCAGGACCAAATGTTAGCTATGCGGAATATTTACCGAGTAAGATCAAAACAACCAGGCGAATTTATTGTACCAACAACGTTCATTGACTATATTTTCTCTGTCTCAACTGACACAATCTTTTTTAAATTAGAAAAAGGTTTTGACTGTATCCTCCGAAGAGGTACGTCGTCTACAGAGTTCTTCCTGTCTTTCGAACATGTTTCTTACAGAACATCGTCATTTTGGATTTCAGAAGTCCTTTTCTCGAGTTTTTTTCATCTTCTTTAGAATCACAGACATGTTTATGTTTTTTATAGCCAGAGTTGGTTTTAAATGTTAAAAAACTTTATTTTGTGAAACGAAATCTACGTTCGTTATTTCGGGTTTTTCTCAGTTTAAATTCTCCAGTGTGTTTTGGAGACATTTAGTATAATCCACTGCATATTATGAATTTAATTTGATTAATGTTTTGCGGTATAAGTGTTTTATTGTATCCCGGAACAGTGCACAAAAATTTGTCTTTGCGATAGATCTATGTATTTATGTAGGTACTGGCTTTGTTAAAAACTATATTTGATAATTTAATATTATTAGTTGAAACCTGAAGAAAACAAAATATTAATATAGAAATTATACTTAGAAAATCAATCTAGAACACTTATTATAATTTATGCCTATTTGGCTTAAAATTGTGGCCGAAAACTGAATGACGCTATTCAGTTTCCGGCCACAACTTTTCCATACAAATTCAGGTAGGCCGAAAACTGAGTTACAATTTTATTTCTGTTTTAGTTTCCGGCCATCAATAAAATGGCCAACTTTGATTCATCGCTATTTATTCATACTGATGTACTTTGGTGGCCGAAAACTAATAAGCTAATCCATCACATGGCTCATAATCGGAAACAGAAGAGAATTTCAATATATACGTAGCCAAATAAAAGAAAGAGACAATTGTATTATAGGCTGTGTTATGCTAGTTTTCGGCCACTAGGCCGAGAACTAAACATTTTGGAAATTTTCGATGCTACTTTCCGGCCACCTTATTTATCGTAGTTTTAAATCAAATATTGCAATAAACATAGTGGTAATATGTTAATAAGTCATTTCTACAGTCAATTAAATGCACATCAACATCATTTACTTACAAAAACATGAAAAAAATACCTTGGAGTGAAACGTGTGTCACTAATTTTTTCGTACAATTACGCATGCGGAGACAGCTTCGATGCTGGCGTCAAACTGATAAATTCACTAAAAATTACTAGAGAAGGTTATTTAGCCGAAAAAAAAATCAGATGTCATGCAACTATTTCTAGATGAATTGATCATACTTTCGCACAATAAAATTGCTAGGAATCGCTATTATCTCCATTTTACTATAGAGACTTCGCCAAAAGGCCGAAAACTAAAGGCGGCCGGCTAACTAGCGAATTGACCCTACTAAAAGTATTGTTGTTCTATTCCTTGTAGTCTTTTGGACCACAAGCAATAGAACAACAGTAATGACTTTGTGGATAAATACCTATACCTAAGTATAAAGAGTTACCTCTACTAGATCGCGTTCAGTTTGAATTATCAATCAATATTTACCCCGCGCGTTACGTACCTACCTCATCCATCAAGAGCGGCCAAGTTGGTGCCGGGCACTGCCGGGCCACGCGCATTGTAGGGTTCTGTGGTTGCCCGTCACAATATGCAGGCTTAGAAGGGGTTTTTTGTTTTACACAAGTAAATTCGTCTGAGTAAGTAATTTTCAATGGAACTTGTACGTAATTTTTTAAGTATTCCCATTTGTTCCCCTGATCTGTAACCATGTGGGGTGACAGTTAGGACAAAAAAGTTCATCTGTCCCACTGTTGCAAAAAGGGGGACAGATCGGACTTTTATTAATTTAAAAAGTTATATCGGTCTCCCTCTCATTTCACTTAAAAACTTTTATTTAAAAGCTGTATATATAAGTTGGCTCTGAAAGTTTTCCTTTTAACTTCGTTATATACGTATAGGTACTAATGCCCTGTTTTTTTTCATATATCCAAAACGACCGTTTTTCTGGTAAAGTTGCACTTGACTCTAACAAAAATAAGCACTTTAAAGCTTAATATTTCGCAAAGAGATTCTTGAATTGAAAAATGATTTTCACACATCCACTATATTTTTTACCGACCTATCCAACGACCACCCACATCAATATACATGATAAAAAAACGAGTGAGTCTTTTAACTTCCTTCTCTTTTCACGAAATCACTCCCACAGATTAGGAAAGCTAGAGGAAAGATGTTACACATCAAAAAAACATCTCCACTTAAGGTGGTTGCTTTCGCTTATGGCGCGGAATTCAATTTTTTTCGTGTTTTTTGCTCATCACAGCTCATCAACACTTCTTCAGCTAGCGAAAACTATGTTGCCGGTAATTATATGACACACAAGTTTTAATTTAAAGTATCATATAAATATCATTAGTTTGGCTACGATTGCGTGTTTCAATGGTTTTTACAGTGTTTGTTGTTTCAAGCACAATAGTAGCCAAACTAATGATATTTATGTGATACTTTAAATTAAAACTTGTGTGTTAGGTCATATAATTACCGGCAACATAGTTTTCGCTATCTGAAGAAGTGTTAATGAGCTGTGATGAGAAAAAACACGAAAAAGTTTGAATACCCTAACGTTAAATACAGTTTTTGCAGTTCGATGTTTAAAAAAGGTTTTTTTTTGTGATGTGTTGGCAAAATAAATATTGTTGTATTTGTATTTTACAGTATCAACGTGGTATCAGTGAATGGATGGTGCAAACCGGCGATGTTAACCAGCTATGGAAGAATCAACCGACCTTCCTCATATCGCAAGCGGTATATATAATCGCAGGCATCATAACTCTAGTACATGGTATGTATAATTGGGTTCATTTTACAGTATCAACGTGGTATCAGTGAATGGATGGTGCAAGCCGGCGATGTTAACCAGCTATGGAAGAATCAACCGACCTTCCTCATATCGCAAGCGGTATATATAATCGCAGGCATCATAACTCTAGTACATGGTATGTATAATTGGGTTCATTTTACAGTATCAACGTGGTATCAGTGAATGGATGGTGCAAGCCGGCGATGTTAACCAGCTATGGAAGAATCAACCGACCTTCCTCATATCGCAAGCGGTATATATAATCGCAGGCATCATAACTCTAGTACATGGTATGTATAATTGGGTTCATTTTACAGTATCAACGTGGTATCAGTGAATGGATGGTGCAAACCGGCGATGTTAACCAGCTATGGAAGAATCAACCGACCATCCTCATATCGCAAGCGGTATATATAATCGCAGGCATCATAACTCTAGTACATGGTATGTATAATTGGGTTCATTTTACAGTATCAACGTGGTATCTGTGAATGGATGGTGCAAGCCGGCGATGTTAACCAGCTATGGAAGAATCAACCGACCTTCCTCATATCGCAAGCGGTATATATAATCGCAGGCATCATAACTCTAGTACATGGTATGTATAATTGGGTTCATTTTACAGTATCAACGTGGTATCTGTGAATGGATGGTGCAAACCGGCGATGTTAACCAGCTATGGAAGAATCAACCGACCTTCCTCATATCGCAAGCGGTATATACAGTGGTGGCCATATAATTAAGAACGCTGATATAAAGGGAAGATTTTTTCCAACTAAGATGCAAAACTAATTGTATGCATTTGTTTTTATTTCTCTCGGTATCGTAAAACATTTCCATATTACCACTGTATTCATTGATACACATGATTGGCTAAAAATCAATAGGCAAACTTTTTACACTACTTTTAAACAAAGTATTCCTTATTACTGGCTGGTCACGTAATTAAGAACGCTAAGTAGTTTATACCTTTATTCAAATTTAAATAGAGAACACTCAGTCGATTTGTTACTGTTTGTATAATTTTGGCGCCATTACGTGCTGTAAAAGATTAAAGGTGATTGCTTCTTTAGAAAAAACAATGGGAAAAAATAAAAGTTGTGATAAATCTACAAGGGAAGTAATAATAAAACTTCGCCGGAAGAATTGGTCTTATAAAAAGATAGCCGACCATCTGCAATGTTCAAAAACGATGGTTTTCCACGCTGTAAAGCATTTTGCTACGTATCAAACTACTTCGAATGTTCCACGTGTACCTCAACAGAGAAAAACAACTCCTCGAGATGACCGAAACATCGTTCGTATGGCAAAACAAAATCCTTTTAAAGGGTCCAATGAGCTTAGAAAAGAATATTTTGGTGAAAACAACCCTTCAGCAATCTCAGCACGCACTATTCGAAGACGTTTGGTAGAAGAAAAATTGCACGGTAGGATAGCAAGAAAGGTACCCATGTTAAAACTTTGCCACAGGCAAGCCCGGCTTGCATTTGCGAGAAAGTATGAAAACTGGACTGTGCAACAGTGGAAAAATGTACTTTTTTCTGTCGAGACGAAAATAAACAGAGTATGTTCTGATGGAAAACGATATGTACGACGTCCCCCGAATACAGCATTCGACCCAAAGTACACGAAAGTTTCATTAAAGCACGTTGGTGGAAATGTGAAAATTTGGGGTTGCTTTTCTGGACATGGTGTAGGACCTGTAAAGTTGATAGAAGGTAACATGGATCAGTTCCAATACAAAAATATACTGGAAGAAACAATGTTACCATACGCTGAAGATGTTCTACCGGTCATTTGGACATTCCAGCATGACAATGATCCAAAGCACACTGCACGCATCGTAAAGGAATTTCTTACAGCGCAATTAGTTTCAGTCTTAGACTGGCCTGCTAACAGTCCAGATCTAAACCCAATAGAGAATCTGTGGTTTGAAGTAAAGAAAAAGGTTTCAAATACAAAGTGTGGAAATTTAAGAGAGCTGTATGACGTTTTTTTAGAAGAATGGAACTCTATTTCTCTTGCGTAATGTCAAAAATTAATAGAGTCAATGCCTCGCCGGTGTAAAGCTGTAATTAAAAGCCGTGGATATGCTATTAACTAATAATTTTAGTTAAATATTTATTAAATTTCTTTTTATGTTTCCTGTGCTACATAATATTGTGATTTTTTAAATCTAAGTGTCATACAAAACAATTCCCGAGCAGTTAAATAAATCGTTCTTAATTATTTGTCCAGTTTCAGTACTATTTGAATGTGTTACTTTGATAAAATCAATAAAATGTGCAAAAAATAGTAAGCAATTTCATACTTTATTCTTAAGTCAGGTTGCTCTATTAATGTGACTATTATATAACATAACTAGTTGCTTCTCAGAAGGTACACATCTCTGTGTATGATACGATTTAAATAAAAAACTTCTAGAACTTCAAATCGTTCTTAATTATATGACCACAACTGTATAATCGCAGGCATCATAACTCTAGTACATGGTATGCATAATTGGGTTCATTTTTTATAAGCTTCTATTTAACTTGCAGCAATGTATGTATGTTTGTCTGGATGGAATCCAGGTGGAATCTTGCAACTGAATTTTAAAGCAGTTATCATCAACCGATTTACCTGAAATTTGGCATACCTGTCAAGTTCCGATGACAATACAAAGCGGAACGTGACATTGGTGAAATTGTGGTTTATTCCGCAAGGGCCACTTGTTTAAGAACTGAACTGAACTGAATATGATGGTGACAGCGAGCCCATCTGATGACGGAGACGGAAGGTGGACAACTGAACTCCTCGATGGATAATAGTAGACTGGCCGTGTTTTGGCTCATTTTGATCAGCACACTGTTACCAGAGGCATTTTTTTCTTAGCGTGGTCTAGTAGACTTTGGGTCTATGTAGGACTATGTAGTTATCGAAACTTTATGTCCTCTACCTTGATTTCCGGGCGGTTTTGTATTGAAATCATGTCGTTGTTTCTTGCCTAACCAAAGATTTCAAAATTGAAATCTTTGTGCCAACTACACATACAACTTTTTTTTGTACTTGTTGATTTATACTGCCTTTTATTTAATGACTTCGATTTTGCAAGTTGTCATGTTACAAGAACATATTAATGATTATTAAATAAATAAAAATAAATAAATAATGCTGGACAGTTTACACAACATTATCTAGCCCCAAGCTAAGCAGAGATTGTGTTATGGGTACAAGATAACTGATATACTTAATACAATACATTAGATAGATATATATTATTTATTATACATAGAAAATACCCAGAAGTCCCAGAACAAATATCTGCAGATCGTACAAATATTTGTTCCCAGCCGGGATTTGAGCCCGCTACCTCCTGCGTCGCAGGCGAACCTTCGCCCGCCGCGCCACAGAGGTCGTCAAAACAAACAACAACAATTATTACAAGTGAAAGAGTTTGTACCTACCTACAATTTGTTCAAACGCTGGTGACTCGCGCCAATCTATCCATCTGCCTCCATATTTCTATGCTCTAAATCAAATGCTTGTTTTGTTTTGCAGCTTTCAAAAAAGGTGGGCGGTGGCCTTACTTTTGGATAGGTGCATTGCTCCATGGGATATATGCGGATAACTTCTGGCATTTCGTGCTGCCTGAGTACGATAACTTCTGGCACTCGCAAACTCCTATAATGTTCTTAGGAGGCAGACTGCCGCTTCACATCATATTGCTATGTAAGTCTTTTACTCACCACCTACCTAACAATACAAACTTATTTGTCGTCGCTTCTTAGACCAATGCGGTCTTATAGGAAGCGACGACCATAATAGGTCCTACAGTCCTACTAGTAATATGTATGCATGTAAGTATGTCATAACTCATACCACATCAATACATGTCAATTTATTCCCACAACCCACTGTGAAAAGAGGCCCATTGAGGCGAGGCTCTGCCTACCCTTTCGGGGAAAAGGTCGAGGGTCTATGTATGTATGTATGTAATTACATAAATTAAAAAGATTGGATGTTTGTTTGTTTGTGTGTCTGTATGTTTATTACACCGATTTCGGTGAAATTTGGTACATAGTTCGTTTATAAGTATGACTGTATTCTGTGGTATGACCAGGATTTTCTTTCCCGGTTAACGTGAGCAAAGCCGCGGGCGGACACTAGACATTTAGAAACTTGTACTGTACCCTTTAAAACGTTAACCAATGTAACATCCATTGTTGACCTCCCATTTATAGGAATTAGAATGACGTTGTAGTTCAGTTAATTTGGACATATATATAGTTTATTCGACGTACTAAACTTTGCAATGATGCCTATGGTTTTCTATTCAACGTACTAAACTTTGCAATGATGCCTATGGTTTTCTATTCAACGTACTAAACTTTGCAATGATGCCTATGGTTTTCTATTCGACGTACTAAACTTTGCAATGATGCCTATGGTTTTCTATTCAACGTACTAAACTTTGCAATGATGCCTATGGTTTTCTATTCAACGTACTAAACTTTGCAATGATGCCTATGGTTTTCTATTCAACGTACTAAACTTTGCAATGATGCCTATGGTTTTCTATTCGACGTACTAAACTTTGCAATGATGCCTATGGTTTTCTATTCAACGTACTAAACTTTGCAATGATGCCTATGGTTTTCTATTCGACGTACTAAACTTTGCAATGATGCCTATGGTTTTCTATTCGACGTACTAAACTTTGCAATGATGCCTATGGTTTTCTATTCGACGTACTAAACTTTGCAATGATGATTATGTTTTTCTATTCGACGTACTAAACTTTGCACTGATGCCTATGGTTTTCTATTCGACGTACTAAACTTTGCAATGATGCCTATGGTTTTCTATTCGACGCACTAAACTTTGCAATGATGCCTATGGTTTTCTATTCGACGTACTAAACTTTGCAATGATGCCTATGATTTTCTATTCCACGTACTAAACTTTGCAATGATTCCTATTAGTTTTCTTGCATAAATGGTGTGTCTTAATTTTTCTAAAATGATAATTTCAATTCTAACATACATAAATATTACAGCTTTCATGTTTGTTTATGTATGTTGTATATGTTTCATGTTTCATAAGCAAAGCAACCAATTACAAAAACCCGAAGTAGATAATTTTATTTTTATTTAAGCTTTCATATGCCTAGGGTTATAGTGGCCTGGGTGTTGGAAATAATAGGACATTCTTACATAATTTTTATATATGTTGCTAAAAAATTATTTATCATACCATTGTCATATAATATTAACTTAGCATTGTTCATTGTAATAATTATCTATAATTACAAGTACTATCTAATCGCATAACTAGTAGCTGACCGCGATGCGTCTCGGCCGATCCTACCAGCAATTGCTCTCCTTTTACATTTTGTTTTTAGCTACCTACTAATAAGTAAAGTTCAATGAATGAATAATAATAATAGGAAGAATTAGCCATCGTCACAGGACCAACCTTTTTTTTTTTTTGACGAGTTGGCTATCTGCTTCCAGACCTGCCACGGCTGCTAACAGAACTTGTATTGTACTTGTATTTGTACACTACCTACTATTAAATAAATGTATTTTATTAATCTGTTTTTTTAATTTTATTTGTTTTTGAATAAAACCTTTATACTTACTTTTTTTTCCTTAAGGTGAATGCTCACGCTTGCGGCGCGAGATTCAAATTTTTTAGTGTTTTTTGCCGATTACAGCTCATCAACGCTTCTTCAGATAGCGTAAGTTGAGTTCGCGAAAGCTAGGAGACTTAACACACATGTTTTAATTGATAGTATCTCATAAATATCATCAGTTTAGCTACGATACCCATAAACAAAAAAAAACACTGTAAAAATGTGTTTAGGAGTATCATAGCCAAACTAATGATATTTATGAGATACTAACAATTAAAACATGTGTGTTAAGTCTCCTAGTTCTCGCGAACTCAACTTTCGCTATCTAAAGAAGTGTTGATGAGCTGTTATGGGCAAAAAACACCAAAAAATTTGAATTTGGCGCCGCAAGCGTGAGCATCCACCTTAACCTATATTGTCCCACTGCTGGGCAAAGTTCACCCCCAAATTCTTCCACTTGCCCCTGTCTTTGGCAGTCTCCCACTGTAAAGTATACTTTATACTTTATATATCGTCATCGACTCTTATGTATTATATAAGATACAAGCATATATTATATATTGTCCCACTGCTGGGCAAAGGTCTCCCCCAAATTCTACCACTTGCCCCTGTCTTTGGCAGTCTCCCACTGTAAAGTATAATTTATACTTTATATATCGTCATCGACACTTATGTATTATATAATATACAATAGATACACTGCATTGTATGTGGAGATCCATAGAAAATCCATAGATCCGTAGAAGAACCAAGATCACGAGATAAGAAAGGTTCTCAATTGGCGACCACCAACAGAATGATTCAAAAGGGGAATGCCCTCCTTTCGATGGACCTAAGACATTTTAGAGGTCACCAGAAGGCAGTGTATGGAGGTGGCTCAAGGCCATTTGTCGTGGCATCCTATGGGAGAGGCCTGACGATGATACATACATACATACATACATAAACTAACGCCTGTTTCCCGGATGGGTATAGGTAGAGACCACGGATTTCCACTTGCTACGATCCTGACACACCTCTTTTGTTTTATTCACTCTCATCACATTCTTCATACACGCTCGTCGGTGTAGGGTACTCTTGACCTGGCCTTTTTCCAGAACTTCTCCGATCTGGTTTGAATACGTTCGCTGAGGTCTTCCCCTTCCCACTGTCCCATTCTTTCCCCTGACGATGATGATGACCTTGTTTAATGCTTCGCTCAGTCTTCTTACATCTCCGTGGAGTTTTTTGCAATGGCAAACTGTCTCTCACATGTTTAATTTGTTATCGCGTTTCCAGATCCCGTCTTCATGTATCATGCTGCGTATGCTGTATCTAAGCTACACTTGCCGGGATACGCCGAGGCGTTCGCAGTTGGCCTAGTCACGGTCCTCATAGACCTGCCATACGACATCGTGGCGGTTAAGTTCGTGCACTGGACCTGGCATGACACCGACCCGAATATCAATGATCGTAGCTACTGGGTTCCTTGGAACTCCTACTACTTCCACGCAACCTTCACCGCCAGTTTCTTCTACATCTTCAACGCTAGTAGGAGATGGTTCGCCCCTAAGGTTGCACAGTGGGAGTCAGCTGGGTAAGATCTTAAAGCTTTATAACTCCCTGCTACATGTAGATACTTTATATTATATATATAAGTTTGTGAATAATTGTGGCAGAACAGTGTTGCATTGGATTGCATGACAGGGGCTCATGATTTGACTTTGTTTCCCTAATTTAATTTGTTTGTATACATAATTGATTTACAGAAAGATAAGATCTTTCTTTTCTAGAAGAACACTTTTATGTAAACCTACATAAATATAATAACATCCTTTACTATTAAACGAGAAATATTTGTATATAATAAGATATTTTTATATGTACAGAATGTGTAATGCCTCGTAAAAATCCAGAAATTCCTCCAGAAATGTACCTACCGATTGATGATTTTATGACATTGATTGATTATATTTAAAGAATTAAAAACTTCAAAATTTAAAAAGTTGTGAACTAAAGTTATTTGATATGATGAGTATCTAAATAAAATACCCCTCCTGGGCTTATAGGGATGTTATGATACATCCTGTATGTATAAAATTTATAATTGTATATTTTCGGCTATAACGATTTCAATTAAATTTGTTATATGGGGGTTTTTGAGTGAAAAATTCGAGCTAGGTCTCATCTCTGGAAAAATGCTACACAAAAAAACGCTCTAATATCATAAATGTCAAAGTTACGTTGTTTGGATGTTTGTTATTCTATCACGCTGAATTGGCTGAACCTATTTCGATGAAATTTTGTACACAAATAGATTATGAACTATTTACTTGAATCAAAATGCATCATGCAACGCAACGCTCCGACGCGACATAGCACTGTATCACACTATGCGTAAGTATAAACGTGTTACGTGAGCACGTGTTGTGAAACCAGTGTTTTTTTTAGGGTTCCTTACCTCAAGAGTAAAAACGGAACCATTATAGGATCACATTGCTGTCCGTCTGTCTGTCTGTCAAGACCCTTTTTCTCAGGAACGCATGGAGATATTAAGCTGAGCCAACGCAATCAAAAGATACAGCCGTTTATGCTGCAAATTTTCGATACTCGCAAGGGAATCAAAACCTACAGGGCACTTCCCGTGAACTCTGAATCTTGAAATTTGGTACGAAGCAACGTCTTATAGCACAGATAAAGGAAAAATTGCGAAAAGCATAAATTTTTAGTAACATCATATAATAAAATAATTTTAAACTTACTACCCCTTTCCTCATGATGATTTCATTTAGCAATATAAATACCATAACTTTTACTTATATACCTACAGGTTTGTACGGAACCCTCGGTGCTCGAGTCCGACTCGCACTTGGCTGGTTTTTTTATGCTACTTAGAATGACGTAATACTATGGTGGTAGCTATAGTCAAGAACTTTTCCTTACACAGAAAGAAAATAGAATGGAAGTCCCTCGTGATCGCCACCCTCCTGGGCATGCCTGGGGGTGTTTTGCTGTTCGTACCTATCTACCACCCTCTCCACGACGTGTACAAAATACACACTGAAGTCACATTTTTCCTGCTTTTCACCATCTACGCCGCCTTCACCATTTACGGACTCTTGAGTGCGAGGGAAAAAGCTATGTTTACGTAAGTATTTCTTGAATCACCAGCCTACAGAAGGCAACTGCTCAAAATAATGCCAAACCGAACTGTGTTGAACCACCTCCATTCACTGACTTCCTACGACCATAGTGATGACCTCTGTGCCGCGGCGGGCGAAGGTTCGCCTACAACACAGAAGGTTGCGGGTTCGATTCCTGCCTCGGAACAAATATTTGTACGATCTGCAGATATTTGTTCAGGGTGTTCTGGTTATTTTCTATGCATAACAAAAATATATAGGTATCTATGTAATGTATTGTATCTATGTAGTATATCAGTTATCATAGCACAAGCTCTGCTTAGCTTGGGGCTAGATAATATTGTGTTTACTGTCCAGCATTATTCCGGTTTGTGCATAGATTTAGTATAAGTCCATGGGTTGGTGTTTGCCAATCAAGAACCTTTCTTCCCCAACGGTTAGGTAACAGTTCTGCTAGCTATATGGCCTGCCCATAATCAATCCAACGTGCTTATTCTGAGAGCTATGTCGGTGATCTTGGTTCTCCAACGGATCTTCTCATTTCGGATTCTATCAAGTAGTATAACTTCGAGAACCATAGCCCGCTGCGCGACTTTGAGTGCGTGTATGTGGCCAATGGTTAGCGACCAGACCACGTCTCACTGCCGTTAAGTCATCACTGGCAACACGGAATGAAATAGGTACTTTCGTTTTGCGGCTCAGCGGAAACTTTACTTAGGTCACAGAATATACAGCACTATTCCAAATATTCAATTCAAAAAACTGGATGTTAACTATTCGGTACAAATTCAATCTATGTAATTTTTATTGATTTCTTGTGGATTTAAAAAGTTATTAACATTTGATTTCTTGACAAAATCCGAATAATACTCGTGCTTGAGACGCACCACTCTTACAATCGTGTCAGTGGCGTAACAATAGGGTGGCAGGGCTGGCAAAATGCCACGGGCCCCCGACCCAAGAGGGCCCCGGCCCAAGAGGCCGAGAGCTCAAAAATATTTTTTTTAAATATTTTTTTTATTTTTATTTCATTGTAAATGTATGCAGGGTTTCCTCATGATGTTGTTTCTTCACCGAAAAGCTAGCGAATAGATGATGAATGCATTGAGATATTATGTTCTATGGATAAATGTGAAGTCTCCAATACGCATTGGGCTAGCGTGGGGACTACAGACCATTCCCTCTCGCCTAAGAGAGGAGGCCAATGGTCATTAGTGGGACATATAAAACGTGTAATTGAGTACGCTGAAAATCTCGAAGTTTATTAAAATTAAACCGAGTACCTACAACGTGACGATTTTTACTGATAGGTAGGGGCCCATCAAAAGAATTTACCACGGGCCCCAGATGGTATAGTTACGCCACTGAATCGTGTGTCAGAGCAGTGTAATAATAACTAGGTAGTACCACAGATAAAATAATACTATACTGTAGTACTATGGCGCATGCACTATTAAATAGTTTTGACCAATTGTTCCCATTTTGTATGGATATCCCTGGCAATTGTTATTTGGTTACTTTTTCGCGTAGCATGAATCTTTGTCGAATAATGATTGTCCAGATTTTTTTAATGGTATATTTCGAATAGTTTTGTATTGCAAGCAATGGCGGCGATGAGCTCACCACTTGACCCGTCTATATTCCACGATGGTGCAAACCACTGTGAAAAGAGGCCCATTTGAGGCTGTGCCTACCCTTTTGGAGAAAAAGGCGTGTGTCCATGTATGTATGTATGTATGTTGTATTGCGTAGGTATTAATCTGATAATAGGTCTTCTTCTTTTGGCCTTGTCCCATATTTCATCGGATCCTTTTTGATTAGTTTCAGACCAACCTTTATCGATTACATCCTGATATTACAACTTGCGATCCACTTCATCACTTACTGGGTGTTCGTGGTGTGGTTCAACCCTGAGAACGAGGTATCTGTGGGACTGCATGAGCCGGTTGGACCTTGCAATGAAATGGCGTCGCTGACCACTCCATTTGGCCAGGTAATTGTATTAAAATCATATGATAATTTAGTAGTAGTAGTAATTTTTTAATGTCAAGTAACGACTTATTGTATTTGTACTAAGATAAGTAAATTCGCCGAGACTCTCCGTCAAGTCTTAACCCAGTTTAAATGGTGGCAGAAAAACCAAGTAATTGGAGGACAAAATCCACCAATCCGAAAAGACACGCCATGCACTTATATTTAACTACTCCGTACATGTGCTCATTATCTAAGTTAGACCGCTTAAAATGCCATCAAAATTACACGACACCACTAGAAAAAATTCGAGACGTTTCTTTCAAAAATGCCGGATTGAGTCCCCCGTATTTTTTTTGGAATGACCAAGAACCCAACGTTGAATTCACGTCAAAATCCGAAATACGATTGAGTTTTATATGACACTATAGCGACTCGCCCCGGCTTCGCACGGGTAAACCCCGGTGGACCCCACCCTACCCCACCCCACTCCTTATTACTTATTCTGCTATTCGGAGCGGAGAAGAATCCACCAAAAATGAGATAACTAACATCGGTCCAGTCGATCTTGAATTATAAGTGGTGTAACTAACAAGACTTTGTTTTATATATATATATAGATATAATTATGCGAAGTTTGGTACGTTTGCTAACGGCATAGCTAACACATACCTATAGGACTTGTGCAACAAAATTCTGAATGATGGCGGCAGCTAATTTACAATAACGTGAACTCTTCAGATAGTTTACCTAACTGAAACTTTATTGTTTTGCTACCGTAGCGCCATCTTGTAGATTTAAAACAAAAACTACAATATGTACCGGGCGGAGATTGTAACTAGAAGTAAATTAGCTTGTCTCGTTGTCAAAAGGTTTTTGTTATTATTTCCTTCGATGGCAATAACATAACATAACATAGTCACATACATAGTCCTGAACCCACACTAGCATTCCCTATGTCGTGGGTATCAGAAACTACGAGTACCATGGTATCATAACACCCAGACCCGAAACAAATATTTGCAGATCATACAAACATTTGTCCCGCAGCGAGAATCGAACCAGCAACCTCTCGCATCTCAGCCGGTTACTCGTCCGACGCGCTACAGGGGTCGTCCTACTTATGTTTTATTTTTATTTTCAGCGTTTGTTCAAGCGTAAATACTTCTGCCCAGAAAATTACGACGAGGGTTACTTCGACTTTCACTGCGTCGCCCAGAAGCCTCAGAACGGAACATCCTGGTACACCATCTGCGGTACACCTTTTGAGTGAGTACCTACTTTTTTTGTCGTGCGTGTTTTCCGTTACATAGCTATTACGAGTATTTACTTATCAGACTTAAGAAAAATCATTGAGACTTTCGCTAAGCATTCTACTGCTGGGAAAACTCACGCTGTGCCTGGGTCATTGGTACCGGGAGACGAACTTCGAAGGAACTAAATGAGAACCATGTCTTTTTCTACTTGAATCGCCTTGCTACCAGTCAATAGGTGCTGCCAGCGCAACGGCATTTTATAAAACTCGTAGCAGACTAAGAACATATAGCTTTTCGGTATGTCAAATTGTTCCGGGATAACGTAGCTATCTACGATGTTTCGATTATATGGCGTAGCGGAGGGCTGCGAACGGGCGTAGCAAATTAATAATTAATTATCTGTACCTCAAACTGTACCGGGATATCGTAGCCATCTACGAAGCTACGATTACAAGTAATCTTAGCTTCGTAGATGGCTATTAGTAAGGCTTAATAATGATAAGTTTGTTCCATAATATTTACTTTGTACATTCTTTTTCATCTACCTATCCAAATCAGCGGTCTTATTGTGTAATAGACTGAAGTTCGATTTTGAAGTGCATTCTGCTATTCATTGAGATGCGTGTTTTGAAAATTCCTGAGCCTGAAAAAAAGCTAAAACACGCAGCGCAATGAACAGTAAAATGGTAATCGACTTCGATTAGACAATAGCTGTGCAGACCACTGCTTGTTGTGCAATAAATTCCATCCATAGTACTATTTGGGATCACGGATAAATGAAACTTCCCCGTCAGTGGGTTTAGCAAGTCGGCCACTGGGAAACAACCTTAAGGCGCAATAGTTTCACAGCATGTCTTGACAAGCTCTAGAATTTTCAAGTTTTTGATAGTTTTTAAAGTTTTCGGAAGAAAAATATTAATTGTTTTTTTAAGCTTTTTATCTAGTGAAATCATAAATTAAATACACTATTTGACACTTCACTCGATAAAAAAAAACAAATATACCACCTTTTTAAAATTGAAATATTATCTTAGACTTACTTCTTATACGTTTTAATTTTTGAAACCATTTGGTAACTTATTAATTATTACTTGAGTTAGTGAAGTCATAAACAAAATTTAACAAAACTCTAAAGGGCATTTTTAAGGCAAAACACGGTATCAGAGCGTAAGGTCGCCTTCTTCGCCTCATACAAAAATGTTCGCTGAAACTGGTTGAAGCTATAGCGCCTTAATATTCAAATCTATAAATATCAAACAAAGTCGTGTTGGTTACACCACTTATAACTCAAGAACGGCTGGACTGATTGACTGGTGATTACCCTCCCATTGATGGTGGGAGGGTAGCTTAGAACCAAGAGAAGCACATAGGGGGGGGGGGGGGGGTTGGTTGGTGTTAGGAGGGGGCTGTTTTTCACCGGGGGCTACCCGTGCGAAGCCGGGGCTAGTCGCTAGTATAATATATAATATGCGCCAATCAAATGTTTACTCTGCAAGTGACGGTTATTATATTATGTTAGGTTAAATACTGTTCCAGAATCTATCTTACTATTCTTGCTTCTCCTTCATTTCAGGAACCGCGCTGAGTACATAACAGTGATCTCCACTATATTGATCCTGGCAGCATCCGTGTTCTACAGCCTATACTTCAGGACCTGCCAAGCCGTTGCACTCGCCAGGAAACTGAAAACTAAATAAGGAAATAATTACCTCTTTTTTATCTAAGTTTTTTTAATCATGTTACTTAATTTTTTTTAGTTATAGTTTTTTCTATTTTATACATACTACTATTACTATTACTATTTTAAACATACTACTATTACTATTATTATTTTAGATATAGTAATAGTAATTACTAGTAGTATTAGTAAGTACTATTATTTATTACTATTTTTCATAAAATAAAAAATTGTACTTGAAGCATGATGGGACTCTTGTATTGTGTTTAAGAGTAGTTTTTCTTGTGTTAAATCTTCTTCTTGTTAATTAAATCATAACCGACTTACGCATTTTTTCCATTTTATTTTGAAAAATAGACCCATTTTGGTTATTTTAAGGGGTTCTGTACAATAGAAGGTATCAACAGAACCTTTATAGGATTACTCTTGTCTCTGTCTGTCGACGACGATATCTGAAACTAGTGTACGAATAAATATTATACAGAGCTAAACTAGAACATTCAAGAAAATACTTTTAAAGGACTTGTAGTATTTTGGTAGAGCTTTTAAAGAGTTCGTCCGGGGAAGTACCACCTCCATACTTATTTCTGTCGCATAGCAGTAGTGCTCGCATTTCTGTGTTCCGGTTTGAAGGGAATGGGTGCCGGTGAAATTACAGGCACATGAGACTTTTCATCTTTATGTCTCAGGGTGGCGGACGCAGTGCAATGCCACATAGGGTGCGTCCTAGGTGGACGTGACGTTCATATAGACACAGCTCATATCAGGTGGGCACTCGGCTTGTTCTGTCAATCAAAGTTGTTTAAATAAAACTTAACCAGCCGGCCTGGCCAAGTGGCATTCGCTTCGAAGCGATTCCATTTTTACAGTCTTAATTCAATACAAAAGACCACGTGGCATTTCGATAGCATACGTCAATCTCATAGATTTTTGGCTTTTCTACAAGCGACATCGCTATTCGATTGTTACTTTGTCTACGGCCTCTGGTCACTAACATAACGCAGTTAACCAAGTGACACGAACTATTAATACTCGTAGTAGCATACATGCTTTTCATTTCGTCGAATATTACACATATTAATATCCATGATATACCTAATCTTCAGAGGTACTGATTAAACTATAATGACTGCCCTGATTTTAAAGCCAAATATGTTATTAAGTGTAATCACAAACTTGAAAGGATCATTCTTAAACCTCTGAGTAATCTTGTGCAATCGCATAGTAGGCGGGTCAGTTTAGTTAAATAAATTAAATAAATAATGCTGGACAGTTCACACAACATTATCTAGCCCCAAGCTAAGCAGAGCTTGTGTTATGGGTACTACACTACATAGATAGATATTTTTTATTATACATAGAAAATACCCAGAAATCCCTAAACAAATATCTGCAGATCTACAAATATTTGTTCCGTGGCAGGTATCGAACCTGCAACCTCCTGCGTCGCAGGCGAACCTTCGCCCGCCGCGCCACAGAGGACGTCAACGACGAGATATAACGACGATCAATGAAGCGTGATGATATCGCTCATATATTTTGTCTGACGAGGTTCATGCCCCTCTAATTATTATTGGTAATTAATAACGTTCCAAATTAGAGCGATAGGGCCGGGCCGTCAGTATTAGTCTAACTATCAGATTTTTTCGTGGGAAACATAATGAGGGACGTGTTTTCTTGTTTTTTAATCACCTTTATTGATATGTTTGCGTCATAAACAGTACAGATTAAATCCCTTATTTTCTAAACATTTATAAATGAATAGTACTTAGTAAATCAGTATATTGAATGAAATCCAACCTTGTCTTATTTATGGATGTCTTAAATTAGACAGTATATTGTGTTTTATCGTTTATTCAATATTAATACATCAATATTTTGTAGAAGTGGATTAATACTGTAACTCTTACGTTAATAAAACATCAGTGTGACCAATATTTTAATTTAATTCAAATATACTTTAATTTTACCTTTAGGTAAAACAAAATCGTTCAAGAATAAACAGCTAACATTTATAATTTCATAGATACTTATACGTACTTGTGCTTATTAAAAAGTGCCATCGGAATACATTATACATGTATAATCGAAGTCTACATAGAAGTCTACAATAGAGTACACATGAATAGATATATGTACGAGTATATACCTGAATCACAGGATTCAAAAACACGACAATTACTACGCACAACTGATAAATAAACACGTTTGTGCACGATGCAAACATGATCATCGGTAAATTAAATAACTGATCACAAAAGCCGTAAACTAAAAACTAATGCGGCATCTAAGCCTTGCACTAAGATTACAAAACAGATCGTATTTGAAATATTCCTACGACACAATATAACAAATATATAACCAGAACGTAGATAGTGACTACATACATCTCGCCTCAGATCAGACGGCCTCTATCAACTTCCATATTCTCTCCGACATCGTCGTGACATGACTTACACAATATTCAATCACAGATGATAATAAAATCGCTTATACCTATTTTTTTCACATTCCCCTTTTCCTCGCCCGTTCCAGTGAAATACTCCTAAGTAACATGGAATGATTAGGTTACAGACAACTTGAACTACCTACGAATAATATGATTTTCAAATAATATAAGAGATAACAACATTTAAAATAATCGAAACATAAAAGTTGTATTTTTTGATAAAAACTTTCAGGTTAGGTATCCATTATTATATTGATTTTCCGGTTATAGTTAGGTATATACATTAGTATAAATCGAGTACATACCCATACCACCCGAGGATTCGAGCGATGTAGGTACATGCCCGTAGTCATGCATACTATGAGTACATACCTATACCACCCGAGGTTTCGAGCGATGTACATGCCCGTAGTTATGCATACTATGAAAGTTTAACCGGAAAAAGAATATTCGTTGTATGTAGGTACTTTAGACATTTACAAAAATATATAAAAATATTTATTTGGAATATTCGAGCTTAGCTCCCGAAAAAGTACGACATTGGGGGGGCGTCATTCCGTTTCGTCTTTGACTCAATGCTTATTCGTATTATTTATTCCCAGTCGAGAAACTTTATAGTCAAAGCTTCCTAAGTCTCTATCATGTCAACCTTTAGGTCCTGAGGTGTTAACGTTAGAAAATAAACTTTCCGATTAACTTCAACACAAGCTCAAATAATAAACCTTAAGACAGGTAAGCGTTAGTTTACAAAACCTGTGCCGTGTAAATCTTCGTTCAAAAGCGTGACACGGCGAGGACGGAACGTCGTGAAAGACTCGGATTTATTAAGGATATTAAAATAAATTATAAATGCTTAACAATATAAATAGGAACAAAACTGATTACGATAAAATGAAGTGTTTAGATGGGCCTCGTCTTGAAAAGCTCTTCGATGACGCCGGGGTCGGCCAGCGTGGATATGTCTCCAACCTCGCGGTCGCCGAGTGCCACTTTGCGCAGCAACCTGCGCATGATCTTACCGGAACGCGTCTTGGGCAGGCCTACCGCATGTTGTACCACGTCCGGAGTCGCGAATGCGCCGATCCTGCGACGCACCAGCTTCTTCAGCGAATCCACAAGAGAGTCGGTGAACGCAACCCCTTCGGCGAGAGTCACGAAGCAGTACAGGGATTCCCCTTTGACGGCATGTGGGCGAGAGACTACAGCGGCCTCAGCTACTTGGGGGTGCTCGGTCAGCACGCTCTCCACCTCGGAGGTGGACATCAAGTGTCCGGAGACGTTCAACATGTCGTCGATGCGGCCTGTCACCCACAGGAATCCATCCTCGTCACGCCTGGCACCTATATATATATGATCTGTTAATGGACCAGCCGTTATTACATGTTCTTACTTATATAAAAGAGCATGAGCTGAAGCATCATTCGATGCTTCTTTAACTGCGTTAGCTGGCTAAACCTTTCACCATGATGGTTTCAGACACTTTTATGGTACCAAAAGCCGTTGAATCATCGACACGAAGAACAAGAACTATAGACAGAGACTAAGCCACGGTTGACCAACGAACCAATGAAGGCGCCAATAACAAATTAGACTTTTCATCTTTATGTCTCAGGTTGGCGGGCGCAGTGTAATGTCATATAGGGTGCGTCCTAATAGGTGGACGTGACCTATGAGGTTACTGAGGCATTGTTAAAGGCAGAGGTTACCGCTTAACATCAGGTGGGCCATATGCTTCTTCCGTAATTGAAGTAAACTGACACGTTTTTTTTATCTGTGGAGCATTTACTCGTAGGTATGAGAGCTCAAGGTGTAATTTACTGCAGCTAACGCTTACCATCTCCGGTGCAGTAGTAGCCAGGGAACTTGGAGAAGTAGACCTTCTCGTATCTGTCGTGGTCGTTGTAGAGAGTGCGCATCATCCCGGGCCAGGGACGCGAGAATACGAGGTACCCCTCGCCAGCGCCCTCTATCTCCTTGCCGCTTTCGTCGAGAATCTTCGGATCAACACCGAAGAACGGGAATCCCTTTGGACATATAATTTTATTCAAAAAGCAATCCCATCCCACTACAGGTCTAGCGCTTGACTGAGTCAGTCCCTGAGGTATGGGAGCGGTACGGAAGGGGTGTTTTATCTCTCAAATTATCAGATGACATGTGACATAATGTTAGAAATAACTTTAGGTTGTTTTGCTATCGAGAAAATATTGTCCTATCGTGTTTCTGGCGATTATAATGTAGTATCAATGCGTATTTTTAATTTGAATCTTGTACTTTTTTAGTCTGTTAAAAATCAAATCTAATATTAATGTTTTTGCGGCATACCCCACCTTAAGCGCCCTACCGACCGATGCACCTCCTATGGCGATATGGGCTATTGTTTTCTTGAGTGATATGATGAAACTTACGCGAATGAGGTATGTCACATCTCTGGTAGTAGTTTAGGTAAATGCCCAGCTGTCAAATCCATGGAGTGTGTGGTGCCGGTTTGGGCGCAACAAACTTATTACTTAGTGTTGCAGTGCAATGTGCCGTTCCGTTCAAATAAACGAAACTAATGAACTATGACCTTAAAGTAAATGGGCTTCGGGTCATCGCTCAGAAGGTATCCGAACCAAAAGAGAGACAAAACGCATAAAGAGCGTCAATTCTGACAAGTTTTATGCATCCATTGCTGCTTGATTATTGCACACATTTGAGGACTAGAGTGTGAACTGGCAGCGAATCGAACTCATCTTAGAGTAATCTATTATGAAGTACTCCATTTGTCGTCGTTCGAATTTTGAAAGGTGCTATATGTTGGCGTTCATAGTGTATTGAATGCTGTCCATCGTAGAGTTATTAGAAAGTCTTTGAACTAGTGTAGGTAGTAGGTATAAGTTGGTAGGTATATCCTTGAACCTGGACTTACCTAATAAATTGTTAGTAGCAAAAACAAATAACATGTGACGTAAAGTTACAAATCTTAATTGAATTAACAACACCCAAGGTTGAAAAAAAAGATTGTAATAGGACGATCCGATGATCATAGTGTACGTAAATAATACGTGTTACGTCAACGTAGTTTGTGCTACTTTTGTTTGAGGAAATGATGATGCTATTTTATTAAAATTGACTATCGCTGTGGTCGCGATTAACAGACGTTAATTCCAAAATAATTGTTCCGAATTTCAACGAATAAAACCATACTGACTGAAAAAGTTGGTGCTATTAATAGTCCATGTTATTAATCACTGGTGCTATTAAGCGTTGGTGCTATTAATCGTTCGTGCTTTAATCTTTAGTGCTATTAATACTTGGTGCTATTCTTTAGTGCTATTAAGCGTTGGTGCTATTATACATTCAAATTGTCCCAGAATTTGTAATAACAAAATGGTGCATCAACATAACTTTTTTTTGGTCTAGTTCAGGTAAAAACAACAAGTGCGAGTGAGACTCGTGCGCTGAGAGTTCTGTACGTAAAAACATACCTATTGAAAAGCCGCGTGAACAAGCCAGCACACAGCTCAAGGTAGTTACTGAAGGTTGCTAAGTTAAATCATCAACAAACAGATCACTAGATTTAAGTTACTTTAGAATTATATTATTGCACGATTGTGCTTCTTTCGTAATAGTGATCAAAATAAATAAAATAAAATGTTTTTTCCTGATCAAGGTAAGGAACCCTAAAATAATTAAAAATCTGTAGGTTTGGGGGGTAGGCAGGAGGGGCTGATTTTTATCCCGACACCACGTGACAGCCGCCAGAAAAAGGCTAGTGAGAAGATAATATCGTTACCGCTGCACCAGGCTTCATAGGGGTCGCTCCTGGCAGGCTGGTCAGCACATGACCTCCAGTCTCGGTCTGCCAGAAGGTGTCGACGATGGAGGCACGTCCCCCCCCCACGGCGTTGTAGTACCACTGCCAGGCCTCGGGGTTGATGGGCTCGCCGACGCTGCCCAGTACGCGGAGAGTAGACAGGTCATGCCTACATCAAAATACCAGTTAGCTAATTGGTTTAATATCGATCAGCATGGTCACGAGGGTCAACTGCATTTTTTTTAATCAAAGTAACAGTAGTATTATTATTAGAAAGAGTAGTTTTTTCCTTCAGTTTAACAGTAGTATTATTATTAAAAGTAGTAATTTTTTCCTTTACTTCGAGCTCATCATTTTTATTTTTAAACATCAAGCTCCAGGTTACGGCTGTGCCAACCCCAGTCCCAGTATATATTGTAGTTTTTGAACCCCAGGCAGAAAACTTCATACAAAAAAAAAGAAGCGCGACGCTCGAAAAAGCGTTTTTTTACAAACCCTCGCTTTGTTGTATTTATTTTATTTATAGTTTTTTTTACCCAATAATATGGACTATTTTAATTAACAATCGAATGTATGCAAAAATAGACGTAACTTTGTTTTTTTTTCAATCGAGAAAATATTGTTGTATCGTGTTTCTGGTACAGTGATTCCTCGGAATTATAATGTAGTATCTATTCATATTTTTAATTTAAATATAGTACTAGATTTAGTCTGTTAAAAATCAAATCTAAGATTTATTTTGCGGCATAACCCAGCGTAGGATGAACAGGATCTATAGGGTACCTACTACTGGAGCTGGATCTTCAAGTTTGAATTAAACTTCAAATAAAATTACATGATATGTCTGTCTCCCTCAGATTAAAGGGTCTGATGATGACCAGTAAGGGATAAATAGGACCAACGGATGCTTCGATATCGAAGTTGACAAAAATTACTTTTTGACGCTGCTTCATGAAGTCGAATGAGTGTATAATCCGCGACCGACTAACCTTCACACCGCACTGTCACACTGGTGTGATGGTTTAATTTGTCTTGTGAAACGTAATAAATGAACCAATTACGCAGGTACTTAGAAGGTTGGGCTAAATTTAACTCCAAACACGAGTTAGTAGGACGAAGTTCGATACATACGTCAGTAACACATACAGTACCTAGTTGAACCTTGTGCCCTCGATAAATTACCATAGTGCTAATTCTTATTGATGAGCGGGATGATAATCCAAATGAACTGAGATCATATCCTTCGCTGTTGTGTTAAAATAAGCAGGTAAGTAAGTACCTTTTAGAGTTCAAAGAGAAAGTATGGCGAAAGTGTTCTAGCATAATTGTATTATCTATACCACAGATAAAATAATACTACACTAGATCTATTACGTCCATCATCAGTCCACACTAGTCCACTACTGGACATAGGCCTCTCCGAATACGCGCCACTGAGCCCGGTGTTCGGCTCTTCTCATCCACTTTCTGCCCGTCGCCTTTCGTTGGTCATCGCTCCACCTAGCCAGAGGGCGCCCCACGGTACGTTTGCCAAGACGCGGTCTCCGCTCAAGAACTCGCTTACCCCAACGGTTGTCGGTTCTTCGGCATATATGACCAGCCCGTTGCCTGCCACTTCAGCTTGCTAATCCGTGAGCTATGTCAATGACTTTAGTTCTCTGTCTGATAATCTCATTTCGGATTTTATCTTTTAGAGAAACTCCGAGCATAGCCCTTTCCATAGCTCGCTGTGCAACCTTGAACTGGTTGATTAGCCCTACAGTGAGTGTCCACATCTCGGCACCATAGGTCATTACTGGTAGGACGCACTGATTGAAGACTTTAGTACGTACAAATCAGGCAAAAATATAATATCGTTTACTAAAATAAAATGTACAAGTTCAAATGAGACTCGTGCCCTGAGGGTTCCGATCCGTAAAGTTTATCGAAATCGTTTTCGTGCTTTTTAGCCACTTATTCCTGTAAACTTCATCATCCTATAATAGGGGTAAAAATTTCAAAGTTGATTAATTTTAGTTTTTACCTTTATTTGTGAAACAAAACCCCCAGTATTCCAAATTTTACTATTGTGATGAAACTGGAAGAACCTTTTATTTTCACCATTTTTTACAAAAATTAGATATTCTTGGCTATGTTTTTAATGCGTTGAGTTAGAAGCTTGATTTTTAGGGCAATACAGGGTTATAATCTCAGACTTTTTTATTTGCTATAATTTTCAAGTTGATACCTTTAGCCGCTCCTGAGGCAGACTTACATACAGACATACAGATAGTCAGAAGGACAGGCAACATCCTCTATAATGGTGATCTCTATATGCTTTGAAGCACCTAGCTAGGTTTTCTACTTACGCATAGGTATGTTAAACTAAAACAAACCTCAAGCTTATACTGATAAGAGTATTGTATTGATAATATATTCAAGTATGCGATCTAGTTGTAATACATATCCATGAGTGAAATCTATCAAAGTTCAAACCAATTTTGACTTACCTGGCTACATAATCTTCTCCATACTTCATGAGGGACCTGATGGCTGTTGGCGCGGTGTAAAACTGGGAGACCTTGTACTTGTGAATCACTTCCCAGTAACGGTCCGGATCCGGATAGAACGGGGTTCCTTCAAACTATAAAAGCAAAAATAATTTAAAACAAGGAATAGACAAAAAAACAATTTAACATGAGTGAAACCTGTTATTGCCGCATGGTAATGTACTATGTATAAGTAGCTAGGGGTATATAGCTACATAATAATTAGCCTCTAAGCAATTACGTGTCTAAAAACATAACATGCCACAGAAAAACGCCTCACACCGCTTTGTAAAGCCGTTTTTATTGAATATCTCCTAATAAGTATACGATAATTTTACAAAACCTCTACAGTAAACCCTTGGCTTTGTTGTTTTGATTTGATTTATCTATAATTGTTTACCCTTGAGAGAGCATAGCGGCATCCGTACCGTGTTTACCTAATAACATGCACCATATTAATAAACAATCGACTAACGTGGACGAAGCCAACGTGGACATCTGGAATAGACCAAAAGTTAGAGGTAACTTTGGGTTTTTTATCTATAGAGAAAAATAAATATTGTCGTATCGTGTTTCTGGTACAGTGATCCCTTGGAATTGTAATGTAGTATCCATGCACATATTTAATTCGAATATTGTAGTTGATTTAGTCAGTAAAAAATCTAATCTACGAAAGGATTTTTGGGCATATCCCCCCCACTTCCCCCCCACCTCAACACTCCAAATTCACCCAAATTATTAGACACTCCAAATTCTGTCACTATCTTACTCAGTAAATTTCAGGTAAGAAACAGAGCACGCGAACAAATAGTGAGCGAAAATTACTTAGCGATTATTTGCAAAAATCTAAACTTATATTTTTATAAACCTATAAATTGCCTTGAATATTGTGAAACAATCATTAAAATCTCTTGAGGCGTTTGTTGAGGCTTCCTGTGGTTTACACAAAAAAAGCCTACTGCTTAGTAGGCTTTTTTTGTGTAAACCACAGGAAGCTTGGATTTCTTACATGTAAAAGAAACAGCAATAAAAAAAGTAAACGAATGATTCTGTTCTTGATTATATTACAAACAAGATGATATTATAAATTAGATGTTTTTTTTCAAATTATTTGGGGCGTCCGTTCATAAGAAGGCTTTATAAAATAGGTCTATATTGCAGTTTTGGATCTAGTAACGCATTTAGGAAATCTTTACTGAAGCCTGTTATAGTGATCTTCAAGCTCTACTCTGCAAGTAGCTAGTACCGGGGATGTACCTAAGTCGGGTAAACGAAAAAACAAGAAGCAGAAAGAAATGAAGGCAGAAACAGAACAAGTGGTACTTTTGTAAAAAATATGAAAATAAACGACCATGATTTTAAAGTCAACTAACAAGTGAAGTGAGAAGTAGTTTATTGCTAGTTGACATTGTGATGTCACGAACTAAACAATTGCCTTGAATGTACAATACAACTATCACTCATTATTTTATCGTTAGGCATTCACTTGACCGAGCTACTTTTACGTCCTCGTCCAAATAAGTAATGTTGAATGAACTAAGCTGGTTTTTAAGCTAGTGTCTTAAGTAGGTATTGAATCTCGAGGCCAATTCTCTTAATTATTTTACAACCACACTAAAGGTTGACCGAATCGGGACTGTATTGCGAACTTACAGATTTTTTAAATTCTGCTCCATCATTATAATAATTTTGTCTACTTTCGATTCATAGAAATCATTGCAAAGAGTAGGATAGTGCTTTACATAATTGGAAAGAGTGCAAGAGACACGCTTCTAATAAACTAAAATTCTCAGAAAAACTTTGATACGTTCAAGTTTCGGTCACATTTCCGTGTCTTTTTGTCAGTTCAATAGAATGCCACTTGCAATTTATGAAATTGACCCTAGATAGGAGCATGATAAAAACCATATTTTTATTGTTATTTTTATTGAGAATAAAAAAATTGGTATTTTATTGTCGGCGTATCAGCCTCCTTGAAACTAGCTGACTTATCAGATACGTCAACTACATGTTAAAAGATAGCTACCGAATACTGAACGTACCTAAAAAAACTACCTTAATCTAGCTTTACAAAATAGTTTACAGCCAGCAATTTATGTATGTATATTAATGTACTATTGATGTATATGATAAAAATAAAAACAAAAAATTTACATCTGTTGTATAATGAACTTTGCTGCCATTTTTATGTCAGTTTTATGTGGTAGTCTCGTTACTCCCTGTATATAATTATGACGTAGCCTTAGTCAGTGAGTCAGCCGAATCGAGGGATCTCAAATCGGGATTGGTTCAGGAAATTAAATCATTGATGGTGCGTTTAATCGTGAATCAAATAGTTTACTTTAAATAATTAAGTAACGTAAGTCCACTGTGTGTAACTTACCTATATAGCTAGATACTTGCGAGCTTAATATAATAGATACTTTAATATATCATTGACCATGTCACGTAAGTAAATGGTACACTTGCGTGACTAAACTGAGACAGAATCGTAACAGCGTCGTAACGCTGCTTATCATCCCATAAGTCCGCACGCACCTCCTATTTTCGCCAAACAATTCTGATTTTAAGGGCATGTCAAAACAGAATTTCTATGAATAACTGTCAGAATTTTGATATGTTTCTTAAAAAGGTGGCTTAGTGAGCATTACTATTTAGCGATCACCTGTAAAAAAACCTTATGATAAAATACCTATGTGACAGCTGTCAATGGAGTTAGGTTAATACTTCATCTTCTCAAGCTGTAAATGCAAAAAATTGTATTAAGGAAACAATATCACAAAACAGGTGCTAAAAACTATGTGCAGCAAATGTAGGTGATGATGCCAAAAACTGTGCTGAGGTCGCAACAGATAGTGCTGACAACTTGAAGCCTCGCATAGATGTTGTTATTCACCAGCACAGAGGTAGCTGCATTGACGAGGGGTGCGTACACCGAGTAGGTGTGGCCAGTGATCCAGCCGACGTCAGCGGTGCACCAGTAAACGTCACTGTCACGGTAGTCGAACACGTAGCGGAAGGTGGCGGCGGCATACATCAGGTACCCGGCGGTGGTGTGCAGTACGCCTTTGGGCTTACCCGTCGACCCACTGTGGAGGAAAACCTTCCATTAGCAATAATCTGGTGAAGTAACACAGGCGACGCTGAAGTATATTGTAAGTTCGGGATTCGAAAATGAAATTGTAGGATGTCTAACCATTGCAAGCCTGAAATGCACAAGCTGTGTAAACCTATACCTACACTTTTTTATAAAACGTATGTTGTACAGCAGTTATTATAATAAAATATTTCTGATTTCTGAATTGTTTTACAATCACTTGGAAAGTGTATTAAGAGAAAACAGTGTAAGATCTCATTTTTTCCTTGACTTTGCAGGTGATTTCACTGGTTTTAACTGACCACCTTGGGTTTCCTGTCTTCTTCGTGACATTTCCCAATCTTTCAGAAAGTGACCCATAAATAAAAAGAAGATCAATCATACGACAGCGTGTGCAATGCTATCTTTGAAGCGTGTCTACTTTGGCAATTTTTACCCTTATTTTTACTTTATAAAGATCGCAGGAAGTTGGAGGATGGATGCGGCCCAAGACCGTTCGTTGTGGCATTCTATGGGGAGGCTTATGTCCAGCAGTGGTGTTCTACAGATGAGGATGATGATGATGATGCCAATTTAAGCCCCTATTTTACCCTAACTAAATCACAATTCTTTGCATTCAAATAACTTTATTTTGTCCCTCTAAGTTAGAAAGTCATTGCTCCTTCATAAATATACTAGTGGGTGACCCATTTTCAATGGTAGCTCGCCCATAGCCGACTTGCCTGTTTCAGTATAATAAACCAAAGTTAACTTACGTGTTCCACATTTCGTTTGCTTCAGTCGTATAAATATTGTGATCATTGCAATGCGATGTTTCTTCGCAGCTGAATAATAATATGTTAGAAGATACAGGCCATGAATAGGTGCCGGCGTACAAACAGATCGTACGACTGTGAATGCTATGTTCAAACTAAGTAGGTACCTAAACGAAGTTATCAAGACAATCTCTTTTAACTAAGTATAGTATTATGCATCTGAAACATCTGTTACTGAAGCTCAAGTATTGACATGAAGGTAATTGCATGTTCAATCAGTTGTGATGTCGTGATAAATATAATCCCAACCAGCATCTTACTAATAGTGGAGTCTGCTGAAAGCCTTGGAATCCATAAGCTACAGCCTAACTTTATAGCGTAGTGTAGTCGGCTAGTGAAATGCAGATTTAAAATGTTGATACAATCAGGCAGATTTAAATTTGTATTCCTAAGCAATCCACATGCCATGATAATGTGGCATTTGTTCGTGATCAAAGCACGTGACTAGCAAAATAAAATAAAACATAATGATAAAGTATGGGTTTGTGAACTCGATAAGAGGTACAGCTACCTGGTATACAGCATAAAGAGCGGGTCTTCAGCACCGACCCAGGCTGGAGGACAGATCATGGACTGCTCCTCCATCAGTTCGTGCCACCAGATGTCGTGGTCATCGTCCCACTCGTACTGTTTAGAGATAGATCGAAAATAAATACACGTATACCCAGCCACGTATAATGTAGGTATACAAAAGCTACGGAGACGCTATTACCACGGGACAGTCATTTGCAGCCTGGTCGTAGCCAGGGGTGACCCGCCCCAGGTGGGAGACGCAGATGCATAAGGCCACTGAGTGGTTAAACTTGGCCTTGCACTTGCGAATGGACTCGTCAACGGTGTTCTTCAGGTAGAGCAGTTTCTCCCCGCGCCAGGCTCCGTCGGCGGTCACAATCAGTTTGGCTTTGCAGTCCGCGAGGCGCTCAGCGAGCGAGTCCGATGAGAACCCTGCGAACTGATTTTATGTTAAAGCAACTATTCCTAGTGCAAAGCTGACCTATTGACCAAAACGCATATAGAGCCTCTTAGCGCTGTGTATAGTATTATTTTATCGGTGGCGCTATCTATTGGTGGGTTTGATAGGAAATGTAGAATCGCTAGCGCCATCTGTTGCCAAGCAGACGTACTAACGTACTTTAATACGTACTTTAATACGTTTGACGTACTTTAATTTAAATGCATTAAATTATTTACACAAATATTATAAGAATTTTTGGATTATTATACTAAAAATCTAATTAAATATTTGCACGGCAATATAGTCGAGTACAGTGATAACAAAAATAGAGAGTATGAACCAAACCACCTGTAAAAAAAAAAAAAAAAAAAAGAAAATAAAGAAGCAAATAAAGGAGATGTCCAAAAAATATATGGAGGCCGGTATAAAAATAACTAGAAATTCTTAGCAATATAATAGTTATAAACGGAGAAAGGGCATATTATTTGGCTATTTTTAAGCTAATGAAAAATAATAATGTACCTACCTCCGTTTTTTTTAAAACTTGATTCAAATGTTAAGTTTTTCAAAATAAAGTTTAGAACGTGCAACACTCCCAAAAGGTGAACTTGACGCTCTTTGGCATGCAGACTAAGGAATGTTGATACTCTCTAGCTAGCGAGGCAGGCGGCAGACAGACAACCACAGATAGTTTTTCATACGACTATCCTACCTTCGTTCCGTGTTGTCACGTTATTACTAATACTTCACTTATTAGTTTATCCGTTCTGTGTAGGTTCAGGAAACATTCTGAGTAGGTACCTACCTACACTGTTGGAGATTTCACTAATAGATAGGAGCTGTCTATAATGATAATAGTACCTATAGCAATACGCATAGGTACCTACATTCCTCGCTTCCTTATTAACATTTGTATTTTTCAGGTAGCTCAGGGCACAGGTAAATTGATTGTAAATTGTGTATTAGCACGTATTCCATTCAAGGAGAATATTTTAGTCATCATATCTTTGGGCACAGGCAGAAGAAGACAAAATGGTATATTTTCGTGTTGAATAATAGATAGGGATAGCACTATCAACTTATTTCTGTGCCCAAGAGATGGCGATGTATGTCCTCCTCTACATTTTACATACTTCCAATCATGTTATAAATAACATTTTAGATCAGGTATAAATAATAATTGTAAGATCAGTTCAGTTCAGTTCTTGAACAAGTTTACAAGACACATTATTAAATAGCAATAGAACGTTACTTAGTGACAGTGACACATGGAGGATAGTTATGTTTTGTTTGAGTTTGTAAAGGATTTGCGTGATTTTTCCGTAGTTCGTTTTAGTAAAAACTTAAAATATATTGTTTTTTTTATACTACTTGGAATGGCGGATCAAGCAGATGGCCCACCTGATGTTAAGTTAGTACCCTCTGCCTATGAACAGTGCATTACCTCATAGGTCACTTCCACCTAGGACGCACCCTATGAGGCATTGCACTGCGCCCGCCACCCTGAGACAAAGATGAAAGTCTCATGTGCCTATAATTTCACCGGCACCCTTACCCTTCAAACCGGAACACAGCAGTGCGAGCACTACTGCTTTGTGGCAGAAATATGTAGTACAAATAGGTGGTAATGGTGGTAGTACTTCCCCGGACGAACTCTTTCACAAAAAAGCTCTACTACTATTGTATTGCATCGACTACACAATTATGACCTGCGACGCAGGAGGTTGCGGGTTCAATTCCCGCCTCGCAACAAATATTTGTACGATCGCAGATATTTGTTTAGGGTGTTCTGGGTATATCTATGTAATATATTGTATTAAGTATATCAGTTATCTAGTACCCATAACACAAGCTCTGCTTAGCTTGGGGCTAGATAATGTTGTGTGAACTGTCCAGCATTATTTATTTATTTATTAAACACGTGTGGTTGGGTTAGGTTAGGTTACGGAGGTTTTATAATATATAAAATGTATATAATCGAGTAGCCCAATAAATAAGCTTTTTTTTGAGATGTATTTTATAACTGCATGAATTTTCTCGGAATATTATACCACTTCTGCACATCTCCTTTTCATTTAATTTAATGTGTACCACTAAATTGTAGATACAAGTACCTAGAACATTCAAGGTGCCGCTTTTTTCGAAAAGAAACGTCATCTATTTTGATTTTATTTCTTTTCCTATAGTTTTTTTGAGTTATTTTGTGTTATTTTAATGGCATTTGAATCAAAGTAGCTCGTTTACAATAGCTTGATATATGACATCGATCGTCGATCGATCGATTGGTGTGTTAACACCCTTAGTCGACTTTTACGACACCCACGAATGGGTCTATTCTTGGGATACACTACAGAACTAAGCATATCTAACTCTACATCAATTTGATAGAATACTTGGCTAGTTAGATATTTACAACGACAGTATGCACGGCGCCAATCCTCGCGCAGGCAAGCATGGTGATGACGGTCTCCAGGATCATGGGCATGTAGATCCCGACGCGGTCGCCGCGCCCGATGCCGCAGTCCCGGAGAGCGTTCCCGAACTGACACACCAGGTCCAGGAGCTTCCGGTACGTCACCCGGCTGTAGTCGTCTGGTTGGTTGCCTTCCCTGCAAACATTATGTCCCTTATGACCGAATTCCAAAACGTTTCGTGACTGGCGTTCACTAAAGTCCACTTCAGTATAAAATGCGTGAAAATGCTGCGCTGAGGGAAAACATAAACGAACTCCACTTTTGGCTAAAGCTCCATTTTACGATTTTACTCCCCAAGTATTTGAGGACAGTGCCTATATGAAAATTGATTATTAGAGAGTAAACTCCAAACATGTTTATTTTTATAGGAAACAGGCAATATTTTTAAAATTAAAAAAAAACTTCGTCTCTTCTCTATGTGAACGTGAGTGACTCGCACTTGGCTAAAAATACTGTAATTCTTTGATCTGAAAAGGTAACAAATAATACAATGTAAATAGAGAGAATCCTCTTCACGAAAGAAATCGTGAAAAAGATTTTGTAAATTCTATATTTAGAACTGAAAGCGCAGTGTGGAGTCAGGAAAAGACTCAACATTTTAATAAATAAATGTTAATATGGATGTAGCAGCTTGTAGAGCTTTCATGTTGCCTTACCTATAGTTCAGATAAGGAGGTTATCTTTTAATTCTTCAGCAATGTATTTATACGAACTATGGTATTCTACAATGTATTTTTATCAAGTAAATGCTTCGTGGGTTGCTTTAGTTTGATTCAAATGGTTCTCTCGATTGTTTAGGGAATGATCTCGAGGTGGTCTTAAGATTGCGTCAACAAAAAAAACGCATCGTGCCGCCATAAAAAACCGTGTTAATTGGATATCTCGTAAAATATAGATCATTTTACACAACCCCTCTGCTTTATTGTACTAATTTTATTTTTCAAATTTTTGATCTACAATTTTTATATTGAGATACAATCGAATCTAGCCAAAAGTTAGAGGTAACTTGGTGATTTTTTCTATCGAGAGTTTTTGGTAAATTGATCCTTTGGAACTATTTTAGTCTCCATGCATATTTTTAATTTCAATATTGCACTTGAAGTCAACTAAAGATCAAAAGTCAACTAAAGATCAAATCTATGGTTTGCAATTTGATGGTTTAAAGGTATATAAAATTATTTATTGAACAAGATAAAAAAAAAATAGGCGAACTTAATGCTAAATAGCATTTTCATTCAGCTAACCTTTGTGCAATGTAGAGTGGGTGTAGTGCTATTTTGAACCGTGATGGGTCTTGTTCAATGATTAATATAATAAAATACCTACTTTTATTATTATAGTGCTCTTCCTTTAGATCGTTAGCAGCGGTCTTCAGGTAGCACAACTGATTCATAACAATTAAAAAAAAAATGTCCTTTCCATGTATTACTTGTATTATTATTATATATTTTAAATAAGTTACAGAAAGAATAATACAAGGTATGTACAAAATACATATGAAACAGTTGTGCTACCTGAAGACCGCTGCAAGCGATCTAAAGGTAGCTCAACTGATCCAAATCACTACCAGACGGAAGCGTCCCTAAGATGCTGGCTGCATTGCCACCCTGAATGGCAATACTAATGCGTTGAGCCAGATAAGAGCCAGCTCTCGGGTCACGCGTCGCTTCGACCAGATGACCTGAAAGAATTTTGAAAACACGAAGGGCCCCGGAACCCCACGGACCCAGAGTCTCGACCCCGAAAGGCTCAGATAAGTAAGCTCTGTCGAGACTTCCATATTTACGTCTTATTATATATTAAGTAATTTATTATATATTTATATACATCACATATTATAATATAGAACATTAATTCAATAAATAACATAAAAATTGAACATTTTCCAATGACAAAAAGTATTGGTACAGTTTGGACTTGAAGATTTCCATGGAAGCGGATTTTCGGATTTCGACTGGAAGAGAGTTCCACAAGAGGATCGCAGTGACTATAAAAGAGTCCGTGTAAAAAGAGGTCTTATGGGCAGGGATCATGAGTAGAAGATGTTCAGAGGACTACGAATGTGACTGTTGGGTGTTATTTTTATTTTTTTCACTATTAATTTACTGTAACATTACAATCTAGCCAGGTAGGCTAAAAAGTAATTTAACATTGACCTATATTATCAACTAAGAATGTGTCCATTGACACTTTTCTTACTGTCTTTATTTATTTATTTATTTAAATAAATAAATAAATAATATTTAAGGGGAGGACACTTTGTTAATGTGTTCTTATAAGCAAGCACTAGTTTGCACTACATTACACTATAGTTTACACTACACTAACTCATAAGGTTAATGAGTTGTTGGGTGTTATGTTTTGTTATATTTGTTATCTACAAAGTAGGTAATAACACATCTTCTCACCATGTTTTGCCTAAAGATAACCTCCACAACATTATCTAATCGTATCAGAGCAACAACATACCGATAACTAAATGATCTCCAAGTGCACGCGCCAGAATTATATAACGTTCACCGAGTTCTACATGATCACTTATGAGTTTTTTTTTTCTTTATATTTGGTGCCGCACAGCTTGTGCATTTGCTATTTTCAAGTTTAGTTATTATCAATTTTTCATTTTATTTATTACAAGCAGTGCCCCGCGATAAGCCATGTCAGAGGCCCTCGGGCGGCTTGACAAACTCTGACACCAGAGGCCAGCACTACCTCATACGAAACGACGACGAGTGCCCCGCGGTTTCACCCGCGTAAGTCTCGATCCCGTGGGAATATCGGGATAAAAATGTGCCTATGTGTTATTCCGGGAGTCCAGTTATCTCCATTCCAAATTTCATCCAAATCCATCCAGTAGTTTTTACGTGAAAGAGTAACAAAGATACATTACAAACTTTCACGTTTATAATATTAATAGGATAATTTCAATATAATTTGCAACGTTACAGACCTACCATCTTCCATGTCATCAAAGTCCAAGTCAAATCGTGTTTAAGTAAAACGGTGGCCGTTTTACTAAAACTTTGGTAAACAACAGTCCTATAGAACAAATCTATCTAGCACTGTCTATTTTTACCAATTTGAAAAGTCACGCAGGGTAGAGTACGTCACTTCACTCGTGCTCTTAAAACAAGCTACATTGTTTAAAATAACACTAAAAACTATAAATAACTACTAAACTAATAAACACTAGGAAAAGAAATAAAATGAAAGTAGACTACGTCGCTTTTCCAAAATGGCGGATAAGAGTCCCTTTTGGGCTTTAGTTTCATTAAAGGCTTATTAATTTTGGATCAGATTAGGATTGGATTATTCCTTTTTAGTGTTTCCTACTTCAAAAGGTACCAACGGAACCATTAAAGAATAACTCTCGTTTATATCTGTCGCAGCCTAATTTAATTTGATTTATTCATTTAAAAGTACATAATACTAGTGGATAAAATAGCATATTTGCATATAGGGGTTTTTATTTTTTCTTTTTTCTTCATTATCAACAGCCAACAAAAGTAATGAAGGCTTGACTTTTCGAAGTTTCATTTACTTATGAAATATTTTTTATTTGAATTTGTTTTTGAATATGGAGCTGAAAGTGACCAAGTGCGTGTCGGACTCGCCCATGAAGGGTTCCGTAGCAGCAAGTAACATAATATAAAAGTTCTTGGATGGATTACGATTACTGACGTATTAAAAAAAAACTACTTACTAGATCTCGTTCAAACCAATTTTGAGTGAAAGTTTACATAGTAATGTACATTATATATTTTTTTTAGTTTTATCATTCTCTTATTTTAGAAGTTATGGGGGGGGGACACTTTTTACCACTTTGGAAGTGTCTCTCGCGCAAACTATTCAGTTTAGAAAAAAATGATATTAGAAACCTCAAGATCATTTTTAAAGACCTATCCATAGATACCCCACACGTATAGGTATGTTTTTTTTTTTCGAGTTTCAGTTCTAGGTATGGGGAATCCCAAAAATAATGGGTTTTTTTAATTTTTGTGTAAAAATCTTAATGCGGTTCACAGAATACATCTACCTACCAAGTTTCAACAGTATAGCTCTAATAGTTTCGGAAAAAAAAGGCTGTGACATACACGGACAGACAGACAGACAGACAGACATGACGAATCCATAAGGGTTCCTTGTCTTTGACTACGGAACCCTGCTTCACTAGCATTTCTTGACGATCGTTGACGGTAGTCTAATTGTACGGAACCCGCTCTACGCCAGTCTGACTCGCACTTGACTGGTTATTTTAACAACAGAACACACAAAACAGATATGTGTGAAAATAAGCTGTGGTTAAAATTGCCTTATTTCTCCTCCGCTTTCCGTCCTTGAGTTGATTTGACTGACTGATCTAAACATTTGTTAAGATCAGTCAGTCCGTACCTCCAAAATGGTTCTACCTTATGATTGTGTTTGTTTGTTTTTTTATCGCTAAAAGTGCTTCGCCGATTTGTTTGCAGTTTTTTGACAGAGTGAGCGAAATTAGCGAAGCGTACTTGCGTCAAATGGCAAAATTTGCTTTCATCTGTTCGGATGTATTTGGAGAGGTATTTCCCCCAAAAATAGGGAATGTTTGCTGCGGTGACATTTTCCGGCCAATTTTGATAATAATTGGCAGAAACATTCGATAGTCAATTCTAAACAAGAATTTCGTCGTTCAAGAGGTTGTTTAGATTGCTTCCTGATCAGAAAGTCTAATTTTTAAGTTGCCTAAGAAGTAAAATGCCTAAGTGTCATGTCTAAAAAGCAAAATGCCTAAGATTCAGGATACCTAAAACGATAGTATGCCTAATATGCAAATTGTATAAAATGTGAAACTTCCTAAGACGTAAATAGTCTAAAATGCAATACAAACAGGGAGAGATTTTTTTCATGGCAATTTAGCGAAGTCTGAAACCGTGAGAGTTATCGAAAACTGATGGGCTTGATTTTGAAAATGATGAAAAAGTAGCGCGCCTTTTTCAAACTGTTTTTGTTAAGCGGTAACCTTTGCCTTTAACAATGCATTACCTCATAGGTCACGTCCATCTAGGACGCGCCGTATGTGGCATTGCACTGCGCCCGCTACTCTGAGACATAAAGATGAAAAGTCGCATATGAAAAAGGTGGATGACGGTAGAAGTTTTCATCAAGAATTTACAGATAAATAATAACAAATTTTACAAGGTCTCGTTTTCGTTATTCACTGGCCTTTTCTAATATGCTACTACTACGAGGGGAGTAGTTATCTCTCCTATTTTCCAACAACGCAGTTCGGTTTAAAGGTCAGGGAGGGGGTGTTAAAAAGATTATATGCTGCTTTTTAAATTTTTTAATAGCGTAGAATGTAAATTAGCGCGTGATAATATAGATAATAATATAATAATAAATATTTCTGGACAGTTCACACAACATTATCTAGCCCCAAGCTAAGCAGAGCTTATGTTATGGGTACTAGACAACTGATATACTTAATACAATATATTACATAGATAGATATTTTTTATTATATATCGAAAATACCCAGAACACCCTGAACAAATATCTGCGGATCGCACAAATATTTGTTCCGAGGCGGGAATCGAACCCGCAACCACCTGCGTCGCAGGCAAACGTTCGCCCGCCGTGATCAAAGGTCATCTGTTTATGTGTATAGTAGGTAACTCTCTAGGTAACTAAACGCATTTGTATGCGTGGCCGGGGTGCGGCTTTAGTTGTCTCGGTCACATTACAATATTCATATTTCTGCGTTGTATTTTCAATTGAGGGGGATATCTTGTGACGCTTATGATATCGGCACTAGATCGGAGCATGATCCTATATTTTGAATAGGTACCTTTTATTACAAGAATTTTTGGTTTCTGTGCTCGCTTACGGACATCGTCGGTCCTCTTTGAACATGAAAACTGACGTTTATGACTGATGCTAGAACATATCGGGCAATCTTTCTTTGAATCACATTATATAAATATGTTGCGTGTCTTTTAGAAATGGTGGATTTGTTCCTGTAAAAGCTCTGTTTTCCTGCCACCATTTAACTGGGTTATGATTTGACCTCCGTCAAGTCATACATAACCCGTCTCGTCAATATCAATGCTTCACTTTAAAAATACAGACAGAAATACCGAACACAAATTAGACGCGCCGTCTACGTACTTTGTGTGTCCGGAACGACTTCGGAACGACAGACACGTGACGCGATTGAGAGGTGAGTGCACGTGTTTTGTTTTTCTTGAACACGGGACCCCAAGCACGGGACGGAATCCCACTAATATCACAATGTCAAAGTTTGGATGTTTTGTTACATAGCCACGCCGAAACGACTCAAACGATTTCGGTGAAAGGTACAGACAGATCCTGTATCAGAAATGTATGAGATGATAGAAAACTACATACATTTCATTCTACAGATAAGATCTGTATACATATATTTATGACCTGGATTAAAGTTATTAGGCTCTGTTTACGTGATAATAAGTTGTAGCCAAGAAAATAAATAATATACTTCAATTACGTGAATTATTGAAACAAAAAAGGTTAATTATTAATATTGTTTTTTTCTTCTTCAATTATTTAATTTATGTGACCTATGAGGTGCATTTTCAAAAGGCAGAGGTTACAGCTTAACATCAGGTGGGCCAACTGCATGATCCGCCATTCACGCAATTTAAAAAAAATATAACTTATTAATAATTTATTAAACAATAGTAAGTAAACTAATCACGACCCAACAGTATCTGGCCTTTAACTTAATAACCTTCTCTTAGAAAAGTAAAATAATTCATAGTGGACTAACATTCAAGGTTAGCTAGGTCACTTAGAACCAATCAATCAAACGAGCAATGAAAGGAGCCTTACGATATCCGCGAGGCGCAGGTGAATTTTGCGGGATACATGAGGTATGTATGCCGCAAAATTCCTAATCTTCAATTTGATTTTAAACAGACGAAATCAAGTACAATAGGTATTTAAATTAAAAATATGCATGAATACTACATTATAATTCTGAGGGATCACTGTACCAGAAACACGATAGGACAATATTTTCTCCATAGAAAAAAAAAACAAAAAGTTTCGTCTATTTTTTGCTTGGATTCGATTGTTTATTAAAATCGTGCATATTATTGGGTAAAAAATGTGATAAGTAAATCCAATAGAACAAAGCCGAGGGTTTACTGAACGGGTTTTGTAAAATTATCTATATTTTACGAGATATTTAATAAACACCGCTATAGTGGCGCGAGGCGTTTTTGTTGTTAATATTTCTGCCTGGCGTTGGCGCAGTCTTAACCAAACAGGTTATCGGTTAAACGTAGTGTTGCAAACTTTTTTAAGGAAACTAGCACATAACTACTGAAAAAAAATTATTTCATTATAAATATAAGGTATTATAAAATAATATATGGAAATGTCTAAAAATATAATTATGCGTACGTTTCGCATTCATTGGATAATCATTCTGTATTTTTATGATACCGACCAAAAGTATAAATTACAAAGATCGATTCCTTCTCATAGTTCCTTAAATTATAGGAACACCAGTAAATTATAAACACGTTTCTGTGTCACGGGTTCGAGTCCCGGCTTAGGCAAGTTACTTTTATAATATCATTGAATGATTACTGACTTTAAAAGATAAAGGAAAGTCTCCTTGTTCTCTATGTAGCATGGCTGTGGGACACACTGTTTATTACTATTACCATAGAATAAATAATAGTTAAAGTACATTACTTACACCAATGTACAACAGTTGTGCAACAGTTTCTCTGTTATCTTGATTATATAGATAAGTATCTATGAATATCTCGGGCGTTGTCAATACCTATATCAATACTGCTCGAGATATTATCATAACTATTGTATGACTACATATTAGCTTGGGTCTACCTGGGTCTTGCAAAGTGGCCTTGCACATGTTGAATAATATAAGACCTACTTATTTCGTTTGTTTCCGGTTGGGTGGTCCCTAGTGAAGTTTTTATTAGTTACCTTGTAAGAATTCGTCATATTGTAGTTAGAAACAGACATTAATTTATATTATTCATGCAATTAATATGTACTTAATAGATTATTCACCATGCTACTATATAATTCGAATGATCAAGGAGGTAGAATAAATACACAGTGTTTTGCCTTTTACATTGACAAGTAGTTCCAAATTCGATCGTAAGAGACAAAACAGTAGCATGGTAAAACATCAATTGTTAATGCATATCAGACATATACAGGGCGTCCCAAGACTATGCGACATGAAGGGAAAGTACCTTAAATATTGTAGATATGATATTATGCTGAATGGAGACTTTATTTTATTTTTAAAACATAGAAATAATGGATTCAAAGATTTTATAAAAATTACTTGCTTCTTCTGGGAATCGAACCGAATTAAATGAAAAATTAAAATCGTAATGATTATTTTTACGTTATTCCTTTGTTTTAGGATACTATATTCATCATCATTTTATTTTGTTTTGACGACCTCAGTGGCGCGGCTGGTGAAGCTCGGCCTGCGACGCAGGAGGTTGCGGGTTCGATTCCCGCACTCGGAACAAATATTTGTGCGATCGCAGATATTTGTTCAGGGTGTTCTGGGTATTTTGTATGTATAATAAAAAATATGTATCTATGTAATATATTGTATGAAGTATATCAGTTATCTAGTACCCATAACACAAGCTCTGCTTAGCTTGGGGCTAGATAATGTTGTGTGAACTGTCCAGCATTATTTATTTATTATTTTTAATTTATATTATTCAAGAGGAATAATTATTTTGTGTCCATTCTTTCGATTGACATCATACAAAAACGGGATGTTTTTTTTCACATATAAGTCGGTGCAATAACCTGACGCAACAATTTTCTTTTAGAAAATCTCTGTTTGCTGACTTACTAACTTTTAAACTATTTTAACTTTTATACTTATTACTTCTTTTGGTTGGCGTGCTAACCAAGGCAGGTGCCATCTTACGGTGAACGGTCTGTAGTAGCGTAAGGACAGAGCGGATGACGTGTAAAATGACGGATGCGTTCTTGGCACCAAACCAAACCAACGACAACTAGTCTATGACTTATTTCTCTCGCGATCGGATGTGTTTGGTGTTATGACAATATGCAGGAGATTGACAACATCTTAATTATTTAATCTATGATTGGATGTCGAAACGGCCGACTATCACTTTCTATCGGGAGGCCTCTTGTCATGTAATGAAGGTATGCCTTTAGTCTATCTTCCTAGCCTCTTGTGACTCTTCTCCGCAACTAGGCCACCAGTGGGCCCTTTTTGCGTGATCGGGAGGCCTCTTACAACAGTGGATATCTATTTTATGCTTACTTTATACATATTTTTAACCCCCGCACAAAAACGACAGGGTGTTATAAGTTTGCGTCTGTGTGTGTGTGTCTGTCTGTCTGTCTGTGGCATCGTAGCTCCCGAACGGATGAACCGTTTTTTTGGTTTTTGTTTCAAATGTGAATTTGTCGGTAGTGTTCTTATCTATGTTTGATCAAAATCGGTTCAGCCGTTTAATTGCGTAGTTTTTTTTTTAATTTTTACAAAATTAATTACTTGTTTGTGAAAGAGTTCGTCTGGGGAAGTACTACCTCCATACCTATTTCTGCCGAAAAGCAGTAGTGCGCGCATTGCTGTGTTCCAGTTGAAAAGTATGGGTGTCGGTGAAGTTACAGGTACGTGAGACTTTTCATCTTTATGTCTCAGGGTGGCAGGCGCGGTGCAATGCCACATAGGGCGCGTCCTGGGTGGACGTGACTTATGAGGTAATGCATTGTTAACGGCAGAGGTTACTGCTTAACATCAGGTGGGCCGGGCCATCATCTTTCCGTCATAATAGAAAGTAAAAAAAATGGTTTGTAATAAGTTTATTCAAATGATTAAATAACGTGAAAAACGGCGTCTGTGTGGGGTTTCTTCCATACAAACTTCAACACCCAGCAACTTCCAGAGAGTGAATTTAGTTTTTTTTTACTTCGTAATTGACTGAACTAGCTGATGGCCCACCTGATGTTAAGCGATAACCTCTGCCTTTAACAGTGCATTACCTCATAGGTCACGTCCACCTAGGACGCACCCTATGCTGCATTGCACTGCGCCTGCCACCCTGATATACATATAAAGATGATAACTGATAAGTCTCATGTGCCTGTAATTTCACCGGCACCCATACCATTCAAAACGGAACACAGCAATGCGAGCACTACAGCTTTGCAGCAGAAATAAGTAGGTAGAGGTAGTAGGTACTTATCTGGACGAACTCTTTTCACGAAAAAGCTCTACTACTACTAAAACTATTCTAGTACTACCACGTACGACTATTTCTTTCTTAGTGCATCCCTAGCAGGTCTTTATATAATATAATAATAATGCTGGACAGTTTACACAACTTTATCTAGCCCCAAGCTAAGCAGAGCTTGTGTTATGGGTACTAGATAACTGATATACTTAATACAATATATAACATAGATAGATATTTTTATTATACATAGAAAATACCCAGAACACCCTGAACAAATATCTGCATATCGCACAAATATTTGTTCCGAGGCGGGAATCGAACCCGCAACCTCCGGCGTCGCAGGCGAACGTTCGCCCGCCCCGCCACAGAGGTCGTCTATGACTTACGGTTTGTTGATAGTCAGTCAGTCAGTCACGCAATGATGTTAGGTATATATTGATGCTATCTTATCAATGCTTCGTAGGTAGGTACAGTAGGTACCTACCTAATAATAATGCCGTATCAGTGTCGCTCATCTCTGCTTTGAAGCCAGGGAGATGTTTGAAACATAGCATTCATTATTCATAATTACTCACAAGAACAAGATAACGCTGTTCTTAGATTACTAACATATTTTACTTGCCGATCTTAAGTATATAGTAAGGAGTTAATAAGATAGACAGCACTTTTCTAAATATACCATAATAAAACTGGATTTTAAGTATTCGGTACAAATTCAATCTGTGTAGTTTTTATTTGTTTTCGTATGGAATTAAAAAAGTTATTTACATTTGATTTCTTAACAAAATCTGAATAAAATGGACATAATACGCACCGCTCTGACAATAGTGTGTCAGAGCGGTGTAATAATAACTTTGGTAGTAATCTAAGGCGCATGCACTATTAAGACGCATTTTCACCAACACATTAACGGACGTTTAAACGGCTGTTTAGCTTAAACAACTCTTTTTGACAGATGTTTTCATACGTTGTCTGTCACTTTGACGATTGGTTACGGTAACCACTGATTTAGTTGTTCGTGAAATGGGCCTAAATAGTTTTGATCAATAGTTCCCATTTTTCATGGATATTCCTGGAAATAGTTATTTGGTAACTTTTTTTTGCGTGGATTGAATCTTTATCGAATACTGATTATCCAGGTTTTTTTATGGTTTATTTGGAACAATGGTGTATACATATCACCCAGAAAAACTCCAGCTTAAAGGTGTCTACCAAACTGAACGTACGATAGGTAACAAACACACAAAACAGGCCTACTTGGCCACAGTGATCTTATAGCCCAAATGAGTAAAAAAAGAAACATTGATAAAGCTATCTCAATATGAGATCATTACGTAAACAAACCACACCACGTGAACTCCACAAGGTAGCGCGCACGTGTCTATAAGATGCCGATAATTCTAAATCACATTAATATTATAAAGGCACAAAATTTATCAAGTCAAAACATCTGAACGATTTCGGTGAAATTAATGTAAATAACGCGAAATAACTAAAAATAAATAATAATTTAAAAAAAATAAACACGCTTTTATAGATAGCCGAACTAAAAAATAGAAAAAAAAATTCAATTTTAAAGAGTTTATGTTACAGTAGTAGAAGATCGAACAATCAATCAGTTTTTTTTTTTTTTTAAATGGGGTGCTTTTTAATGTAAATGTAACAATCATTCTGTTGGCAACTATCTATGAGAGGATAGTTATGAAAAGTAGTAAAATGCACCAAACGCTTTAAAAAAAAAAACTGATTGATTGTTCGATCTTCTACTACTGTAATATAAACTCTTTGAAATTGAAAATTATTTTCTATTTTTTAGTTCGGTTAGCTATAAAAGCGTGTTTTTTTAATTTTTTTAAGATATTATTTATTTTTTAGTTCGATTTATCTCTGTCTCTCTCTCTCTCTAACTCTAACTCTATTTCTAACTCTCTCTCTCTCTCTCTCTCCCTATGCAAAGTTTCAAATTAATCAGACTTCTGGAAATTGGTGAAAATTATGCTAAAAGATTCAGTTACATACATAGATACAACCCAAGCTAAAAAAACGCGTGTTAAAAACAAAGTGAGATATAGGATACTTTTTATCCGGGAAAACAATCAAACTCAACTAAACGGAGACTCTGGACGACTTGACTCTATATTACTATTAATTACTTGATATTGGCGAAATTGTTTGGAGTATTCCTCAGAAGCTATTAAAAGAAGAGAAGAAGGAGACAGTAAAACGTGAAAATGTGATTTCTCACAGTCTACACAAAAATATTCATATTTGACGAGTTGACGCTTCTACGAGGACAAAATCCCTGAGGAAAACATTTTTCACGGTGATTCGTAATCATAGAGCTCTAAAAGTACTTAGTACTTAGTAGAAATACGTATGAAGTAGATTCATAATTTTGAAAATTTTTACCTTCTGGTGTCTTGAGGCTAGTAGGTACCTAATGTGACCGAAACTTGAACGAAGCGAAATCGGCATAAAAAATATTAATTATATCAACTAAATTACACCTAACAATCTTTTAAAAGTTGGTATTCTCGTCCTCATAAAACATAAAATACTACCTACTTAAAAGATAAACATCAAATTTGTAAAAGTTCATCGAAACATGATCGAAAGTAGACTAAATAGTTATTATGAGCAGCAGCCTATAACTACCAATTTCCTATCAATTCACAATTCTTTCTCGATTCGGTCAACTTTCAGTGCGGTTGTACATCATAATTGAGAATTCGCTTTCTGGATCAAGTCGTGAGAAATGTGAAGTTGAACCACACAACCGTAAACTAGGTACTTATGTAAATTCTTCAGTGAGGGTGTAAGCACAAGCACCCCCTTCAACCCGTTATACACCTCCCCCAATCTAGGACAGGATCCTAGGTCAGGTCCTGCGAGGGCTGACGCTGAGGCACGGACGGGACATCGAAAATATATATCTGAGGGCGAAGGTGCCCTGGTGTATTCAGCCTATAAAAGACCTGTCCCTCTCCTCCCGTGGATGTCGTAAAGGCGACGAAGGGATTATACCGGGAGATGAGCAGCAGCTTCCAACTAAACACTCAACACCAATACTGCGTTCACCGATCCAACTACCAATCGTGGTAATTATAGCAAACCCCCCATATGGTAAAACACGCACAAAATACCGCACGTACGTCGCTCGTGAGGTTCTATGGGGGAGGCCGTTTGAGAGCACTTAGTACAATGCGTAGAGGGACTAAGTCGCGTTATGACTCAAGTGCAACTTGCTGCGATGCTGACTGTCCGCGACTTTACTCTTGTACCGAGCGACCCAACGGTTGGGTTAGATGATGAGGTTGGGTCCCAAGTCCCAACCTCATCCACCGGGGTAGATACGAGCAACCAAAACATACATACGAAAAAAAAATTGTAACGCAAAAGCGAACACAACAAAAACTAACGAAATTGAGATGTTAAAAAAATAAACTCTCCGTATTAATAAATCAAACTCAAGTCTAAGAACGAGCTTAAGTAATTTCAAAATCCTCATACCAAAATGCAATATTGGTGGATTCAAGATCTTTCTCAGATATGAGTTCCCTTAGTAAATCAAATACACAGTATTTGCAGTTATTTCACGCATGCTAATCCAAAGAAAAATGCATCGCGAAACCATAAAAGATGCATTGCGGTCATAGAAACGAACAGTAAATACAAAATAAAATAAATCAAATCTATATTTCGCTAGGGCAATGAGGTCGGTTGCAGACGAAGATGCTCTTTTAGAAGGTTGCATAACAGTTCCACAGATGCGCCAGTAGGAACTTCTCGGCTAAATCGATAAGTTCGCGCGCCTTCAGCACCCAGCTCCGCACAGCTGTCATCCTGAAAATCAGATGTTACGACTCACCAGTAGAACGCAACTTTCTCGCCATGCCCGTTCCTCACGTGCCGATCCAGCACGTTAAAGCAGACGTTGGTCACTGCCCCCTCCATCCATTTCACGAAGATCTTCCCCTTGTTTATGTCGAAATTGTACGACATGAATTTTCCTGCCTCGTATGGTGTTTGCCAGTAAAATTCGTTCGCGATGTCGTTCCAAAACCCCTCAGGGTCATCAAGCGATCGCTGATGGATCTCCTTGTACCTTTCGAAGGAGGGTAGACGTGATTTGGCTATCACGAAATCGGAAGGATAGTAGGTTTGCGACATCGCGGCAGGTTCCGGATCCTTGTCTTTCATTCTGATAAATAAATACGCGTGCACGATACGACTGACGCGCGCTCACTACTTCAAAAGATGCGAAAACGCTAGTTGGTAAAGCACAGCGCAGTAGGTACCGGCGGCGTGGCGTAGTGTCCTAGATTATTGATAGCGCGACCGAGCAGACTGCGAGCGACTGTTCGCCTTCACCGAGTGCTTGGCAATGGTTTCAGCAACGACCGCCGCGCGCCGTGACGCACGCGTGCAATGCGCGTGCGCGACCGCATACCCCTCGCCCGGCTCCTCGGCTCTTCTATACGAAACTAGCGAACCCAATCAATAAATCCGCTACCTACATAGTACCTAACAAAGATTTTATACTTTTGGTACCTAACTAGGATTACTAAAATAAACAAAAAACAACCAGTGACAGTACGAACGAACGAACGGACTACTATCGCCTAAGTACCTATATACTTTATAGTTCTCGATTTTCACTTATTTGAACCTATCTAATTAGATTAGCTCATTTCCATCGGTAGTCGAACCCGCCCCCCATCAATAAAGTTTTTAACTAGGTACCTACCGTGAGCGTGACCTGTACTGCCTTCCGAGATCTTTGGTCAGTACGAAAAAAACAAAACCTTGGAATAGTTAGGTACAGTGTTTTGTCTCTTTGAAACTGCCTGTCAATGCAAATAACATAATTCTTTTCGAAAAAAACCGACTTCGTACCTAGGATTTTTTCCACAATACAAGATTTTATAATATTAGTGATCGGAACCGTGTGCTGATCACAATGAACCTAAACACGGCCAGTCTACTATTATCCATCGAGGAGTTCCGTTGTCCACCTTCCGTCTCTATCTTCAGATCAGCTCGCTGTCACCATCATATTGTATTGTCATCGGAACTTGACAGGTATGCCAAATTTCAGTTTAAACGGATATCGGAAAGTCACCCTTATCGCCACCCGTGATATACTTATCGTTGAGTAGTTCCAATGGCCCTCTCTGGTCTTCTTCATCAGTTCCACTTCACCAAATGGAACTTTCTGAATGCACATGCTTGACTTGTTGCTGAAAATACCGAAATCGATATATTTGTGCCTATAATATTTGAGGAGTTCCCTCAATTCCTCATGGATCTCATAATCAGAACCAGATTTTGATGAAAATGGGACCCATCAGGAAGCATATCGAGTCAAATAAAAAAAAAAAATCGGGTCATAATTGAAGGAGCTATGAGGAAAAAACATTAAAAAAACAAACGACTTGAGAACTTCCTCCTTTTTTTGAAGTCGGTTAAAAATACTATGTAACTTTTATTTACGCCATGTTTATTAGTAACGGCCTGAGAGCTTTGAGGCGGAAGAGAGGTCTGAGGTTTTCCCGGTCGGTTGGAGCAAGGGCCGCTACAAGTTTTTTTTTAAATCTTTTGTTTAGGCTACGCGTCGACGACGATGCCATATTTTTGTCTACCACCGTAATTATTTTACACTAGCAGCGCCCCGCGGTGTTACCCGCATAGGTCTCGATCCCGTGGGAATATCAGGATAAAAATGTGCCTATGTGTTATTCCGGGAGTCAAGCTATCTCCATTCCAAATTTAATCCAAATCCGTCGAGCCGTTTCAGCGTGAAGAACTAACAAACACATTAACACACAAACTTTCTCATTTATTATATTAGTGTGATAACAAGCTACGCAAAAAAAACTGCTTTTCATAACTTGTTGCTCCCGGTGTTGCCGGTTTCTAAGGCAGAAGGGGGGAGGAAGGAGAAGGGAACTGCTTTTTGTCTCGATACCACGTGTGCGAACCCGCGGGCAAAAGGCCAGTAGATATCTATCTAATAAATTTGTATTTCTCTTAGAAATATCCTTTACCATGTCCGTACCTAGATTATAAAACAACTTTGTTCTACTTCCAACCACACGAATAATAACGTAGGTACCTACTAGTTGCGCAGTTCGTACCCACCTTCGAAGATATCCCCCTCGGAGTCATATATTGCGTGTTGCGAATGAGTAGTTATATGGCAGGACCGCGTCCTATATTCATTGAACAGCATAAGCAATCAGTCCATAAATGTTTCTTCAAGTGCCACACGTCAGTATTATTATGGAATGGATTACAAGCCCATAAGTTTAAAGTTAACCTGAAAATAATAAAACAGTCAAGTGCGTGCGAGACCCGCACACTGAGGGTTCCGATCCGTAAATAATATCGAAATCGCAAAATCCCTTTTCGAGTTTCAACCACTTTTCCCTACAAACTTCACCCAGCCATTTTCGGGTTAAAAAAAACTTTTCATTTCTAAATTTCTCAATTTTGATTGGATTTACTGGAAGTATTCAAGAGGTTTGAAATTTTTGCGATTTCAATTCAAAATGTCCTATCATTTTGTTTTAGAAGCTTGTTTTTTAGAAACCACATGCCTTTTTTACAAAAATCTCTATATAGGTACCTAAGCTATAAATTACATGTAGCTATCTACATGTAATTTATAGCTCATTTTTTTTTTTTTTTTTCATAGCTACCATCAGCCACAGCCGTGCTTCAGCCGTTCATGAGATATTTTTTTTGTGAAAAATATTTTTTTGATTAAACAAGCTTTTATAAAATTAGTGATCGTAACCGTGTGCTGATCAAAATGAGCCTAAACACGGCCAGTCTGCTATTATCCATCGAGGAGTTCCGTTGTCCACCTTCCGTCTCCGTCATCAGATCAGCTCGTTGTCACAATCATATCGTAGTGTCATCGGAACTTGACAGGTATGCCAATTTCAGCTCAATCGGTTGAGGATAACTGCTTTAAAATTCAGTTGCAAGATTCTACCCAGACAAACATACATCATTGCAAGTTAAATACAATGAAAGTTTGTAAAAAAGGGCATTGACAGACAGATAGACAGACAGACAGATAGACAGACAGACAGACAGACAGACAGACAGACAGACAGACGGATAACCAAAGTGATCATATAATGGTCCCGTTAGTACCTTGACAACCTCAGTGGCGCGGCGGGCGAAGGTTCGCCTGCGACGCAGGAGGTTGCAGGTTCGATTCCCGCCTCGGAACAAATATTTGTTCAGGGTGTTCGGGGTATTTTCTATGTATAATAAAAAAAATAATCTAAGTAATGTATTGTATTAAGTATATCAGTTATCTAGTACCCAACCCACAAACTCTGCTTAGCTTGGGGCTAGATAATGTTGTGTGAACTGCCCAGCATTATTTATTTATTTACTTAATAGGTACCTGTCGGTACCACTCAGCTTAAAACGATAAATTTCGGTTCTATGAACTTTTCAGACATAACAAAACTTCTCGTTTGTAGCGCCGCGCCGCCATCTTAGCTGATAGCAACCAACGCTACACATCAACACACTGAAAATTCCTAATCTTAGATTTGATTTTTAACTGACTAAATCAAGTACAATATTTAAATTAAAAATATGCATGGATACTACATTATAATTCCGAGGGATTACTGTACCAGAAACACGTTAGTAGTAGTAGAAAAGCTTTTTTGTGAAAGAGTTCGTCCGGGGAAGTACTACCACCATACCTATTTCTGCCGCAAAGCAGTAGTGCTCGCATTGCTGTGTTCCGGTTTGAAGGGTAAGTGAAATGCCGGTGAAATTACAGACACATGAGACTTTTCATCTTCTTGTATCAGGGTGGCGGGCGCAGTGCAATGCCACATAGGGCGCGTCCTAGGTGGACGTGACCTATGAGGTAATGCACTGTTCATAGGCAGAGGTTACCGCTTAACAGCAGGTGGGCCATCTGATGGTTCCGTCTTTCAAGTAAAATAAAAAATTCAAAAACAATAGGTCAATATTTTCTCGATAGAAAAAAATACCAAAGTTTCATCTATTTTGTACCTAGATTCGATTGTATCATTGGGTAACAAAAAATGATAAATAAAATGCATTTGTATTTGCCTTGTTGTACAAAGCCGAGGGTTAAGGTGGTCGCTTTTCCATACAAACGTATTAGCACAAATATGGGCAAACAGAGTATAATTTTACACTGAAATGACTGTTGTTGGCTTTTATATTGGTCATTATTTGCGTCAACACATATTTGGTTGAAGAAAACAGTGGATTAATAGCGAAAATAACATCGAAATTTTAGTTCATTTATGTCAGTGTGTGGGTGTACACTGACAGTGTAACACACATAGCCGCAGATTAGACAACAGTTACAAGTCTCTTACACGCGACGTTGTCAGCTCGTGACTTACGCCGGCTAAGCGCTGTTGCCGCTTCGATCTGTCATATCATAATTAGCTCGGATAGAAAATATTAGAAAAACAAACATTTAGGATTGGACATGTGTATGCGAATCAGCCAGACAGCCGGAGGCCGCAATGCATTGCAAGGTCTCTACATATGAACTTTGTATAAATAATGGGAGAAAATTAAATTACAAACAACTAGACAGAAATTACAGACACATATAATATTATCTTAATTACGTAAAAATTAAATTAAATACTACTAGCTGATCATAATTACCTATATATTTACGCACAAGGTTTTTTGAACTGAGACCTCACGAATACACACGGTTTAGGAAGGTTACCTTATTTATTTCGAAAAAAATATCTATGTACATCCACATGTGGTTCGAAAAGTTAGACCTTCAACGTCGTTCAAATTCCTAGAAACGGGAGGTCAACAAAGAATGTTATACACTGGTTGTTATTTTATAGAGTATAGGTACCTACAAGTTTCAAGATTCATAAATTTTAGACTTTTCCCAGTATTTGTATCATAAAATCTACAAACGTAAAAAAAACAGCGTTGTAGGATTAGTGGAAGTACCCTAGAGGTTTTGTTTTTTTACATTTTTGATTTACCCTAACATCTCAAAAACTAAAAAAGTTTTGAAATGTCGAAGCGAGGAACTTTCATATGACACCACATTTGATCTGATATTCTCACTTTTTTTTACCTCCTCTTGGACCCCAATATCTCAACAACCCCCCGACCGATATAGCTCATAACCTTACCAACAAATTGTACCAATACTATCACCTCCCAATCAAATTTCATGAAGATCGGATTAACGGTTCGGAAGTTATGCTCGGACAAACATACATACATACATACATACAAATGCCAATTCTTCCAAGTTGAATCAGAGAACTCGCTTCGCTCATTCAATATTTAAAAAAAAAAAAAAAAATTGCCTTGTTTCAGTCGAAGTCAGTTCTGTGTAGGTAGGTGAAACTACAATCTTCAAACAAATTCGTTGAAATGATTCCTAGGGGTATTATTCATTATAATTGCGAGTTAGGGTCTTCGGAAGATTCAGATATGCAGGCCCAGGGTGGGTATTGAACATTTTGCCTCCTGCTTAGAAGACAAGAGTTCATCTTACTATGACATGTTATGTCTGTCCGTGTATGTCACAGCCACTTTTTTCCGAAACTATAGGATCTATGCTGTTGAAACTTGGTAAGTAGATGTATTCTGTGAACCGCATTCAGATTTTCACAAAAAAAAATTAAAAAAACAAAAAAAAATGGGGGTTCAGTTCTAAGTATTAGTACTTAGAACTGAAACTCATTTTTTTTTTCATCATTCCTGTTGGTGTGGGGTATCTATGTATAGGTCTTCAAAAATGATATTGAGGTTTCTAATATAACTTTTTTCTAAACTAAATAGTTTGCGCGACAGACACTTCCAAAGTGGTAAAAAGTCCCCCCCCCAACCCCGTAACTTCTAAAATAAGAGAATGATAAAACTAAAAAAAAAATGTACATTACCATGTAAACTTCCAACGAAAATTGGTTTGAACGATATCTAGTTAGTAGTTTTTTTTAATACGTCATAAATCGTAAACCATCCAAGAACTTTGATATTATGTTACTTGCTGCTACGGAACCCTTCATGGGCGAGTCCGACTCGCACTTGGCCACTTTTTTTTTTAATTTCCATAATATTATTTGCATGCAATGCATATCAGCCGGCCTAGCCAAATGACATTCGCTTCGAAGCGATTCCATTCCTTTCTAGGCGCTAGTCCAGATGGTACGTTCCTAAGCACTAATTTATTACTAGTAGGTAATTGTGTTTATACTGTACTAGCCATTTCACCGCAGCTTGGCAAACAAACAAACAAACAAAACAACAAAGTTTACATATTTACAGGGAATTAATTTTGTAAAAATTAAAAAAAACCCGAACGAAATAAAACGGCTGAACCGATTTTGATCCAACTAAGCTAAGAACACTCCCGACAAATACACCTATCAAACAAAAACAAAAAACGATTTCGGTTCATCCGTTCGGGAGCCACGTTGGGACATACAGACACACACACACACACACACAGACACGTCAAACTTATAACACCCCTTCGTTTTTCGTCGGGGGTTAAAAAATACAAAATAATAGTGAAGATAAATAAAAAAACATAAAAAAGATAAATATTTTATACATAGTGTAATACAAATTAACAATCTTTTTTTTAAGGAGAATTAGCCTTTTTGAAATACAATCCTTTCCCTCATTGTCTCGCAAGTCGCAAAGGCCTCGAAATTAAAAATAATATAATTAATTTTTATTGAATGGGTTATCCTCTTTTTTAACCCCCGACGAAAAACGAAGGGGTATTATAAGTTTGACGTGTCTGTGTGTGTGTGTGTCTGTCTGTCCCATCGTAGCTCCCAAACGGATGAACCGAAATCGTTTTTTTTTGTTTGAAAGGTGTATTTTTCGGGAGTGTTCTTAGCTTTGTTTGATCAAAATCGGTTCAGCCGTTCAGCGTTGGGTTTATTTTTTTATTTTTACAAAATTAATTACTAACTCAACTATAATCTGGACCTCTTCAAGGCTAGAGTGAATAGGTGCCTTCTAGACCTTTGTGCTCCATCTTCGGCCGCATCGTCACTTACCAACAGGTGAGATCGTGCACAAACAAAGGTCTATAAATGTTTAAAAAAAAAAAAAAAAACTTGTTGAAAATAGGGTCAACTGCGGATTTCCTCAATGAAGAATTGTTACTTCGTCGGCTTTATTTCTCAAACTCAAGACATCACAATAATGGAAATGGAGCGCGACGAATTATTCCCATTTGTCACACTGATCTGTCCCCCCTAAGGTGACAGTTAGAACAAAAAAGTTGGATCTGTCCCCCTGTTGCGTGATTGGGTGATGGCTGGTACATTTGCGTGTAATTTTTATTTTTATTTTAGGTTATTGTATGGAACCCTTCGTGCTAGAGTCCGACTAGCACTTGGCAGTTTTTTTTTATTTTTTATGATACGAATTGGCAAACTAGCATACGGCCTGAAGCCCAATTCTCTTAATTATTTTATAACCACACTGCAAGTTGACCGAAACGAGATTGTATTGTAAATTGACTGAGAAATTGGTATTCTGCTCCCTCACAATAACAAGATAATCTACTTTCGGTTCTTGCGACCATATATTAGAGTAGGATAGTGCTATATAATAATTGTAAAGAGTGAAAGAGAGAATTCTCAGAACTTTGAAACATTCAAGTTACAGTCACATTTCGATATAATCACATTCCGTGTTGTATTGTCAGGTGAGCAGAATACCATTTTTGACGTTTGTGACATCGACACTCGATCGTAACATGATCCGAACTTTAATTTGACTATTTTTTATTACGAGAATTGGCTTTCTGATGTGAAGTGGTCACCGTCGCTTATAGACACCGGCAACACCGGGGGTAATTGTCGATGCGCTGCCTACCCTGAAGGAATTTATGACCATTTTTCATGAAATAAAACATGTCGTACGTAACCAAGCGTTAAAACCTCAGATGGAAGCTCATTCCATAGTTTGTAGGCACAGAATAAATAATAGTACTTTATGGGGAAGAAATGATCTCGAGAAACGACTCGTTCGAGAAACCCAGGGTTCTATGATGTGCGGATGAGCTTTGTCACGGTGCCGGGAAGAGCGATGGTAAAATCTCGATGCGAGGATGAGATCGGAAAGCTCGTCAGAACATTCCCCGTTGTAGAGGCGGTAGAACACGCAAAGAGATCCGATAGCTCTGCGTTGGCTAAGCGGTTCTAGAGTATCGGAGAGCTTGGGGTCACCGATGATGCTAATGGCTCTTCTCTGTAAGGAGTCAGAACGAAGCAGCTGGTACTTGGTTGCCCCGTGCCATAGATGGGAACAGTTTCTACGTGCGGCCTTACTTGTGCTTTGTAAAGCAATAGCCATTGATGCGGCGTAAAATAAAGTTTCTATGTGCATTATATTATGGGGGAGGCCTATGCCCAGCCGTGGACTTCAGTTGATGATCTATCAATAAAAGCTGAAAGTAACTAAATCTTTAGAAAAAAAAGCGGCCAAGTGCGAGTCGGACTCGCCCATGAAGGGTTCCGTAGCAGCAAGTAACATAACATAAAAGTTCTTGGATGGTTTACAACTTATGATATATTAAAAAAAACTACGTACTAGATCTCTTTCAAAACAATTTTCGTTGGAAGTTTACATGGTAATGTACACCATATTTTTTTTTTTAGTTTTATCATTCTCTCTCTCGCAAACTATTCAGTTTAGAAAAAAATGATATTAGAAACCTCAATATCATTTTTGAAGACCTATCCATTGATACCCCACACAGGTTTGATGAAAAAAAAATGTGTTTCAGTTTTAAGTATGGGGAACCCCAAAAACTTATTGTTTTTTTCTATTTTTGTGTGAAAATTAGTTTCGGAAAAAAGTGGCTGTGACATACACGGACAGACAGACATACATGACGAATCCATAAGGGTTCCGTATTATTTTTTTCGGAACCCTGAAAAACGACTTCATAGCTAGGAGTTTATACCCAATACAACATAAATACATACATAGACACACGCCTTTTTCCCCGAAAGAGTAAGCAGAGCCTCTCATGTGCCTCTTTTCACTGTGGGTTGCACCATCGTGGGAAATACACGTGACAAGTGGTGAGCTCATCGCCGCCATTGCTTCCCACGACTGACTCTGCTAATGCTTTCTTCCAGTATAATACATTCCTGAAATAAGCTAGCAGTCAGGAACTACAAGCTAACTACAAGTCCGGGTATAAGACTTAATAAAATTAGTGTGCTGATGAAAATGAGCCTAAACACGGCCAGTCTACTATTATCCATCGAGGAGTTCCGCTGTCCACGTTCCGTCTCCATCATCAGATCAGCTCGCTTTCACCATAGTATTGTACTGTCATCGGAACTAGATAGGTACGAGTATGCCAAATTTCAGCTCAATCGGATATCGCAGGAGACACCATTGTTGCCACCCATGAAATATAGTAGTAGTAGAGCTTTTTTGTGTAAGAGTTCGTCCGGGGAAGTACTACCACCATACCTATTTCTGCCGCAAAGCAGTAGTCCTCGCATTGCTGTGTTCCGGTTTGAAGGGTAAGGGTGCCGGTGAAATTACAGGCACATGAGACGTTTCACCTTTATGTCTCAGGGTGGCGGGCGCAGTGCTATGCCACATAGGGCGCGTCCTAGGTGGACGTGACCTATGAGGTAATGCACTGTTCATAGGCAGAGGTTACCGCTTAACATCAGGTGGGCCATCAGCATGTTCCGTCATTCTAGTAGTATAAAAAAAAAAAAACATTCTGAATGCAAATGCTTGACTTGTTGCTGAAAATACCGAAATTGATATATGTGTGCCTATAATATTTGAGGAGTTCCCTAAATCTTCATGGATTCCATCATCAGAAAAACATTTTAATGAAAATGGCACCAATCTGGAAGTATATCATGTAATTTTTTTTCCTAATCGTTACGTAAATGGTATGAGGTAACAAACATAATAAAAAACTCTGGAATTGATAACCTCCTCCATTTTTTGAGGTCGGTTAAGAATCGAGTACCTACTTTTTGATTTGAAATAAGGACACACCACAACACTCACTTCACAAACATAATATTGGCTGAAGCAGAATCAGTGTATTTTGTAGATCATTACAAAAACATTTATAAAAAAAAATAGTCTGGTATCGAACCCAGTACTGTGGTTTTAGTGTCGAGAGATCTAGTCACTGGTTACAAAAAAAAAGTAAAAAAAAAAAATACAAAAAATAAAGGCAGTATAGAATCGAACGCAGTAACGTGGGTTCAGAAGTTCTGAGTCGACAGTCCAAGCCGCTAATCCAACTATTTTGAAATTCGCGCGCCGAAATTAGCTTATAGTTCTAATACAATAATATCCTTGACTGTGTGCGTGAGTAGGCTTTCATATTGCTCGGAATTTGCTCGGCACAAGTATGTTAAAACTAGAGACTAAAATAACCTGAAATATAGCTAGGTACATAGCAAATGAACCACCATTTGCGTGAACGTTAGTGTTATGACATAATATGCACATTTTAATTCATAAATACATAAAATACTTCAAAATTTGGCAACAGCGCCATCTATTGACGTTGTCGTGCCTAGCTGACCACGAGGAACAACCTTAAACCCAAAAACCCTACTTTTAAAGTAGGGTTTTTGGAAAATTATCTATATTTTAGGAGATGTTCAATAAAAACCGCTTATTCGAGCGATGCGAGGCGTTTTTTGTGTTTGAAGATTTCTGCCTGGTGTTGGCGCAGTCTTAATACTCAGCCCTAAGCCCATGTATGCTATGCATGGGTACTTACTGTTATTAGTCTAAAAACCCAGATTGTAAATAAATGACCCAAATAAACTCACCAGTGTGTTTATTTCTTGAATCTATTCCATAATACAACCTGTTTAAATTACAAGTTCCTTGTTTTACCATGTAGCCTGAAATAAAGATATTTTGATAACATTATTATTTGACGAACTCTGTGGCGCGGCGGGCGAGTAGCCGGCTGAGATGCGAGGTTGAGGGTTCGATTCCCGCTGCGGGTCAAATGTTTATATGATCTGCAAATATTTGATCCGGGTCTGGGTGTTGTGATACCTGTTATTCGTAGTTGCTGATACCCGCGACACAGAGGATCCTAGTGTGGGATCAGTAGCATGTTATGTGCATGCTATTATTATGTGTCATTTATCAAAAGTGTACTTATAAATTTATCGCAGAAATGTACACTGAAATTATAATGACACGGCGTTGCCAATAGTTAAGGCGTGTTATTATAATTTCACTTGAGTCAAAGCCTAGAATCAAATAATCATTTATTCATAATTTATCTTTATACGTCAAAAATTTAATATAAAACAATATAGTCGATAAAAACATTTGTAGGTAAGTAGGTACCTACGTAAGTACATGCAGCAATAGTTACAAATACCAATAACACTAAACACAAATAGAAATAATTAAGCCAAGTTATATTAGAAATATTGACATTCGTCTGCATACACAAGCCGTAGTAGGTATAGATTCATAGGCCGTTACCGCCTACCGTGACCGCTTATCATCAGTTGGGCTATCAGCGTGTTCCGTCGATCAAAGTATTAAAAAAAATTGTCCTTCGGTAGGTTTAGAGTGTCGTCTCTTTTGGGTAGCTACGCCTTTTAAGCCGAATTTACATTACGAAACCAGTGGCATGAAAGTAGTTTCGTGACATTAATTTAATCAACAATTTCACGTGTAAACGTCAAGTTTTACAATGATTTTACGACACTGAAACAGTTTCGTGTCACGCGCGATTTTTGGATAGGTAAAACTAGTGTCATGCAACTAATGTCATTGTATATACGCGACGCGAAACTAGTGTCGCGAAAGTGCCTGCGCTGTGGTGTGGAAAATATATCAATGCTGATGGTGCCATGGTCACTGAGAAACTGCGGATTTCAAGACACTAATTATTTTACGAAATTACCTACTTTCGCAAATATCGAAACTACTTTCGTGAAACTGATTTCAGCATGCATGTCACTAATTTCGTGATGTGAATTCGACTTTATTGTATGCCACGGAAATAACGGAGAAAATTATACAAACAAACACACTTTTTTACAGAAGTGCTACAAGGATCATTTGGCACTATCTAAGGACGTAGGATATTGATGCTACTTTAATTCACAATTGTTATACGAAGCAAAATTCATTATTATGACACAATCATTAGATATTTACTTAAAATTACAATATACTCACTTAAAATTACTATAAGTGTGTAGGTATACTTACTTATTTATTTAAAACGTTACTAAGCTTACGCCACCGTCCGTCCGTCAGTCCGTATTCTGGTACAGGGTTTTATATATATATATATGTCTCCCTCGTGTTTTGCGAACTTGGTTTCGGCCCGTAATAGCAATAGCAGTTTCTAAGATGACTGCTATTGACACTACGGGCCTAAGCCAGTATAGATATTTTCACAGAGTGTTGTAGGAATAATCAATAATAAAGATATCTCTGTTATGTTTTTTTTTATAGATATATGTTTAAATACAAAGCAGTAAGTAAAGGATATCAATGTACAAATCTTCCTAAAATAGCAAATACTGAAAATACTTAGAATACAATAAAAATGGGCTACAACATGAGTGAATGAACATCAAAAGAAGAATTAGCTGGAATTACACCATCAGTAAATCAAGTAAGCTTGGGACTGAATTTGCTCCAACACGGTCCATACAAATGTAAACCTAATATTAAAACTATATTTTATTTTCATAAAAAATTGACGTGACAAAGTGGTTTTTAAAAAACCTACTTATTGACTAAATAATTATTGATTTGATTTAGGTATCGATCTTGCATGTATTCTTTTTTTCTGTTATCTATATACACGTAGAGCTAGCTGTAAGTTTTCCTAAAATTCAAAATGAAATAACGGAACCCTACACAATGTGTATATTTGCCTACTCTGTAAGCAATTGGCCGGTTTGTTTTAAATTCGTTTTTTCCCAAGCTCCAAATTTTAGTACTTACCTACCTAGCCATCACTAGCAGCTTTCACGAGTCCACTTCTGGGCGGCCTTCCATAAAATACCTACAATGGAATACAATACAATATCCAATACAATATACCATAATCACGACGCTTGTCCGAGGTTTGGTAATCGCAGTAGTGTTGAGTTGTCGGGTGGAACTTGCTGTGTAATCCCCCGCTTTTAAGACAATGAGCGATTACACATTGGGCAATAACGACACGACACGATATCGTTGACGAAACCAGGGGCTAAACGACGCACTACATCACTCACAACCGCACAGCAAACAAAGTGCGGCGCACAGATCTATATATATTTGGTGTGTGATGCGGCGCGTCACCCCGCCCACTAGTTTCCTTCACCCGCACCGTGTTGTCGCCGATATCGTGGCGATATCGTTGACAGTGTGAAAGCGTTTAGTAGTGACGTTGCGGGTTGACGTACCGCAGCACACACCACATCTGTCTGTGCGCCGCACTTTGTTTGCTGTATTATATTAACCGAAGTTCGTGTGTGTGGTGTGGTGCGTTGTTTCGCCCCTGGTTTCGTCGACGTTATCAACGAAACCAGGGGCGAAACAACGCCGTTGGACAACACATTGTACGATAACGGTTTCGTGCCGTTATCGTCCAATGTGAAAGCGCCCATCCACGGGATGACATGGGATCTATTCTTAGGCCGGACACACCACACCCTAGTACTTATCTAAACGATGCAGAAATGTGAAAGAGGCAGGTCACTGTCCGAGAGACGGGAATTCCTTCTCGTTGTCCACAAGGGGTGGGCGCTGGTGGGTGCACTCCGTACTGACCGTTGGTATGCCCGGCGCCCCCGAGCACTCGCGCCTGTACCTGCCGGGACGGTCACCGAACGTAACGCTAACGGGAACACGCTTCTGACGTCTAACGCGCTGAGGGAGCTCTGGCGTCTCGTACTCGTTCACTTTCTCTTCGTCATGCTTCTTCACCAACAGCACGAGGTTCTTCCACTGGCTCACGTCTTCGCCCTCGTTCGGCTGGCGTAAGTTATAATTGGGCATCTTCCGGGATTGACTTCGAGCGGCAGACACTTTCCTGTACTCGTCGAGGGTAAGTTGTTGGCTATACGGTACTTGCTTTATGCCTGCTTTTTCTGCTTCCGCGTCAATAGTAGCTTTACCCACGGGTTTGGTTGGTTTGAAGAGCGGTTTGTCAATGCTGGCCTTGTTATTGGGCTTTATTCTGCGATTTTCTTGCGGAAGATCTGCCGCCTTCGTCTGGTTTTGTTCCTTAGGTTTTGCTTTACTCTCGGTAGTAATCAGCTCTTTAGGTTTTTGCAGTTTTTTGTGTTTTATCTTTTTTGTTTTGTTTTCAGAGTTTCTGTTAATAGCGTCTAGTGGATCCATCGAATCGTCGAGGAAGAGTGCATCGTACATGTTCGCTATGCCGATACCGGCAGCATAAGTACAGTCCATCGTAGACCTCTCCTGTTTCTCTTCAGCGATCTAGATAGCAATAGAATCTTGTTAGCAATACAAATAAGTACATATATTGTATTGGGCAAAATAAGACGAGTCACCGTTAGTAACTAAGCACTACTCTTTCATGTCTTATATAAATAATCTACCAATCAGGTTCTTGTTTTGTCGAGTCTTTTATGTAATCTTTGAATCTGTTATAAAATAAATCTGAAAGTAGAGTAGGACCTCCAGTCCTTATAAGTTTCCTCTTAATGTTTCTGTTCACCAAACACAAGCTTAAGAGCCTAAACATGTGTACCTACAACATTTCTTGGAATTTGATGAATTTCTCAGGGATCCCATCATCAGAACCAGAATTTGAAGAAAATGGGATGATTATAATAATGAACAATAATAATGCTGGACAGTTCACACAACATTATCTAGCCCCAAGCTAAGCAGAGCTTGTGTTATGGGTACTAGATAACTGATATACTTAATACAATATATTACCTACATAGATAGATATTTTTTATTATACATAGAAAATACCCAGAACACCCTGAACAAATATCTGCGATCACACAACTATTTGTTTCGAGGCGAGAATCGAACCCGCAACCTCCTGCGTCGCAGGCCAATCTTCGCCAGCCACGCCACAGAGTCGTCAAAACAAAACAAAATGATGATGATGATAACTAAAAAAAAAGCGGCCAAGTGCGAGTCGGACTCGCCCATGAAGGGTTCCGTAGCAGCAAGTAACATAATATAAAAGTTCTTGGATGGATTACGATTTATGACGTATTAAAAAAAAAAACCTTACTAGATCTCGTTCAAACCAATTTTCGTTGGAAGGTTACATGGTAATGTACATCATATTTTTTTTTTAGCTTTATCGTTTTCTTGTTTTAGAAGTTATGGGGTATAACTTTTTACCACTTTGGAAGTGTCTCTCGCGCAAACTATTCAGTTTAGTTTTTTTTTTATTAGAAACCTCAATATCATTTTTGAAGACCTATCCAGAGATACCCCCCCACGTATGGGTATGATGAAAAAAAGTTTTTTGAGTTTCAGTTCTAAGTATGGGGAACCCCAAAAATTTATTGTTTTTTTTCTAGTTTTGTTTGAAAATCTTATTGCGGTTCACAGAATTCATCTACTTACCAAGTTTCAACAGCATAGCTCTTATAGTTTCGGAAAAAAGTTACTGTGACATACACGGACAGACAGACAGACAGACATGACGAATCTATAAGGGTTCCGTAGTTTTTTTACGGAACCCTAAAAAACGGTTGGCTAATGATAAGAGGTAACAAACAAAAAAAAAAGCTCTTATTGAGTTGAGAACCTCCTCCTTAGAGTCGGTAAAAAAAAATAAACAAAGAAACCCAATGGAGCTCCCTGTGATAACAGAACACGAATGTAGTCAGAATTGAAAAATGTATCCATTATATATTCAGGCCCTTTTATAACGCCCTTTGGCAATAGTGCTACCATTATATGATGAAACTTTTACAAGCAACGGGAATGCTTCCATAGTCTTCCTAGCGATCTTATAAATCTCTGAACAGAATATAACAAGAATGGATGAATGAATTAATGAATTAAAATACTTTATTGCACACCTAACAAACTAGTTAAAATAAACACACAACAATGAAACAAAAACTAAATGTACAATGGGCGGTCTTATCGCTAAGACGCGATCTCTTCCAGACAACCTTTGGGTGGGGAGGATCTAAACTTATAAGGAAGATTGGCTGGAGAGTACCCATATTTAAATGTAAAAGAAAAATTTACAACAAATAAACTTACACATTATACAAAATATTATAGATAATAGAGAAAAATAAAAATAAATAGAAGAATTCATCATAAGAGAATCTACAAAAAAAGTTTATGTAGCTGACACTTCCTATAAGTGGCGTCAATAATATATAAAGTTACTCACGTTTTATTCAATCTAACAAGAGCTGGAACAGATCTGCCCAAGCGCAGTGAACATGCTCAGCATATTAAGCTCAGCTCCCGGGCGGTCTCTGCCACTAATACATATATTTATTGCAGACAGGACGTGCGTCACGCCGGCGCCGGCGTGACGCGCAACTGGTTAGGGATGCTGCTGCGCTCACCTGACGGCGCGGCCGGCCCGGTGCACGCAAGAATTATCTAGGGAGCACGGGGTGGTGAATTTCCACCCGCCAATGGCAACAACCTTGGAATACCGGGCGCCGGAAGGCCAGAGCGCATGCGCAATACGGCACGGAGCAATCAAGTCCGGTCGATGCATTTGATTCTCAAAGACGACGAGGATGCACTGGGTTATCAATATAATAACCTAATCATCAGCATTTGCAGCTAGACACCCACTACTAGACGAGGACTCCCTCGTGAATGCGATGCTGGATTGGTGATCAGTGTTTGTGTTGATTACGGGTGGATGATGCTACTCAACTCCTGGTATAATCCCTTAGTCAGCTTTTCTGACATCCATGGAAAGAGACGGAGGTGCCTATTCTTAGGCCGGACATACCACCGCCCATTACGTAATGATCCTACAAAATACGGCGCACAGAATCACCACTCATATGACACATAAGAAATAATATTATACAACACTACACTTATTACTTATTACTATATAAGTATTGGTAGGGATGTACTGTAAACACTCTACTCTAGAACACGGCAAGCACGTTTCAGCAGTACTGTTATTTATTGGAGGAATGCATACTGCGAATACCCTGCGAATACACGGCGATGTGACGGCGGGCCAGTGTGATGCATACTGTACTCCGTAACTTCAGGATGGCTGTTGGCAGTTATCTCTTGCATAAGGGCCATTCTCATTCATCATTGAAAACTGCGCTGATCTCGATCGACTCATTCCGCCATTTTTGAAAAGAGACGTCGTCGTCTACTTTTGTTTTATTTTATTGCCTAGTGTTTTTATTTAGTTATTGTGTAATTTTGGTGGCATTACAACCAATGTAGCTCGTTTAAAGAGCACAAGTGTAGTGAAATGAAATAGAAGTGAATTACGTGACTTTTCAAATTGGTTGATATAAATTGTCTAAAAACGGTGGCGGTTTTACTAAAACATGACTTGACTGTGACTTTGACGACTTGGAATGAGTGTAAACTATTGCAAACTATATTGGAAATACAGTAATATACTTTAAAATTACAAATGCACAAACGTGCGAAGCCAATTATAAGGAATTAAATAAAAAAAATAATGATCCGATACCAGAAATATTTTTCAGTAGTAGAAAATTACAGTATCCCTGAGTGCTATTAGCTTCCGCCCGCGGCTACACTCGCGTTATATGTAGTTCCTCTCAACGGAAAAGAGCAAGTGACACGATTTAATAGTTTTCTTAATTTACAGCGGATGTGGTGCTAACGGCGCGTTCACATAGAACGTCCGTTTTACAGGTCCGTTTAAACGTATATGTTATTAGCGTATGTAGTTAGAATACAGTATTCGGGATCCAGTAATCGATCCGGAATACTATATTCTGTGTGAACTCGCTCATACAACTACATACGCTAATATACGTTTAAACGGACCTGTAACACGGTCGTTCTATGTGAACGCACCGTTTGCACCACATCCGCTGTAAATTAAGAAAACTATTCAATCGTGTCACTTGCTCTTTTTCGTTCACCCTGCATTATTCGTAGGTCAGCTGCTATGCAGGCTCTGAAGAAGGGCCTAGTGAGATTATTGTTTTCAGGAAAGACAGACTACGGTAGTATATTCCACTCCTTAGATTGGAACTACGATAGCTTATTTTTGTTTATGCAAGGAGCCTTTGCGAGTTCCGCTGAATCCATTTACGTCACTGGTTCTTTAACCATCGCTCACTAGGCCCTTCAACGACAACGAAAATTAAAATCAATACGACCAGTTTTGTACCAAACACGAAATATTGTTAATACTTTTAGTAAAGGGGGCAAACAACGAAAGTGGGCGAAGTACTTATAAAACGTAGATGATTTCGAAAAGGAGGCGAAAATCTACAATTTGTATGAAATTAAGAATTTGTAGACAAAATCAGAAGATCAAATAGCGAATACACCCTATGGGGGAGGCCTCGTGCAGCAGTGGACGTCTGAAGGCTGATGATGATGAATTGGGTACTTCGTTTCTACCTTCATAATGCGAACAGCTAAGGAGTGGAATACACTACCGTAGTCTGTCTTTCCTGAAAACTATAATCTGGGTCTCTTCAAGGCTAGAGTGAATAGGTGCCTTATAGACCTTCATCTTTGGCGACATCGTCACTTACCAACAGGTGAGAACGTGGTAAAACAAAGGTCAATCAAAGTTACAAAAAAAACTCCGCCCCAGATTGCGCCCAGATGGAGCCAGAAAATTAAATAAAACAATCGAATGTTCGGGATTCTTTTTTTCCATTTAATTTAATCGCTAACAAATAAAACAATCTAATAAATATTCAACATATCAAAACTATGATATATAAAGAGAAACAAAAATGAATACATTCTTTAAAAGTTTCCAGTCTTTTTAAATTAATAAATAATTTCAACCAAACTGTTGTACCTAAATGTACCTGTTGTAATAAGTTCCTATTTTTCCAGAACTATTCGGTTACATTCGGTTATCTGGCATTATATGTCCAGCAGTGGACTTCCTTTAGTAGTAGTAGAGCTTTTTTTGTGGAAGAGTTCGTCCGGGGAAGTACTACCTCGATACCTATTTCTGCCGCAAAGCAGTAATGCTTGCATTGTTGTGTTCCGGTTTCAAGGATGGGTGCTGGTGAAATTACAGTCACATGAGAATTTTCATCTTTGTCTTAGGGTGGCGGGCGCAGTGCAATGCCATATAGGGCGCGTCCTTCGTGGGCATGACCTATGAGGTCATTGTTAAAGGCAGAGGTTACCTTTTAACATCAGGTAGGTTCTTAACAACTGCCTGTTCCATCATTCACGTTTTAAAAAAAAACCTGATGATGATGATCGTTTGGTTCTACACTATTAAATAAAAATACATACACTACAACAAAATACTTGCAAAGTGGTATTACATCAATCAACGGATTGATTATAAAACGAAAAACTATTTCAATTGTGATATTACGACAATTTTTTTTTATAATATATTTTAGTCTTAGATCTTACATACAAATTAACTAGTAGTTCTGCGAACAGTAGAGCTCGCGAGCACAAACTTGTATAAAACTATGCATCATGTCGATCCGTAATGATCAAACAAAGAAGCCAAAAAGGCATTTTTTATTACAAAACCTTTATTTTTCAGAAAAATAAAGCACATTTCCACTTTTTGTATGGAGGTTGGTTTTTTATTCTGTAATAAATTTAACCAGCACAAAAATGCACTGATTTGAAACAAACAAAAATGTTTACTACAATATGTTTACTTCCAGAAAAAATATTTTTAACGCATAACTTATTATTTTCAAAATTGAGGCTAACTAACTAACTTTTTGATAACTCTTAATCTAAGGCCAAACCGACGCGAACAACCCGCGTCCTACAATGCGTTTAAGTCAATGGATCGCCACCGTGCACGCCATTGCGGGCGCGGGCTGAACGTGTTGGTTTGGCCTTCGCTGTACGGTTTTGGACTTCACCGAATAAACCCTAAAAAGGTCAGCCTTTATATCTAGACAACCACTTGACCGATTTTGCTCATATTCGAAATTCCTGATTAGGATTGAGTATCTAATGTTTATTTATATATTAGAAGATCAACAGCGAATACAGTTTCGATTGCTTGTTACATAACTAAACGAATGCCATAAAATGGCCAATAATAGATCTTCCTAAGGTGAATAACAATGAAATAACTTCGCAGCTCTCTAGCTTAGGTATATATGAAAGTGTTTTTAAGTGGGTGTGTGTATGAGTGTGTGGGTAGGTGTGTGAGTGGATCGTTTATGTGTGGGAGGGCTCTCCTGCTACCCAGTCTCATAAGAGTCTAGGTCTCACAGGGGTAACCCTCGTATGAATGTGGTGGTGTGTGGGTATGTGGGTGTGGGGAGTGTATAGGTGTGTGTATGAGATTGTGAAGTATTTGTGAGGGAAAATAAATAAATAAATAATTAAGGGGTAATTTAAATATAAGAATAAGTTAATAAGTTTTTGGGAGACGTGTCGTTTAAAGGATGGTTCTGCCAAATATCAAATTATATTATTAAATAAATGGCGCCGCTGCAAAATTTTCACATTTTTTGAGGAAATACACCATCTATAAAAAATCGCCGACGACAAAAAAGTTCTATGAAATTTTAGAACCCGTATTTCAAGTTTCGTCAAGTTAATAAAGTTAATATTAGTTGAAAAATACACTCTGTACTAACATACATATATACAACATATGTAGTACATAGAGATAAACCAATCTAAAACTGAACACACACTATTTCACTATTCCTTATTTCGTATTTACAAGGATAATTTAGAAACTTCAAGCTTGTGCCAATAATATCTGTGGAGAGGCGTTTAGTTTTAGATTAGTTTATATCTACATACATCCGGACAGAAGAAAGCAAATTTTGCTAGTTGTTGCAAGGGCAGTTAGATCGCTTCGCTCGCTCGATTAAGACTGAGACAGGCAGAAATCTACAAACAAAAAAAAAACAAAAAAGCTCGGAAAAGCGTTTTTTATTGAATATCTCTTAAAATATAGATAATTTTAAAAACCCTGTGGGTGAACCCTCCCTTTTGTTGTATTGATTTTATAAATCCAAATTTTGACCCAATAATCTGTACCATATTGACAAACAATCGAATCTAGCCAAAAAGGCAAAGGTAGAAGTAACTTTGTGATGTTTTTTTATAGATAAATTTTTGTCCTATCGTGTTTATGTCTTGGTGATCCCTCGGAGTTATAATGTAGTATCCATGCATATTTTTAATTTGAATATTGTACTTGATTTAGTCTGTTAAAAATCTAATCTAAGATTGGTAATTTTGCGTTATACCCCACCTTAACTAATAAACTACAAGTCTAGCGCTTAACTGAGTCAGTCCCTGGGGTATGGGGCGGTACGGGAGGGGTAAATGAAGCGTGGCTTCATGTCTTCTGATAATTTGACCTGTAGGCTAGCTACTAAGTTTCATTTTTGCCTTAACCAGGAGCAATCGAACTTCTAAGTTATGAAACCTGAGGCCTTAGACAAAGTATCATTCTATTATCGATGTCGCTTGCAAAAAAGTACAACAATGTATGAGATTAGCGTAAGCCGTAAGTTATCAAAATGTCACGTCGTCCATAGAGTTGTATTACGATTTTATACGACAAGCGATTCTATTGATATCGCTAGTAGAAAAGTCCAACAATGTACGAGATTGGTTAAGCGTAAATATCGCGTGGTTCGTTGTAGAAATGGAATCGCTTAGACGAGAATACCGTTTGTCTAAGCCTGTCGAGTACCTAACCTGCTAAGTATTGATGTCAATTCTGTTTAGCATCTAAATTTAAACCACGCTTGATCTCCATCCCTACAGGGTCTCATTACGAAAGATGGTTTAAACCTGGGGTTAGACCAGCCTACCAGGCTCAAATTTCAGCCGTTGGTGTATACGACTTTAATACAAACAGACGGTTTGGTTTCCGAAATCAACTCTCGAGGAAGATAGTCCGAAGTTATGGCAAAAATTACAAAATCTCGGACTATTTCTGGTTTAAACCAGGCAGTTACTGGATTGATTGCTTGCTGGGGTTAGAATTTCGACATCTCGATAGTGATGTGACACTTGATCCAACAGTTTGCACGTTGCAACTTTGTGTACGTGAGAATTGATTTTGGAAAACAAACCATCTGCTTTTGTGTTAGAGACGTATTTACCAAAGGTCGATATTTCAACCTTGTGTGTAGCCTACGCGTGATTTCTTTTGAATAAATAGACAAAACGACTTATAAATATTTTGGTAAAACAGATTGATGGTTGAAAATAATTTATTGCATACCATAAACATAACAGTTCAATAGCTAAATAAATGAGAATGAGAATGCTGCACTGAGCCGATACCGCTTACTACAGGTCTAGCGCTTAACTGAGTCAGTCCCTGAGGTATGGGAGCGGTACGGGAGGTGTGTTTTCGTCTCTCAAATTATCATATGACATGAAGCCACGCTTCATTTTGACGTAACGAAAACACCCCTCCCGTACCGCTCCCATACTTCGGGGACTGACTCAGTTAAGTGCTAGACCTGAAAATAGATGCATTTAAAAAAATAAACTTTACTTAAACGTATCACGTAAATTTGTTATTAATTTTAAGTTAAAATTCTATTTCATACAGATATAAGGGATGTCTTCTTAGAAAGACCGTTTATCATCACAGACAAGGTTCAGTGTCGCACTATTTCAGTGTACATATTTCACTGACGTCAGTCATTATCACGAGTGTCAAGGCAGATTTACATTCATTAAGTTATTGACGCTAGTACTTACTAGTTAGTAATTATAAAGTAAAATATTAAATAATTAATTTATTAGGATATGAATAACGTATTTTAAATCTAATTTTTTCATGCCTAAAATAGTAGAAATAATTTATACTTTTTAATAATTAACATCTTTGTAACCCTATTTGTAGCAAATAAATAATTTGATTGATTGATTGATTGATAATGTTCTCGCAATGCTACTGATAGAGCCGAGTGGAGACGCATGCAAGAGCCGCCACTCAAGCAAGAGGTGTGACTAAGAAGAGAGTATGTATTTCATAGGTTAGTACATTGAGTTATTTTAATTCTTTGTTAGTTCCCATAAAATGTTGGTCTGACACTATTCATATATTATTGAATTTGATGAGCTTTTTCAGTCTACTTTCGTTAGCCAGACTCCAGTCAACATTTTACCATAGACCTCGTCTATAATTCTACACTGAACACCGCAGCACTGGACCAACTAGACTTAACTAAAACTAACTAGACGCTTGTCGTGACATTACCGACATGTCGAACTTACCAAATATTAAAGCTACGTACAAAAATAAGGAAGTCATACCTTCGGTCGACATCACAGTCCACTATTCACATTTAACTGACGTGATCGTCACTATAGTGCGTCCGTTTCACAGCGAGCTCGTGCTATGTGGCTAGCGCTATCAATCGGCGACGTCGCAGCTTCCTCCCGCATCGCTTCCAGAAGGCTGTGAGGCAGTACAACACCGCTATGAGGACTACGAGCAGTGCGGCGCGGCGGGCCAGCGAGGGGGAGGGGTGATCGCCGGGGGAGGTGCGCGAGGGGGCGGCGCCGGCGCCCCGCCACGCGCGCGCTGCGGGCTCAGTGCCTTCCAGCTCCGGTGCACCTGAAAGGTTCACAAGATAAAAATAAAGATAACTTTATTTCACTTAGAATAGGTACAAGTCATAATTAACACTTGCATTAATTTCAAAGATGTTCGTAAGTATATGAAATAATAGAAATTGCCTTCTGTGCTAGTTAAAAAAACTTAAAGATCAATTTACACTACAGTTTTACCCAAAATATAAGTCCGATCGACTATTTTCGTTTGCGCAGAAGAGCGCAGACTCATATCCGACAGTAGCCGAACGTATAAAATAACTCTGTCCCGCTGTATAGCTCTGTCCCGCTCACATCTAAGTGTGACTGATCATCAGTCGGATATCAGTCACTGACGAACAAGATGGCGCCCAACCGGCCGCGAATTTGCCGCGAAATCTATCAACCAATAACAGCTCAAGATATTACCGCGCGATTGCTAATGGTAGAAAGAACGTTCCCGCACTATAGAAATAGGTCTACGGCGCAGGTACATCGGGGCGACTTATATTTTGGGTAAAACTGTACTACTATAACTTTTGAAAGTACCCTCGTCCCAAACTTGACATATAGTTTGCAAACTTAGGCCATCACTAACTGTGAGGAAAACAAACACATAATATATGTCAGAGAAAGATGGGAAGAAGCAAGGATTCCTCAATACAGACGTACGAAATAATGTGAGCGGTTCGGGTTTTGGTAATAACGTTACCTTTTCACACCATAAGTTAGCGCGATTGGGGCCCACTTATGGTGTGAAAAGGGACTAAAGCCCAATAGTAAAAGAACTAGTATAGTGAAATGAGTATATCCTTCACGCTACATGCCCAACAGAGCCCGTAGTCTAAGTTATAACAAACAACTAACACGGGCGTATGGCGTAGCGTAACACGATGTGTGTATGGAAACACTGATAACGGAGAATTAGTGAACCTTCATTTTTAGCCCCCGACTAAAAAGAAACACACCCTCCTAATTGCTGGTCTCCAGGACTTACGGTTTACGCTGTACGTTGATAGTCAGTCAGTGAGTGAGTCAGTTATAAAATTGAGGCCATAGTGTGTATGTCTGTATGTTTGTATGCATGCTCATTTGTTTAATGGCACTAACCGATGCTGCGCGGATCGGTGGGCTGGTGGCGTGGTGCCAGCGTGCGCGCGGCGGGGGCGGCGCGGACAGGCCTCGCGGCCAGCGGTGCAGGCGCTGAGCACGCTGGCAACGGCCTCGGCCCGCTGCCGTCACTCGCCAGCACCCGCGAGTACACGTGGAGACGACCTCCCGTCGACCGCTTCGGTAGATCTGTAACGAGCTTCTTAGTCAAAATCACTGTGCAAGAATGGAGCTGCGCGGCGCACTAAACACTTTCACCACACTGGTTATTTCACCATTGACCACCATTCTTCAAGCTGGTCTCTGACCTACCGCAGGGTCACCAAGACAGAACTGGTGACACGAAGTGGTGATAGTCAAAATTACACCCGACGAGTATCGACGCCCTTACTGTTTCAAACAATGATTTCAGGACTTTGTTAAGGCTGGACTATCTCAAATTACTTAGCATGATCTTCTGTGGTAATGAATATATGATAATGTTGAGGATTCATGTTATGAGGAAACACTCCTCAATAGAAAAAACACTAGTTGCCTCAAAATCTTGAGATTTTGCATGATAATAAAATTGAACGTCTTCCTACAAACTCGTATGCAATTTCCGTAGATATAATATTTGCCCTAGCCAGTAGTAAGCCAGCACTTATTCAAGAATTTGTTATGACTGGAAGTAAGCGTTTACAGTTGGTTGTTGAAAAGCAATGGTGGATGAGATCACTACTTGTGAGACACATAGTGAAAAGATGTTTATTGTTGCTCTGCCTTCAGGGAAAAATACGTGAGTTATTTATATACTAGAGAAACGCCCGCGGCTTCATACACGTGGAGTTATTTTCATACAAACTTCAACAGTTACCCCTTAAAAGGTGAATTTCGGAAATTCCTTTCTTAGTGCGCTGCTAGACCACAAAACCCTCCAAATTGCAGGTCTCCATGACTTACAGTTTACGCTGTGCTTTGATAGTCAGTCAGTGAGTGAGTCAGTGAGTCAGTTAGTCACGCTAAGATTTTATACATATTTATAACAATGAAAATGCAATGATTAATTAGTGTAATTGGCCTGTGCCGTTCTAGTTGAATAAATAAATACTAAATGATGTTTGTTGGTAAGCGCAACCTGACCAATGTACTATTTTTTGATGTTCTCCCTACGAGTGCGTATTGCATCTCTCCTACAGTGACAATACTGTTCCGTATCACGTGTTCGATAAGGTTGACAACTCACCTGAAGGTATGATATGCACGTCTTTGAGTCGATGCTTGCGAGGCGTTGCCGCTTCGCGTAGCGACAGCGGCAGGTGTCCTACCAGTGCGTATTGCAGCGTCGCTACAGTGAAAATACTGTTCCGTATCACGTGTTCGATAAGGTCGACAACTCACCTGAAAGTATGATATGCACGTCTTTGAGTCGATGCTTGCGAGGCGTTGCCGCTTCGCGTAGCGACAGCGGCAGGTGTCGTACCAGTGCGTATTGCAGCGTCGCTACAGTGACAATACTGTTTCGTATCACGTGTTCGATAAAGTCGACAACTCACCTGAAAGTATGATATGCACGTCTTTGAGTCGATGCTTGCGAGGCGTTGCCGCTTCGCGTAGCGACGGCGGCAGGTGTCCTACCAGTGCGTATTGCAGCGCCGCTACAGTGACAATCCTGAGCCGTATCACATGTTCGATAAGGTCGACAACTCACCTGAAGGTATGATATGCACGTCTTTGAGTCGATGCTTGCGAGGCGTTGCCGCTTCGCGTAGCGACGGCGGCAGGTGTCCTACCAGTGCGTATTGCAGCGCCGCTAGTAACAACCAGTGGCAATTCTTAGCCGTGCCGCCTTCGAGACACGACGAGTCACCGTATACGACCAGACGACCAGCCTGGAACATATACAACTAAAATATTTATTTGTTGGAAAGAAAATTTCGGAAATAATTATCATTAAATTTACTGGATATGTATTGAATAAGAAAAAGGCTAAATAAATTATAATACTGCATTGCCTTCTTAGGTGTTAAAATCTATAACGCATTTCCCGACTACATTACTAAAGCAAAAACTGAAGCCTCCTTTATAGGAAAACTCAAAGCGTTTCTATGGTGCCTACTACCATAGATGAATTGGTAGGTCGGCAAAATGAGGTTTCAGAGCTGTCCGTTCAAGTCGTCTCGGATATTATGTCATCTGGTGTCTCTGTTTAGTATGACCCCCAGAACACAAATATATGAGATGAAAGGCGAACACGCAAGCAAATAAACAGATAAAATAAAATGAAATGAAGCGATGACGCGTGATTGTGAGAACAAATTCAAAGAATGTACATCAATTAGATAAAAATTCGCCATTTACTTTACGTTGAGATCGCGTGATATATAATTGGACAATGTCGAGCGACTGTATTGAAAACTGTTATTTCCGCACTATACCTTGGGCAGTCGGTCGATGGTATCGTTTGTGTAGTCTCGGCCCTCGCCGCCGTCCGTTTGCAGCAGCCCCAGTATGGGCACGTCGACGGTTTGCGACGCGGCCGCGCCGCCGAGCTTCTCTCCAGACATTATCTGAAAACGCCAACGCATGTTTCATAACTCATGTGTGTTTTTATTTGTGCTTTAAATATAAATAAATAGGAAGAAGTCAGCAAGAAAAAAATGGTTTGAGGTGGAGCCCATTGAGTTTCTAGACAAGGACTTCTTCCTTAGGATCTGGTCAGGCCTGACGAACGCATGGTCCACCAGCCTCGCACTGCACCATTCGAAAGGAAGCTATCGTTTATCTGTCGAGGATACCCCCCGTCCCCTTTGTTTGTAGACAGGCTGTTGCTTTACAGCTTGGGGCCTTACAACCCTCTGGAAGTCATCTACCTCCCTGTCTCCCGGATATCTACTCCGGACAGCAACGCAGGAACCCGGAAACAGACTGGCACTAAATACCATCTATGTTTCTAGTGACGGCGGTATCTCATCCAACGTATCGCCACTCAGCACCACCCCGCATCATTTTGTATTCTCCAGATTCTGAGATACATTTTGTATTCTACTTACATGATGACATACACTAATGATAATTCCTTACTCATACAGCTATTTAAGTTTTTGTTGGTAATTTCCGTAGTGGTTATGGGCACCGTATAGGCCTAGTGCTTAACTGAGTCAGTCCTTGAGGTATGGGAGCGGTACGGGAGGGGTGTTTCGTCTCTCAAATTATCAGATGACATGAAGCCACGTATCATTTTGACGTAACGGAAACACACCTTTCGTACCGCTCCCATACCTCAGGGACTGACCCAGTTAAGCGCTTGACCTGTGGTTTTAAATGTAATCGCCGATGGTTTTTCTAATATAAAATTATTGAACAAAATATTGTATGCAAGCTGCATTGCGTTTGCTGGCTCTCGACTATAATCCCCAGAAGATATCCTCAGCACAAAAATAGGGTGGGTATGATTACAAACCTGATATCCCTGGTCACTGAGCGGCGCTGAGATCAGAATCCCGTGCTCTGGAAAGCTGTGTATGTGAGTGCCGCTCGCGTAGTACATGGGATGTCCGCCCAGCTTGAACGTGCCTTCAAACACGCGGTCACCCAGAGCCACCTGGCGGGGAAATCGGGACAACATACATATGATTATTACTATTTTTTTACGCTTGTTCTGTGTAGGATAGATTCTGTATTGGACGGATTCGAGTCCAATCGGTTTTCAGAGCAGTTTTTTTGTTTTTTTATTTACCTTTGAAAGACCTTTGTTTGACCACGATCTCACCTGTTGGTAAGTGACGATGTGGCTGACGATGAAGCACACACAAAGGTCTAGAAGGCACCTTTTCACTCTAGCCTTGAAGAAACCCAGATCATAGTTATGAGGAAAGACGCGCCTTTTACCCCGACAGGATAGGCAGAGCCTCAATGGGCCTCTTTACACCATGGGTTGCATCATCGTGATAGACGTGACAGGTGGTGAGCTCATCGCCGCCAATGCTTCCTACGACTGACTCGGCTAACGCTTTCTTCCAGTAATAACACATTCCTTAATAAGCTATGGTATACATTTGTTATAAACTTAGCGTCACACATTAAACACACCTGATACATGCTGAGTAGATCATTCAGAGCGGGCACGTTCGCACCACCGGTTTCTGGTATCCACCTGTAAAGAACCAACATCATCAGATAATTTAATTCATTATTTTCTTCTGCACTGTCACTCTTATCAGAGTGGTCGTGGTCGTCACTTCAGGGTCTGTGGCTCGCTTCACAATCCTTCGCCACTTATCTCGCACTGCAGCCGTCCTGGATCATTTAAGCTGTTTACCGTTTAATTCTTAAAGCTTTGTCATATGCACTTGCTCAAGTCACTCAATATACGAGTATTTTTTTAGGTTATGTTCTCAATTATGCAAAAAATATCGGCCTATAGAGGTTCACTGACGGACATAGGCCTCACCCATAGAATGCCACGATGAACAGTCCAGAGCTACCTCCACCCACCGACTTCCTGCAATTCCTATAATGGATTTGGTCCATAGAGAGAAGGATCTTTCTCTTCGTCGTCGTCCGGTATGTAGCTGCCACTCGAGAACTTTTAATACGGTTATCAATTCTGCGAGCTTTATGGCCTGCCCATTGCCACTTCAACTTGCTAATTATGAGAGCTATGTCAGTGATTTTCGTTCTTCTACGGATCTCCTTATTTCGGATTCTGTCACATAGTGACACTCCGAGCATTCTCCATATCTTTGAGCTTTTGTATGAAGCCAATTGGTAGAGAACATTACAACAACTAATTGCATCACGCAGGTTTTGTTTGCAATTTGTAATTGGTAATTTGCCATAATCACCACGCTGATTGGTTATCGTATGAGGTAGTGTTGGCCTCTGGTGTCTGAGTTTGTCAGGCCGCCCGAGGGCCTCTGTCATGGCTAAGTAGGCGGATTGGGGATCGCAGTATTGGTGTAAGTACTCAGGTGGATGCTGCTACCCATCCCCATTTATTTATTGGATATTTAACTAGTAGTTCGCCCCGAAAGTGACCTCATGCAGACCCCGTAGCCCAAATGTACCGACCAAGCTCATGCTCGAACTTAAAAGTTCTATTCACATAACCTACCTACCTACCAAAGTTTCATCAAGATCGGATCAACGGTTCTGCCGTTGATGTCGGACACACACATACAAACATACAAACGCCGCATCCTGCAATAATATACTGAGAACTTGCTTCGCTCGGGCAGTAAATTAAATACTCAGCTAAGAAAAAGCAGCGATTGAACACAACACAAATTACAGGCACATGAGACTTTTCATCTTTATGTCTCAGTGTGGCGGGCGCAGTGCAATGCCTCATATGGTGCGTCTTAGGTGAACGTGTCCTATGAGGTAATGCACTGTTCATAGGCAGAGGTTACCGCTTAACATCAGGTGAGCCATCTGCTTGTTGCGTCATTCAGTAGTATAAAAAAAAACCAAGGCCGGCCGAAGACGTCTTGTTTTTCAATATGGTCAAGTATTCGAACGCCGGCGCCCTAGGAGGTCGTACTGGTAGTAATACCAGTTTTATTACCATTGCTGGTTCTCTTACCATTGTCTAGTATTCTCGTCATAGAACTTGACGTGCCGCAGCAGTGTAGCGTTGTACCAATCAGCGAATACAACTAACGATAGTCCGTTATCAACAGCTTTCTTCAGCGTGGCCATTTCTTCGGGGAAGTATTCGTCTTCTGGGTCTACTAGCAGTAGCGCACCGTAAAGAGATGTATCGATACATGTTAGCGGCGTTCCTAGAAACAATACACGAATTAACTCATATTGTTCGCAGTTCCTGAAGACAATATACGAATGTCTTTAAGCAATAAACAAATTGTCATGGGTATCGCTGTTCGTGAATATACGAATTAAATCATATTTTTAGAAGTTTATAAAGACTAAATCATATTTTTCGTATTTTCTAAAGACATACATACATACATACCACACGTCCTTTACCCGAAGGGGTAGCCAGAGCCTCAAGAGCCTCTTTTGACATTGGGTTGCAAGGACACACGAATTAAACACATGTTTTTTAACGATACACGAATTAACTTATATTTTTCGCAGTTCCTGAAAACAATACTCATATATTGTCTTCGCTCTTTTCACCGTGGGAATATAAACATGGCAAGTGGTGAGCTCATAACCGCTCATCGCTTCCTAACTAAGCTCACGCTTCTTCCAGTAATAACACATTCCTTAATAAGCTGGCAGCTAGGACAAATCTTATCAATCAAGTCCGGGATTACCCGGACTTGTTAATTAGTCGGCTTGTACGACATCCATGGGAGGAGACGGAGGGGGTCTATTATTAGGCTGGACACACCACAGTTCAGAATGTTTACGTTTTTAATAAAAAAACCTAATAGACAATTTTAGCAGCTCGATTGGCGCTTTGTTTGGATGAGTGTACTCACCCATGACCTCGACATAGAAGCCGTGCTCGCGCAGCCGCTTGTACATGTCGCGGAAGTTGGTGTGGATGTGGTCAGCGTGCCAGTCGAGCGGGTCGTGCTTGGCGCGCAGGTCGTCGCGCGGGAAGTACCCGCCCGGGTAGCGGAGACTGTGGAACTGGTCCCACAGCAGACGGCGCGACCGGACCGGTACTGGGATCACGCGAGCTCTGGCGACCATTCAAGCTCATTTTGAAGTAAGTTTCATTTTCATTTCATTTCATTTATTTGTTCGCAACAGTATACTGCGCTCCAAAACTCAAATCGCGGACGTCGGACAGAAAGCGGGTAAATTGGAGTGGGATTGGGCGGGCCACGTCCGCCTTCTGCGTTATGGGCTAAAGCCATAACAGAGTAGACGCCTCTGAACGAAAAACGATCTCGTGGCAGACCGCGGCGAAGATGGTGAGACGAAATAGAGAGGACTGGAGAGGAGGCCTTTGCCCTGCAGTGGGACACCACAGGCTCTTCATAATAATAATAATTCATTTATTTGCAAAAAAACAAACATTCTACAGAATTTACTTAAACAAAAACAAAACAACAATAGGTACATAGATACAATAGATAGGTAGGTAGATAAAATCGAGCGAACCAAAAAGAAGACATTCAAGGGAATTGAAAGAAGTAGATAAGGTAAAACATTAGGTAGGTACGAGTAAGATTTTAGAATTGTATAATTGGTAGTAGGTTTGTATAATACCAAAACAAAATATTGTTATGCCGACCTATTGGCGTTAGCGCATTCAGAGCCTCTTAGCGCCATCTATTGGTGAGTAGTAGTGCTAGTAGAATTGCTAGCTCTATCTGTTGTTAGAGCAGGACGTATGTACAGTGGCGGAATGAAAACGGTCGTCAGTTTTCAAAGGAATCCCCTTAGCTTGTCGCGAGCACATAATTTACCTTTTCCAACTATTCTACGTAGCAGACTGCTGTAAAGAACACCATAATTTAAATGTTTATCAAAGAGATCAAAATCGCACACTTTTGATCAGTTGCTTGTTTAAGTTTGGAACGACTTTTTTTAGGGTCCCGTACCCAAAGGGGCCAAACGAAGCCCTATTGCCCTCGCTCATACGTCTGTCCGTCTCTCTATCACACGGGTCTATAGCTGGTAAACCATAGTAGTATTCATATTTGTACTATTTATGTATCTTAATGACCCAAACACAAAAATAATAACCAAAAATTATTTTGAAGTATGGTTCCCGTACAAGTTAAAGTGGGGAGGGAAAAATAAATCTGTCGTACCCTAGCATGTGGAGTATAATTTTAGAGCTTATTAAGTAGAATAAGACTGTATTTATGTTACTAAGTTCAATTTAATTTCCATTTAACCCAGGAACTCGTTTTTTTTAATATTCAACATACTACACACTACATACACACGTACGTACACTAAATACTTATTATGAATATTTTACCAAAAAATTATAATATTTTAGAAAATATAAACATTTTGAGAATTTTCTCATATTTATATTACAAACAGATGTAATCTTGCGTGTGAATTAACTAAACTTAGGCAATTTATAACTTCTACATTTGTTACGGAACCACAAATTATATAATAGTTTCCACGACGGAAACCTGAATGCGCGGGGTCCGATGCGCACTTGGCCAGTTTTTTATTGAGTTAGCCAGAAGTTGTGTCATTTTATTCATAGACTATCTGTCATTCAATTGCTGCTAATATCCGTTGTCCATGGTAACTGAAGGTTATTTTCGTAATATTGCAATATTGACACATTGGCAGTTCCGATACGTAGCGCGAGAATGAGTTCCTGTATCGGTAAAACAGTACCCATGTTTTTTGCAATCAAAAATAGGCCCTATGGTGACGAACATTTTCAATCCACCACTGTACCATCTGTGCTCTTTAAATGTTTCGAGATAATTCTACGGAATGCTCGGTACTAGAACGTTCTCGGTTTCTAATGCTCGCAGATATAAATAAATAAATAATGCTGGACAGTTCACACAACATTATATATCCCCAAGCTAAGCAGAGCTTGTGTTATGGATACTAGATAACTGATATATTTAATACAATACACTACATAAATAGATATTTTATTATTTTACATAGAAAATAACCAGAATACACTGAACAAATATCTGCAGATCGCACAAATATTTGTTCCGAGGCGAGACCCGAACCCGCAACCTCCTACGTCACAGGCGAACCTTCGCCCGCCGCGCCACAGAGGTAGTGTTTATAAACAAAGCTCGCTTGAGGTGAAGTCAGCTAAAGCCAAATCCCAAACAAACAACAAAGAGACATCCATACAAAGAATAAAGCTGATAGCGCGTTCTAATCTACTAGTGGCGACATCTAGTCTTGAGTAAAGAAAACTTTAGAACTTTAGGCTTTTCATACTTTTATAGTTAGGCAGGCACTGACTTATATTCAGAACCCTACTATGCCTGGTTCGAGAGAGGTAACACACGAAAAATTAAACATATAAACCTTTTGGACTAAATGATAGTGGAAACCGCACCAAAATCCGATGCGTAGTTAATAAGAACTAAGCGGATAAATAGACACGCCCGTATAGGGACTTTGTTTGATAGTATTAAATTGTACATTATGGTAAGTGTGTAATGTTGGTGATTACCGGTGAGGCGCCATTGAGACTCGAGCCGTTAGGTGAGGGTCTTAAGAGAACCGAAACCGGTAATCATCAATGCACACGTGTATCATACGACGTTTTTCAACACACTAGTGAAGAAAATAATAATAAAACACAAATACACACTCTGTGTGTTCAACTGTCTCTATAACTCACTTGTGAATAAAAGCAATGAAAAAGTCACAGTTTGATTACAGGTATCATTGTGTGCCTAATTGCGGTGAAATTAGAGCCACTTTATGAGCAAGTCACTTACCAACAGGTGAGATCGCGGTCAAACAAACGTCCATCAATGTTAAAAAAAACAAGAAAAAAAAAGTGTGTTGGAAATTGTATTATTGATGGTATTGATTGATAAAGATTTACGAGTATTACCTGATTGGCAAAGAGAGAGTAGCATTCTTTGGTATCCTGTCACCGCTGTCGTCATAGCTCTCAACTGTGACGTTTACGTGACCCTGAAACGAAGTGGAATACAATATCACTTAGGAACAACTAAGTTAGTATAAAACCTATAGGCCGACTACGGTGAACCACAACACTAGGTAGGTAAGTACAATATTTTTATAAAGTATATACACATACATGGACACAGACCTTTTTCCCCGAAAGTGTAGGCAGAACCTCAAATGGGCCTCTTTTCACTGTGGGTCGCACCATCGTGGGAAATAGACGTGACAAGTTTCAATATAAGGTTTTATGAAATGAGTGTTTGGAACTATCTGTTTTTTTGTCGATAGCACCATCTCTCGGAAAAGCGCAGCAACACCCACGGAGATCATCGGCTTGTGTTAATTAGTTCTTCAATGTGGTGATAGGTCTCATTCCGAAGTCAAGTGTAGCAGGGTAGGTAGGTACATTGCTCGATGTTGTTACCTGTTGAAACTGATGTTCATCACCGATCAATGGGTGATGATGATGGGCCAGGTGATGTCGCTGTGCAGCTGATACTGAGAGTTGTGTAATGTGACGGGTGGCAAGCCTGTTACCTCCACTACGCCGTCGAACTCCGCGCCCGACTCGAGCACGCTGATGCTCAGCGCCAGCCAGCCGGACCACGGCCAGATGATGTCGCTGTGCTCCACCGATACGGATAGCAGCTCTCCGTTTGGCAGGTGCGGATGCCACGCTACATTTGTCTGTGAACACATTTGAAAATTAGAGTATAGAATTTACTCTGAGTAATGTGTTGGGCATTTATTTTGAAGAAGAAATAAAAGTATAGAAGGAACGAAGAATAAATATGTCCTGGAGAAAGTATTGGAGTTTTAAAGAAGTATTAAAATCCAAGCTGCCACTAAAACTTAAGAAAAAGTTATGGAATCCTGCCTCCTGCCTTGTCTGTCTTATGGCGCACAAACTTGGATTTTTAATGAAAATATAAAAACAAAATTCAAACGTGCCAACGTGCTATGCAGAGGAGCATCATGGGCATCAAGCTCATTGTCAAACAAAAGAGTTCGGAAATACGACAACGAACAAAACTGATAGATGCTCTTTGACATGCAAAGCGCCTGAAGTGGAAATGGGCACATAGCTCGCACTGCGGACAATAAATGGACGAAACGCGTTACCACTTGGGCGGGCCCACACGGCAGAAGATCTAGAGGTAGACCCAAAGAAAGATGGACTGATGAGATCCGGAAAGTGGCAGGCGAGGACTGGATAGAAAGCGCTCAACAAAGGGACAAGTGGAGACAGCTGGAGGAGGCCTATACCCAAAATGGGGCCTGACTTTTAGTGTACCTAATTTGTGTGTTTTAATTATGTATAAAAAGTAAGTATTAAGTTATGGAAATAAAGGCTAATAAATAAGTGAGATAATAATAATGTGTTGGGAATAGAGCGGCCAACCCGGTCATGCTTTCCATACAAACGCTCTACGCAGCTCGTAGGTACGTGATTATGGCGTTGTAAATTTGTTTTCTTCAGATGTTTTGTGCAATTAAGTGTCTTGAGGACTATATCTATAATGTTCAAATTTAAAAAAAAAACACTTCAATATTAATGACATTTGGCAACACCTGAGCTTTTTGGTTTGTATAGACCGGTTGTAAGATAGGATGGGGTATTTCCTTGTTAAAATATTTTCCCCGTTTTTAGGGTAATTTCAGAGATTTTCCCCAAAAACCTGAAAAAGAGATACCACGGTAGTGGGATACCATACGGTGGTGCGCGCAGCTCGGGCACCACCAACCCACTAGTCTATAAAAACCACGACTTTCAATATAGTTTTTCAGATATCCAAAAACTCCGCACGGAAAGCGTCACCATCTTCAAGGATAGTGCCACCAACTTCACGGGTAGCACCACTACCTCTTCGGCCGTTAAGGAAACCGGAGTTTGGAAACCAGCTTCTTTCATTATTTTATGTTCGGCGGTGCTCTGACAGTAGGTGAGCCGTGGATACGACTGGAACATGACCGCCAGGGGTGGCGTTATAGAAAAGATGCCTTTACTTATGAGTTGATGTTACTTGATATAGATATAGAGTGTGTGATATAGAGTTTGGTGAGTAGTAGTAGAGCTTTTTTGTGAAAGAGTTCGTCCGGTTGAAGTACTACCACCATACCTATTTCTGCCGCAAAGCAGTAGTGCTCGCATTGCTGTGTTCCGGTTTGAAGGGTAAGGGTGCCGGTGAAATTACAGGCACATGAGACTTGTCATCTCTATGTCTTAGGGTGGCGGGCGCAGTGCAATGCCACATAGGGCGCGTCCTAGGTGGATGTGACCTATGAGGTAATGCACTGTTCATAGGCAGAGGTTACCTTTTAACATCAGGTGGGGCCATCAGCTTGTTCCGTCATTCAAGTAGTATAAAAAAAAACATAAAAGTGTTCAATACATTCCGAGCTAATCACTTGTGGGTATACTCACGACGGTGCCGGACACGCCCAGACCGTTAATGAGCGTCACGTTAGCGATGGTCGGCTGCGCGCTGAAGTATATAGGCTGCGTGCAGTACGGCCACATGTACTGGCACTCGGTCAGGTCGATGTAGTTCGGACTGAGGGTCACCTGCGGCTCGTACTTTCTGAGGAACTACAAATTTCCTTAATAGAATTAAGACAACTGCCTTCAATATTATAGACACTAATGAGTATATCTCGCAAGAGCGAATATCGCAGTGAATACACTTGAAAATAATTAGGTTAAGCAGAAGTAGTTTTTTTAAAGTCCGACCACAATACCTATTTCTGCTGCAAAGCAGTAGTACTCGCATAATAATACTCGGTTTGAAGGGTATGGGTAACCGCTTATACCGTTATTAAAATCAAATAAATAATACAAAATAAATAAAAAACTTACAGCGTAATTTACGGATAAAATTAGGTACACCAAGTAAGCACTCCACGATTAGGAGTTCAGTTTCATACACACGTACAGAAGATTAGTAATTTCGTTATGTAATAACATACGTTTATACGAGTTCAACCGAAGTAAATTGTCTCAAACTGGATGCAACACGAGGTAGGGTTTTTTATTTTTTTTTTCTTTGTCGAATGGATTTATTAAATGCAGTTGACCTCCTGGGTTCATGACTGCGTTACCGGGCTTTTGGTGAGCGCAGATGGTGCTCAACCTGCAAAGTTAGGATGGGGCAACTAGCACAAGGGCACCACTTAGGTACGGACTTCGGCTTGGGCTGTTGTCGGTTTGGGAGGAACGGGCAAAACGCCCCGGAACATGCTTGTACCGGTTTAGGCGTAAGGTACAGAAGGTACTCAGAAGGTTCGCCGACCTCGCTGGTCGGTGCAAAGGTAGATTAGTCTCTGTCATGACTGGATGACGTCACTACTAATGCATGATCAGCTCTTATAAAGTCTAGCTTCTTGCATCTACGAGGCATTTACCCTGATTTATTTTAGGCTGCACTTTGTATGGGAAAATAATACCAGCTCATAACACCGTGGAGCCACTAAACATTCTGCGGCTCATAGGAAAATAATACCTGATAAGCGCTAATAAGGTCCAGTTTCCCGTGCCCCTGCTCGAACATGTTCGGTCCGGACAGGCGTATGGCGGTGACGCAGAGTGCCTGCTTCACCGCGGCCGGGGTCAAATGGTGCCGCGGGACACCGCTAGCTAGCAACGCGATAGCACCCGCTACCACCGGCGACGCTACCGATGTACCTGGCAAACGGAAATAGGATCTAGCTTTTCCATATACAATATCAGGTGCAAAAGATATCAGCTAGGAACATCGAAATAAAAAAAACTACACGCAAAAAGTGCTCACGCATCCAAAAACTGACCTCGCAGTAACATAACATAACACTCAACAGTCACATTAGTCCTGATCCCACACTAGGATTCCCTGTGTCGTGGGTATCGGGACTACGAGTACTATTAATATCAATTTATTTATTTATTTCAGGCAACAGTGAAAAATGTACATTGTACATAGACAAAGGCCCATAGTAATATATACCTTACAACTAACATACATATAAAGATAAAGATATACTTAAAACTATCACTTAACGACAAGGGGATTTGGTTTCGAAAACGCTTCCCTATAGCGTCGGTAAACAATGCCAGCTGGCCAGAACTCCGGATCTAGGAGCACATCCCTGTACTGCGCCTGGACCACGACCATACTATGGTACCACAACACCCAGACCCGTAACAAGTATTTGCAGATCATACAAACATTTGTCCCGCAGCAGGAATCGAATCCGCAACCTTTCGCATCTCAGCCGGCTACTCGCCCGCCGCACTACAGAGGTCGTCAGAGTCGTGAATAGCTTAACCTAAATTTGGAAAAACGCAACATATATACATACATAGACAGACGCCTTTTTCCCCGAAGGGGTAGGCAGAGCCTCAATGGGCCGCTTTTCAGTGGGTTTCACCATCGTGGAATATAGACGTGACAAGTGGGGAGCTCATCGCCGCCATTGCTTTCCACGGCTGACTCAACTAACGCTTTCTTCCAGTAATAACACATTCCATAATAAGCTAGCAGCCAGGACAAATCTTATACCAACAAATCTTACTAACAAGTCCGGGTAAACCCTTAGTCGGCTTTTACGACATCCATGGGAGGAGATGGAGGGGTCTATTCTTAGGCCGGACACACCAACAAAAACGCAACTTCCTCGGCAAAATTATTTTTCCCAGAGATGAGACCTAGCTGAATCGAGTTCTGGCAATTTTTTTCGAAATATTTGGAGCCGTTTTCGAGAACGTATAAAACTAAGCACCTAAATATAAAAGGCCTATTGCTCTGACAACTGTTGGGGAAGAAAGGTTCTCCGAGTGGCGACTACGAACCGGACGACGAATAAGAGAAATGCCCCCTTTCGATGGACCAAAGACATTATAGAGGTCGCAGGAAGGCGGTACATGCAGGCGGCTCAAGAACTTTCGTCGTGGCATTCTGTGGGGGAGACATAGTCCAGCAGCGGACTTCTGTAGGCTGAGTATGATGAAGCTTTAAAAGGAACTGATGACAAACGGCCAATGAATCAGTATGGTGGAAGGGTTTAGTACGCCTCGAAAAACAATTTAAATAGTGAATTAATTAACTGGCAGTAAGGTTATGCTATTAAAGCTTTGCATCAACGTGGAGCCTGTGATTTCATAGTATCAGCTGTCTCACCCTTGAGGTGCAACGTTTCGCTTGTGACGCGAAAAACAAATTTTATTTTGTTTTTTGCTCATCACAGCTCATCAACGCATTTTGAAGTAGCGAAACCTGATATTGCGATAATTAGGAGAACATGTTTTGATTGATATCATAAAAATATTATTAGTATAGCTACGAATGTATTTCAGTGCTTTTTTTGTTCATTGACATTCGTAGCTAAACTAATGATATTTATGAGACACGTTCAATCAAAATATGCGTGTTAGGCCTCCTTATTTCCGCAAAATTAGGTTTCGCTACCTCAAAATGTGTTGATGAGCTGTGATTAACAAAAAACTCAATAGAATTTGAATTTCGCGCCTCAAGCGAAACGTTCCACCTTAAGCTTACTTACCACTGAGTGATCTGCAGCCGCCATTGACGCTGGAGCCTCGCACTGCGCTGCCGTAGGTAACGATATCAGGCTTCATGCGTCCGTAGCCCTGAAATCATAATCCTTGTTTTCAACAACAGCATATATGTAGGATATTATGATAGTATACCATACGAAAGGTCACTTTTCGCCCCACGCGCAATCCGCAACCCCGCTTCCTACCCCCGCTAACCCCTACATACATACATACATACATACATAGACACACGCCTCTTTCCCCGAAAGGGCAGGCACAGCCTCAATGGGCCTCTTTTCACAGTGGGTTGCACCATCATGGAATATAGACGTGACAAGTGATGAGGTCACCAGTCGGTGAGCTCATCGCCGCCATTACTTCCCACGACTCTGACTCAGCTAACGCTTTCTTCCAGTAATAACACATTCTAGAATTAGCTAGCAACCAGGACAAATATTATACCAACTAATCTTATCAACAAGTCCGGGTAATCCCTCAGTCGGCTTTTACGACATCCACGGGAGGAGATGCAGGGGTCCCCTACAAACCCCTAGAACTCCTTACAAACCCTTTTCTGGAGTCAGTCTGGGAGTTTCTCGTACAGCGGGATGTCTTTGGCATTAGTCGCGCATAGTGTATGTAAGAGTATATTATATTAGAGCACAGCTTACGTTCCAACTAGATAACCAGATAGTTTAGTTTGGTTATTTTGGTGGATCAACGGTTAACCCTACAATGCGCGCGCCGCGACACGCTCTTGGCCGCTCTTATTTTTTTTACTATACGCTCCTAACAAAATCTTTAAAATAATGTACTTTATTAAATATCAAAGTCGACTCCTTTGAAACATTCCTTAACAGTAACACGATCGAATGGCACAAAAAAACCGATCTATTTTAAATTAGATTTGCACATGGAACCGTAACAACTGCGGTGATATGGAACGTACTTCCGGCAGCTCCCAAGTGGTCATGCCTCGAGACGAGAACTTGGCGATGCGGTCATCGAACCCGATGCCGCCAACTCCGATGACGTCCATCTGGTCCGCTGGGTTGTTGAGCGTCCCGTACAGCGGCCCGTCGTTGCCTATTGCTGATACCATTATCACCTGAAAACAATATGTTGTGGATCATACGATCATAAGTATTACAATGAGCCTAAACACGGCCAGTCTACTATTATCCATCGATGAGTTCCATTGTCCACCTTTCGACTCTATCATCAGATTAGCTCGCTGACTGTCACCATAATATTGTATTGTCATCGGAAGTTGACAGGTAAGCAAGACTTCAGCTCAATGAATCAGTCTAGGTTAACTGGTTCAAAATTCTGTTTCCACCACGCGGACACTTTTACCCTGCAACCTTCCTTGCACTAAATGTAATAATAATTTTCACCTAAAAACCATTTAAAATTATCCTTGTGATTTCATTGAATACAATACCATTGACTTTGCCTTACATAATATTCCAAACAATGTTTATCTCCCAATTATTGCCACAGATAAACGTGTGATGCTCACCTTGTTAGCGCTGAGTTCCCAAACTTTGTCCACGAAAGGGTGGTCCATAAAGTCAGGTCCACCGATGCTCAGGTTAAGGATATCAATCTTACGCATTATAGCGTAATTAAACGCATCCAAAAACCATGACGTGTATGAAACCTGAAACAAGGGAATTATAATGACAGCTTAGCATGACGAATTCCAAGTCTTCTCTTCCGAGGATAGATAAAGTCTAGAAATATCGAGAAATATCTCTAGCCCAAAATGTAAACACAAAATACATTCATAATTTAGCCTAGATGCTACTTTTAGTTTATTTTTGTGATCTCGATACTCGAGACACTAGAAATAATAATAATAATAATAAAGAGTATTTATTTCTAAAAAGGTTTACAATGTTTAAATTTTTCACATAGCATTTAAATTTTTAAATCTATATTTAAGACCTTGGCATTTTAATGTACAGCCAGTGAAAAACATTGACACCTTGCTCTAACTAAGTAAAACTTGTGTTTAGACGCAAGGGATCTCTGCTTCGGCTTGGTCAGATAGATATTAACTAATCTAGTTTCATAGTTTAGAGGTTATAAAAAGCCCATTTATCTTTAATTTAAAGTACTGAGATACTTACAGAAGTATAGCAGTGTATTGTGTAGATTAGTGTATTGTGTAAATAGTGTATGTGTGGAAAGTGTGAATGGTGTGATGTGTATTTATGACTAGTGTGTGTATGTGTGTGTTGTGTATGCGTGTTGGGAAAATATAATAAGGTGTATAATCTTAGAATTTAATCAGGATTGGATTGATAGCAGATCCTCTGTCTGCCGATAGTCTAATCTGAGTAAGAACAGTTTAAGTTTGTTTTTGCACTCAACTTGTGTTGTTTTATGAATTGTTGTTATTTTGTTTATTTTGTTGTAAAGGTATGTTACTAGGAAATTTAAATGTTTGTGTGCAAATGCGGTTCTACATTTTATTGTGTTGTATATTTTATGCTGTCGTCTTTTGTTGGTTATATTTAAGTCTGGCTTTATTTTGTGCTGTTTTAAAATAATTTGTTGTATGAAAAGTTGTCTAACGGATAGAACTTCACAGTCATTGTAAAGCCGTTTCGTTGGGTACCTGAACGGTCGAGAATAGGCTACTTTTAGGACTGCTCTCTGAGCCCTTTCTAGCGGAAGCAAATGTGTTAAAGCTGCGCCACCCCACGACGTCAAGCAGTACACCAGCAGAGATTGACATAACGCGTAGTAGGTGTTTTTGAGCTGGTCAATACTTGCTGCGTGTTTTATATTTTTAAATACTGCAATTAGCTTTCGTGTTCTGGCAGTCAGCAAGTCGATGTGGGATTCATAGGTCAAGTGCGGGTCAAGAGTGATACCAAGGTATTTGATCGTGTTACAGCTTCCGACTAACGGACAATCGCATGCCAAACGACTGGTAGATGACTGTAGGCAGTGTAAAGTGTGAGCTTTTATAGAGTATATTGCAGAATTTGGTAGACCGGGTTTGCGAAGAGAGAAAGCTAAATATTTAGTTTTTGCAGCGTTAAGGGTGAGAATATTTTGATAGAGACACATAGAGACCAAGTCAAAGTTTGTTTGGGCATGTCTATAGACTTCATCCCAGCTCCTTCCCTGGAATAGCAACACTGTGTCGTCCGCAAAAGCAAGAAGCTTGCCATTTTGCAATTTGAGGTCACATATCTGATTCATATAAGCTAGGAAAAGAGTTGGGCCCAAAATAGAACCCTGAGGTATACCATAAGTGACTGATAGTTCGGAACTAACGTATTCACCAATCTTCACGCACTGGATTCTTCCACTTAAGTAACTTTGAAGTAGTTTTAGTTGGTCTCCACGTATACCTAGGCATTCTAGTTTATCCAGAAGTAGGCAAGTTGACACCGTATCGAATGCTTTAGCCAAATCTAGGAAGATAGCCATGCATTTCGATCCTTTTTCTAGACATCCTACAATGTAGTTGTTAAGCTCCGATACGGCGTCTGCTGTAGATTTGCCTTTTCGAAAACCAAATTGATTTTCAGATATGAGGTTAGAAGTTTCAAGGTATTTGATAAGCCTGTTATTTATTGCTCTTTCTAAAATTTTAGACAGAGCTGGCAAGATGGATATGGGCCTGTAGTTAGTTATAATGAGTTTATCTCCAGTTTTATGAATGGGTAGTATAATAGCTTTCTTAAAAGCCCTCGGGAAGACGGAAGTTTGAAAACATAGGTGACATATATGGGTAATGGGTGCAACAATTGAATCTTTATTATATTTTATTATGCTGCTAGAGATATTGTCCCAGCCAATAGAACAATCAGTTTTAAGACTATTTATTAGCATTAACACTTCTGATTGGTCAATGTCTATGAGCCCAAAAGAGTTTAGTGGCTGTTTATTTGTGTTATTTAGATTTGGATGCATATTCATGTTTCCTGTGCATATTTTTTCCGCCAATTTTCTACCCACATTTGCAAAGAATTCATTTGCCGAGTTTATTACTTTGATAGGGTCGTTTTCACGTAACAGGTTTTGAGGTAATGACTTTTTAGGTTTGTAGTTGGTTAGAGTATTTATTACTTCCCAGGTTCTTTTAACATTGTTACCTGCTTTTTGAAATTGCTCTTTCTCATACGCTTTCTTTAACTTATTTAGGAGAGAGTTACAGAAATTCCGGTACCTTTTGTAAATTACTTTTAGATTCTCGTTATCGGCTGCTTTGCGTACTTTAATGTGTAGGTTGTCACGATGTTGTATACACCTAATAAGTCCCGGTGTGATCCACGGTTTTATAGGAGATTTCCGTCGTGAAATTTTTACTTCATGTGTATGTTTTTTAATAATATTCATTAAGATATTAATAAAAAGATCAGTAGCGAGATTGCAATCGGTTGCATTTAAAACGCATGAAAAGTCCGTTGAGTCTAGCTCTATTTTGATCGCTTTATAGTCCACTTTTGTTATTATTTTCTGTTTTACTATTTTATTATTGTTGTTAGATTTAAGCCCTAATAACACCGAGTAATGATCGGTCATACTGCTTTTTATGACAAGAGTTTGAGCGGTTAGTTTAGTTTTTATAAAAATGTGGTCTAGGCAGCTCTTGCCTCTTGTGGGAAAAGTGTGAGAAGGTAAAAGACCATGATAGGCTAGTATATTCATATAATCTGTTACCTTTCGTTTTTCGGCGTCGCCTATTATATTTACATTAATATCCCCAATCATGACTATATTTTTGTAGTTTGCTAAAGTGTTAAGAATATTATCTATGGAATTAATGAAGTTATCTAAATTTTTATATGAGGGAGAGCGATAGAGAGAAATTATTGCAATGTTATTGTTTACTACGGTGACAAGGCAATTGGCATTTACAAATGTTGGTTCATAAGAGCTTGTTTTTAGGCTTATTTTTGTATAAACAACTACTCCATCATTTTGCATGACGTTGTTAGAGGTCGATACAGCTTCATACCCATCTAGAGCAGGTAGATTACCGCATTTCAAAAGCCAACATTCTGTTAAGACTATAACATCCGGTTGTATGTTTGTACGTTTGATGAGTATCGAGAATTCATCAAGATTTTTTGATATACTTCTTATATTTTCCGTTATTATAGTGAGTTGTTTACTAGGTTTTTTTATGAAATTCAAACAATTTTCTGGTGTGCAAGTGTGAGCCTCCGATACAGACACGTCATCTATGCTATCGTATAATAGTTCTATCGTTCTGTTCATATTAAGTATAGAAAAAAAGTTTTATTTTTTAACACTGCGTATGAACATGCAGTGTCTTTGTTTACAGAAGATAACTTTGGTTTTACGATAACATATTGTCTTGTGGCGGTTTGGAGAAAAGGAAGTGCCTGCACGTTATTTGTTGGTAGTTGATTGTTTGTATTTTGTGTTTGAAATGGTGTATGAGTTTGTGTATAATTTGTGTTTTGTGTGAATATATTTATTATTATTTGTGTGTAAAATATAATATAAAGGGCTGTGTATTTTAAACTAATTAATATATAATAAGTACCTATTCCACAGTAGATATAGTATTGGTAAGCATGTACTAGTCACGCATCCAGTTCAATGTTTTTCAGCTGTTCTTCGTCTTTGATGTATATTCTATTCGCACCTTCTTTTTTTCGTAAGTAAACTTGGCCATATGCGGTCCAGCAGTAGGCGAAGTCGTTCGCTTTTGCATATTCTCTTGCTTTATAGTACAGACCTTTAGCCTTAAAAGTCAGATTTTCACCTATGAAGATTGGTCTTGGTGTACCTATTATTGATAGGTGGCTGGTGTTTAGCTTAGCTGCGTTATTTTCCTTGTTAAAGTTTCTGGCCTCCTGGACAATTTTATTCTTTATGTTAGTACTGGCCAGTTCCATGACAATGGGCCTCGGTGCATCAGGTTTTCCAGGAAGTCGTCGAATGTTACGAATTTCTGCTGGCTGCACTTCAATCTTCAGCGTATTTAGCAAGTTCCCAATAATCTGGGACAGATCTCCTGTAGTTTCTCGCTCCTTAGACGGAATATTTCTGATTTCTAGTTTATAAGCACATGATTGTCGGCTCAAATCCTCAAGTTGGCTTTCCAGAGACTTAATTCTGTTTTTGCTAGCATCGAGCTCGGTTGCCAAATTGTTTGTCTTCGCCTGAATAGATTCATAATGAGACGACAAAACATTTAACTTTCTATCTGTTTCTTCGTTTAATGTTCTCATTTCCATAACTTCCTGTTTAATTACGTTCGTGTCTGTCATAAGTGCTGTAAATTTTTCATCTTGATTACGTTGAAAGACTGTGAAGAGTTTGGTAATGTGATCGCTTATGTCACATTTGAACGCATTAAGAGTGCTGTCTAGCTTAAACGAATTTACCAATTCAGGACTACGAATGGCTCTCCTTTTAAAACAACGACTTGAAGTATTACGTTCGGCTTCTGTATCCGACTGGCTGACTCCATCTATTTCACTCCGTATTGCGTCAGATTTTGTAGGAGTGCGAGACGTCATGACTAACGTTAGCCGAGAGCGGGGCTGTAGCTTATTTATAGCAGTAAAAAGTGTAGTTAACTTTATATTATCACAACACGTAGGTGCAGAACAAGCGTAGTCGATTTGTGCGGTCGCCTCGTAAACTGGTTAGCGTAGCACGATGGCGGGAGCTTCGTAGCGTTCCGTAGACGGCCGCGTAGCACACAAGATGGATTGTAGGCGGTAGTTTCGTCGTGGACGCTCAACGATAATTAGCTCAGTTGGTATTGGCACACACAACGGCCGGAGCGCAAAAGAGTCGCCGGATCGAAAACCAATGGACCGCAAAAAGGCCACACAGCAAGACTCACTCAGTCAGTCGATTGGCGGTCCCTGAAGACAGGCGGCGAAGCTCCCAACGATCCAGCAAAGCAGCGAAGCCCCGGGGCGCAGTCCCAGCGAAATCACAAAACACCGTGCAACAGGCCAACACGTCCGTTCAGTATAAAAAAAGCCTTGAGCAGAAATGTTGCCTGTCTACATCCAAATTACATTTTCTCTACTCTCCCCTCGACAAAACAGTTGTCTATGTTGCTCATGCTAAGCGACTGGTACAGACTTAACCTGTAGCAATGAGCTTGCTAACTTTCACGTAACAGCAACACGGAATGGAGTTACTAAACAAAGGCATTCCCCTCTGACAAGATAAAACTCTTGGCATGCGCTTTATATAAAACTGATTGTGGCCGATCTTCTGTCAGACTGAATAAACTCGCGAAAATGCCGAATTCTTCAGTTTACTTTTGTCCAAAAGGCCAGGAATCGTCAAAAAGATGTTGTTTACTTTCACATCTAAGTGAATTTCACTCATATTATTAGTATTCGTGTTTTTTTTAAAGTACAATTGTGTCATATAGAACCAAAGGCGGCAATGTAATTGTCACTTATGTGTTTGTTATGCGTAATCTTTGGATAAATTAGACAAATATTACCGAATTTATCGAAAACACTAGCATTAGCCTAGCACTGATAACATCGGACGATTTTATCGAATTCAATGTAAACTTTGACGACTTTATAGAAGTACACTATAATAATTTTATAAAAATATCCTCCGTGCTCTTACTTAATAGTACATAACTGCTGAGGCCGGCAAGTCAGGCGATGATGATCGAACGTGAGACGGCGGGCGTACACAAACGTGAGAATATCTTCGCCTTGTTGCGGCATATATAATTTATCTCAAACAATTCGCGGGTGTTCAATTTTCTCATTGTTTTACATTAACTTGCAACAACAACACGACAGCAATTTGTTTTGATAATTTTCATAGTGAGTTTCCTTCTGTGACCGTACAACAGATATGGATTTTCATACTAACTTTGCTGGCCTAAACCAGCAAGGTCGATTTATATCGTAGGTTCTCGAAAAATTTATAATATCTAAGCATAATTGAGAATTCAATTTAGAAGGACAAAAATAGAGAGAAAATTTATTTATTTGGTACGGCACACGTGGAAAGAGAAAATGTCACTCGGCAAATAAAAATCAAAATCAAAAAGAGAAACATAATAGGTAATACAAAAGGCAAAAACTATATCTAACGTAACTAAAACTAATTCATCACTACACTACTAATTTAAAACTTTTTTTTATGCACCATCTTTCTGGTACTTGTAGTTAGGATTAGGTGGTCTGGAAGTTTCAGACCACCCAAGCCTGCTAATCCTTGTTAAAGTAGTTTCAACTGACCTGGTTGTCAGTAAAAACACGAAATATGTGGAGGTCAGCGTCCGGAGCGAAGCCCAAACAATCTGATCTAGACGCGATTACACCGGCCACGAAAGTGCCATGTCCTAAGGCGTCATCCAGGGTGTTTTCGCCGGTCCAATCGGTTCTCTCGCGTATGCGACCGAAGTGTGGATGGTTGCGGGCCAGACCAGTGTCAAATACTGCTACTTTGACGCCTTCGCCTGAAAGCACACGCCATTATTATCATCACGCAGAAGACGCCCGTTGCCTCCCCGATAGAATGTCACGATGATCGCCTGGATCCACTTTTTACAAACGTTATAATGTCATGGGTTCATTCACCTCCTCCCTCTGACGACCTTTGTAGCGCGTCGGGCGAGTAGCCGGCTGAGACGCGAAAGGTTGCAGGTTCAATTCCCGCTGCGAGACAAATGTTTGTATGATCGACAAATATCTGTTCCGGGTCTGGGTGTAATGGTACCATAGTAGTCGTAGTTTCTCATACCCACGACTCAGGGAATCCTGGAGTGGGATCAGGACTACTTATGTTACGTATGTGACTGTTGGGTATGTTGTGGTATATGTGTATGTAATGTTATGCCATTGAGTGTGGGGCCGTGCATGGGTGTAAGGGCCGTGCTACGTACGCGTTTCGTGTTCGCCACTTTAGGATATTTATTCCCCAGCGATAATCGGTTCTGCGAGCTATATGACTAGCCTATTGCCACTTCAACTTTCAACGAATTCTGATGTCCGAAAGTACCTATATTGTATGACAGAATTTTCTCAAACATGCTTTGATATTCATACATTGTTTTGAACCTTCTTCAGATAAATCGACCTTACCGGCCTAGACCGGCAATGTTAGACAATCCATAACTTTGCATACATACATACATAGACAAACGCGTCTTTCCCCGAAAGGATAGGTAGAGCCTCAATGGACCTCTTTTAACAATGGGTTGCACCTTCGTGGGAATTATATAAACGTGACAAGTGGTGAGCTCATCGCCACCATGCTTCCCACAACTTACTCGGCTAAATAAAGACTACTTCATATATTTTGTGTTATCAATTGCACAAACTATGCAAGGAACGGGGGACAAGGAGGGAGGACAATGAAGGGGGGTTGGTGGGGTTTTACCGATTTTAATCTCGATACCACGCGTGAAAAGCCGCGGGCAATAAGCTAGTTAACTTTAACATTAAGAATTTAAATTCAAAACTCGTCTGTTTTTTTTTAGTTTTATAAGTACCTCAGTTTTTTGAAGTGCATGCTGTATTTGCTCTTAGTTGCTATGAAATTATCAAGGCATCTGGCCTCTTCGGTTTTCACTTTTTCCCAATATCTTTTTTGACTATCTTAATGATATCTGTTTTAAACAAGCTTGTACGTACAGATTAGAGATAACAGTTTCAGATATAAAAGATAGGATACTCGAAATTAAAAAAAACAACAGCGATGGTTTAATAAAAAGTTAATTTTATAAAACGTAACTGTTTTCAATGTTCCATTAAAATTGGAAAAACGGAACACATCGGTGCCTAGCACGCGTGATTCACGAGTAGATGTCGCCACAGGAAAATATAGAACGCACTATCAGCTGTCATTCCAAGCAAATGTATGAGTTCCTTTCAAAAAATATAATTGCGTGCTGATAGTCCTGGAAACAGCTGCAATAATTTATATCTAACACAGCAAAGAACACTCTCGATTAAGTCACCTTGCAAAAAAGCTGTACATCCGTTTGGGAGCTACGATGACACAGACATACACAGATACGCACACACTCAGATAGGCAGCGTTCAGGAAACTAGTAAAAATCAAAAATACAAATGATTTTATAAAAAAAAAAAAAAAATTGTGGCTATATTTTAACATTACAATGGGCTACGCACTAGGACAAGCCTGTATCGCGGATACACGGAGTAAGTTTTAGCACCTCTTATTTTCAACTCCTTTCCAAAACCGATTGTCGACTGTTTACGGAAAGCTTTTACTCAATATCCGACTTTCTGAAAAAGGGTTCGCGTCGTTTTTACAATTATAAAATATGAATGTGACATAAATGTAATAAATAATTGATTAATTTGATACCTAGTGCCTATTGACATAATTATATTGTTTTCATTTTTAAATTTGCATACCTACTAAATATTTGCTCGCTAGCAGTAACTAGTAAAAATATGTGAAACTAAATATCTATAAAGAACATTGTAATTACCATATTTTTAAGCGAATAAATGAATAACTAACTAAGATTGACAAAAAAGTTGAAGTATGCAGAAAACAAAATGCGAGGCAAACATTCGAAATACTAAATTTTAAACAGTACAACAACAAAAAAGTGTGTGTGACAGAAGATTAACTGGGTGTAAGGGTGTGTGGGTGAGGGTGCATTGGTGGGTGTGGGCGGATGAGCGCGTGTGTGAGGCTCTCCTGCTAAACTACGCCATATGTTCTCGTCACAGATATTGCAGAGCCTCAAGACGAGAGTCTATAAACCAGTGCGTGTTGCCAGTAATGACTAATGGTACTGAGACTTAGCCGCTAACTATTGGCCGCATAGGAAATCACTAAGTTGCGAATCGAGCTATGGAGAGAGCTCTGCTCGGAGTTTCGCTACGTGATAGAATCCGAAATGAGGAGATCCATAGAAGAACCAAGACTACTGACATAGCTCTCAAAATTGGGACCTAGACTACTGACCTAGCTCTCAAAATTAGGAAGGTGAAGTAGCAATTGGCAGGCCACATAGCTCGCGGAACTGAAACCTGTTGGGGTAGAAAGGTAGAAGCCCGTGTGGGGTTGCTTCTCGAATGACCACAAATCAGACGCAAATGAGGAACGACCATGGAACTTTCAATGGACGAAAGACATTATTAGGTGGATGCAGGCGGCTCAAGACCGTTTGTCGTGGCATTCTATTGGGGAGGCCTAGTCCAGCAGTGGACTTATGTAGACTGATAAGGATGATGTCAAACTTATAACACCTCTTATAATATTATTTTTTACAAGCTTTTATTTAAATTGCAATGTAGGTATGTATGTTATATTTGTCCGGGTGGAATCTTGCAACTGAATTTTAAAGCAGTTATCCTCAACCGATTGCGATAATATTTTGCATACCTGTCAAGTTCCGATGACATTGCAATATTATAGTGAAAGCGAGCTGATCTGATGATGGCGACGGAAGGTGGACAACGGAACTCCTCGAGGGATAATAGTAGACTGGTCGTGTTTAGGCTCATTTTGATCAGCACACGGTGACGATCACTAATTTTATAAAAGCTTGCATTGAAAAATATATTTTTCACAAAAAACTTATAGTATTGTATCTTAACTGACCTGTTACTCCGAGAGACCACAACACATCAGCTTTTAGGACTGACGTTATTTGCCTTGGCACAGTCCTTAACAATTTTCTAGACGCGTAGCCGCTATTCTGAAATCGTGAAGGTTTATTATTATAAAAAAACGGTCAAGTACGAGTTGGAATCACATGAAAAGTGTTCCGTGCTAGTAGACTATCTATAGTAAGTACTAGACCAATTAAACTTATTAGTTCTCGGCGAAATAAAGCAACATATTTATATACATCAGACTTTCTAATAACTCTACGAATAACTTAGCATTCCATACACTATGAACGCCAAAATATGGCACCTATGAAAATTCGAACGATGACAAATGAGATCGATACACTGCCGGTTCACACAATAGTCCTACACATGTGTTCAATAACCAAGCAGCAATGGAAGGATAAAACTTGTCGGAATTGTCCCTCTTATTTATGTTTTGGTTCGGACGCTTTTTGAGCGCTGATCCGAAGACCATTTACTTTAAGGTCAATGTACGCTATACGTCCGTGATTGGGTCACCTAACTATGTACTATGAGTGTTTTTTTTTTAACTTGGACAGTATGCGCATATCTGAATCCTTAAGAGATACGGGAAAACCATTTACTCGTTTTGTATGAAAACGATTTTAGGATAGTTATTTTTTTGGTCAAGCGTGAGTTCTCCATAATAATGAGTTGTTTTGATCAAGTTTTTGTTTAATGCGTATCGACTCAGTTTCATGTAAGGATTGTTTCATTGTATTGGAAAAAAAACTATGCCAAAATCGTTTCCTTAAAAAATAAGTAAATGGTTCCAAAGACAGTTTTCCCGTATCTCTTAAAGATTCAGATATGCCCATACTATCCAAGTAAAAAAAAAACACTCTGTATATATACCAAATTTAAATTTATTCGTAGAGTTGTTTCATAGATAAGTAGATAAATATTATTAAAAATGCAAACCCCCTATTACTTCCAGTGTTCCATTATAAATAAACAAAATAGTGTAACATTAAATTTAAATGTAATCCAAAAATTTCGTTCCAGCGGGACTCGAACCCGCAACCTCGCCTGTGATCGGCGATGTCTTTACCAATTCGGCCATAGAACGAGCTATGACGCTGAAGACGAAATTTGTGGGCACTATCAACTCGGCTATAGCGCCGATGGGAGCCATCTACAGGTGTTTCATTAGAAACCTTTTGGGTTACATTTAAATTTAATGTTATCCATAAAGTGTGGAACACACAAAACAAATCAAAAAAAATGTGTGGTGTTATACACTTGAAAAATAATAAGCTAAACTGATGTAATATACAATTAATAAGTAAAATAGGTAATTGAAAGATTACCTCTCGAGGCTGCCGGAGCGAGCGCAAAGATCGACCGCGGTAATTCCGCCAGCCAGCGTACAAACAACCCGCTGGGCCACAGTCCTCATTTAACTGAAAATAACAATTTGGAACGATGAGTCAAAGTTATTTTTTAATTATGGTCACTTGTATAAATCGTTCAGAAGCTGGTGATACTTTATTCTTTAAGCCTCAATTAATAATAAGTAGTAATTTATAGCTGCTGTTTTTCGCCGGTGAAAATTAGCTTCGTGTGACCGTTCACGCGCTAAAAATTGCTGACCGAAAAATATATAGCCACTATAAAATTGAGTAAGTGAAATTGTTTCGCTTGCGAATAATAGCCTAACGCTAGGACGTAGGATCTAGCACGTAGGTATAATATATAACTACGTGTGCTGATCAAAATGAGCCTAAACACGGCCAGTCTACTATTATTCATGGAGAAGTTCCATTGTCCACCTTCAGTCGCCATCATCAGACTAGCTCGTTGTCATAATAATCATAATATTGTAGTGTCTTCGGGACTTAACAGGTACGCAAAATTTCAGCTCGATCGGATGTCAAGAAGTAGTTCTTAATACAGCTTGTAAGATTTCTAATGGAACTTATCAAAGGAATTAAAGGGAAAGGACAAAGGTTTGCTAGAAGAAAACTCTTTTATGGTAAAGCTCGCCTTTGTACATGTCCTTTATGTGAGTAGTTTTTTTCTTCTCTAAATTTGTGTGTACAATAAAGAAGTCAAGAAGTTAATTAAAAGCTTTTAATTAGCGCGAGTAACCATTCCTTCATCACGTCAATGTTGCGAAGCTGCCTTTCTTCTCTATGCTGGTTAACGTATAGTTAGTTATGGTTATATATAGTTGTGTTATAGTGGATTTACCTCTTTCACGTATTTGATGGTCCGCATGACCTGCCTCTGTGCAGTGACGCGTTTTATGGCTGGATGGTCGGCGAGGGCAATAAGCGCTTTTTGAAGTTCCTCCTCTAAGACCAATACATCGAAGTCACTTGGGTAGTCGGCTGCTGGGTTGTCACGATGCAGTATTGTCCAATTTGATACCTAGAAATGTTTATTTTACTCAAAAACTACCTAAATATGAGGAGGATATCACGATTGGGTACTATCGTGGCATCTTTGACACGCGGCCAACCATTTATTTAGTTACTTTCTCACAGCCATAAAACAACAGATGACAGCAAAGTCCAAAGCATTTAATTAAGTCAAGATCATTTTGAATTTACGCCTGTTGCTTACGAGTCAACTCCCTTTAATTTTGAGCAGTTTGTATTTTATCAACAACTTCTTCAACAACAAGTTTTCTATGTTTCAATCGTTTGCAAGACCCTGTCTGTCAGTGCCTAACGTACGCGATAGCGTTAAGGTGGATGGTCCAAAACCGTTTTTATTTTATTTATTTATTTATTTCGTAGTAGTAGAGCTTTATTGTGAAAAAGTTCGTCCAGGGAAGTACTACCTCCGTACCTATTTCTGCCGCAAAGCAGTAGTGCACGCATTGCTATGTTCCGGTTTGAAAGGTATGGGTGCCGGTGAAGTTACAGGCACATGAGACTTTTCATCTTTATGTCTCAGGATGGCGGGCATTGCACTACAATGCAATGCATTGATAATGCATTGTTAAAGGCAGAGGTTACCGCTTAACATCAGGTGCGCCATCTGGTTGTTCCGTCATTCATGTAGTTAAAAAACAAAGAAGATATAATTTAATCACTAGTGTTTTATTTTACGTAAAAACGAATAACAAATAGCAACAACCCAGTGTTATTAAAAAAAAAGAGAAACCAAATAAACATTTTTATCTACACTCAAATCTAAAAATTCGAATTACGAATTCAAAGACGGTTGGTTCTATACAGACGCATATACATAAAATTAAGAATAAAACTCATTATAGTACCGCCAACTGTATCATAAAACTCATTATAGTACCGCTATCTTTTTTTTATTAATTCATTAAACTAGTCTATGGTTATGAAAATAAATGAATATGAAAAAAAAGGCGCACGCATGCGCAGTTCGAACTGTGAAAAAATGGCGCACGCATGCGTAGTTTGAACTTAATTTCCCGCGCTTCCCATACATTTTTTTGCCGATCGTGTTTTTCTTTGTTTAATTTAATTTTTTCCTATGAGTGAAGATAAAGTAGTGTATGAAACTGCATATAACTTAGGTATTAAAACACTCGAGTCAACCTATTATCGCATTCGGCTTCGCCTCATGCGAAAAACAGACTCTCGTGTTTAAATACCCCTTCTTATATGACAGTTGCATAAACTACTTTTATTTAATACCTAATAGCAACAACAATACAAATAGAAACAACCCAGTGTTATAAAAAAAAAAATGAGAAACTACATAAACATTTTTATTTAATACCTATTTTACTTTCCTATTACAGGACTCTTACATTATAGCTACTATATAACGCGAATTATCCTCGGAATAGTTACACAGTGTTTTGTCTTTTGCATTGACAAGCAGTTTCAAATTCGATCGAATGAGACAAAACACAGTGTGACGATTCCAAGGAAAATTCGTGTTTATTAGTAGCACCACATAGCCTCGAACATATAACACACCACTTTTAGTAGAGGGTTAAAAATCTAAATAAAAATCTGAAATAAATTAACGCTTAGGCAGAATTATAGGTACTTATACCTACCTACCAAGATTGGATCAACGGTTTTGCAGTTATCGTCGGACAAACACACATACAAACATATATACATACAAAAGCCGCATCCTACAATTAGACTGAAACCTCGCTTCGCTCTAACAATAAGATTTCAAATGCAAATGCAAAATAAACAAACGCTTAGGCAGAATTAAAGGTACTTATGATAATAGTGATCAATGAGACAGTACAACTCGAGTTCGAGAATACCTAATATGGCATTGTATTACAAACATTGTATTAGGGAATTATCTTTTATCGATTTCAGTTTGAATCCAAGTTAAGAAGGCATAGAAAATTCAGGAGATCGCTTGAAAAGTTCTGCATCTTAAAGTTAGTTTATTCACAAGAACTGCGTCGCATGGTTCATAAGCATAAATTGTGTTATTCACGAGCAGGCAGCAACTGCATAGCCAAAACACATACTTTAGCTTGTATTTTGTTTTTTTTTAGTAGTAGTAGTAGTAGTAGTAGAGCTTTTTTGTGAAAGAGTTCGTCCGGGGAAGTACTACCTCCATAACTATATAGTAGTGCTCGCGAGCACTACTGCTTTGCGGCAGAAATAAGTATGGTACGGGTGCCGGTGAAATTACAGGCACATTAGACTTTTCATCTTTATATCTCAGGGTGACGAGCGCAGGGCAATGCCACAAAGGATGCGTCCTAGGTGGACGTGACTTATGAGGTAATGCATTGTTAAACGCAGAGGTTACTGCTTAACATCAGGTGGGCCACCTGGTTGTTACGTCATTCACGTAGCTAAAAAATAAAGCAAAAATATCATTCGCAACAAGGACAAGCACTTTCCTGAGGTTTGATTGTTCTCAAAGACGGTAAACAGAAACCTAATTCTCGTAAAAAAATATCTTTTATATAGTTCGGGTCATGTTCTGATCTAGTGTCGATGCCATAACAATCTCATTGTTCAACATGGTATTTTCCTAAACGTCAGTAACACATATTCATAGTCATGTATTGTGTTTTATGGTCACATAACACACGGAAATGCAGTTATACCGAAATGTGAACGAAACAAAAATCCTTTTTTCCTAGCCTGTACTGTCCACTGCTCGGCAAAGGCTGCTTTCTTCCACTCTTCCCGATCTTTGGTCAGCTCTACCCATTCCCTGTTTAAGGAGTCCAGGACTTCGCGCCGCTATCAATGTTACTCCCACTTACATGAACCAACACTTAAGTTACCAGAAATTATATGCATTTCAAAATTGAAGTTATCCATGAAAAACTGTTCATGAAAAGAGTGTGTGTAAAAGGCAACTTAGCTAATAGTTGGTTGGTGCAAGTGGATATATAGTGAATGAAAGGGCTTAGTACAAAAATTACTCAATTCGCTAATTCTGAAGCATATTTATTCTTTCGCTTGGCTCTAGACTCTAGTTATTTGTCAGTACAACAATGCAGTTTACATAATAGTTTTTAGTTTACTAGTTTATTAAGCAAGTGTTCACAAAGTTTGGGAGCTTGGGTCTTAGTGTAACAATGTATCGCAAATAAAGGTAGCATAGCATCCATTACAACACCAGGCAAGCAGCAGGCTGCAGGAGTAGTTTTGTTTGTTAGTCTTGCTTTTGATGAAATTTGGTAGGTATAAAGATAGATCAAAACCTGCTCTAAAGGAGAATAACGCGGGTGAAACCGCGGGCGACAGCTAGTTGTCAATAATTTCACTGCTATAAGCATTCATGATCTCTAATTTAACAATACCGAAATATCTACTACTGATTATATTTAAATAACTGCAAATATGTTTTACAAGTTAAGGAGTACAGTACTCACCCCGGCATTTTTTAATGCGGCAGACACGTATTTTTCCCTTGTTGACTTTGGAAAATATCCTTTGAATGTTACAATGTGTTCGCTGGTCACAACATCTGTATTGAACTCATATTGGACTTGTTCAGTGTCTGTCGCATTACATATCGGCTCCGTAAGAGGATAATCACTATCAGCGGCTGTTAATAGGACCCAGAGCCCAAGAAATAAGCTGAGGATATGGCTCGCCCCCATGTTTACTCTACTTCACTGTAGTAACATCCTCTTCCACCGTTCAGCTCATTGTACAATTATATACTACGCCCTCCAGCGAATGTTTAACACTTCAATCCTAAGAAATGATACCAATTATTTATATAAAATATACAGAGATTTCGATAGTCCGCACCCATAGAACCTATATTGTAGTTTTTGCAAGACTACCATGAATCTGTGACAATAACCTTTCCCCGCTAAATAACATAACTACAACAGACTACTATTACCTATAGCTCTATAGCTATGTATCGTATGCATGGACTTAGTAAAGTCCATGATTGATATGTAAGAGAATAGAAAAAATAATACTACATTTCCTGTGGTTTTATCTTTTGGTACAGTTCGTACAACGCATGGACTTACTAAGCTCATGGTACGATCATCGTTACGTTCATCGTTACGATGGTGTTTGCAAAACTCCGACTATCAGTCCAGAGGGGTGAGACATAATAACTAGCTATTAATCTGTGCCAAAAACGTCACAGATTAATGGCTAGTTACTAGCAATACACGTACACTCGCCGTTACGATCATCGTTACGATGGTGTGTGTAAACTCGGACTTGCCCCTCTGTTTGTATATAAGTCCATGGGTATAACGCAGGTGCCATCTTACGGTGAACGGTCTATAGCAAAGAGTAAAAGAGCACAGAAACAAATAACTTTTACTTGATTTTAGATCAGGTTACGGACGACTTTAGAGATACAATTTAATTTAACTATGGTCATCATTCGGACTGAAAATATCTTTTGCCATAAAGTGTTGGGTGGGCCAATTTTATTTGTTTTTTTTATAACCTATTATAGGCAGATATAATCTTTGAGTTGTATTATTATTTGTTATAAAAAGGCTTACCGAAGTCTTACCTACAAAGAAAGGGTCTTGTATTTTAAAATGAACATGTCCGCATTGGGGGCTCTTCATCTTACTAAACATACTGGAGCGAAACATAGTGCTACTGTAATATTCTTTCATGGCTCGGGTAAGCATATTATTTCGTTAGCTGGCGTACCTATCTATTAGGGCACCGGGGCTAAAACTTTAGAAACGGGAAACGGTTTTTTTTTAAATTTGGAAATTGGTCTATTTCCAGTATATTTTTAAAATCACGGAAGTTAGGGAATGTACCTACCAATTTTGAGGTTAAATATGATATGTTATAATTGGAAGTTTTGAGCCACAGTAGACATGTCAAACAAAAGAAAGTAGAAGACTGGTATGGGTTCTCGCCAGTACTCTCGCGAGGTTGTCCCTGAGAGTCGTTCAACCTTTGCTATGTTCGTCCTCACGGGCTTGCTCCACTCAGGACCTCCCACTCGAGCTACTGGCTTCGGGTTTTTGATGTTTTTATATACACTAGGGTAGGGGCATGATGCACAAGACTAAGTGGAGCAGGGGAGCTCCGTGTTGGTTCTGTCACTCAGTTTGAACCTAACCAACTCATATCAAAGTGCCCTGTGACGATTCTGTAACTGAAATCGAATTGGGTGAAGGGGCAACCTCGCGATGGTACTGGCTAGAGCCCATACTGGGGTCTGAATTTCATATTTAACCTAAAAAAAATTTCCTCAAATTTAGTAGGTACATTTCCTACCTTTTGCGATTTCAAAACTACACTAGAAATAGGTCAATTTACAATAAACTGTAGTATATGTACATATGCACAGCTCATTTGGATATTAGGAACTCTGTAAAAACGTCTCACAAGATTTGAAACATACACAAAAAATCAGTGATAAGCCTACAAAAAGGGTGACCATATTGTAAGGCTCCCCTTCGCTACCATTTAAGGTTCTGTGCAATACTTGCATATCGTAAGTGAACAAGATTTTATTTATTATTAGATGTTTAAAGATTTTTGGTTATATACTTATTTCAGGTTCATCCGGGTGTGATATGAAGGAATGGGTAAATATTATGGTGAGTAATTTCTCATTCCCTCACATCAAGATAATGTATCCTACCGCCCCACTGCAACCATATACACCTGCCGGTGGACAAATGAGTAATGTCTGGTTTGACCGAGCGGGAGTGTCCCCGAGTGTTCCAGAGAAACTTGAGTCAATAGCAAAAATTGAAGTGGAGGTGAAGAATCTTATAAAAAAAGAAAATGATGCTGGAATTCCTAGTAGCAGAATTATTCTTGGTAAATATTAATTGTTTCTTCAATATTGTTTAAGCCATGTATCATCCTTAGAATATAGAGTGTATCATCATGGGCAGGTCTATGAAATAGACTATAAACGTCTATTTCATAGACCTGCCCATGATGAATCACAATTTCACTATAAATTGGAAAATTCTCAAGCATAGATGTAGTTTAATTTTTTCATTGAAACCTGTCATAAAATGTAAGCTTGAGTACTGATTTATTTTCAGTTAAGTTCTGGAATATGGGCACATATTATGGGTCTTACTATCTAGTTTCGGTTTAAGGGCGTCTTCAAATTGGACGTCGATTAAGAAGTTGCAGGCGCGACGGTTGTGCTAAAAAATACTAACACGTACAATTTGTAAAATCGCAGCACTAATTTGGTGCAAAAATACCTTAGCTATTACTACAATATCTTTGGTGGCGCTACAGATTCACCTCAGCAACAAGCGCTTCCTCGAACGTCTAATTTGAAGATGCCTTTATATAACTCAAGTATAACTGTGCCACGCGTGACGCGCTAAGCATTCAAATAAACAAATCAAACAAGATAGCGGTTTCGTATTTATATTTCTGAAGATATCCTATGTTATTTCTGATGGTACCTACAATGAGCAATAGGGTTTTCTAAAATTTACAATAAAAATAAAATGAAGTTCGTAGTAACATTCATAGTTTTGAGAGAAAAAAAGCCTGTCCCCTGGCCATACTTTTCCAATTTAAATGTGCATTATAATTATATCTTAAGACAAGAAACTCCCGGTGTGTGAGGCTGAGATAAAAAACCCTAAAAAAATTGCTACCAATATATCCCATCAACTGATTTCAGGTGGTTTCTCAATGGGAGGCTCGCTATCATTTTACACCGGCTTCCGCTCAGACCAGAATCTCGCCGGTGTCTTCGTTTTCAGCTCCTTCCTCAACAACAATTCGGTCGTCTATCAGGAAGTGAAGGACGCAAATAGAAAGCAATGTTAGTTAATTTATTGATAACCATTATAATCCTAAGCTGACTGAAGATCACTTTCGAGCAACCCAATAGTGAGCGTCACTGACGGGCGGTTCCGTATGGATCCCAGCCAACTGTGCGAAATACCATATACCGACTGAATGTGGGTCACTGGCCCACGTAGGGTACTCAACATTTCCATTTCACATGGGCTTTTAAAAAACTGTAGCCCGACCACAGTAAACCAATTTTAACTGACCAAAGCTAGAACATACTAACGCTTTGGAAAGTTGATGTTAAGACGAAGGGCCGTTTTCCCATACAAACGTAGTCCCCTGTTTCTCCCTGGATAATGCCAGTAGAACAATTTTTTTTTTCCAAAAAAAACTATGGCCACATTGGCATGTCCCTATGTTTTCCTTTTTTTTTATAAACTAATTATTAAAAGAGACACACGGCAGAGACGACCTCTGTGGCGGGACGTGCGATATGCAGATATTTGTTCAGGGTGTTCTGGGTATTTTCTATGTATAATAAAAAATATCTATGTTGTATATTGTATTAAGTATATCAGTTATCTAGTACCCATAACACAAGCTCTGCTTAGCTTGGGGCTAGATAATGTTGTGTAAACTGTCCAGCATTATTTATTTATTTATTTATATGAACATTCAAAAACCTAAAAAAATGGTCAGATTTTCCGCTGTGTTCAAACATCCTGAAAACAAATTAGATTATATAAAAAATGAAATCATAGGAACACGGCTAAAACTTTTTTTTATTTAATAAAAAAAATAGTTAAATTGATTGAGTTTTGGATAAGGAATCAGGGAACTACGAATAGTTGATTTTATGTACTTTTAATAGGTATTGTCGATCCAAGCTGCAGTTGTCTCTATCACGCTCTGCGGGGGGAGGTTTGAGGTCTGCGCGACAGCAATAGATTTTACAAATACCTATTTTTTTCATTCTCTAGCCCTTGGTGTTTCCTCTTAATGATTGAATTTGGAAGATTTATATTTTTAGTGTTCCGTACCTAAACACGAGAGACGGGACCTTATAACTTCGATGATGATTTAACTTAGCAACCTTCAGCTGTGTATCGGCTGTTTGACCACGGATTCTAATAGCGGTTTCCCAGTACGCATTCATCTAGCAAAACAGCTCGTCGGGCTGATAGTCAATTAACCCAGACATTATAACTGATAGAACCAACAAACTTTGCTGATCATGCAAACATTTGTCCCACAGTCTCAGCCGGCTACTCGCCCGCTGCGCTACAGAAGCCGTCATTTCTATTAGCTTAATATTAGTAGGGTGAAATATCTGTAATTTTAACATGTAAACGTTGTTTTTAGGGTTCCGTACCCAGAGGGTAAAATGGGACCCTATTATTAATTCTCGGCGGTCCGTCTGTCTGTCTATCTGTCCGTCTGTCACCAGGCTGTATCTCATGAACCGTGATAGCTAGACAGTTGAAATTTTCACAGATGATGTATTTCTATTGCCGCTATAACAACAAATACTAAAAAACAGAATAAAATAAATACTTAACGGAGCTCCCATACAAAAAACGTGTTTTTTTTCCGTTTTTATAGATAATGGTGTCGCCAGGATGTATCTCATGAACCGTGATAGTTAGACAGTTGAATTTTTCACAGATTATGTATTTCTGTTGCCGCTTTAACAACAAATACTAAACAACAGAATTAATAAATATTTGAGGGGGCTTCCATACAACAAACGTGATTTCTCCAAATGTAAGTTAAGCGATGCTCTGCGGGGTCAGTTTTTGGATGGGAGGCCACTTTTTGCGTGCATTTTTTTTTTTACTAGCCTGGTTTTTGGCCATTTTTTTGTTTATGGTACGGAACCCTTCGTGCGCAAGTCCGACTCGCACTTGGCTGGTTTAAAACTATATCCCGACTACAATAAACCACAACATTAGGTGCTGTACGTACAATAAGTATACCTTAATGCAAAATGAAAACAAAAACTTCATTGATTTCTCAGTTGGTTAAAAATTGGAGGAACCCCTCATTTTATAAGCTTTTATTTAACTTGCAATTTATGTATGCTCGAATCAAATCTTGCTACGGAATTTCGGAATTTCCTTGCATAATCCTTCATTTCGGTTTTGCCGTATTCGGGTAAAAATCAGCCTGGGCCTAATGAAATCATATTGACTGACGCGATTATAAATGTCTCTAAGATATTTGTATTGAATTGTTTTTTTTTTTCAGTGCCTCCACTCTTACAATTACACGGTGATGCCGATGATCTGGTCGATATGAAATGGGGGCAGTATACCTTCGAGCAGCTGAAAGCCCTCGGAATACAGGGAGAGTTCCGCGTACAGTCGAAACTAGGACATTCCATAAACCGACGGGGGATGCTCACCATCAAAGAATGGATCGAGAAGCTTTTGCCTGAACTTTGATGCACTGAGAACTATGTGACTAGTTGAGTTGTACTGTACTGAATTCATAATCTGTTTGTGTACTGGTACATACTATAGTTAGTTTGTGATTATTAAGGAAATACAAAGTGATTAAAAGACCAAAATACAAGGGAAGGGTATACAAGATGACCCTCTAGGAGGATTTTGTACTTTTTTGAAACAATTTCAAATTGCCACATTCTAAAAATAACTAAATCTCGCCGCCTGCTGGTAAATAGCGACAACTTATTCAGGTGAGTTTTTTTATTCGCTTTTTGCGGCCATTATATCACTGTGGCCATTTAGGCCCAGTGTGATCATCACTTGTTACATACCGCCCCTTCTGATCAGGAGCACCCTGGAGAACACATGAGGATGTTGTTTACAGTTCAGCTGTTAGGAGCTAGCAGTAACTGGATGGGAGAGCCGAAGGTGATCAGATAGAGGTGAATTGAATATACTACGTTAGAAGACCTGGCTCAGTGGCGCGCCCTGTTAGTGACCAAAGTCCGGCAGTAGACTGCAATAGGTTGATGATTGATGATGTGCATTGAGGAGCCTGACCATCACCTGGTAACTTTTACACCAATCACCAGTTGCTTTCCAAGGTCATACCTGGACACTATCATATCATATCATATTTATTTATTTTAAACCATAGGGACCTTGAGAACACTTAGTTTCGTCAATTAGGTAATACATGGAAAAATATAATTAGGCAGGTAGCTACACTGTCTGAACTCAGGGTGCCCAAGAAAGCAACAGTGACACAATGAATGAACGAACCATTATCACTAGTGCCGGAGCAAGTTAATTGTTATAAAATAATTTAATTGGGTGGCTGTACTTTGTCATTGTGTCGATTTGGGAATGTGTCAAAATAGGATAGGTTAAAAAAGTACAAAATCCTGAGGAGAATGCGCATAAGCCAAAAGGTATCCTATTGGATCCGAACGTACAATGTGGTTATGGATAGTTCATGTATGTAATTGCCATACTCACATATACGTAATTGTTAGTATTTCATAATAATATTTAGTGTTTTCTAAAGTTTACTGACGAATCGTAAATTTAATGAACGATTACTGTAGGAAAATGCAAAGTCAAATATTATCATCGTTACTTTATTTAAATGTTGTAATTAAGATTAAATGAACTCTATAGTTACGAATTTTTACAAGCTTTTATTTAAGCTTGACCTGTTAAGTAATCCATACACGCTACGGTCTACCGGAGAGGTTACCTGTGCAGGTTTGTCAACCGCAGCCGGTGGCGTGTATACGTAGTGTATGTATGTAGTGGAGACGTTCCCGTGTACCGGAGCGGTCTTCAGGTATTTTTGCACGGACACCGTACGGTGTAACTCTAAAGAATTGATTTTCGATCTTGCGCAGGCATACCTGCACAAGTAAACCTCACCGGTGAACCGTAGCGTGTATGGCCCCTATTAGAATGTTAATATGTTTGGAACAAATTTTTTGCAACTGAATTTTGAACCAGTTCACCTCGTCCGATGATAACCGTAGGGGAACAACGGTTCTCGAGTGGCGACCACAAAACGGACGTCGCAAAGGAGGATTGCCCCCCTTTCGATGGCCTATGTCCAGCAGTGGGCTTCTATAAGCTGATGATGATGAACCTTGACCGATTGAGCTGAAATTTTGCATACCTGCAAGTTTAAGAACCACCCCTAGACAGATCGTTTTCTTAAACATTCCGCCACGAGGGAACCCAATCTCACGGCGATCAATCTGCGACGCAGGAGGTTGCGGGTTCGATTACCGCCTCTGAACAAATATTTGTTCAGGGTGTTCTGGGTATTTTCTATGTATAATAAAAAATATCTATCTATGTAATATATTGTATTAAGTATATCTATACGTCTATAAAAAGTGTGTATAGTAGTATTGTATTGTATCTAGTATCCATAACACAAGCTCATAAAAAGTGTGTATAGTAGTATTGTATTGTATCTAGTATCCATAACACAAGCTCTGCTTGGCTTGGGGCTAGATAATGTTGTGTGAACTGTCCAGCATTATTTATTTATTATATTGTACCAAGTATAAGTGATAATACTTGCTATAATACCAAGTATTATCATAAGATAATACTTGGCAAAAGAGTTAGTGGTCCTCGGCTTACGCCGCGACAAAAGCGGGCCTGATGGCCGATACACTTTTCCAACTGGGCTCTACGAAATCGCTGCAGCCTCGTGGTAGGATGCGTTCTAGAAATGGACGCAAGGATGGAACGCGCTCGCAATGGCAGGTTGTGATTAGGGCAGATGTCGACGCCACGCCACGCTCGTGTCTACTGCCACGCGGTCTTCCCACCACTTTCAGCTCGGAGCCCAGTTGGACGGAAACACGATTATCGAGAAAGAAGCAGACCTCTCGATAGAAAATAAAATGGTAAAAAGGAATCATCTTGCCGTCTGCAAAAAAAAAACTTTATGCTGCAAACTTAGCGATTCTCCCATATTTCCAAGTTGGTAAATCTATACCTTGTTATTAAAAAGTGATTCTATAATGTTACGAAGGTTGTCCAGAAATGCGGAAGCCCTAAGCGACGTCGTGTTAATTTGTAACAAATATATCTTCAGCCTTCTTTCTGAAACGAGGGAAAATTATCATGTACCTGGGTTCTAAAATTAACTTAAAACTACCATTCCAGGGGAAGTTTACAAAATGTAAACACTACTACAATTGTTTAGCACATGTTACCGTCAGTTTGACAACAGCCCATGGAGAAATACCACGGGCCTCGGGCTATCGCGCTGCACCATTATGAAATAAAAGGTTTACACACGCTACGGTCTACATGTACAGGTATGCCTGCGTAGGTCAACTGGAGCGTGTGTATGAATCGACCTGTGCACTTTTATAAACCTGCGCAGGCGACCGGTGCAAGATCGAAAATCAATTATTTCGCGTGACACCGGACGTTGTCCGTGCAAAAATAACTAAAGACCTCTCCGTACACCGGAACGTCCCCATACACGCTACCGGTTGCGGTTGGCAAACTTGCACAGGTAACCTCTTCGGTAGACCTTGGCGTGTATGGCTTACTTAAACGGCGCGCGGTCTGACACACGCTTGGCTACTTTTAAATCTAGGTACGAGCTAGAAAGATGTACTACATTTATTCATGGTATGAGTCCAGCCTCCATATTCCCGAATTTGAAAGTAATTCTGTGACTAATGTTAGACTAGTGGTCCGCCCCGAACTGAGAACTCGCGAATACACGCGATTTAGGTAGGTTGCTTACCTTATTTATTTCGAAAAATGTTATGTACGTGAGTATATCCACATAAAATGAACGTAGTTATCACGGTACTTCATATCCAAGCTTCAAAACGCATCGATAGCGCAATCTAACTTTCAGACATAATTAGCATTGCCATCTCATGTTGTGGATTTGCTACTTAACCACCAACGATTACGTTTTTCATCGCAAAAAATCAGTACCTATTACAAGGACAATCCTCAATTTTCGACTTCTCCCTATAGTTTTGCACAAAATATTAAAATACCTTTCTAACCGTATCGACTGCCAGTTCAATTCTGTACCTGGCTTGTAGACTTTCTGAGGGAAAGATCCATTCGAGTAGTTATTGATGGCTGCTCGTCGGATCAATTGGCTATAAACGCCGGGGTACCTCAGGGGTCTGTTCTATCTGCCACACTGTTTCTGCTGTACATTAATGATCTGCTACTGCCCGGTATCATTGGGTATGCAGACGACAGCACAGTTGTGGAGAGATATGTTTCCAATGCCCGAGCTAGGCATATTGAAATTCAGGAGCTAAGAGATGAGATGCTGCAGCGTATGAATTTGACTCTCAAGGCCGTATCCGACTCGGGCGATGCCAATCTAGTCAAGTTCAACGCCTCTAAAAACCAGGCTTGTCTCTTCTCGGCGAAAAAAAAAACCGTTTCTCCAAGTCCCTGTATTCCGAGTTGTACCTGTAGCTATAGGAGATAACCTCGAGCTCGTAGGTGTTTCGCTCACGCGTACTCTGAACTTTCTATGTCAAAAACACATCGAGTCTAAGGCAAAAACAGCTGCCATGAAGCTAGGCATCCTTAATAAGGTAAAGCGTTACTTCACACCAGGACAGCTTCTCAGTTTATATAAAGCACAATTCCATGCTTGTACTCGTATGGAGTAGGTACTGCTGCCATGTTTGGGATGGCTCTGCCAAACACCAGCTTGCTTCCTTGGACTTGATTGAACGCAGAGCTTTCAGGCTTATTGGTAAGCAACATATGGCGGAGACTAAGATCCAGAGTCACAAACACCGCCGTAAATTCGCATGCCTTTCGATCTTCTATAGGTTACATTTCGGGGAATGCTCCTAGGAACTTCACGATCTGATCCCACCATCTCGTTTTCATCATAGGACGAGCAGACGCACGGCTCGGTACCATCCTTACATCATTAGTATACCCTCTATTCGTACTAAACGATTCAGTTCTACCTTTATAATGCGAACTGCTAAGGAGTGGAATACGCTAACGTCGTCTTTCTTTCCTGAAAACTTTAATCTGGGTCTCTTCAAGGATAGACCTTTGTGCTTCATCATCGGCCACATCGTCACTTACCAATAGGTGAGATCGTGGTCAAACAGAGGCCTATCATGGTAAAAAAAAAAACTGTCTTCTGAAAACATTTACTGAGATAAAATAGTTTGTGGTTTTAAATGTAAGACCTACAAAGTCGTTCAAATTCCTAGAAACGGGAGGTCAACAATATTGGTATTCGTTTTTTAGGGTACAAGTTTCGAAATTCATCAATATTAGACTTTTCCAAGTATTTGTGTCATAAAAACTACAAACGCGTTGTAGGATTAGTGGAAGTACCCCAGAGGCTTTGATTTTAGAATTTTTGTGATTTACCCTAATATCTATAAAACACAAAAGTTAAAAAGTTATATAAAAAATAGTTTTGAAATGTCGAAGCAAGGGGCTTTCATATGACACCGCATTTGATCTGATATTCTCACCATTTTTTTTTTACCCCCTCTTGGACCCCATTATCTCAACAACCCCCCGACCGATATAGCTCATAACCTTACCAACAAATTGTACCAATACTATCTAATCCCTAATCAAATTTCATCAAGATCGGATTAACGGTTCGCAAGTTATGCTCGGACAAGCATACATACATACATAAATACAAACGCCGATTCTTCCAAGTTGACTCAGAAAACTAGCTTCGCTCGTTCAACAACTATAATGACCATGTCTTGGCCAAAACTTTCGCAATTACCTAATATTAGTGATCATCAAACATTTAATTCTAAAAATGAAAGTTGAATAAGTGGGTACCTTTTTATAAAAAGGCAAAGGCTGTGGAAGTAAATAAATAAATATATTCAATAAAAAACTTTTATTACGAGTAGTAGGTACAAGGAGGTACAATTCTTGAATTGTAGACATTGATGTCGAAACAAGATGGCGAATCTTGAATAAAATCTCGACTTTCGCCATCTTCTTTCGACATATCTCTATTTGACATCAATGTCTACAATCCGAGAATCTGCCTCCAGGAGGGCAATTCTCGTGCTTTAGAGATTAAGTCGAATTCGACGTATGTCGAAAAAAGATGGCGATGTCGAATAAAATCTAAATTTGCTATTCTCGTGATGTCACAAATAGACATAAGTCGACCAATATCATTCAAATCGAATAGGATTTGATGGTTATTGTGACATTATCGTGACATTTTTTGTAGACATTCATGCTTCGAAATTATCTCTAATTTAGATATAATCTCTATAATCTGTGAATTGGCCCCCTGAAGAGATAATGTCGAAGCATGAATGTCTACAAAAAATGTCACGAAAATGTCACAATAACCATCAAATCGTATTCGATTTGAATGATTTTGGTTGACTTATGTCTATTTGTGACATCACGAGAATATCAAATTAAGATTTTATTCGACATTCGCCATCTTTTTTCGACATATGTCTAATTCGACTTAATCTCTAAAGCACGGGAATTGTCCTCCTGGAGGCCTATTCTCGGATTGTAGAGATTATCTCTAAATTAGAGATAATGTCGAAGCATGAATGTCTAAAAAAATGTCACGAAAATGTCACAACAACCATCAAATCGTATTCGATTTGAATGATTTTGGTCGACTTATGTCTATTTGTGACATCACGAGAATAGCAAATTATGATTTTATTCGACATTCGCCATCTTTTTTCGACATATGTCGAATTCGACTTAATCTCTAAAGCACGAGAATTGCCCTCCTGGAGGGCAATTCACGGATTGTAGAGATTATCTCTAAATTAGAGATAAAGTCGAAGCATGAATGTCTACAAAAAATGTCACAATAACCATCAAATCGTATTCTCGGTATCATTCGACATTTTGGCAAGACATTTCTCTACGGATCTCAATGATTACGTTCCGTTTTCGCTATAGTTTCATCGAAAACTCGAAAAAGCAAAGTAGTAAGGGATTTGAGGCATAAGAAATACTCACGAAATAAGTTTCAGTTTGGTTGTATGAATTTATCACGTAATTATATTTATTGGAGTTTTTACATTTCAAATATTTTCATAATAAGTCTACGTACGTGAAACGAAACGATTATTCCATAAGTCAGTCAGTGTATTTCTACAGACACTATTCAGAAGCCATTAAAAGAAGAAAAGAAGAAGAAGACAGGCAAAAAATAAACGAAATCAAATATCCAACCTAGAAATCCATGAAAAAATAAATAATTAAAATGCAGAATGCTAAAAAGCATAGCGCAGAAAACGAGACTCTTAGAGGCAGATGAAAAGTCTCGACAGGGAAAATTTTCCGCAACATTTTCGAAAAAAGAAGCTTGTCGGCGTGGAACCTCGGCCGCCGCATTTTCCGCAACCTCGACCACACCATTAACAAAGTCCACAATAAATTCATCAGACATGATGTTCTACCACACAGACAAGATAAGAGTAGGTAGGTACTTCAACCAAGTCAGCTGACAAAGCAAAATAACAAAATGCTCAGAGTACTTTATATATATAAACTAGCTGACCCGCTCGCGACTTCGTCCGCGCGTAGATTTGACGTAGTACCTACCCTACTCGTACTATGCATGCTGTAAAAAGTTGTTGGTACAAGTATCAGCCTGTAGGTATAAGTCCACTGCTGGCCATAGGCCTCCGGCCTCTGCCATAAAATGCCACAATGTTCGTTGCGTGGCCATTTATCGTCGGCCCATCGAGGGGGCTTTCTACTCGTCCGGTTCAAGGTTGCCACTCGAGAGCAATTATTCCTCAACGGTTGTTGATTCTGCGAGCTATAATATGATCTGCCCATTAACACTTCAACTTGCTAATTTTGAGAGCCATGTCAGTAGTCCCGATTCTTCTACGGATCTCTTCGTTTCGCATTCAGGTTAAGGTACGGAACCTCCGAGCACAGCTCTCTTCATAGCTCTTCATTCTTCTTTCATTCTTCGTTTCACTTTATTTTGACAAGTACAGAACTGGCGCCATCTATTTTCAGACTATAAGCATGATGTGAAACGGCCGTGAAAACCCCTCATTATATTGAGATGTTTGCATGTCATAATGGCGTAACTATGAAACAGTTTGTATGGGAAAATTAAGACACTCAGAAGCCATTATAAGAAAAGAAAAAGAAGAAGAAGAAGAATTTACGATATGGTGGATTAAAACTCTGTTTTTCTGCCACCATTTAATGCTCTAAGCCATTATATGAAGAAGAAGAAGAATAACGGTACATTGACGAAATTGTTTGGAACACTTCTCAGAAGCCATTATAAGAAGAGAAGAAGAAGTAGGTACGTGAATCGAACGCTTGACATGTTTGCATGTCAAAATGGCCATCAAATCGTATACGATTTCAATGATTTTGGTCGACTTATGTCTATTTGTGACATTACGAGAATAGCAAATTAAGATTTTATTCGACATTCGCCATCTTTTTCGACGTATGTCGAATTCGACTTAATCTCTAAAGCACGAGAATTGCCCTCCAGGACACTAGACATGTCAATACGACAGTACGACACGAGGGCACAGCAAACAGTTTGTGTCTCCTACTCCCGCTATAGTTGTTTGGAGTATAGAATCGAGCCAGCTCGTTATGAAGATCAGGAGCGTCAATCAGTCCACGTAGTATTTTACATACTGTAACAATCTGATCATTCGCCCTTCTAGTCTCAAGTGAATTGAAGTTCAAGCAGCCTTGGAGGAACTTGGTGGGGTACATAAACGGATAATATCCTAAGTTGCGCTTGTACAGGTACCTAAGGAAAGTTTTTTGTACCTTCTCAAGCAAAAGCTTGCAGGTGCTCTCGTGAGGATTCCAAACGCAAGCACTGGCTTCTAACTTACTGCGAACAAGGGCACTGAAAAGTAACCTTAACACATGCTCACTTTTGAAATCTCGTGAATTTTGTGCTTGTTGGGCTTTGAGCTAAGAAATTCACGAGATTTCAAAAGTGAGCATTATCTTCGACATTAATTCATGCTTCGACATTATCTCTAATTTAGAGATAATCTCTACAATCCGAGAATTGGCCTCTTACCTGTTATGTTGGCCATTCTGTGGTCGTTGGTAAAGTTGGTAACGACTGGTTTCTTAAAAGAAAATAAAAACTGTTTGGAGCGGTTTGGAGCATCACGGAACAATGAGAAATAAACAAAAGCTACAATATATTATATATCTTTGTATCCTCTTGTATAAACGGAAATAAATACGTAGTAGGTATTATCAAATTAAACTACATTGTAGTTATTGCCATGTTATTGCATCCATTACATCAAAAACTACAATATATACTGGGCATTACATCCTCATTGACTACAATATATACTGGTAATTTTTTTTCTATGAGTATGCAAAAGTGATATAATAAGATGGGTCCCGAGAAAAAGGGAAAAGAAGTTTTTGACGAAAATTATTGGCGGACGAGCATCGAGCAAGCTGCTCTGGATGAAGACAATTGGAAGGTGAAAGTAATTATTATAGAAGCTGCAGGAAGTGACCAAGACAGAATGTACCTGAATAAGTTTGAGCTCTTTGCCGCTGAAGAAAAACGATTCGTTATCAAGAACATATGCAAAACTGAAACTATATTCATGATCAACCAACTAGGAGGAGAGAAAAAGGTAAAAGATGACAACCTCAGAGTATTTGAAGAAGGTCAAGCCTATTTGAAGGTTAAAAAAGATATACCTCCTGATATCCAAGCTCTGATCATCAAACATTTGATTCTAAAAATGAAAGTTGAATACCTGTTTATCAAAAGGCAAAGGCTGGAAGTAAAACAAGGTATGAAAAATGAATCATTGACCATGATCGACAGAACTGAGGTAAGAAGCACGGTGAGCGTAAAACCTCCACCACCACCACCGGAGCCACCGAAAGCCAAAGGCAAGAAAGAAGAACCAGACCCAGCTTCTCTTCTGCCCGAACCTGCCCAAGGAAAAAAGTATAACACTTTACTCAGAGTAAGAGGTGAAGAATGGAGAGACAAAGTCTACGTGGATGATTTTCCAACAGACGGGCCCAACTTATACGTTGCAGTAACAGGGTTTGTTGAGCCGCTCCTCTGTGGATGCCTTATCAAAATTGGAATACCTCTGACAGCTATAGTACAAGTTAGGATTGACCCAGGCGTCACGAAGATTCCGTCGTCTTTGTCTAGATTAACAAAAAGAGGTCAAAGTCAAACTGAAATACTGACTGAAAAGTCCTTACAATTTTGGGAAGACCTGCAGTTATTGCGCATCGACAAAGATACTGCAGATGATTTCAAAAAAACAGCTTTTATATTATTTTCCCCTCCATATTGTGATACGGATAGTTTGTCTGGAAATCCCGATAAAATATATGATGAACTATGCTACCTCCTTTACGATGTTCAAGATCTGACCAGACAACATTTACACTATTTGGATAACATGGATATTTTAAACATCCCTGAAGATGTTGGTGATGCGCGACACAGTAGCTATTATAATCAGCAAATTGAAGATTTGCCATTAGAATGTGTGACCGTGTATTCCGTGCTGGATGGTATACTAAGGACGGTCTGCAGAAGCAAGAAACTGGATGAACGAAGTAGCACAACATCTTTATCGACTGGTGCCACTTTAAATCAACCTCAAAAAAGTTTTGACGATGAAGAGAAAACTGAAAAAGCTGAGAATCTAGTCAAAGAAGTTTTCAGCGCTCTATGTCAAACTGATGCTTCTAAGAAAGCATATTGCCTTACTTATGGCGAAGAATATGAGGCCCACAAAGATCCAACTGTTGTAAGTTACGGAGATTTTGCAAAATATAACACTTTCCATCTCGGTAACATTAATTTAGATAATATTGTTGGATCTTCATTGCATTGTATGCCCATCAACAAGCTATGGCAACAACAACGACGACCGCAGGGTGAACTCGAAGCCAAAATAAACTTCCATGTCAATGTTTTAATGTCGTGCTTTGAGAGAGAAGACATAGAAACTGCTGAACTCAGTAGATTAATTCACATTTTGTCTTGTCGAAAACTCTTCAACAACAGAAGCTCCTTCAAAAAACGCCACCTGCAGTCATCGACAATATCTGAATTCAAGAAAATTTATTTGAAGCGGAGTGTTCTCGCTCAACCTCTCTCAAGATGTCCTCTGCTTCGAACTAGCAGCTCTACATCGCCGTATTTTCTTTCCACAGCAAAATGTGAAAATATTTCCGATTCGTCTTTGGATGAGGACCCAGAAACTCGGCGTATTAATTTCCTGTTTGACTGCCCTGACATTAGCGAGCTGGTATCCGCTGCTGAAATTGCTATTGAAAAACCCATCAACCATCTGATAGATGACTTCGAATACTTTGAAGATTTTTCCGGAATAAGTAGTTATCAGATTATGCTTGAAGCGTTTAATAAGTTTAACTGCGTCGACTACAAGTACTGCGAAGTAACTGATTGTTTCGTGTTGATGTTCTTCAACAGCCACGACAAAGATGGGATAGCTCGCGAAGAGTGGCGATGTCATTTATCAACGCCACTGTGCTTGCAAGACTTTTTTGACTTTGTATTAGAAGAACACTATGATTGGATTAAAAACGAAGAAACTATATATGACGAAACTATTGTTTTGAAATCACAATCTCAATTTCAAGACTTAATTGATCCATTTGCAATTAAATTGTGTGTTGAAAATAGCGAAGTTGACTTAGAACTTCTAATGGAAGGCTCTCTTAAGTATCAAGTGCTAGCTGAAATGGAAGACGTAAGTCCCGAGGAGCTGTTCACTACAGTTGAGTCTTCAAAAAAAAAGATTGTATCATCAATCTCGACGGTCGATTCCAAAAGTAGCAAAAAAAACAAATCAGCTACTACATCAACGCCCAAAAAAGTAAAGCATTCATTCACAGCCAACGGATTAGATTCGACAAGTTGTATCTTCATACCGAAAAAACCCTTCCTTGGCTACAACTTGGGAGACAGACGTGTAGAAGTTTTTGGAAAAGATGCTACATTTTACTCAAGAGATGGCACTCGTGTGAGTAGTATGTACACATTGATCATCCCCATGAATGTAGAGTATATTGTGCTGGAGGTAGTTCCAGGGAACAGGTTCAATACATTCTGGGTTCACAGAGCATTAGCAGAAACGGTGTCTCAAGAAATACTTGATACTTGCGAATCATTCAGAATAAGTAGCAAAGATGAAATAATAATAAATATTAAGAAACAAACATACAAGGAACCAGTTGCCGTCATGCCTGACCCGTCTATAGAGAAAACAAAACCAAAAGAGAGTCCTACTGAAAAATTAAGTACTTCAATTCCACATATATTTGAAACCAAGTTATTTTATTCCTTCTCTGTAACATGGCCTAATGGTCTTATAACGGAAAGTGTACATGAAAATAATTCGCCAGTTATTTCTCATATAAAGCAATTTAATATATTTCCCGTACTGAATTTCGATGAAGAAATGCGCTGTATTAGTTTGAACGGCGAAGTTGTAGTTTTTAAAATAAATGGGGATGTCGAAGTTTTGAAACCAGATGGAACGATTATTAAAATTACTAAATACGAAAAAAGAATATTTGTACCTGAAGTACAAGAGGATATAGCAAGTGAAATAAGCTCGGACAAAACGAAGAAAAGCAAAGGAAAAGAAAAACCTAAAGAAAGTTCTAATAAAACTTCAAAGAATACACTCATTGAACAAATACCTGAAGAGAAAGAGCCAGAATACGAGTTTATAATTAATCAATTTGAAATAATAGAATCTTCAGGTTTACGACAGCAGTGGATAAACGATAACTCTATTGATATAGAAAAATTACTTATTCGTACGGCAACAGATTATTGTCTAGGTGAGGTATTTTCCAGACGAATTGATGGCACAAATATATTACTCAACAATGATGGAGTTCTAGTGGTCACTTTTCCTAATAAAACGAGAATCATAACTCAATATATCATAGAAGATGATGAAATTTATCCCGAATGGACTGAAATAGAAAAAGAATATTTCGACATTCTCGGTGTAACAGATACAATCAAATCTACGGGATCTACTTCACCAAAAAGTTCTGATGACTTATACAGTGCTAGTTTAGGTAGTTCTTCTTCCGAGAATACGTACATTGAAGAACGTGAAAATGAGAAAGAAAGAACCGATGGCTACGTATCCGTGCAAGTTATGTTTACAATCGAGCATACTAACTTCACAACTGTCACTATCAACAAAGCCAATGAAAATATATCAGTTGAATCTCCGAGCGGTTCTATAGTTGTAGTTGATACTAAAAATAATTATGACATTACATTAGATAGCCTTACTAAAGCTCAATTCAACGGAGAAACCTTACACATAACCTATGAAGCGTGTTCTGAGTGCCAATCATTTACGAATTGTGATATAAAAGTTAAAGCGGACGAAATGAGCAGTGTTACTAAAGTACAACAGCATTTGATGACAATGAAAGATTCGTTCTGCAAGAGAATTAATGTCAATGAAGAGGGTAGTATTACAGTAACTGATGAACTCTGCTCTGAGAGCAGTTTACAGGTTACGGAAGAAAGAGCGAACCCTGAAAAGTACATAGAAGTTGCAGATGACAAGCCAACGGATGGCAAGTCTGAGAACTCCGTGTCACATGGCAAATGTCGTGAGATTTATCTTTCTAAAACAGTACGGTTTTTTGTCTTTAGACGGTAAGTTATCGTCTTATCCTTATTTTATTTTTATTTGGTCTTATTTTAATGCTATCTGATTTAAACTTTGGGAGTTAGGTGGGTACGCCGTTGCTATGAACGGTAATTTAATGCAAAAGTACGATGAGCACGTGTGTCCCAAACATGAGCACGAATAATTTATGGCGACTTTTCGGCAAAGAACATGGGCAACTCCCCATTCATTATTTGACCCAACTTTTTAGACTAACTTAACGTAAAATTGAGATACTTTTGGTTATTGATAATATAAATTAAGATAATTAAAAAGCTAATTTAATTTCTTGCGTAGAAGTTGTGGGAAAGTAATGAAGCTTGTTGCGTTTTGTTTCACGCAAATGCAATGAGTTAATTTATCTCATTATTAAGAAATACTACTTTTGTTTCCCAACTTCTAAAAATATACAAGTTCTGTAGAAATGTTTGACAAAAAACAATATTTAGAACCGTACTTACTAATAACTTCCAGGAAGGGGCCCTGGTTCATTTATTTTTGACCTGGTTCAGCGGTTGCCCACCTCCTTTACATTATATTACTAGTAGGTAGTTCTACGAACAGTAGACCTCGAGAGTACAAACTTGTATAAAACTATGCATCATTTCAATCCATAATGATCAAATAAAGAACCCAAAAAGGCAATTATTTTGACGTGAATACGATTTTAAATTTGCTTCCATATTGGGAGCCATTTCAAAACACTGATGATAACAGTCTGGGTCTAAAGTTTGGTGTTGCAGCTACATATCTATCATACGTTCATACATTGACGACCTCTGTGGCGCGGCGGGCGAAGATTTGCCTGCGACACAGGAGGTTGCGGGTTCGATTCCTGCCTCGGAACAAATATTTGTGCAATCTGCAGATATTTGTTCAGGGTGTTCTGGGTATTTTCTATGTATAATAAAAATATCTATCTATGTAATGTATCTTGTATTAAGTTATATCAGTTATCTAGTACCCATAACACAAGCTCTGCTTAGCTTGGGGCTAGATAATGTTGTGTGAACTGTCCAGCATTATTTATTTATTTATTATGAAACACTGAAAATAGTCGGGGTTATATTTTTTTAAATAAAAATAACTTTATACGCACTTTAAAGGACCGCTGCAAACGCGAATTAAGCCAATCCACTTTTTTTTTATTCTACTTGAATGACGGAACAAGCAGATGGCTAACCTGATGTTAAGCGGTAACCTCTGCCTATGAACAGTGCATTACCTCATAGGTCACGTCCACCTAGGACGCGCCCTATGTAGCATTGCACTGCGCCCGCCACCCTGAGACATAAAGATGAAAAGTCTCATGTGCCTGTAATTTCACCGGCACCCTTACCCTTCAAACCGGAACACAGTAATGCGAGCACTACTGCTTTGCGGCAGGAATAGGTATGGTGGTAGTACTTCCCCGGACGAACTCTTTCACAAAAAAGCTCTACTACTACTAAACATATACATATACACAACACACGCACGAGTCACGCACGAGGACTCCATTACTTCGAATTCCTGAGTCTGGTTAAAATGTAATGAGTCATTAGATTAGTTCTTATTTCCTCAGTGATCTATCCTGCTCTGAGTTGGTACACCGTTCGTTGCTGGAGCAGTATAAAATGGATTGCTGCTGGCAGCCGTGGTGTTCCATCAACCAATACGATACTTTCGGAGACCATCGAAGCCTTATGTCTATTTTGATGCCGGTGCATCTCACTGCAACTGAGGTCTGCCAAATATTTGTTATACTTTGATATACATATACTCAACGACAGTTTGCCTATTTCGTTTGTTGTAAATTGCTGAAGAATGTATAGCTATTATCAGTACCGTAAAAAATCGGTGATGAGTTTTGTTCGTCCATATCGGAACTGTCGGATTGAAGGTGTCCATAATTACCACTTGTGGTCAGAGTATTGCTACGCCTAGTTTTGATTCAAGCTGACCATTTAAGTAATATAATAACACTGCTGGTACTATTCTTCAAGAAAGGTGGTAACACCCTCTTGAATATAATAATATAGACCCATTTCGCTGTTGAGCCACGTCTATAAGCTGTTTTCGAGAATAGTTACCAGTCGTCTCGTTCGTAGGTTCGACGACTTCCAGCCACAAAAGATTCACCTCATAATGCATTGAATTGAATTTTAGAAATGGCTAATGGACTCTAAGCTGGCCGATAAGCCCAAGTATCTGACCTACAAGGATTTGAAGAAGGACAGTGGCAAAGGTTTCTACCAGTGGATGCGGCCGTATAAACGCTTCGAGTCGAAGCCTTCGAAACCAGATAATGTCTTACCTCCAAGGCTGCCTCGAGCCTTTATTCTGAGGTTACTTACTTTCTTTAGTTTGAATTGTTTTCATCATTAATGAAAGTCAACTGCTCGAGACTAAAAGTTCTCACGCGTAATATGAAGTAAATAAATAATGCTGGAGAAGTTCACACAACATTATCTAGCCCAAAGCTAAGCCAGAGCTTGTCTTATGGGTACTAGTAAACTGATATCTATATATATAAAACAAAGTCGTGTTAGTTACACCACTTGTAACTCAAGATCGGCTGGACCGATGTTAGTTATCTCTTTTTTGGTGGATTCTTCTCAGCTCCGACTAGCAGAATAAGTAATAAAATATCGGGAGGGGGGGGATGATTTTTACCGGGGGCTACCCGTGCGAAGCCGGGGCCATTCGCTAGTACTTAATACAATACATTACATAGTTTTTTTTATTATACCTAGGAAACACCCAGAACACCCTGAACAAATATCTGCAGATCGCACAAATATTTGTTCCGTGACGGGAATCGAACCCGCTACCTCCTGCGTCGCAGGCGAACCATCGCCAGCCGCGCCATAGAGGTGGAAATTGGAAATTGAAGAAAGTCGCCTCCACGATGAACATAGTTCACGGGACCACCAACACCATCCCGAATACAGTGGCTGATAAATGGGATAGGTAGTCCCTTTTTTATGCACTGTGTTCAAGTGATGACGAAATAAATAAATATTGTTTCGTCATCTTTCGAACCCTTTCTTTTTTAAGTACCTATAATTGTATTTTTGATGTCTAACATAAGTCTTACTAACGCTTTAAGGATCCTAGTAATCAGTTTATTTTATTTTATTATTATTACATAGAACGTGTGTGGCATGGTAGGTACATGGTGGCTAGGCTCAATCACCATGTGTTGGAAATAATATACGTAACGACATAAGCCCGTAGGTAATATTTATAGCAGTTATTAGTTGGTTAGCAGTTTATTCTATAATTATAAGTATAAACTGTTTCTGTACATAGTCCACGAAACTTAGAATTTAAGTGAACCGTTAGACAGTTCGTCGCTAATTTTACTAAGTGACGTAACCGACATTTTGGTAATTTTACAGGACAAGCTTTTTTGTTGGCGTCGCGTACAATTGTGAGTGATTTGTGACTGGAACACGCTTAAATATGGATCGATTAAAATGAAAATGCACACCAATATACTTCAAACTAAGGCCTTCCTGATAACGTTCTTTTGATATTATTTGAATAATTAGTTAATTCAATAAATCAATTTAAAGCAGATACGACACCTCGTTAGAACTTTATTTTGAAATGTTTGGCTTCAAATTTTAGATAGGTCTGGGTATTTTTGAAGTTAAATTCGTTAATTTTAAATCAATTACAGTTTAATATTTAAAAAACGCTTAGTTTACTTTTTTATTTGTTAAACTATCTGTCTCGAACATTAAAGGTAGGTTAATTAATCACAATGTCGTACCTACTTGATACGTTATAACCTAATTAGTAATATTATTATTGGAACAATTTTTAACATAAACCGAAATAAGATCTATTTAAGATAGGTAATCTTTGAGTAGGTTTTTAATTGATTATCGTAGGAAGAATATAATATCAATATTGAACTCCATACTAACAAAATACCCGTACAAACATTTTCGCAATGCGTTAACTATGCGATAAATACAGAGGTGCACATAAAAACTTGCACATTGTCTTCATTGATCTTGAGAAAGCATACGACCAGGTACCCCGAGAGGTTTAGTGGTGGGTCCTAAAGAAGAAAGGTGTGCCTCTGAAGTACATGGAGTTGATCCGAGCAATGTACATTCGATGCAGTATCCAAGTCCGACAGTTGGCACTACAGTTACAATGTAGCTGCAAGCTTGCACCAAGGGTCAGCTCTTTGCTATTACCTGGTGATAATGGACGCTCTTACGTCGGACATCCAGGAGGAGGCTCCCTGGTACCTGCTGTTTGCCGATAACGATGACATTGTACTGGTTGCCGAGAATGGCCTCGAGGTCCAGAGTAGACTGAAGGAATGGCGGCAAAGACTGGAGAGTGATGGCCTGAAAATCATCACAACCAAAACCGAGTACGTGTTCTGCTATTTCGGCGGTCTCTCCAATCCTGTGACATTAACACTTGCCGAGATGTCCTTACCGGTCTCTTTCGGTTTTCGTTACCTTACAGGGTCACTCTTACAGGGGGATAGTGAGATTGACCGGGACGTAACGCATTGGATCAACTCAAGGTGGATGAAATGGCGAAAGGTCACAGCAACAACGTGTGACCCACGGATGCCACTCAAGTTTAAGGGTAACATTTACAAATCCGTAATATGACCGGTCGTTATGTAGGTAAGGATCGGAATGCTGGGTCATGAAGAAGAAGAATGAAAGAAGATTGCATGCAGCAGAGATGAGAATGTTGAGATGAAAGTGTCGAGTGACAAGAATGGTTAAAAAAGGGAATAAGTATAAGAGGAAGTTTGAAAATTGCACCAAAGACAGAAAAGTTGAAAGGAAATCGTTAAGCTTGGTATGGGCATGTTATGAGGAGGGATAAAACGCATGTAACTAAGAAAGTTATGCATATAAATGTTAGTGGATGGAAGAGAAGATGAAGACCTTAGAAAAGATGGATGGATTGCATGAGAGATGATATGAAAGAGAAGGGAGTGAATGATGAAGTGACGGCTGATAGGGCAGAGTGGAAGAAATAGACGTACTGCGGCGACCACAAATCAATTGGGAAAAGAGTAAGACAATGATGTGTGTTCGAGGACGATGACATGATATGGTTTGCTTCTTCTAGGCAATTTAAATATTAAATACATCAAAGTTGAAGCTACAATCGAATAACGATTCTGTCCCCTGCAGCAAGTTTATTACCTGTTGTAGATCGAAAGTTGCACACTGTGTATTTTCCGGAGTTATTTTTGACTGCTGCTTACACTCGGCTCTTTTCGCCGGTAACAGATATTTTTTTCTTGATGTCTGTCGTAAGTAGAAATTTCACACTTACGACTTCTTTGAGTACATTTTGCGTGGATAAAAATCTTACTAAAAGTCAACAATTCTAAGTGCCCTAAGTGTAACTTAGGGCACTTAGAATAAATATAATTTTTAAGAACTGTAGATACGTCAACCATACTTCTAGACACTGGTAGGAGATACAGCAACGGCGATTAGGCAGATCGGTGCGTCTTCAAAAGTAAATAAAACCAACATCGAAAATGTCAGTTACGCCAAAATGTCGGTTACGTCACTTAGTCAGATTAGCGACGAGTTTAATCTATAATTCTAAGTTTAAACTATTTATTTCTATTGACACAAATAGTTTAAACTTAGAATTATAGATTAAACTGTTACTGTTATTACGGGCCTTAATCCATTAAAAAAACCAAGTGCAGGACTCTAGAGCAGCAATGGAAAGAAACGGAGAGGGAATCGTTAATGGGTGCCAAGGAGCTGTTAATCGCAATACTCAAGTACCGACGCATGATGGAATCCAGTAATGAGTCTCTACAGCACATACCCATCGTGGACCGTAGATCTGAAGACGAGATAAGGATCGATGACGCCTCACAGGCTTTGGCTCATAGGTATACCTAAATTCCACAGAATAAAGTTGAGCTTTGGACGGAATTAGAACACACTTAACTATACCAAAGGCATACTACCTAATCCTCGCGCTGGTAGACTTATGGTATAAAGATGTCGAGTCCGACATATTGTCCATAAGCGCGGGAAAAGTGCCCGTGAGGTGTGGAACCTCCGTGCGTGGGTTTACTGTTCCTTAGGTGGTAAAACTGTCTCGAAGAAAAAGTAACACATATGTAGCTTTTTTCCTGACAAATTTTAGTTTTTTTGAAAGTTTTTATTTAACTTGACCTTTTTGTATGTTCGTTAGAGTAGGACAAATATTGAAACTAAATTTTGAACCACTAAACCTCGACCGATTGAGCTGAAATTTTGCATACGTACCTGTCAAGTTCCGATGACAATACAATATTTATGGTAGAGAGAGACAACAAACAACTCCTGAAACAAACAACAAACAACACAACAATGAAACTCCTCGATGGATAATAGTAGACTGGCCGGCTCATTTTGATCAAGCACACGATTCCGATCACTAATTTAATAAAAGCTTGTTTGAAAAATATATTTACAACATACAACAAAAAGCTTACATAACATTGATAGACCTTTGTTGTGTTTATTTATATGTAGTTTTCAGGAAAGACAGACGACGTTGGTGTATTTCCTCAGCAGTTACGACTTGCTTTGCGGACTTGATGTTAAGCTGCCTATGAACAGTGCACTTTTTCATAGGTCACCCACCTAAGACAACCACCTATGAGCCATTGCACTATGCCCGCTACCCTGAGACAAAGATGAACGTCTCTTATGCCTGTGATTTCACCGACACCCAGACCCTTCAAACCAGAACACAGCAATGCGAGCACTGCTGCTTTGCGGCAGAAATAGGCGGTAGGTAATACTTTCACAGACGAACCTTTTTTAAAAATAAGCTCTACTATAGTAGAGCTAATCATAATATATTACTATCTATCACACACAAGTTAGGTACATATGTACCTATTAAACGTTTTCATGACAGGATTTACAAAGACCTAAAGGTCCGCACAGCGGATGATGTGAGATCCCGCGCCGAGGCGAATATAACCACGAAGGTTGGTCAGGAGCCTGAAGAATTGTCCGTCCTTGGCGAGATGGATGAAGGTGAGCTGTTCAATGCCCAACAGTGATACATTTGCGAGTAAAAAATGTAAAATACTAGTATATGGCCATAACAAGAAAAAATATAGGGTAGGTCCGGTAGAGTCGGCCATAGTAAATTTGGACGATTATTTAAACAGTCAGTTAACTAAAGAGCTTTTGGTCAGCTGCAAAATGTATTTTGTCGGCCAACAAAGAGAATTGAGCTGCTTCTAGTAGTCGGTAAAAATAACTAAATTGGTCAGCAAGTAATGTGATATTGGGCAGCCTTAAAATTTATGTCATAGGAAATTCAATATATCTGCAGCAATATTAGTAAAAGAGCAGCAAATCGTGATTCAGATTTTATCAAATTATGGCAAGCTGTAAATTATATTTTGATTTGCTAAAATGTTATTTCTACAGCAACAGCCCAATTTTTTTGCCAGGCCGTTTGGTAATCGAAATATTGGGGTTGATTAGGTACTCTGGTGGATGGTGTTGCCCATCCCCCTGAAGTGGTATCTAAGTCAGGGTATAAGATATTGACGGAAAGAGACGGAGGGTAGGTACTATTCTTTGGCCGCACACGCCACGGTACTTAGTACTTACTTACCTAGTACATACCTGAACAGAATTGTCATTGACGATATGTAACCTACTAGGTACATAAAAACTAAAAATGTAGGCAACTACAAGGGCGAGTAGTGTACATGTACACTACATGGATTTTTGTATGGACATTGCGGTTCACAAGGTCAAGTCGTGGTTTTCGTTTTTTTCTATACTAAGATCAGTGCAGTGTTACACAACACCCCGTGTACTTGCTTGTTAAATTTCTAGACTCGAGCCTTGATCGTTTATTCCCCTGTTTATTTATTTTATGTTTGCATCAGAATAGCAATAGATAAGTAATATAGTTATCTGAACCAGAGGACATAGACGAGGTCAAGACCCTGGAGGAGGAACGAGCGAGTCTCGTCCGGGAGTTCGAGGCGGCTGAGGAGATGAGCCCCAACTTGCAGCGCTATTGGCGACGCCGAGCTGAAGAGCTGAAGGAGGAACAGTTTTACAAGTGAGCAATTATGTATGAGGTCGAAAAAAATTGAAGTTTTAGAAAAATTACGACTATACACTAAACCACGTACTTTACTATTCTCCTGCTGAAGTTTCGTTTACCATTTAGAGGTCCTTCTTCATAAGCACCGACCGCCGCCGAAACGTACAGTATAGTGATGTATAGTCGTAATTTCTCTAAAATGACACCAAGCAACGGTAATTTCAATTCTATGATAAATAGATGTTCTTTATCACTTAGGTACTTAGCACTGTCGCTAACACATAGCTATGCTATTGAACGCTTTGGAGAGAGGAACTATTATAGTAGGATACGCATTTTACCACGGCCTGCGATCAGAACGACTTTTTCTCCACCATGCTCAGACATTCGAACGTGCACATAATTACACAAAGAACTTATTAGTACTTTTTTAAAAATTTATTGTTGATACAACTTGGAATCACGAATCAAGAAGATGGCCCACCTTATGTTAAGCGGTACCCTCTGCCTATGAACAATTGAACTATGAACTTATGAACCCTTCCTATTTGGTGAAAATAAGCAATGCAATAAAATAATATGTAGTTTCTCTTCACGAATATTTTCCATTTCTCTTGGGAATTGAAGACTTGGGATTTCATTTAGGTTTTCCGTTATTTTGGAGAAAACGGGGTTGGGAAATCTGTTTTTTTTTCAATCGCCGAATAGACTGCTGTTCGCCCATTCGCCACTCTGTACATCGAATAACCTTACTAGTTTTTTTTTATATTTGAAATTTTTGTAACATTTTGAATTACTTATTTAAAATCTTGCAGAAAGGCTCGCTCGTTGGTCGCTTTCAATATTCTCCCTCACTCGACCATCGCGTTGGCAGAGACGGGGTCCCTGAACGGAGACTTGTTATGAAAGGAACTATACCCTGGTTCAGAATTCGAGATATTTTTTGTAAACAAACAAATGTCACCGTCAAAGAGACAAGCCAGTGGTAAAAACATTTTTTTCCTTGGATCTTGTTTTACTAGTACTGACCCGCGGTTTTTCCTGCGGTATTAAATTTTTGTAATATCCGCCAGCGGGTTCGCTCGCGCGGTATGTACCTTCAATTTGCGGCAAATAAACACAAACCCACTACCTATCTAAGTTTATCTGACGAGTCAATGTGTAAACGGCAAAATGTTATATATAACTCTTACAGTATAACCATTCCATTGTAAAACTGTGCGAAAAGCACATTCGTATTCAGCAAATGATTAGAAACGAATGAAATTAACAAAATGGGGACCGGCTTTCAAAACAAAGCCCATTATTTAGAATCTCTGCAGTGTTCAAGTAACATGAAATATTTTCTACTAACAAATATGTTTTTGCTTGATAACTTTGTTAATAACCGAAATAACTCAAAAATATATACGACAAAATATTGATTACAGATCTGAGGTAGAATACATGGGCATAGCCTGTTTATTGGCCTAATTTAATAAACTACCATAGAGCACCTATTTTTTTGCTATGGTATCCCCTTTGTTTACAAAAAATATCTCGAATTCTGAACCAGGGTATAGGCTACCTAGATTATGTAAATCTGCTCAGGTACCTGCTCCGCGAAGGCAGTGTCCCCCCCTACTTCCGCAACGTGCTCGGCGGCGCCATCTGGTGGGAGATGAACAACGCGGCTGGAGAAGCCGTCACCAAGGCGGAGCGCCGCAAGATGAAGTGCGTGTGCGCAGACGAGGCACCGTCGACGCCGGGGGGCACGCAGCCGTACATGTAGACACGACAACATAGCCAGTAAGTTCCTTTGACACATTTTCTTTCCTTGTCGCCCTGCGTTAGGTGAGTTACTCGTGGCCGAAGTCCGTGTTTTGACAAACAATTGACACTTGAGATTCGCAAAGTGTACGCTAGGGGGTGCTCATCAGTGTCTCCGTACAAAATCCGTGTTACACTAACGTGTACGTGTGTCAAATCTATATCTATAGGTACTATAGAGAAAAGCTTAGAATTTTTGTTTGTAATGGAAAAACTTTAAAATAACTAACCAATTTAAAAAAATATTTCACGTATAGAAAGCCACATTATTCCTGAGTGACATAGTACCTATATGTTAGCTTCCGTCCGCGGCTACACTCGCGCTATACCTATGTTGTCCTGGATTGGGTGGACACGGTGATAAAACCACTTCTTTGACCGTTCATCTTATTTATTTGCTTTCTACTTCTGGCAACATTACATACAGAGATTTTTTAATAATGATTATCGTAGATAATAGTATCTCTGTTAAACTTTCAGGAATGGATCCCAAAGAAGATAGGTACCTTAGTTCTTCCGAAGTCATCAGTAATTTCGACATGAAATGATTATTCAGAACGACAAGGATCTATCGATTGAATTTGTTATGATTAAATTTGGCTAGTTTCTAGAATAAATTAATCACATACAAGTTGATTGTTTGATGTTGTGAAACAATATCCATTTGAATCCGGTACTGATTGCTGGAAGTCATTCAATTATGCTGATAAGGTATCAGTTGGTAAGAAATACTCCACTAGTCAAAATATGTAGACTGTATATGGTTATGCTCCCAAATGGGTCTTCTGCACCATTAACTGGGTAAATATAAATTCTATGGGTAAGTCATGGTAAATATCCCGTTTCTAGTGAAAAGTGTGTACGTAACCATGATGATATGTCAAAAGTTATATAAACTGGGTATCTTTACTTGACTATTAAACATATTAGGGATTTTAGTACCCAAAGGGTGACCACGGAAACCTATTACTAAGCCTCTGCTGTCCGTCCGTCTGCCCGTCAGTCCATCTGCCTGTCAGCGGGCTGAATCTTATGAACCGTAAAAGACATTTGAAATTTTCAAAAACACAAGGTGTTACCTAGCAGGAGGAGACATTTTGTAAATTATTCTTTCATTCATGATTTAGGAGCTAGACTCTTGTCAGTGCAAACGAATCCATTACATAGTTTTATCCCTTTCTTTGTTTTATTGACGTTGATTTTAAGTGAGAATTATTTAAATGTAGAGTCCATATTTTTAAGCATTTCTTTTAAATCGCTTTGAGTTTTTTTAACTGCTACTATATCATCTGCAAATCAATTTAATGTTTACGTATCTCATTAAATTTAACATATTTATCTGCTATTTCTGCATAGCTTTATTATTATTATTTATTATTATAGCTTTGAGTTTGCTTCGGATTTTGCGTATGTAGGTATAGCTGATTCCATGAAAATCTGTACCACTATACTTATTAATCAAATAAAACGTTATCTTTGTGATTTCAAATTAAATGTTAAAATTATGGTAAAGACTGCTATTTATACTGTGCATTATAAATTACCGTATTAGAACTAGAATAGGATCGGAAAAGGCTCAACGGATTTAAATGTTTTTTTTTGGGATTATAACAGGAATTTTAACTGAAGTTTTCACGTATGTTCCATTTCGATATGAATGAATGAATGAAAATACTTTAGTGCTCACCTTACTAACTATATACTTCGATATCTTGCTGGGTTCAGAGCTTTACCGAAATATTTGGTCGAGTATTCAGATGATATGAATTTTCCGAACGAAGTGGCGGGCACAGTTAGAGCTAGCATACAAATTTAATATTAGTGATGACAGTGAGCAACCTTGTTACACTCCTTGTCTAGTTTTTTTTTCTTATCTGTATTATAGTGTCCTGCCTGGTGCAAACAACTCATATTATTCTTCTGTCTCTAAAATCTATTCTAATGTTCGTCAATATTCCCATCATTTTCATCCGATACCCTTTATCGAATGCCTTTTCTAAGTCTACAATACTATGGGGAATTTAATCCGATAGGTCGATTTTTCTATCCATATTGTGCTAGGTAATATTGCTTCTCTATTTATTTTTTGTAACATTATTAGACCTTTTTTCGACTACGATGTTTGATCTAATGCCTTACGATTACGATAAATCAGCGTTATTTAAGACGTGGCGTCAGATATTATTGTTACATTCATTGTAAAGGCCCTTTCTGCTTACCGGAGAGCTGTTACTGTATAATAATAGGTTGGTAGGAAGGTAATTAGTTATTGTTGTACCTACGCTGTGCAGTGTTATGTTACATCACACTACTTTGTTAGCCCGGTTCAAACACAGTGGTGGTTTTAGCCGGTAAGAGTCCGGCACAGGAAACCCTCCCGTTACCCCCCCGTAGCAGAAGGGTATCCATGACGGATTTCCCAACAAAAAAACAAAAAATGGAGGTGTTTTAGTGTTTGCCTTGCTACCGCTATTTCCGTGTTTCGGCTAATCACTCATTTCGCGTGTAAGATCCATCGTCTGCGACCTAAACGCCTCAACCGATTGGTGTCTTGGCATAGAGCGGTGTGGCCTCTGAGACCAATTTGTGTGTGAAACGAATGGCGAGAGAAGAGTTGGTAGAGTAGGCGAATTCGTCAGTTGTTTTCCCCTCCGCTTTTTCCGTAGAGACGCTTCGAGCCAGTGGCGAAGGAGCGAAGGGAGCTGCGCGATTGGCTGACGGCGCAGCCAATGCGTGCGCTGCTCGTCTGCCCTAGGCAGCATCGACGCCCGTGGTCTGCGGACTGACTGACGTGACGGACAGTCCGACTCGGGCCCTTGTAAAGGATCGCGTCTTCGATGCGATCTCCATGTTTCGCTGATTAGTGGACAATTAAAAGTGCTATTGTGCTTCCCAGATTCACTCATGGATTCTTTAGCTTCTATTGACCCCGCGAGCTAGCCTCACGTGAGTTATGATTTGCATAATATGTTGTTCCTTCCGACTGATAAGAGATGGCGCTACGTGTCTATTTAGAAGCCCGTGTCAATGAACTGCGGTTGATGTCCGTCCGCTATGAATGATTGTATGGTATGCATCACTTTTGTTTACTGATTGTCGCCAATCTAAAGTTCCTATAATGATATGATACGGGGCCACACATTTATGTTTTAGTGACCGAGGCTATATTGATCGAGAGGCCTGTAAAAATCCATCTAGGTAGGTATACAGGTAGTTACCTACCTATATTAACATTCTTATTGGCACTAATATCACGTAAACTCATTAGCTAGTATAGCGAACGATCGATACATCAACAATGCATTATTTATCTACATAGGTAAGAGCAATATCTACATAGGTAGGTAGCACAAATAATGTGACTAAAAATAAAATGTCAAGCAAATAGGTCCTAGAGACGAGCTCTACCTATTTTTATTTTTTTTATTTTTTTATTGCTATGTTACTTTCAAGTACCTACCTACCTAATCTCAACACTACGGGCCTCGGTACCTACCAACGAATGATGATAAAATTAAATATTGACGCTCATTTGAAGACGTTTTTTTTTCATTCGTAATCGTAATTTCCAAAACTAATAAGTAACCATAAGTGCAATAAGATTCTAACCCATTAGGTGGATTCGTATCGAATAAATAGTTCACACTCTAGGGGAGTGAAAGTAGGTAGGTAGGTAAGTACCCGCTAGCCCACTCCATACAAACCAAGTTACGGTATTATTTCCGTTCTACTATAAAACGCTAATTATCCTTGGAACACAGTGTTTTGTCTTTTGAACCTGTTGACAAGTAGTTTTAAATTCGATCGAATGAGTCAAAATACGGTGTAGCTAGGTATTCATAGGCTTTTTCGCAATTAGTAGTAGGTATGTACCTACCTACCTAGCACGGTAAGAACGAAGTTGGCTCAACTTTTCAATTTCAGTAATCGGAGTTGGTATCACATTGTAAATTTTTTCTTAATTTTATAGATACTACCATAGAATAAATAATAGTAGTACCTTAGTGAAGTTTGCTCGTTGAATTATAATATCGTGTTAATGTAGGTATGTTTACACAAATAAACTAAATATATTACTTGTATGTAAACTATACATAACAGAAGCTTATATATACAATGAAATGGCGTACCTACCGATGAAACTAATTGGTCCTCGCTTGCCCCCTTCCTCTCCAGCCTTATTCTAATTATAGATATTGGCAAGTTCTTCCTTCTAACCGTAACATTTACAAGTAACTATTAATTAATCTGTGACATTTATTTACAAATGATTTTGTAACTAACTAGGTACCTATGTAATGCGTAGATATTACAGGTCTAGCGCTTAACTGAGTCAGAGCGGAGCGGTCCCGGAGCGGCACGGGAAGTGTGTTTTCGTCTCTCAAATTATCATATGACATGACGCCACGCTTCATTTTGACGTAACGAAAACCTTGCTCCCATACCGCTCCCATACCTAAGGGACTGACTCAGTTAAGCGCTAGACCTGTACCTACTTATCTAGATCATGTCTACAAAATTGTAATGACCTGGTTTAATTAACATCCAAATGAGGAGCCAACTTCGTCATTTGTATGAAGTGGGCTATTTTTAAACTTCTTATTAATTATCGAATAAATTTAGTATGTAGTAGGTACTAACCTGAAAATATAATATATAATACATCTCTTCTTAAATTAGCTGGTAGGTTACCTATTTAGGCCAATTTCACCACAGGTCTCTGTTTTTTACCAATTTTATTGCGATTTTAAAACGAATTTAAGAACAACTTTAAGTAATACTTACCACTTTAGAAAGAGATAGAGACAAGTTTTTGACAAAAGCAAATGTACCTACCTACCTAATCCGTGATAGTAGGTATAGCTTTCTTACGGTATCGAGTATCTTCCGAATACTTCGCATATTATTATGTAAAATATTGGCCAATGACATCGACGTGGGCTGAAATGGTTCCGAAGGTCAATTCTCGTAATTATTTTAAACGATACTGAAACTTGACTAAAACACAGAATAGTGATACTGAATTGTGAATTAACTGAAAAATTTGTATTCAGCTAAAAATCTAATAAAAATCAATCGTGGATGCTACATGTATAATCATTGGAAAGACTGAAGAGAGACGTGTCTATTATGGTCTTAATAATTCCTTATTGTAATCGGAAATAATTACAAACAAAACGTTAAAAGAGATAAAAATCTTAACCCTAAAGACTTGTCTTCCAGCAGACCTTTGAGCCTAGAGAGAGATGATAAAGTTGGTAGGTAGGTGTACAAATACAGGAAACAAAAAGAAAAAAATTAAACCCATAATACCAAGCTAACTAATACACTACTAAATGATAACATTAAAATATACTTACATAAGTACACATCATTACTGAATATACCTACAGGTCTAGCGCTTAACTAAGACAGTCGCTGAGGTATGGGAGCGGTACGGGAGGGATGTTTTCGTCTCTCAAATTATCAGATGATATGTGACATAATGTAAACGAAAACACCCCTCCCATACCGCTCCCATACCCTCACGGACTGACTCAGTTAAGCGCTAGACCTTAAATAAATAAATAAACCTACAATAAATATAAATTACAACGTGTGATAGTGCTCTTTTAGTTTCGTTTATGTTCAATGCTCAATACTCAATATATTTATTGCTTTCACATGGTTACTTATTAGTTGTTAGATATATACTTGGTAGACTCGCACATGAACCCTGTGTGTTTAGGGCATAGCAATGGAGAGGTAGACCGAGGTTCTCGGGCCCCTTTCGTAGGTAACTATTATTATTTTTATCATAGTATTATTAGTATAGTATAGTATTATTAATATCAGCTGATTATTTATTTATAAGTTATAATGTCAGCTGGTTTATATTTATTTACATATACATGCCTACTCCTGCCTACTCTAAAAAATCTTTAATATTATAATAGCATTTTTCCAATAAGAAGGACTTGAGTGTGATGTTCCAAAATTCTTCAGAAGTTTTGGTTACATTTCGATATAATCTCATTTCATTGTATTTGTCAATACAGTAGAATAACCGTTTTTTGACATTTATGACATCGAAACTAGATAACGAACTCCATTTGTCTATTTTTTTATTACGAGAATAGTTATCTGGGGACTTAATAACGACTCGACAACGTCAGAAAATTATGCTGGCTGGAGACAGACGCCAAGTCAGTAGTCGGCGGAACGGCGCATTAGTTCCCACCAGCAGTCGAGTTAGAAACGACAGAACCTACCACTTTGATATACATCGTTAGTCCAGTAAGATCGTAACTAGTTTACAAGTCTAAACAGCACACGCAAGCGTCAGTGGAAAGCTCAGCGATTCGAACGAGAAACGAAAAACCAACTCGTCCAGATACAGTTAGATTTTACTGGCGCTCGCAACAAACAAAAGCGTCGTGGAAAGCCGTCGGTACAGTCTCGCGGTGATGATGACGTAAAGGAACTAAGGGGTCTTGTTACATGAACGAGAATGCGCGACAAAACACGGTCGGATTTCCATCGATGCTGGTTATAGTAACTGTAGCATTTTTAGGATTCCGCAGTCCGACAAAGAGATCGATATATCGGTCGGTGTCACGTCACGAACGTCCCAGTCTGTCACAGTGTCGTACTAGTTGAAAACACAAATTAATTAAATTTTAGAACAAGCGAAGCGATTTCTCTTTGTCAACTTGGGCGAATCGGCGGCGTAGTAACTGTGTAGTAGTAACTGTAAGGTATAGTAACTGTAGCATTTTTAGGATTCTGCAGTCCAACAAGGAGCTCGATGTATCGCTCGGTGTCACGTCACGAACGTCCCAGTCTGTCATTGTCGTACTAGTTGAAAACACAAATGAATTAAATTTTAGAACAAGCGAAGCGATTTCTCTGTGTCAACTTGGGCGAATCGGCGGCGTAGTAACTGTATAGTAGTAACTGTAAGGTATAGTAACTGTAGCATTTTTAGGATTCTGCAGTCCGACAAGGAGCTCGATATATCGCTCGGTGTCACGTCACGAACGTCCCAGTCTGTCACAGTGTCGTACTAGTTAAAAACACAAATGAATTAAATTTTAGAACAAGCGAAGCGATTTCTCTGTGTCAACTTGGGCGAATCGGCGGCGTAGTAACTGTATAGTAGTAACTGTAAGGTATAGTAACTGTAGCATTTTTAGGATTCTGCAGTCCGACAAGGAGCTCGATATATCGCTCGGTGTCACGTCACGAACGTCCCAGTCTGTCACAGTGTCGTACGTACTGGTTGAAAACACAAATGAATTACATTTTAAAACAAGCGAAGTGATTTTTCTGTGTCATCTTGGGCGAATCGGTGGCGTTGTATGTATGTAAGTAATATTATAGATAGGTAATGCCTCATGGTGGAAGGTTTTGTAGGTAGGTAATGCTTTATGTATGTGGATCAAGGTGGAAGCATTATCCTTGATGCTGTGATGGAAACTTTTCGAGGTATCGCGGAAAAACTGTGGCTTGACCTCGGAACCCTACGTTATGCGAGACTTTGCCGCTGTTATTTGAAACCTACCACACCATATACTACCTACTTATGAGGTAAATATTATTATGTCAGTGTACTTAGTTTTGTAAGTTTACACTTCTAATTTCTGGGTACAGACCCCAGTAATATCATAAAAGTCAAAGTTACGATGTTTGGACGTATGGATGTTTGTATGTTTGTTACTCAATCACTCTAAAATGGCTAAACCGATTTCGATGAAATTTTATTAGACTAGTAACAAGTTCGCCCCGAACTGATTCCTCGCGAATATATGCGATGTAGGTTACCTTCTTTCTTTAGCATTCTAACCGACTTCTAGAAACATTTACTGAGATAAAATATAGGGGATCCTCTCGTGATAATTTCCACAACATCATCGAAAGACCCTTTGAATAGGTCAAACCAACGAGGTGTAAATACTACACCCCTACGAATTCATTGATAACCTCCTTTTGTAAAGCCAGTTATCATCTCAAAATAATCTAGGAAGTGTATTGTGCGGGATGGCATTATTGCAAGAAAACCATAAGCATCACTGTAAGTTTAGTTTATTGAAGATTTTGGAACTACAAGTTCATTCAAATTCCTATAAATGGGAGGATGTTATGATGGATGTTATATTGGTTAATGTTTTTTTTTTGTGTAGCCAAACTGATGATACTTAGGAGATACATACTATGAGTATCAATTAAAAAATGTGTGAAGTCTCTTAGTTTTCGCGAAATTAACTTTCGCTATCTGAAGAAGTGTGGATGAGCTGTAATGAGCAAAAAACACCAACAAGCGATAGCATCCACCTTAAACGTATTTTTAGCAAAATCTACACCAGTTTATGACAACAACAAAAATATATGTTAATCTTCATCATATTTCCAAGAGCATTATAGAGCCCAAAACACGGGTTGTCTATAAATTGTCTCAATAAAAAAATCCTGAACTAACCTCTCTGGATTTTTTTATTGAGACAATTTATATAGACATCCCGTGTTTTGGGCTCGATAGAGCATGATAATGCTCTTGGAAAGATGATGAAGATTAATATTTTTATTGAGTCAATTTTTTTTAATTCTCTAAGCGAAAATTATAAAAATTATAATTAACATTTTTTATATTTTATTGGTGAAAGATTGACGCGTCTGTGACCTATTACGCTAAAATTCTCCGAAAAACTTTGGGACGTTTTTAAGTTTTGGCACAGAATATATAATAGTACAAGGTTTTGGTCACATTTTATGCAGTCACTTTTGCGTTTGTTGAGTAGAATATGATTTTGTGACATCTATGACATCGACACTAGATCGGAGCATTATCCGAAATATTGATGACTACTTATATTTTATTACGAGAATGGGGCTTTTTGGTCAAAGTCTTCTACAGTTTTTATAGAAGTCTTTGTTTTTGGTTTTCATGAGTAAAGTCCCCGTCACGAGAAGCTATTTTTATAAACACTAAAATATAACTAGACCAATTGAAATTGCTCATTAGTTTCGTATTACACGTATGTTACTTGGAGTTAATTGAATTTGGGATTATTTATTGTTCATTGAATTGTCGCTATTTAACTTTATTTACAGAATGTATAGCTTCTCGTGGCGGGGACTTTAGTTTTGTTTCCCTGAATAGAATTGCTTACCTTGGAATTCTTGGACCTATCCTCTTCGTGTGCTTTCTAATAAGATTGCCTTCAACTCCGTTGGTATAACTGACTAAGGTTAGAAGATTCCTGTTTGAAATTTCTTAGGGAGTCCGATTAAAAATAAATAAATAAAAATAAATAATGCTGGGCAGTTCACACAACATTATCTAGCCCCAAGCTAAGCAGAGCTTGTGTTATGGGTACTAGATATAACTCATATACTTAATACAATATATTACTTAGATATTTTTTATCATACAGTGAAAATACCCAGAACACCCAGAACAAATATCTGCGATCGCACAAATATTTGTTGCGAGGCGGGAATCGAACCCGCAACCTCCTGCGTCGCAGATTGTTAGATTCAGACGTTAGCCCGAATTCTGAACATTTTTTAAGGGTTCCGTACCAAACGAAATCCAATTAGGAACCAAGCCTACGCGTGCCGTACCATCCGTCCTACCGTCCGTCCGTGTGGGGTGCATCCGTTTTGATCCCAGAAATTCATCCCACGAGTTAAAAGTAATAATAATTATTCCGGATTCATACCATTCATATTCATTTCATTTTGAGAGTCCGTATTAATCCCACCTAGAAGTACTTACATCTAAAACGAGTCGAAGTAACGTCAGCAAAAAAATATGTTATTAAGGAACATCTATTTATTTCATAAAATTGACGGTACAAAATAATCAACAAAGTAATCATATAATATAAACTATGGAATTAAACTCGAAAAATCACATTGGTTGCATTATTTCAGACTTAATTAACCTTTTTATTCTAGTCTTATTAATGCTTTTTACCTAACAAACACTAAATTTAAATTATTTTTAATAATAGCAGTTTTTTTTGTTACTGTATCGATTACTTTAAAAAAGCGGCCAAGTGCGTGTCGGACTCGCCCATGAAGGGTTCCGTAGCAGCAAGTAACATAATATAAAAGTTCTTGGATGAATTACGATTAATGACGTATTAAAAAAAAACTACTTACTAGATCTCGTTCAAACCAATTTTGAGTGAAAGTTTACATGGTAATGTACATTATATATATTTTTTAGTTTTATCATTCTCTTAATTTAGAAGTTATGGGGGGGGGGGGGGGACACACACTTTTTACCACTTTGGAAGCGTCTCTCGCGCAAACTATTCAGTTTAGAAAAAAAAAATTAGTAACCTCAATATCATTTTTGAAGACCTATCCATAGATACCCCACACGTATAGGATTGATGATAAAAAAAAATTGAGTTTCAGTTCTAAGTATGGGGAACCCCAAAAATAAAAAACTACTTACTAGATCTCGTTCAAACCAATTTTGAGTGAAAGTTTACATGGTAATGTACATTATATTTTTTTTTTAGTTTTATCATTCTCTTAATTTAGAAGTTATGGGGGGGGGGACACACTTTTTACCACTTTGGAAGCGTCTCTCGCACAAACTATTCAGTTTAGAAAAAAATGATATTAGAAACCTCAATATCATTTTTGAAGACCTATCCATAGACACCCAACACGTAAAGGTTTGATGAAAAAAAAAAAAATTTGAGTTTCAATTCTAAGTATGGGGAACCACAAAAATAAAAAACTACTTAGTAGATCTCGTTCAAACCAATTTTGAGTGAAAGTTTACATGGTAATGTACATCATATATTTTTTTTAGTTTTATCATTCTCTTATTTTAGAAGTTACGGGGGGGGGACACACTTTTTACCACTTTGGAAGTGTCTCTCGCGCAAACTATTCAGTTTAGAAAAAAAACAAAAAAAGCGGCTAAGTGCGTGTCGGACTCGCCCATGAAGGGTTCCGTAGCAGCAAGTAACATAATATAAAAGTTCTTGGATGGATTACGATTAATGACGTATTAAAAAAAAAACTACTTACTAGATCTCGTTCAAACCAATTTTGAGTGGAAGTTTACATGGTAATGTACATCATATATATTTTTTAGTTTTATCATTCTCTTAATTTAGAAGTTATGGGGGGGGGGACACACACTTTTTACCACTTTGGAAGCGTCTCTCGCGCAAACTATTCAGTTTAGAAAAAAATTATATTAGAAACCTCAATATCATTTTTAAAGACCTATCCATAGATAACCCACATATATAGGTTTGATGAAAAAAAAATTTTTAAGTTTCAATTCTAAGTATGGGGAACCCCAAAAATAAAAAACTACTTACTAGATCTCGTTCAAACCAATTTTGAGTGAAAGTTTACATGATAATGTACATCATATATTTTTTTTAGTTTTATCATTCTCTTATTTTAGAAGTTACGGGGGGGGGGACACACTTTTTACCACTTTGGAAGTGTCTCTCGCGCAAACTATTCAGTTTAGAAAAAAATGATATTATAAACCTCAACATCATTTTTGAAGACCTATCCATAGATACCACAAACGTATAGGTTTGATGGAAAAAAAAATTTGGAGGATCAGTTCTAAGTATGGGGAACCCCAAAAATAATTGTTTTTTTTACATTTTTGTGTAAAAAATCTTAATGCGGTTCACAGAATACATCTACTTACCAAGTTTCAACAGTATAGCTCTTATAGTTTCGGAAAAAAAAGGCTGTGACATACACGGACAGACAGACAGACAGACAGACATGACGAATCTATAAGGGTTCCGTAGTTTTTTTACGGAACCCTAAAAATGATATTAAAAACCTCAACATCATTTTTGAAGACCTATCCATAGATACCACACACGTATAGGTTTGATGAAAAAAAAATTTTTGAGGATCAGTTCTAAGTATGGGGAACCCCAAAAAAAATTGTTTTTTTTTAAATTTTTGTGTAAAAATCTTAATGCGGTTCACAGAATACATCTACCTACCAAGTTTCAACAGTATAGCTCTTATAGTTTCGGAAAAAAAAGGCTGTGACATACACGGACAGACAGACAGACAGACAGACAGACATGACGAATCTATAAGGGTTCCGTAGTTTTTTTACGGAACCCTAAAAATGAAATCTGCGGTTTACTGTCATCACAGAACAAAAATATGTTTACAAAATTAAAAAAAAGTGGAAGACATTTTTATTTTTTTCAGGAAAATCACGGATTAGTGTAGAAATCGTTTCAGAGAATCAGAATTTTACAATTATTTATAACATCAGCTTTTAGATAACATTAATATCCTATACAACGAGCAAAGATTCGTATATTATATAAATATTTGTAATCACGTTCTCAAAAACGGCTCTAACGATTTTGATGAAAGTTTATTTATTGGGGGTGAAAAATCTGGTTAGGTCTCATCTCTACGAAAATGCGATTGATTGTTTTTTTAGATTAAAAATTCGCTTATCTATGTCAGTCACAGAATATTGAATAGTTTTATATTCCTCGGCAGTTCCTCCACATTTCAAGTCTCTGGGTCCGGCGGTTTTAGCTCGGTAGTTTTGAAAATCAAAACATTCCTGTGGTTTTTTCAGTAACATTTCAGGAAATGCTGAAACGTGTTTTGTTATGTTTTTCAGAAATGTACATGTACAATTTCAAGTATCTACTACCGACTAGTCAAAAATTCTAAGAATCGGCTTCGTTTTCTATTCAACGGCATTTTGTGAGCCATTTCGGCAACATGACTTTTCCGATGTAAAAAAGTCTGCTGAATGCGGTTCTGAATGTTGCCTAGCCGAATTTTGGCTACCCCCCCTTTTTCCCTCGAAATATGTCTCTAACCGTGGTTTTTACGATTTTAACCCAAAAGTATTGCTGTTAGAAAAAAAGTGTCAATAACCGCAAGGATCTCTATAAAATGGTGTCGATTGAAGTTGACACGACTCCATGGAATTCAGTCGTAAAAGAAAATTATTTAAATTTCCTAAATTGCCGTCATCTTGTTTTTGTCCACTTCCGGTACCCGGACGGACTTCCGGTTGTCAAAATTGAGTTCAGCTACCCCCAAAGCCTATTCCAGGACACCTTACACGACTAGAATCGAGTAATAATATGGCTTTTAAGCAAGGGTTTAATTTTGGCCACCATCTTGAATTTTGGGCAAAGGAGACATAATTGGGATTGTCAATATTAAGGATCGAACTAAGCAGGCTTTTTTACATCGGTAAAGTCATGTTGCCAAAATGGCTCACAAAATGCCGTTGAACTTGTAAATTTTAATATGAGTTTACCAGTCTAAATTGTTTCCGAGATACAGAGCTATTTTTTTAGTTTAAAAGGATTTTTGGACACCTTAGAGGGCAAATTTTCTAAAAAAAAACTTTGAACCTACTACACTACGTCCTAAAAAGAATACACCTTTCAAATAACAAGTCTCTGGGTCCAGCGGTTTCGGCTCGGAAGTTTATTACTATCAAAACATTCCTGTGCCTTATTTCAGGAAAATTTCTGGAAATTCTAAAACTTGTTTTGTTAATTTTATTTGAGGAAACTACATATCTAATTTCAAATGTCTAATACCAAGGGTTTCCGAAATACAGAGCTATGTTGTTTTACGTTAAAAACCCAGTTAAAACATACCTGTGCCTTTTTTCAGCAAAATTTCAGGAAATATTAAAACAAGTTTTGTTTTTTTTATTTGAGGAATCTGCTTGTAAAATTTCAAGTGTCTGCTACTTACAGTTTACGAGATACAGAGCTATTTCGTTTTACTTTAAGGTGGTCGCTTTTCCATACAAACGTATTAGCACAAATATGGGCAAACAGAGTATAATTTTACACTGAAATGACTGTTGTTGGCTTTTATATTGGTCATTATTTGCGTCAACACATATTTGGTTGAAGAAAACAGTGGATTAATAGCGAAAATAACATCGAAATTTTAGTTCATTTATGTCAGTGTGTGAGTGTACACTGACAGTGTCACACACATAGCCGCAGATTAGATAACAGTAACATGTCACTTACACGCGACGTTGTCAGCTCGTGACTTACGCCGGCTAAGCGCTGTTGCCGCTTCGATCTGTCATATCATAATTAGCTCGGATAGAAAATATTAGAAAAACAAACATTTAGGATTGGACATGTGTATGCGAATCAGCCAGACAGCCGGAGGCCGCAATGCATTGCAAGGTCTCTACATATGAACTTTGTATAAATAATGGGAGAAAATTAAATTACAAACAACTAGACAGAAATTACAGACAAATATAATATTATCTTAATTACGTAAAAATTAAATTAAATACTACTAGCTGATCATAATTACCTATATATTTACGCACAAGGTTTTTTGAACTGAGACCTCACGAATACACACGGTTTAGGTAGGTTACCTTATTTATTTCGAAAAAATATCTATGTACATCCACATGTGGTTCGAAAAGTTAGACCTTCAACGTCGTTAAAATTCCTAGAAACGGGAGGTCAACAAAGAATGTTATACACTGGTTGTTATTTTATAGAGTAGGTACCTACAAGTTTCAAGATTCATAAATTTTAGACTTTTCCCAGTATTTGTATCATAAAAGCTACAAACGTAAAAAAAACAGCGTTGTAGGATTAGTGGAAGTACCCTAGAGGTTTTGTTTTTTTACATTTTTGATTTACCCTAACATCTCAGAAACTAAAATAGTTTTGAAATGTCGAAGCGAGGAACTTTCATATGACACCACATTTGATCTGATATTCTCACTTTTTTTTACCTCCTCTTGGACCCCAATATCTCAACAACCCCCCGACCGATATAGCTCATAACCTTACCAACAAATTGTACCAATACTATCACCTCCCAATCAAATTTCATGAAGATCGGATTAACGGTTCGGAAGTTATGCTCGGACAAACATACATACATACATACATACAAATGCCAATTCTTCCAAGTTGAATCAGAGAACTCGCTTCGCTCATTCAATATTAAAAAAAAAAAACATAGTATTGCCTTGTTTCAGTCGAAGTCAGTTCTGTGTAGGTAGGTGAAACTACAATCTTCAAACAAATTCGTTGAAATGATTCCTAGGGGTCTTATTCATTATAATTGCCAGTTAGGGTCTTCGGAAGATTCAGATATGCAGGCCCAGGGTGGGTATTGAACATTTTGCCTCCTGCTTAGAAGACAAGAGTTCATCTTACTATGACATGTTATGTCTGTTCGTGTATGTCACAGCCACTTTTTTCCGAAACTATAGGATCTATGCTGTTGAAACTTGGTAAGTAGGTGTATTCTGTGAACCGCATTCAGATTTTCACAAAAAAATAGAAAAAAACAAAAAAAAAATGGGGGTTCAGTTCTAAGTATTAGTACTTAGAACTGAAACTCAATTTTTTTTTTCATCAAACCCGTTGGTGTGGGGTATCTATGTATAGGTCTTCAAAAATGATATTGAGGTTTATAATATAACTTTTTTCTAAACTGAATAGTTTGCACGACAGACACTTCCAAAGTGGTAAAAAGTCCCCCCCCCCCCCCAACCCCGTAACTTCTAAAATAAGAGAATGATAAAACTAAAAAAAAAATGTACATTACCATGTAAACTTCCAACGAAAATTGGTTTGAACGAGATCTAGTTAGTAGTTTTTTTTTAATACGTCATAAATCGTAAACCATCCAAGAACTTTGATATTATGTTACTTGCTGCTACGGGACCCTTCATGGGCGACTCCGACTCGCACTTGGCCACTTTTTTTTTTAATTTCCATAATATTATTTGCATGCAATGCATATCAGCCGGCCTAGCCAAAAGACATTCGCTTCGAAGCGATTCCATTCCTTTCTAGGCGCTAGTCCAGATGGTACGTTCCTAAGCACTAATTTATTACTAGTAGGTAATTGTGTTTATACTGTACTAGCCATTTCACCGCAGCTTGGCAAACAAACAAACAAACAAAACAACAAAGTTTACATATTTACAGGGAATTAATTTTGTAAAACTTAAAAAAAAACCGAACGAAATAAAACGGCTGAACCGATTTTGATCCAACAAAGCTAAGAACACTCCCGACAAATACACCTATCAAACAAAAACAAAAAACGATTTCGGTTCATCCGTTCGGGAGCCACGTTGGGACATACAGACACACACACACACACACACACACAGACACGTCAAACTTATAACACCCCTTCGTTTTTCGTCGGGGGTTAAAAAATACAAAATAATAGTGAAGATAAATAAAAAAACATAAAAAAGATAAATATTTTATACATAGTGTAATACAAATTAACAATCTTTTTTTTTAAGGAGAATTAGCCTTTTTGAAATGCAATCCTTTCCCTCATTGTCTCGCAAGTCGCAAAGGCCTCGAAATTAAAAATAATATAATTAATTTTTATTGAATGGGTTATCCTCTCTTTTAACCCCCGACGAAAAACGAAGGGGTATTATAAGTTTGACGTGTCTGTGTGTGTGTGTGTCTGTCTGTCCCATCGTAGCTCCCAAACGGATGAACCGAAATCGTTTTTTTTTGTTTGAAAGGTTTATTTTTCGGGAGTGTTCTTAGCTTTGTTTGATCAAAATCGGTTCAGCCGTTCAGCTTTGGGGTTTTTTTTTTAATTTTTACAAAATTAATTACTAACTCAACTATAATCTGGACCTCTTCAAGGCTAGAGTGAATAGGTGCCTTCTAGACCTTTGTGCTCCATCTTCGGCCGCATCGTCACTTACCAACAGGTGAGATCGTGCACAAACAAAGGTCTATCAATGTTAAAAAAAAAAAAAAAAAAAACTTGTTGAAAATAGGGTCAACTGCGGATTTCCTCAATGAAGAATTGTTACTTCGTCGGCTTTATTTCTCAAACTCAAGACATCACAATAATGGAAATGGAGCGCGACGAATTATTCCCATTTGTCACACTGATCTGTCCCCCCTAAGGTGACAGTTAGAACAAAAAAGTTGGATCTGTCCCCCTGTTGCGTGATTGGGTGATGGCTGGTACATTTGCGTGTAATTTTAATTTTAATTTTAGATTATTGTATGGAACCCTTCGTGCTAGAGTCCGACTAGCACTTGGCAGTTTATTTTTTATTTTTTATGATACAAATTGGCAAACTAGCATACGGCCTGATGTGAAGTGGTCACCGTCGCTTATAGACACCGGCAACACTGGGGGTAATTGTCGATGCGCTGCCTACCCTGAAGGAATTTATGACCATTTTTCATGAAATAAAACATGGTTACGTACGACATGTACGACACGGGAAAACCTCAGATGGAAGCTCATTCCATAGTTTATAGGCACAGAATAAATAATAGTACTTTATGGGGAAGAAATGATCTCGAGAAACGAGTCGTTCGAGAAACCCAGGGTTCTATGATGTGCGGATGAGCTTTGTCACGGTGCCGGGAAGAGCGATGGTAAAATCTCGATGCGAGGATGAGATCGGAAAGCTCGTCAGAACATTCCCCGTTGTAGAGGCGGTAGATCACGCAAAGAGATCCGATAGCTCTGCGTTGGCTAAGCGGTTCTAGAGTATCGGAGAGCTTGGGGTCACCGATGATGCTAATGGCTCTTCTCTGTAAGGAGTCAAAACGAAGCAGCTGGTACTTGGGTGCCCCGTGCCATAGATGGGAACAGTTTCTACGTGCGGCCTTACTTGTGCTTTGTAAAGCAATAGCCATTTATGCGGCGTAAAATAAAGTTTCTATGTGCATTATATTATGGGGGAGGCCTATGCCCAGCCGTGGACTTCAGTTGATGATCTATCAATAAAAGCTGAAAGTAAATAAATCTTTAGAAAAAAAAGCGGCCAAGTGCGAGTCGGACTCGCCCATGAAGGGTTCCGTAGCAGCAAGTAACATAACATAAAAGTTCTTGGATGGTTTACAACTTATGATATATTAAAAAAAACTACGTACTAGATCTCTTTCAAAACAATTTTCGTTGGAAGTTTACATGGTAATGTTCACCATTTTTTTTGTTTAGTTTTATCATTCTCTCTCTCGCAAACTATTCAGTTTAGAAAAAAATGATATTAGAAACCTCAATATCATTTTCGAAGACCTATCCATTGATACCCCACACAGGTTTGATGAAAAAAAAATGTGTTTCAGTTTTAAGTATGGGGAACCCCAAAAACTTATTGTTTTTTTCTATTTTTGTGTGAAAATTAGTTTCGGAAAAAAGTGGCTGTGACATACACGGACAGACAGACATACATGACGAATCCATAAGGGTTCCGTATTTTTTTTTTCGGAACCCTGAAAAACTACTTCATAGCTAGGAATTTATACCCAATACAACATAAATACATACATAGACACACGCCTTTTTCCCCGAAAGAGTAAGCAGAGCCTCTCATGTGCCTCTTTTCACTGTGGGTTGCACCATCGTGGGAAATACACGTGACAAGTGGTGAGCTCATCGCCGCCATTGCTTCCCACGACTGACTCTGCTAATGCTTTCTTCCAGTATAATACATTCCTGAAAAAGCTAGCAGTCAGGAACTACAAGCTAACTACAAGTCCAGGTATAAGACTTAATAAAATTAGTGTGCTGATGAAAATGAGCCTAAGCACGGCCAGTTTACTATTATCCATCGAGGAGTTCCGCTGTCCACGTTCCGTCTCCATCATCAGATCAGCTCGCTTTCACCATAGTATTGTACTGTCATCGGAACTAGATAGGTACGAGTATGCCAAATTTCAGCTCAATCGGATATCGCAGGAGACACCATTGTTGCCACCCGTGAAATATAGTAGTAGTAGAGCTTTTTTGTGTGAGAGTTCGTCCGGGGAAGTACTACCACCATACCTATTTCTGCCGCAAAGCAGTAGTCCTCGCATTGCTGTGTTCCGGTTTGAAGGGTAAGGGTGCCGGTGAAATTACAGGCACATGAGACGTTTCACCTTTATGTCTCAGGGTGGCGGGCGCAGTGCAATGCCACATAGGGCGCGTCCTAGGTGGACGTGACCTATGAGGTAATGCACTGTTCATAGGCAGAGGTTACCGCTTAACATCAGGTGGGCCATCAGCATGTTCCGTCATTCTAGTAGTATAAAAAACAAAAAACATTCTGAATGCAATGCTTGACTTGTTGCTGAAAATACCGAAATTGATATATGTGTGCCTATAATATTTGAGGAGTTCCCTCAATCTTCATGGATTCCATCATCAGAAAAACATTTTAATGAAAATGGCACCAATCTGGAAGTATATCATGTAATTTTTTTTCCTAATCGTTACGTAAATGGTATGAGGTAACAAACATAATAAAAAACTCTGGAATTGATAACCTCCTCCATTTTTTGAGGTCGGTTAAGAATCGAGTACCTACTTTTTGATTTGAAATAAGGACACACCACAACACTCACTTCACAAACATAATATTGGCTGAAGCAGAATCAGTGTATTTTGTAGATCATTACAAAAACATTTATAAAAAAAAAATAGTCTGGTATCGAACCCAGTACTGTGGTTTTAGTGTCGAGAGATCTAGTCACTGGTTCACAAAAAAAAAGTAAAAAAAAAATACAAAAAATATAGGCAGTATAGAATCGAACGCAGTAACGTGGGTTCAGAAGTTCTGAGTCAACAGTCCAAGCCGCTAGTCCAACTATTTTGAAATTCGCGCGCCGAAATTAGCTTATAGTTCTAATACAATAATATCCTTGACTGTGTGCGTGAGTAGGCTTTCATATTGCTCGGAATTTGCTCGGCACAAGTATGTTAAAACTAGAGACTAAAATAACCTGAAATATAGCTAGGTACATAGCAAATAAACCACCATTTGCGTGAACGTTAGTGTTATGACATAATATGCACATTTTAATTCATAAATACATAAAATACTTCAAAATTTGGCAACAGCGCCATCTATTGACGCTGTCGTGCCTAGCTGACCACGAGGAACAACCTTAACACGTTCACTGCGGATCACCCAAAATCAGCACCCAAGTTGCTTACCACTGGTGCGCACGGTGAGAACTATATCTTTCCCGCTGGTGTGGAACGATTATCTTCGGTATATGTAGGAGTTCGATAGAGACAAATATAGATTCCGGCTCGTGGTTACAATTGTAAGTATTTGGCATTCAAATATTTCGGCGGGCACTTATTGACTGCCATCGCACTGACGGTGAAAAACACCTACTCCCTGCTGTGGCGGGCTTGTTGTAGCATATGACCGATGCCGACCTGTTGCCGTGCTGAGCACGCGCGCAAGCGTCGAGCCACCAGTAGTGTTGTACTCTCTTCATGACAGTACGTGTGAGTGTCGTTATTTTATCGACAAGTATTTAAGTATGGCGCAACGTAAATGCAGGTGGAAACTAACGATGATGGATGATGATTTGGATGAAAATGCTCAAACATTTCCACCTGTAAAAAAAACAAATGCCCTTGACCAGCAAGGTTTCTATCTTGGAAAACTAGTTACACACACAAACACATACAGTAATACACACTTTTTTATTTATTTTGTAATCATTCTGTTTTATTATCGATAACCCTTTATTTTTGTCTCTCCCAACACTATAAAAAAGTACTTTCTAGTGCGGTAGTGGTTGTTATCGGCCTGGCATGTTCCTTAGTTGATTTCTCATTTTTTTTTTTTTTACATTGATATACCTTTGTTTAACCACGATCTCACCTGTTGGACCTGCTGATTTCCTGTTAGGCAGATCCAGGGGCGAAACGAACTAAAAGAAATAGGATTAGGGTTCATTTTAACAGTATAGGAAAAGCAGTGTAAACGATGAATTAGCAAAGTTATAGTGCATTAATCTTTCCTTGTGGTGGCAGGTCAAAAAGGACTGCTACGCACTGTCGTTAAGGTAGATAGATGGATGCGCATTTCGACCGCCACCGCACCAGATGAAAGTTTGTGATTTTTTTGCCGCAGCTAGCGTGAAAAAGCCCTTTTTGGACCATTTAGAGGACGATTTTTTAAAATTTCTTTCTTAGTGCGTCCCTAAACCCTAAAAAGAATAAACCCTGCAAGTATCAAGTCTTTACGTCCAGCAGATTGGCCTCGGAGATGGTAATAAAAAAAAATGCTAGACAGTTTACACAGCATTATCTAGCACCAAGCTAAGCAGAGCTTCTGTTATGGGTACTAGATAACTGATATACTTAATACAATATAATAATAGATAGATATTTTTTATTATACATAGAAAATATCCAGACTGACTGACTGACTGATTCAACATCATTTGACGACCTCTGTGGCGCGGCGGACGAAAGTTCGCCTGCGACGCAGGAGGTTACGTGTTCGATTTTTGCCTCGGAATAAATATTTATAGTATCGGCAGATATTTGTTCAGGATGTTCTGGGTATTTTCTAGTATGTAAAATAAAAAATATCTATCTGTGAAATGTATTGTATTAAAGTATATCAGTTATCTAGTACCCATAACACAAGCTCTGCTTAGCTTGGGGCTATATAATGTTGTGTGAACTGTCCAGCATTATTTAATTATTAATATTTATTTATGATGGTGACAGCGAGCTGATCTGATGATGGAGACGGAAGGTGGACAACGGAACTCCTTGACAGATAATAGTAGACTGGCCGTGTTTATGCTCATTTTGATCAGCATACGGTTCCGATCACTAATTTTACATCGAGCTGATCTGATGATGGAGACGGAAGGTGGACAACTGAACTCCTCGATGGATAATAGTAGATTACTGTAAGAACTCTAGAGGTTATTTATTTTTACTTCTTTGCTTATATCCCAAAAGTTACACAGTCTAAAATAAAGTTAAAACTAGTTTTGAAACGTCTATGATTATTTCACTTTTTTACCCTTTAACCCCCGAACCAATTTAGCTCATAACCTTACACAAATTGTATACCCATCTACCAAATTTTTATAAAGAATACTAGTTTTATAAAGAATATATCAACAGTTTGCAAGTTATCCTCGGACAAACATACATACATACAAACGTCAATTATAAATAATTTGCATCCATCAAAAAGATATGAAAATGATAGCAAGGATCTTGAATTTTTCTGTCTGATCGTACCAATATCCATTATTATAGGCCGTGGTATGAATCCGGACTACATTTTGGGATTAATACGGACAACAATTTAATTTTATTATTTTTGGGATGAATACGGCCTACATTTTGGTATGAATCCGGAAAAAAATATTCGTGGGATGAATCCATGGGATCAATACGGCTGCACCCTCCGTGTGTACACAGCATACAATATGTCGCAGCCATAAGAGGCAGCCAGTTCAAATGTTCACTGATGTGCTGTTAGGGAATGCAAATACAGCAAATAAAAAAAATGAGAGGCCCCCTTGGAGGTTTCGTACAAAGAGTTTTCCAATCGAGGAATGACAGCGATAGCGAGCTTAGAGTTTTTTTTCTTTTTTAATTCTCTAAGCTCACAGTTCGTTAGTTGTAATGTTTTCCAGACGCGACATCTAGTTTTGACTCGAGTAAACACACATCCGGACTGATAAAAGCGATTATTGTAAAGACTCGCTTCCTCGCTGGGTTAATAGCACCCAACAGTCACATAGTCCTGATCCCACACCAGGATCCCCTATGTCGAGGGTATTCTGATACCCTTCTGTACCCTTGTGTTTAGTTCCTGAACTACGTTATACCATGGTACCACAAGACCCAGACCACGAACAAATATTTGCAGATCATACAAACATTTGTCGCGCCGCAGGAATCGAACCCGCAACCTCTCGCATTGGTTTTGATTTTGATCTATCTATATCGCGTACATACCTACAGTGCCATTCTATTAGGTAGCATGTTATCGTCTGCCTATATTCTGTACTATAATCTACCTACTGGTAAGCTTGTTAATTTTATTTAAAAAAAAACTCTCTGTTTTCAGTGTTCCATTAAAATTAGAAAATGAACACATTAGGAAGCACATCGGTGTCTAGCACGCATAATGTAGGGCCCCGTAGCTAGTTACTCTATTCAAGACTAGATGTCGCCACAGGAAAAACAGAACGCGCTATGGCGCTATGGGTTCAACCAATTTCAACGAACATTTTTGTATGAGGCGAAGAAGGCGAGCGCACGCTCTGATACCGTGTTTTTGTTTATAACTAAATAATACAAAAATGCCCTTTAGAGATTTGTTAAATTTTGTTGATGACTTTACTAACTCAAATATTAATTAATAAGTTACCAAATGTAATTAATTAGCAAGTAACTAATTTTGTAAAAATTAAAAAAAACCCTCATCCCTATGAAACAGCTGGACCGATTTTGATCAAACTTAGCTAAGAACATTACCGACAAACACCCCTTTAAAAAAAACGAAATCGGAACATCCGTTCGGGAGCTACGATGCCACAGACAGACACACACACACAGACACGCCAAACTTATAACACCCCGTCGTTTTTGCGTCGGGGGTTAAAAATGAAAACGTGTAAGAAGTAAGTTTAAAATGGTATTTAAATTTTATCAAGTAATTAATTTTGTAAAAATTTGAAAACCCCTCAACGCTGAACCTCGGAATTCTCGCTGAACCTGTAGGCCTAGCACAGGTTGGTATCGAGTAGTTTGCAGCTAGCGTTTGAAACTATTGTATCATGTTTTGACCAATCAAATTAGCTAGATTTAAGCAACGCCCCCTTCGATAGTGAAATTCTCGATAGTTCGAAGCACGACTTTTTGACAGAGCTGGGTTTCGACTCCGAATCGATGACGTCTAAGTTTCGTGTAGTTTTGTGAATGAACGAACGGAAATTGTATAGAAAATGATAGCACAAGTTGCATTTTGATGTATCGAATCCTTGAATTCGATAGCTGGCTTTCGAATTGATTCTCACGGCCATTTTTACAGTGACATCGTCGTAAAAATAATTTGTGTAGAAATATTTTAATGTTTATTCGTTCTCAATATGATGAGAACGATGCTTTTCGCTGCAAGAAGTTCCACAGCAAACTATTAGGGGCTAGAAGTTCCACAGCAAACTATTAGCGGCTACTGACTAGCTGACGTTCGCGACTTCATCCGCGCGTAGATTAGGTAGTACGTACCTCCTCGTTCTACGCATTCTAAATAGATGATGGTACAAACATCAGTCTGTAGGTAGAAGTCCACTACTGGACATAAGGATTCCCCCATAGAATGCCACAATGAACGTCCTGTGTCGCCTCCATGCAACGATGACCTGCCCATTGCCACTTCAACTTGCTAAGTTTTAGAGCTAGTCAGTGATCCCGGTTCTTCTACGGATAGGTATCTTCTTTTTGGATTCAGGTACGGAATCTCTGGGCATAGCTCTTTCCATAGCCCGCCGTGAGATTTTGAGCTTGTGTATGAGGCCAATAGTAGGCGATCATGTCTCAGTACCGTAAGTCATCACTGCACCGATACCAGACTTAGACTTTGATCATGTTGAGGCTCTGTCTGTGATATGAAGATATAGCGTAGTTTCCTGAACGCTGCCCATCTGAGTTAGATTCGTCGACTAATCTCACCATCGGAGGTCCAGCGCCTTCTTAGTTGAATGAATCGTTTACGCAAATAGACATAGAGGAACAACTAGCATAGTCAACCACTTTAACAAAACCCTCACAAACCCATACAACCCCATTTTAGACGGTATAGATAGAACAAAGTACTTTGCTCAGGGTTTTTTTTTTGTCCCAGCTGTGGGACTTAGATAGTTTTCTCGGCTTCTAAACTGCCTGTCCTACTCTATGCTATTTCATCAAAATAGTTGGACCAGTTTTTCCTGATATTTTGTACAGACAGACAGACAAAGAAAACAATAAATTATATACCTACGAACTTCGTAAAATTATCGTAATTTAAACATACGCCATCTATAAATTGGCATACAAACCTGTCTCTGGTTGTACTATAATTTATTCTGTGCTTTTATTTGTAATGACCAATGATGTGTTATACATTAGATACGCTATTCCGCGCTCAGAATGGTGCCAAGAAAGTGAGGTAATTATCGCAAGTTCATTTAGTCGCTCTGTGAACTAGGACGCACGCCACTACTAATAGATAAACCCAATACTAAAAGCCAGCCCAATACAAACATTCTACGGCAACCACAAAAGAAGAAAAAAATATTTAATTTTGTACAAAATACTAGGTATTTAAATTTGTTTATTTTTAACAATTTATTTCATTAAAACCATTTGTTTCGTTGCTGCTCTGACACCTACACGAACGTGATGGGTAATATACAATTCGCCGAGGTACGACAGAGAGACACGATCGCACGTGGCCGGCTGCGATATTAGGATAGAATGGTGTAGTTAGGACAGTCAACAATCACATCAACAATTTTATTAATTTTATTAATCTTAATTATTTAAAATTATTCGGTTTAATTGTATAAATTATGTAGGTAGCTAGTTCATACTACACTGACTCAAAATAATTTTATCAATGTATTTTGTCTATGCCTCCCCCATAAAATGCAATGGAGGGGATTTGCTAATCAACATTCGAGGCGGATTGGTGATCGCAGTATTGGTGTCGAGTACCCAGATGGATGCTACTGCATAGACATATTATGTTTTTTTCTTTCTCCCAGCAGGGTTTCCGTATAGCGCTGTGATTTTATGGTCCTTTTCGTCAGTATAAAAACAAAGTAAGCAGCTATAGATAGTACCTACATTAAACACCACTTTCTCAGTGGAGTTTGAATGAGTGTAACATGTCTACTTGTATAGCATGTCTTTGGTAATGACAGCTTGATTGAATGTTGTACCTAAGACGTTCGGAATATACAGAAAGTTGTGTCAAACGACAATTCGGCCTCGGAAAATCTAACTTTATTACGAAAAATTATGAACTCTTATAGCTACTAAGTAATTTAAAATACTTTTCTATGGTTTAAGCACCATTTTACTCTATAATGTAGCATATAAACTTCTAAAAATATAATTTAAATATTTTTCGGAAGTTTACGATTCATGCAATTTATTGCGATGTTTTAGGTTGCGGAACACACCTTGGACACATTTTCATTCTTCTAGTCGCATGTTGCCCGCACACTCTCGTAACTCACTCCGCGGTCGATACGCATACAACAAAATCCTGTGCTGCCGCGAGCTTGCGAAATAGTATCGAAATCGATTCGCTACGTAAAAATTACGCAAATGAAACGATTCCGATAGTCAGCCTGTGCTTGCCCTACTGAAATACGGCTGAACCGATAGACACGTCAAACTTATAACACCCCGTCGTTATTGCGTCGGGGGTTAAAAAGGTATCTTTGTTTTTTTTATCGTGTGAGTAATTCAAATAGTGTATTGAATTTATGATTTCACTAGATAAAAAACTTAAGAATACTATTTTTTTTTTCTTCTTGAAATCTGTAAGAACACTTATCAAAAACATAAAATTCTAGATCTCATTTTAGAAATGCTGTGAACTTATTGCGCCTTAAAATTAGAAAACGAAGGCTTCTGGAAGCACATCGGTGTCTAGCACGCATAATGTAGGGCCCCGAAGCTATTTACTCTATTCACGACAAGATGGCGCCACAGGGAAAAATAAAACGCGCTACAGCTGTCATTCCTTACTATTGTCTTCCAAAATCATTTACCGAGCTGATGATGATCCTCGAATGGAAACGGCTGTACAAATTTCCATCAAACAAAACATAAAACCAAATACCATCTTTCATACAGAAAACCGTATATAAATCGGTCGAACCATTTTGGAGATAAATGAGAAACACAAAACTCTCACCCTTATATCCGCCCCGTTCCGTCGGGAATAAAAAGGCAGAGTTCCTAAAAAAAGCCAAATGTTAAATGTCACGGGAAGTCCGTGGATGAAGGCGGCTCAAGATGGTTTGTAGTGACTGTTTTGGACAGTTGCATCCGCAGTTGTGGCTTGTAAGCTGATGATGATAATGATTTTAATTCATATTAGGTACCTACCTAAATAAAACGTGGTGGTCGACAACATGCATTTAATATAATATTTATCGATTTTACGTGTTTGTTTAGTCCTTTTTTCTATACTACTTGAATGACGGAACAAGCTGATGGCCCACCTAATGTTAAGCGGTAACCTCTGCCTATGAACATGCATTACCTCATAGGTCACGTCCACCTAGGACGCGCCCTATGTAGCATTGCAGTGCGCTCGCCACCCTGAGACATAAAGATAAAAAGTCTCATGTGCCTGTAATTTCACCGGCACCCTTACCCTTCAAACCGGAACACAGCAATGCGATCACTACTGCTTTGCGGCAGAAATAAAAAGCAGCAGTCCTTGTATTTTTTTTGGTAAAATGCAGTTCAGAAATGATTGCCTATAATCTGGTACAAAAGACATAAACGCGCGCGTGACATGATCGCCTAAAAATATATATACGAAAGTTTGAATGTATTTGTGACGACCTCTGTGGCACGGCAGGCAAGTAGCCGGCTGAGATGCTGCAGAGGTTGCAGGTTCGATTTCCGCAACGGGACAAATGTTTGAATGATCTCAAATTGTTCCGAGTCTTTATTCAGTTCCTGATCCCCACGACACAGGCGTTCCTAGTGTGGGATTAGGACTATGTATGTGACTGTTGGTAGTTTGTTTGTTTGTTACGCAATCACGCCGACACGGGGGGTGAACCAATTTCGATGAAATTAGGTGTTTGGTAAATACTTTTTTTTTATACAACTTGGAATGACGGAGCAGGCAGTTGGCACCTTCTGCCTATGATCAGTGCATTATCTACGCCCACTATGCGGCATTGCACTGCCCCAGCTACTCTGAGACTCAAGTAATTTATTTTGTAAAAATTAAAAATCCCTCTACGCTATGAAACGGCTGAACTGATTTTAATCAATCATAGCTAAAAACACTCCCGACAAATTCACCTTTCAAACAAAAAAAAACTAAATCTGTTAATCCGTTTGGGAGCTACGATGCCACACACACACACACACCTACACACACAAACACACACACACACACACACACACACACACACAGACACGTCAAACTTATAAGACCCCGTCGTTTTTGCGTCGGGGTTAATAAAGATGAACAGTCTCGTGTGCCTGTAATTTCACCGACACCCTTCGAACTAGAATACAGCAATGCGAGCACTACTGCTTTGCTGCAGAAATAGGCTCTGTGGTGTAAAAAAAGAAAGAAAAGTTATTTATTTGGAACGGCATACATTATAGAGCACGTGATAATCGATAATTAAAAACAGAAAACGAATTGACACATAAAGCAAAGACTATCTAAGTAATGGCGTCGTTGGACGCCAAATTCTGTCACTATATAATGACAATCTAAGTTCAGCACAGATAAAATAATACTGGTAAGATATAAAGTGTCAAAATAGCGCTCGCGAAACGAAAAGAGAGCGAAAATCACGTTTTTTTAATTGTAAAATCATTAGGAAAGTAATTTTCAAAATCAAAAAAGTCGGCGTTGTGATATTTAAATATACTGAAGGCAATGAAAACATCTTATGATTGATAGTTTAGGAGAAAAATGGTAGTAACTCCGAAAACAGAAGGTACTTTTCATATTTATTTCTTACATATTAATTTGTTTTTAGTTTTGTTTTTAAAAGAGGAGGTGCTTTATATGTTGGAGATTAACATATTATGTGTTTGTAACATAACGTTTGTGGAACCTCAGTACCATCCACGCGGTGACGTCACAAATTGGAGTCCAACGCAACATGATGTTGCGTATGGTTGGTCCATACTTAATTGGCTTCCCCGTACGAACTCTTTCACAAAAAAGCACTACCTACTAAAGACCTGGACAGGATAGGTACTTACGAGTATTATCCAGTAAAACAATTCTTAGAGGAGTGAAATGGGAAGCGACTGCTATATCCGGTATTATCCAATATATGTAGGCCTACCAGGCGAGCAGCAGGTTGCAGGAGTAAATTTGAATGTTAGTCGTGCTTTCAAGCTAAAACTACCTAAAGATGAAAGGGTCTACGGAACACAGGGGTCGAAACTATGAAATACCTACTTCATAAGCCAATGATTAAAACAGAGCCCAAGATAATAAGGCTGGTGAAACCGAGGCCAAAAGCTAGTAATACCTATGATCAAGGATGGAAGGAAACAGATTGCTCACCTCTGTACTAGTGGTTCGCCATACATACATACAAACACCGATTCTTCTAAAAAACAAACTATTATTTATTGACGACCTCTATGGCGCGGCGGGCGAAGGTTGGCCTGCGACGCAGGACGTTGCGGGTTCGATTCCCGCCTCGGAACAAATATTTGTGCGATCGCAGATATTTGTTCAGGGTGTTCTGGGTATTTTCTATGTGTAGTAAAAAATATTATCTATGTAATATATTGTATTAAATATATCAGTTATCTAGTAGGTACCCATAACACAAGCTCTGCTTAGCTTGGAGTTAGATAATGTTGTGTGAACTGTCCAGCATTATTTATTTATTTATGTTTTATTACTTGAACCCATAGATTTAGTATATGTACTAGATCTACAATCAGAGATCGAAGATGGAACCAAAAAAAATATGTGCACGTGTTGGTGAAAGTCTATGTCCGAGTTAAAAATAGTGTTGTCCTCGACCAACACTTTTACATTGTCGATAGAATTCATCATCCGTCCGTGATGTGTATGGCAGATAAATACATCTTAATGCAGATTAAGTCTTTCATGAATAACACAGTTTGGCAGATTTGACGTCATAAAGAGAATAAGGTTCTTATTCCAATTTTGAATACAGTTGATAAATAAACCTTTATTATTTATTGACCCCTAAATATTACAGTTTTATTTATAGGTGGGATCTTAGAGTTTCCCTTTTAAATTTAAACTTAAAATGTTTGCTGCATATACCTAGTGGAGTTCTTGTTTGAGTCTATCCCACTCTTCTTATAACCGATAACCATTTTTCTCGTAGCAAAGGATTACTTGGAAATCTGAAAGCACAAAAACATTTTATATAAGCTGTGCTACGCCCATATAATTTTTCACTCTGTTACTTTATCTATAGACAATTTGTTACCCCAAAGTTTATTATTTTTCAAGTGTAAACCACGCTTTATAGATAACATTAAATTTAAATGTTACCCAAAAATTCCGTTCCAGTGGGACTCGAACCCGCACCCTCGCCTGTCATCGGCGATGCCTTAAACAATTTAGCCATAGATCGAGCTATGACGCTGGAGACGAAATTCGTGGGCACTATCAACTCGGCTATAGCGCCAAGTTGATAGTGCTGTATCTACAGGTGTTTCATTGGAAACCTTCTGTTTAAAGTTCGAAAGTAAAGGCATCGCTGATCACAGGCGAGGGTGCAGGTTCGAGTCCCGCTGGAACGGAATTTTTGGTGTATATTTAAATTTAATTTGTTACCTATTATTTTATTAAGCAGAAATAAACAATATTTATTTATAAAAAATAAAAAATAAATATACCCTTTCGGGAAAAAGGCGTGTGTACAACAACGTAAATATTTACTCCAAAATATCTACTACACAAACTGCAATAAAAACACCCGTGGTGCTTTAAAGTTACCTTTTCAATATACAATACAAAAACACACACCTCAATGTCCACCTGGTTATTATAGATTTTGAAAAAAACGGTAAAATGTTAAAAGAGCACACAAATTTACTCCAAACAAACTAAACCTCCATTCTAGGATGGACACAAATTTAATTTATAGGTAGGTATAGTGCGCGTCATGTAAAAAGAACGCTGGTGGTCAAGCTTCTACAGGCGTTCCAGCGTTATTTTTACATGACGCGTACTATAATTGTACATTATTTGTGGTAAACTAGGTAGGCACTCATTGAATGCATAGGTATACATCTCTTAAATAAGTAGAAAAGTAAGTAATCTCTTAAAAAGAACGCTGGAACGCCTGAAGAAGCTTGACCGCCAGCGTTCTTTTTACATGATGCGCATTATACTACGATATAGACTGCAACAGGACTATCGATATTTCTGACGTCATCACTTGGTCAAGCCCTATCGTAATCAAACATTTTTATATATTATATAAAATATTGTTTATTTCTAGGTGCAGCAACGAAATATTATTAAAAAATATAAGGGAAAGTCCTAATCTACGAATGAAACTGGTTTTTAGGCCATTTACTAAAGCAGAATTGATAAAATAAGCAATACAATCGAACTACCAATAATCTCTTATTTACCTGTGAAACGTGTATTTTCCCGGATAATTACGTCTTGTATATTCACAGTCACAAACTGAACACGACACCATTGTCATACAAAGTAATATTTGTTATTTAATAGTAAGATTACTAAAAAAATTACGAAATTAGTTAAACTGCACAACAGACCGTCCGGTATGGGCATGTACTCAAGCAAACCATGTCACATTCAATACATTGTTGCTGTCACTTTTCTTCTTGCACGGGGTACATTTAAAAATGACTTCTCTCTTCCACGCTTCGTTTGTCTATTTAGCGTAGCGAAAAAATTCTACGTCTATGCTTGAACCAGTCGTTATCGTAGAGCTTCCAAACTCAAAGCATTAGCGGAATGCGACGTTGCCAACTCTCCCGACACCCTTAAACAAGTGTCAGCGACGTTGCCAAATCGCACCAAAAAAGTGTGGCTAGACATGGGATGGCTGGAGCGTCCCCATTTTTACCTGCTTCACTAATTGTAAGCAAGGGAGAACCTTTGTTTACCGATTATTTAGATTATTTTTGTACCTTAGCTTTTATAGCTTTCTTAGTACGGTTATGGAGTCTACTCGAAATCTTACTTCATCGTGCCGGTCGTACTATTGTTTTTTCTTGGTTCACCCTGCGTAAATCAGTGAATAAATGGTTGCCCTGAGGCCTTGTATCACAGAATATATACAGTACCTACTTGTATGCGGAATCTCATCGACGTCTTCGAATTTTAGATCTTAGTTCAACTCAGTTTCTCACGATGTTTTTCTTCACCATTTGAGAACGCAGTATCAATAAAGAACACAACTTTTTAGAACACATACCACCGGCTGGGTCTTTGTTTCAGAAGTCGGGGTATCTACTCTGGATGTAGCTGGTCTGTTCTAAATGCTCAGAATCACCTAAGTGCATTGGTGGTGTAGCTAGTCACAACACCAAGAATGCTGCTAGTTGTTCTGAGCAGTAGAATCTCTAGGAACGTTTATGTAGCTTAGCTATCAACAACACCAACAATGCTGCTGAGTGACTCTGCGCTAATGCTAATGCTCAGTCACTCAGCTAATAAGCTAATGCTTAGCTCCGATAAATATGACTTTGCGTACAATGAATGTGACCTATAGGGAATAATAAATCTATTTATTTAATAGACTTTAACAAAATCGTTAGTAAAAAAAGTTAAATATTACCTGTTTGTTCGTAATATCAAAAGCCGTAATAACATTTCGGTCCTTAGAACATTGCAGCCTGTATTTGGAGGTGGAAATGGTTTAAACTGACAATAATAATTTTGTATTAAAATTCAGGAGCTAAGAGATGAGATGATGCGTCGTCTGAATTTGACTCTCAAGGCTGTATCCGACTGGGACGATGCCAATCTAGTCAAGTTCAACGCCTCTAAAACGAAAGCTAATCTCTTCTCGGCTAAAAAAAGTGAGCTTCACCAAGTTCCCATTTTCCGAGATGTACGTAGCTATAGGAGATCACCTTCTCACATACCTAATCTCATAGTAATTGTTAAAAGATAATTTACCTGAATACCACATACAGTTCAGGTTTAATTCTAATTCAGGTTTCTTTCTAATTAATTAATGTTAAAAAGACTACATCCTCTGGGGCATTTCTGTTAGCGTCGTAAAACCATTGTAAAATTTGTCGACCTCTGTGGCGCCGTGGGCGAAATTTGGCCTGCGACGCAGGAGGTTGCGAGTTCGATTACCGCCTCGGAACAAATATTTGTGCGATCGCAGATATTTGTTCAGAGTGTTCTGGGTATTTTCTATGTATAGTAAAAAATGTCTATCTATGTAATGTATTGTATTAGGTATATCAGTTAACTAGTACCCATAACACAAGCTCTGCTTAGCTCGGCGCTAGATAATGTTGTGTGAACTTTACAGAATTATTTATTTATTTATGTATTGTTTTACATCATTTCACCCGAACTAGCTTTTATTTAACGAATGCATTGACTCCGGTGTGTACCCGATTTAATAAAACCCAGTAGCCAGAGTCCATTCAATGAAAATTCTAATAAGCCCAAACACGTCTAGGATACATTGTTTTATGACGGAGTTCCGGGTCCTACCAGCTTCATCATCACATCAGTTCGATGGTACCATTTTCATAATTTAAATTTACTTCGTTTTAGTGGCTTAGCTAGCTTGATCGAGATATCTAATCGCATCCCGTGAAATGCTTATCATTGAAGAGTTCAGTGCCACCTGTGGTCTTCTTCATCAGTTCCATCTACTTCACCAAATGATACTTTCTGATTGAAAATAGTAAAATCGCTATAATATGTATGCGTATAATATTTGAGGAGTTCTCTGAATTTCTCATGTATCCCAACATCAGAAATAGATTTTGATAAAAATGAGACCAATCTGGAAGTTTAATTTTCCAAATCGGAAAAATGACGGAGACGCTAAGTAAAAACTATGAAATAAAAAACTTTCATTTTTAATCGACTTCTAAAAAAGGAGGTTCTCAAGTCGTGTTTTATTTTTGTTACCTCATATCTCCGTCGTTTTTGAACCGATGAGTTTTTTTTAACTCGATATGCTTCTAGATTGGTCCCAATTTCTTCAAAATCTGGTGTGACGGTGAGATTCCTGAGGAATTGAGGGAACTCCTCAAATATTATAGGCACACATATAGCGATTTCGGTATTTTCAGCAACAAGTCGATGAAGAAGATCAGAGATGGCCATTGGAAATACTCAATAATTATTAAGTATTTCACGGGTGGCGATAAGGGTCACTTTTCGATATCCGATTGAGCTGAAATTTGGTATACCAGTCGAGTTCCGATGACAATACAATATGATGGTGACAGTGACCTGATTTGATGATAGAGACGGAAGGTGGACAAAAGAACTCCTCGATGGATAATAGTAGACTTGCCGTTTTCAGTATATACCAGAGTACTCTGTGCTTGCTGTATTTAGGCTCATTGTGATCAGCACAAATTTCTCTATGATCAGCACACGGTTCCGATCACTAATATTATAAAATCTTGTATTGGGGAAAAATCCTAGCATCGAAATCGTTTTTTATTCGAAAAAAAATCGAACGTCAAAGTCAAGAAGAAAACGCTCTACTACAGACCATTCACCGTAAGATGTCCCCCCGCCTTAGTTGACACTATTCCCAAGGCAGGGGACATCTTACGGTGAACAGTGTGTATGTTAAGCTACATTTACTTGTACCTTCATAATCAACGTTATTTCTGCACTTACGATGACACATACGGAGACTCTTGACGACTTGACTATTAAAATATATTATTATATCACTTGACATTGGCTAAATTGTTGCAAATAATGCACAAAAGCCATTACCTAATATAAGAAGACACGACTTGACTATAAAAATATATTATTGTATCACTTGACATTGGCTAAATTGTTGCAAATAATGCTCAAAAGCCATTACCAAAGATAAGAAGACACGACTTGACTATAAAAATATATTATTGTATCACTTGACATTGGCTAAATTGTTGCAAATAATGCACAGAATTAAGAAGATTTATTTTACGAAGTCAGCATAAAGATGTACGCAATTTACTCTGGACTCAGGTTGATCTTACTTATGAAATTGATAGTGTCATGGTCCTTGCTTAGCAACATTGCGCATGTTGGGTGCGGCTGCTGTGGGGTGAAAGCCACCCTTCGATCGATCCAGCTGCCGTCCCCCGGGCCCGCTGAGGTTGCGTGCGATATTGAGAGAATTCAGCTCTATGGCGATTCTAATTAAATTCTCGGCATATTTGGACCCTTAGATCATAATGGTGAAAACTATAAATCTATTTATCTTGTGTACACCCACTGCTGGGTATAGGGTTCCTCTCTAATACGCCACTCTCTTCGGTCCTGTTCTCATCCATTCTCGTCCAACTACTAAAACGATATTCTTATACCATCGGGCGGGTGGTCTGCCTCTTGGTCGTCGAGTATCCGTAATAGACGTGTTCCATCTTCCGACATTTCTTCTTGCCAAGTGTCTTGTGATCCGCATAGCTAAGTTAGTATAGTATTATTTTATCTGTGCCTAAGTCTACGGCTTTCGTACGGCGGCGTCGTGTCCCAACGTTGGGTATGTGATCGAGGAGGGATATACCGAGCATGGCGCGCTCTATTGCCCTCTTTGTGCTACTATTATCTTGTGCATGAATTGAAGAGTTGAAAATTACGTTCTTATGGTGAAAACTACGTAGTAGATATAATTTGATGATGTCATCCAGGCCGATTTCGGCCACGGCGACTGTTTATCTGCTTTATACGGAAGAGCTTCGCTGGTGTGCTCTTATATGACTTACATACTCTATTTTGCCTGTAAACGTGCGTTTGCAGTAGTTGCACGTGAGGGTATTATTTTCATAATGGTACACTATGTTAGTTAGAAGGCGGTCTACTTTTCAGATCGTCGCGCTTTAAATCAAGTACAATTTATACTAGACATGTCGATATGCTAAAGAAAACCGGTCATGTGCGAGTCGGTCTCGCGTGGAGAGGGTTCCGTACAAGTAGACTACCTTAGTGACCAATAGACCAATTTAACTTGTAGTCATCGGTGAAATGAAGACATTTATTTATTTATTTATTTAGACATTGAACATATTTATACATATATTCTATGACTCGTTCCTTCTCTGATTTTAATTTAGGTTTTCCTGTAAACTATAAGTGAGGCCCTCTACCTACACTAATATCACAGTCTTTAGATCCAACAGTCGTAGTCGAACGAAGACGTCTAGACAGGGCAATCGTGCGAGGCGTGAGAAACTTACAGAAAAAGCTTCGCCTAACATTTTGAAAAAATATTGAGGATAGGTCATTGCTCATAGTTTACAGGCAAACCTAAACGAAAATCCAGACCTTAAATTGTTACGGGAAACTGGACATAGTAGTTACATGGTAGCTTGATATGGAACCCTCGCATTTGACAGTTGTTTTTTATTTTTATTTTTTACTTTCGTTTGCATACCTGGCTGTTTACCGTCATGTTAAGCCTCCTCAAAGCAATGTAGGTACTACAATTGCAAGTGCCTTAAACCTGTCTTCACTGTTCGTTTGATGGCCTACCTCTTCGGGAATTCGCAGGTAGACGGAGTTGTATAGGGGTTGTATAAACGTTATCACGGTTTAATGTAGCCACCGATAACATAATACTATACTACTGTAGCAAAAACACGAAGATGAAAAAAACTCAACTCCGCCAGAAAATGTATATAATATGTTTACCTTTTTTTTATTTTTACGATTCCATACCCAAAGGTAAAAACGGGACCCTACTACGAAGACTCCGCTGTCCGTCCGTCCGTCTGTCTATCTGTCTGTCCGTCTGCCTGTCTGTCCGTCTGTCACCAGGCTGTATCTCATGAACCGTGATAGTTAGACAGTTGAAATTTTCACAGATGATGTATTTCTGTTGCCGCTATAACAACAATTACTAAAAACAGAATAAAATAAATATTTAAGGTGGCTCCCATTCAACAAACGTGTTTTTTTGCCGTTTTTATAGATAATGGTACGGAACCCTTTGTGCGCGAGTAAGACTCGCACTTGACCGTGTTTTTTTTTTAATTCCGTCTTAAAGTTTTGTTACCAAACCTCAGATTCGAGTTTAGCACCCCAAAAACATATGGAATGGATGAAATCAAAACTGCCCCACAACTTTCAACCGAAAAACACAATTTGACTGGAGTATCCAGTGGTGTGGTGATCCATTGAGCACGTACGTCACGTCCCTTCTACGTAACTTGATTACAAATTCGTCCTTCATAATTATTATATTCCCAAAACAGCTGTGGCGTTTGGGTCACTGGCCGAGTAGCTCACACCCACACGTATCGGACAGAGACAGATAGACTGAGCCGAGTGTTAGATGAAACGGCATTGTTGGGGTAAGGATGGAACAAAAAACGGGTGTATGGCGTGGAATAACAATACGATTTTGTAATAAGCCGGGCGCAGCGGTGACGGGCGACCGGCGAACTGAGGCGGCCGCCGCGCGGCTAGAGACTGGACTGACTGAGTCAGAGCAAGTCACTTCACTTGCTCTGACTGTGATGGGACTTGGGACCTTCCTTTTGTAAAGAGAGCTATGGCTGGCACACATAAATTAATGTAGGCTGTGGTTCGTTTTATAAGACTTGCATCGTTTCACGCAAGAAATCGACATGCCGCGAAATTAGGAATAAAATGTTCGGAATTTCAATTTATGTGGTAACCCTAAGTGTGAGTGACGTCGAGTCTTTTTTTTAGGGTTCCGCAGTCCGACAAGGAACCCTTTCGTTTATACTATTTCCGTCTGTCTGTCAGGTATCCGTTAGTCAGATCCGATTTACTCATTTTGCACAGGCCTTGATGACGAATAGGTAAACTTTAGAAAATTTAAAATGTTTTTGTGTCTTTGTACCTATTCGTTGTAACATTGTGTATTCGTTGTAAGTTGTAACGTAGTTGATTATCCACTGCTCCCCTACATGCAAAGTTAACTTTTTGTTTATAAGGGCTGCGTACTCAAAGGGTGCCATGCGGGATCGTATTACACAGCCTTCGCGCTTTCCATCCGTCTGTCTGTCTGGATCATATCACAGTGGTATGTCTCGGAGGTAGATAGTTGAAATTTTCACACGCATTCACTTACAGTTACAGGTAAGTGACTCTCCAATCCACCGAGGTCCGAGGTCTAATAGCTCACAGAGGCACTAGTTTATCATAAGTTAATCTAAGTACTTCCCCCTCACCACCCCTTCCTGCCCCGCGTAATCATCATTCATAATTCATCATCCTACATCGTAAATCACTTAAATCGATATCTAGACTAGTCTAAGTAAAATGGACATATTTATAGAAAAATAAAATTTAGAGACAAAGTGTTGCGATCGTGTGTTACGTCGTATTGCCCCGGTATCGTCGACGATATCGCCACTATATCGTGTCGTGTCGTTATCGTCCAATGTGAAAGCGCACAATAACATCACTTGGACCAAAATGCCGTTAAATTTCAGCGTTATTACAAAATAAAGCCAATACCGTTCACGTTTTTTCGTACGCCTGTAATTGAAGGAGTTGGGCTGAAACTAAGCGGATCAAGGAAATTACAGTCACTGGAAATTATCTTACAAATTATTATTACAGCTCAATTCAAGCAAGGTTTACAGGCACCTGAGACTTTTCATCTTTATGTCTCGGGGTGGCAGGCGCACTGCAATGCCACATAGGATGCGTCCTAGGTAGACATGACCTATGAGGTAATGCACATGCACTGTTAAGCTCAACATTAGGTGGGCCAACTGCTTGTTCTGTCGTTAAAATACTTAGTTTAAAAGAAGAAAAAAAAAGGATCCCTCAATCCAGACTTACAAAATGACGTGAACGGTTCTGGTTTAGTTTTGGTAATAATGTTAGGTCGATTGGGGCCCAGGAATGCTGACAGTAGCCAATACTGTTTGCCGACGGTACCGGTAGCAGAGTACAGGTAACAAAGATAGTCTTCGTATGCCCAAACGCTCTCTTGAGAGCCAATCAGAAGGTAGCTACGACAACCAGTGGAGCCACCGAGATCCACGGTCGCGGTCTGTGTCTATACAATAAAAACAGGCCAAGCGCGCGTCTGACCTCCCGGATTTAGGGTTCCGTATCAAAACTAGTTTTCTAAAATATTATTATTGTTTGTTGACATAAAAGACGATAATTTTCAAATTTTCTAGCTCCTAGAAAATGGTCTAAAGTAAGTTACAAAAACTTGTTTTTTTCTTTATAAAAAGCTGACTTTGACGGCCTCTCATACATAAGCCATCTTTTAAAAATTAAAAAAATTTTGTGTTCCTATTTAGAACTGAAACAAAAAAAAAGTTTTCATCAAACCCATACGTGTGGGGTTATGTATGGATAGGTCTTCAAAAATGATATTGAGGTTTCTAATTTTTTTTTCTAAACTGGATAGTGGTAAAATGAGTCCCCCCCCCCCCCCCCCGTAACTTCTAAAATAAGAGAAAGGAAAAACTAAAAAAAAAATATGATGTACTACCATGTAAACTTCCACCGAAAATCGGTTTGAATGAGATCTAGTAAGTAGTTTTTTTTAATACGTCATAAATCGTAAACCATCCAGTTTCTTGCTGCTACGGAACCCTTCATGGGGGAGTCCGACTCGCACTTGGCCGCTTTTTTCTTGTCGTTTTCATGTACGACACCCCACACTAGAAAAGACGAGAAAAAAACATCCAACTTAAAAAAAAACATTGTTTACCACTGTCGGCGTGATTAATTTGTACACCCATGCCAAATTAATGCCATAGTAATTACTCTGTAATTACTTACTTAAGTAATTACTCTAGGACTAGTCTCTGAGCCAATCCGCAGACAGACAGACGGACGGACATGGCGAAACTATATGGGTTCCTTGTTTTGATCACTACGGAACCCTAGAAGGAACCCTACACTGTGCGTTCACCCATTGGGCCGGTTAGAGACAAGTGTCCAAGTCTCAGATAATATTTCCCCAGTATATATTGTAGTTTTTGGATAATATCTCGTCTATCGTAAGACGCTCATACACCATTGACGTAAATATTTTACTTTGGTCGAAGGCTCATACAAAATACAACGTTAGGAATCAAATTAAAATTATCTAATGGCATTCCAAGCGAATTCGAATGACGAATAAGTCATCTCGGGTAGGAGTTCCTGCGAGAGATTTTTATAAATTGTCGTTCGCTTGGAATGCCATTAGATAATTTTAATTTGATTATTAAATGTTAGTACTACCACAGAATATATGGTACTACCACTATTTATTTACTTACATTTTTGGATAAGTAGTTCATAATCTTGTCATAAAGAGTGGGTATTGTTGAGTCAGAATATCGACTTTGATTTCCACTTTGTCGGCGAGCGAGTAGCCGAATAAGATACGAGAGGTCGAGGGATCGATCCCCGCTGCAGAAAAAAAAAAATGTATGATCTGTAAATATTTGTTCCGGGTTTTGTGTGTAGTTGTGACATGGTACTCATAGTTCCTGATACCCAAAACACAGGGAACCCTAGTATGGGATCGTTGTCGATGTGGGATGTTATACAGGTTTTTTTCAACAGTGATCTAATATGTTTATATTGCACTGACATTGTTCTACCTTGGTATTAATGTTTATTTTATATAGAAAAAACTAGAGACCTAAGTTTACGATTTATGATAAAGCCATCTAAAAACTTTGAAACGAATGCCACTTTATAATTTTTTGATGGCATTCCAGTGGTTTCTTCGTAGGATTGACATAGGGGCACACAGTGAGGGGATTGAACCAAGCAAGGGTGAAAACCACCCTCGCTCCACAGCGCGTGGCAATATACCTACATCGTTGGAAAGAGACGGAGATGCAGGTCCATGGTGATATGAGTGAGTGAGACATAATACGTGAGGGAAAGAGAACAGCAGCGTCTCTGTCGACCTGCCCTTCCAATAGAGGGTGAAGTAGAAAGGAACTGTTATTTACTCTGTGTCTAGGGTTGCTATTTAGCGATGGGGTCCTTGGTCCTTTCGCAGAGCCAAAATAAGTAACAATATTTTTTTGCTTCCGAGTTTGGGTTCATAGTTTGGTTTTATTACAACGCACGTGCTATACCTAATCAGTAAAAAATAATAATAAAGAAATTAAAAAAAAAAACAGCATTTCTTAGATCAAAATCAACAGGCAGATAGGTATTCACTTGTTTTTTTTTAGAAAACACTTTTGTACAACACTGATAACAAACTACCTATAATACCTATACCGACTTCAAAAGTAACTAATCGAATGATTGCAATGAATGGTCTTATTGCTACGAGCGATCTCTGCCAGACAACCTTGGGATGGACAGGAACAATTTTGTACGATCTAGAACGGTGGCTTCAAATCTGATCACAGGTAGGTAGGTACAATCTCTTAGTAGGTACTCGCATACTCAGGTAGGTACCTACTGTTTGCGCAGAATATGGGTACGTTCTCTTGCAGACTTCATACTAGTAACCAGACAGACAGATCAGATGGTACAGACACTCCTCGGAATACTCCGCTGGCCCTGTGTTATATACGAGTTAGTTACCTATACCTATACGGCTGTGAGGATATGAATAAGATAAGGCATAAAGATGATATACAAGGTCCCTATCTAAAAATAAACACTTTTTCTCCTCCCTGTGTCTTTCCTGGTCATAGTGTCTGGCCTAAGAATAGACCTAAGATAGCCTAAGATGTCGTAATCGCCGACTAAAGGGGCTACCAGGACTTGTTTGTAAGATCCGCTCGTATAAGATTTGTCATGGCTTATTTAATGCTGGAAGAAAGCGTTATCAGAGTCAGTCGTGGGAAGCAATGGCGGCGATGAGCTCACCTCTTGTCACGTCTAAGTCCCACGACGTGGACGGTGCAACGCACTGTGAAACGAGGCCCATGTGAGGCTCTGCCACTCTTTCCGGGAATGAGGCGTGTATCTATGTACCTATGTATGTATCTCCACCCGTAGATGCCGTAAAAGCCGAGTACCACCTATGTCATTACACCAGGGGATGGGCAGCGGCAGGCATGCACCTGAGAAGGTACTCAACGTCAATAGGAGGTACGGGATCACCATCCGCCTGCCAAGCGTGGTGATTACGGTCGTTGCATTTATTGGGGGAGCCCTCGACCAGCAGAGCAAGTCTACTGGCTGACGTTGATCATGAAAAAAAAAAAACGCTGTTCATAAGAACTCAATGAATCATAACTATATACCTACGTAGGTATACAATCTTATCCACAATCAATCCTCCAATAAATCTAATAAAATAATTAGTCTACCAGAAAATCTGAATTAGCAATATAAGAGAATTGATAAAATAAACTCTAATATGTACGATTGAAAGGTCAAATCCGTCTGGCAATCAACTCGGAATAAAACAAAATAAGAAGGCCATTTTTCGGAAAAGCTCCTTTATTTCTACCTGGATGCGATGATCAATTTGGTGCCCAATATAGCTCAATAATGAATGAATATCAAACATGGTAAAGAAATGGCATTGAAATAAAGTTTAAAATTGCGTATTGCTTTCAAACGAATCGCAGCTACCTGCATAACGTTGCACCCAAAATGGCGGCCATAAGCTTAGTAACTATTATCTAATCTGTAGTCATGGAAAAAAGGTCCTTTCTATGGCCCCTTTTAGGTACCTATAGAGGGGTTCTGTTGACGCCTGCTCCACCACCTAAGCGAAGGGCTGAGTTGAATAATTGGGACGTGAGACGTGCCTATTCCCATGTGAGTAGGTATGTATGTAGATACTAGGTAGATTGGTAGGTAGGTACATAATAACATACTAAGTGTGTAAGGAATATAGGTACCATTCTACCTACCTACCTACCTACCTACTAGGTAAGTATATGTTTCGTTTCGTTTAATATAAATGAAACGAGTATAGGTACCTATTGAGTACCTACTGAAGCGGATAGTAAAAAAAAATGCTGGACAGTTCACACAACATTATCTAGCCCCAAGCTAAGCAGAGCTTGTGTTATGGGTATTAGATAACTGGTATACCTACTTAATACAATACATTATTATACATAGGAAATACCCAGAACACCCTGAACAAATATCTGCAGATCGTACAAATATTTGTTCCGAGGCGGGAATCAAACCCGCAACCTCCTAGGTCGTCAATAGTAAAAGTAGTTAACATAAAAGGTGTCATTCTATCATCTTAAATCATGACTGAATTAATCACCAATAACAGGTATAAAAAATATTTGTTCGCAGCCAACAAAGACCGCTGAACTTTGTTGGTTGGATGGTTTGCACACCCTTAGTTTCTAGGTAACGGCTGAACCCTACGATATAGTACGAGTCATGTAAAAAGAACGCTGGAACGCCTGTAGAAGCTTGACCGCCAGCGTTCTTTTAACATGACGCGCACTATACCTACTTTAATATATGGTACCTACGATATAATTTGGTAGAGATCTAGATTTACCTACCCGGAGTAAAACACTAATAATTACCTACCTGCCTATATTTAGGTACATATAGCCTTGGTCCTGCACGCCTGCCTTTGGCGCCTCATCTCTATTTTTATGAGAATAGAGATTGGGTAGGTACATTCTCTTTCTAAGATTAATCAGAGATATCTGGCGGGGGGGGCACCCTTGGGAATATTTTTAAGAACATCCAATGATTGTTTTAACATAAAGTACCCGTGTACCAAATAACTATCCTGTACATGATTAGCGGTTTTTTTTCTTATCGTAGCTCGACCACTACTATCTTGTTCCTGTTGAAAAAAACTGTTACAAAAATAGTTGAAAAGTGGGTAGAGACAAAGAAACCCCACCGTCCCACGGCCATTTTGAGGAACCGGATATTTCGCTTTCGCATGTCTGAGCATAGAAACTAGCGCCACAAACTTTGTGCTAGCGCCCCAGTCACGTGACTTCCTTGGTTTCGCGGACGTAGGAACATTGTCTTTCCTGGAAATAAACCACAGTTTGAAAAAAAAAGAAAACTTTACACACATCATAGTATAATACTCCTAATTCTAGTATAATACTCACACACACACACACTACAACATAGTGGGGTTTACATTGGCCAGGGAACTGGTGTTCTTTCTTGATTGCTTTAAGGTTTTAGTTACATAGTCTGACGGAAGATGGCGCTGAAAATATAGATTCGATAGATTCGATCAAGCTGACAAGCTCTCTTTGTTTGTATCGCTCATGAGTAGAGTAGAATGGTACTACTTTCCTTGGTTAAACTTGTTTTATAGTGACGTGAATAAGCATATTTCACCGGATAAATTTTAAATAGTTTACCGTACAATATAAAATATAAAATAAAATAAACTTTAGTGATAGGCATTGCTGGTGGGTTTTTTTTTGGTGATTCGTATCAATAATAGCTAGGTATTTCCAAATCTAATTCAATCTCTAATTTTGTGCGTTGATTGTAGGTACCTACCTAGCTACATATGTACCTAATTATTAAATTATTCTTCGCAAATTTTAGGTGATTTCATTATTAAAAAATTATAGGAAATCAGTCAAATTTAAACGATTTCAGTAAATTTTTATAGTTATACTTGACTCATTTAACAAAAATATACTAAATAAAATTGTTGTCGGTTAATAATAAAGGCAAGGTGCATACTGATGATGGCGGAGCGTAATACTAGTTCTATCTCGGTAATAGATTTGAGTAAGAAAGAGAAAGAACGAATAGCAATAATAATATCAGTAAACGCTAATTTCGTCCCTCGCGCCCTTTCCTGCTGTTCTTGGCAACCGGTTTTGTTTGTGGAATGGTCGTAAATAAAACCACCAATCAAAAGCCTCGATAAGCAGCAGGCGGCGTACCATTGGCGATAGAGGAGAGAGAGAGAGCATTATTGCGGGGTGTAGTGCGGGGCTTGGGTGCGGCGAGTTAGTAGCGAGCGCGCCCCGGCAGCAAGGCAAAGTAGACAGTCTTGTTTCGCCGTTCGGAAAGAAGGTTATTGTTACAATGACACGGGCACCGGACTATCGATAAAGTGTGTTTGTATGTCGTTTTCGTCGATAATAAGTGTTGTGTTTACTTTCACCCGTGCGAATGTCTCGATCCTTACATTTTCGTTTGTTTTTTCTTTTAATCACTGCCGCATGGGACGGCGCTTACGTTTCAGTTAACCTTTTATTTTGAAACGATGGAACGTTGTTCTTATGGTTTTTACACTAAAAGGTATTTTATGTTATTTTTACTTTCCGATTGCGATATGGTGTGGGTGAATGCTTCGCGTGTGTCAAAACTTCACATGGCGCATAACGTGCTGAGATATGCCTTCAACAAAAGTACATTTTTGGTTTGTTTCTACCCACGAAAGAGCATCAGCTGACAAAATAATATGGAACAACAATGATATAATATTGCTAGTACTTAAGTACCTAATAATAACCTGTAGGTACAGTATACAGGTATAGAGGTACCTACTTTTCAATCGAAGTTAAATATTGGCCGGTAACTAAATCAACCAGCTAATGCAGGCAAATTCAGTAATAAGCATTTAGCTTCGGGGAAAAGCCGACAATACGAGGCCCTCGCACTTGAGGGTCGCCAGTTGAGGGGAGAGAGAACGCCGTCTGTCTGCACGCATGCAGAACCGGTTCGCGCTCTGACTCCCCAGTGGATTTCAATATTCTCTTTCAGTTTTACCACACGCGTTCGCATATATCGCCCTCTCAGTCGTACGTTTTCATTATTTTTTTGCTTCCCCCTGTGAAATACTTATTGCCAGACGGGCCGTTTTTATTTCGGTGTCTGCCCTTAGATAGGTGAATAAAACTGTTCCCATATCATATAACATAACTAGTTAAGATGGTAAGTATTAATGATTGAAATAACCGTAACATGGCTTCTTCTGTAATAGCGATAAAATAATACTATGTTAATAGATTGATAATTAACATGCGGGTTCTTATTCTAGTCTTAGTAAACTAAATACTAAAAACTATTTAAAAAGTGCCTAGAGAAGGTACCTACCTACTCGTTTATTATTTCCTAAGAGGTTTCCTACTAAACTTAGTAATAAGAAGAGAAATCAATAGCAGAGGTCTGATTGAATTATATTACAAACCTAAAATATAGGAACTCCAAAAGCCTATGTTGGGGCCTGTCAGCATCTTGATGTTGGTAGATTTTATAATAAATTTTCAAATAAAACTCATTATTAAATGTGCTGCAAAATTACAACATTTCCATTTAGTGGTGGTAGGGTTGCACTAAATACTACATAGGAGGTACCAACTAGGTAAGCAAAGAGGCATGGTGCCAAATAATTTTTTTAGGCTTGCCATAGAGGACTTTCTGATATACCTACCGATCTATATAGGTATCCTCATTCAAGGATCTGATTAGTGATGTGTGTTGAGGTTATCCTCCATGAGGAATATAGGTAGTCTTGAATCCATGTAAAGTAATCATGAGCAAAGCAAAAGAGACAATTATGCGAGAAAATTATGGTAGGTAATACCTAAATAATATATTCTGCTGAACAAACTAACTACCTATACAAAAACACTTTTACTTCGATATTATGTTGTATTACAATAATTGTATTCGTACCTACCACTTTCCCTGCATGATTATAGTGTTAAGAGATCAACAGACTGCATTATGATTTATGATATTGTCAATTAGGATAATAGGATCTTCTCAAAGAAATAAGTATAAGACCAATCATCATTGCTTTTTCCAAACAAATCTTAATTTTGATTCACATGAAAAACTTTTGTTTGGCACTAACAAGGAATCTTCATAGTTTTATGTCGGTACATGCCTATACACCTTACCTTACCTTTCATACCTTATATAGGTACACTACATTTGATGAGCCCCACATAATAAGTCTTTCTGTATTGTAAGACAGTTGTATGTACTATCCTTAGATGCTTCTGACCACCGTTATAACTCCTTATGTTCCATGATGTCCTCTGTAAAGCGCAATATGGTTACTAGAATAGGTAGATATATAATTCACGACACTAAAACATAATATTATAATTAGTGATTTTGACATACTCATATCATTTTACTTACCTGCATGACACCTTTTCATTCACTTCTACAATGAAAAGCTCCAAGAAATACATGGCCTTTGTAACATCCAGCTCCGACGATTTACGATTTTTCTGTATCTTTATTAAGTAGGTACTATCAATTACAATAGATGTAAATATATTATCAGGGTGTAGCAAGGTAAATAAAAGTTATTCGAAAAACTTACATCCTAGATAGTATATTCTTAACTTACGTTTTTCTACATGTATCATATCATATGAGGCTAAACTACCTCATTACGAATATTAAATCATTACGTAACTCCCTGACTGACTCTTATTCCACGATGGTGCAACCCACTGTGAAAAGCGGCCCATTGAGGCTCTGCCTACCCCTTCGGGGAAAAAGGCGTGTGTCTATGTATGTATGTATGTATACCCACTGTGAAAAGCGGCCCATTGAGGCTCTGCCTACCCCTTCGGGGAAAAAGGCGTGTGTCTATGTATGTATGTATGTATGTAACTCCCTGACTGACTCTCAACGCACATCCTAAACCGTAAGTCCTAGAGACCTAAATAAAATTTGGAGAGGATATTCATAGATAGTAGTCGCAAGGGAGCGCTAAGAAAAAAAATTTCTGAAAAAATAACCAAAGGTATATTTTTTTAAATATATTTTCGTACCCCTATATACCCTGGCGAAGAGTATCTATGGATAGGTCTTCAAAAATGATATTGAGGTTTCTAATATGATTTTTTTCTAAACTGAATAGTTAGCGCGAGAGACACTTCCAAAGTGGTAAAAAGTGAGCCCCCCCCCCCCAACGTCGTGTCGTTATATCATAACTTCTAAAATAAGAGAATGATAAAACTAAAAAAAATATATTATGTACATTACCATGTAAACTTTCACTCAAAATTGGTTTGAACGAGATCTAGTAAGTAGTTTTTTTTTAATACGTCATTAATCGTAATCCATCCAAAAACTTTTATATTATGTTACTTGCTGCTACGGAACCCTTCATGGGCGAGTCCGAAACGCACTTGGCCGCTTTTTTATATATTTATTTTGATGGTTAAACAATTTGGAGCATCTAACACAATACTATTTGAATTTCGCAGCATCTAACACAATACTATTTGAATTTCGCAGCATCTAACACAATACTATTTGAATTTCGCAGCATCTAACACAATACTATTTGAATTTCGCAGCATCTAACACAATACTATTTGAATTTCGCAGCATCTAACACAATACTATTTGAATTTCGCAGCATCTAACACAATACTATTTGAATTTCGCAGCATCTAACACAATACTATTTGAATTTCGCAGCATCTAACACAATACTATTTGAATTTCGCAGCATCTAACACAATACTATTTGAATTTCGCAGCATCTAACACAATACTATTTGAATTTCGCAGCATCTAACACAATACTATTTGAATTTCGCAGCATCTAACACAATACTATTTGAATTTCGCAGCATCTAACACAATACTATTTGAATTTCGCAGCATCTAACACAATACTATTTGAATTTCGCGCCACAAGTGAACTTCGAGATATTTCGTGTTATTTGATGGTATTTTAATCGGTGTAACTTGGATAAAAAGCACAGTGTGGTGTAGTTAAATATAAGTGTATAGCGTGTCTTTTAGGGTCAGTGGATTTTGTTCTCCAATAAATAGTTTTTCCGGCCACCTTTTAAACTGGATGTTGACAGCCTGCCCATGAATTCCTGTCATAAATTCTTGATGCGACAGCGTGGCCCACTTGTAAAACGTACTGACAACCTGGCTCAAACTTACCGCAGACACCGACTAAGTAATAATGATTTTGGTCAACTGAAGAAGGTACAGTCAGTAAAATAATCATACTGATACAATCCTCCACACATTCTTGCGTTCGAACTTTTAGCCCTGGGTAAACTGAGCTATGACTTGATGGCTTAGTGCATTGCGGCCTCCGTACCGTCGATGCTTAACGGAGACTCTTGACGACTCATGGATGTAACTTCTTCTGTGTGGCGACTTTACTATATTACTTTCTGAGATAAGTAGGTATTAGGTAATTTACATTGGCGAAATTGTTTGGAGCTCCGGTACGGAGGCCGCATGAGTATTCCTCAGAAGCCATGTAATGTGGGTGGATGTCAGTGGATGCTTTCGCTTACATACATAGGTACATAGACACACGCCTTTTTCCCCGAAGGGGTATAGGCAGAGTCTCAATGGGCCTCTTTTCACAGTGGGTTGCCCCATCGTGGAATATAGACGTGACAAGTGGTGAGCTCATCGCCGCCATTGCTTCCAACGACTATCGCTTGTGCCGCGAAATTCAAATTGATGTTTTTTGCTCATTACAGCTCAACACTTCTTCACATAACGAAAGTTGATTTCGCGAAAACTAGGAGACTTAACACACATGTTTTAATTGATAAGTATCTCATAAATATCATTAATTTAGCTACGTATATCCTTAAATAATTTTTACAGTGTTCTTTTGTTACAAACACTATTACCTAAATGGACATAGATTTTCTGGCATATATTGTAGGGGACATTATTTTGGTCAACCTAGGTACCAAATTGACTTCGATTTCCTACGAAACTCAAAAGAAACAGTAAAGTTTTTTTTCTTCAAAAAAATAAACAACAACTTTATGCACAGCCTTTGGTATTCCCCGACCCTTAAAAAATTGTTATATTTACTCTTTATGAATCGATTTTCGCAAATTATGTTATGAATATGACGCAAATAATGGGGAGTAAAATAATTAAATCGAGCATTTGCAAAAAGTGAATTCGTTATGTTTTCTGAACTGGACTGGAGTAAATTCCAGTCGCGCGTCGGAGCTGACGCACACCCTTTTATGTACTTATCATTGAGTAATATAAGGTAGTAGGTCCATGGTCTCACCTTACCGCTGGGTGTATAGGACCCAAGATAATTTAAATTCACTAGGTCTCTCGATTATTTCAGCATAGATTTAAGCCAGTTTGCACCATTGATTTGCCCCATTAATGGTGCAGAAGTAACTGGTTAGTTCCGTTTGTAGATGCGTTTAATATCATTTAAATCTTTACCTATTGATTTCTCTTCATAAATTGTAAAGTTATATTAGATTTTTAATGTGGATGTTATAATTGTTTAATCATTATTATTGAAACTACATAATTGAAAACAATCATAATACTAGACCTATGAAATAAGTATAAATAAATAAATATAAATAATGCTGGACAGTTTACATAGCATCATCTAGCCCAAATAAAATAAAATTACAAATGAACCTCTTAAAAAAAATAGTCATTTGAATATCTGTGCGCTTGTTTGCTGAAGGTAAGTCATTCATTTCAGAACTGAACCAGCAGACGGTGCCCAGAAGAAGAAGGATCTCGAGAAGGAGCCCCCGAGCCCTGGTTACCAGCAGCTCTCCAAACCTGCCGATAAACAGCACAATAACGAAAACCAACACGTGAATGTGCCAGTGAGTCAGCATGTGCCCGCTCAACAGCTTCTGTCTCCCTCACACAGCTCCGGCCAGCCCCTCACGTCTAAAGAAGACTCCAAAGACAAGAATCTACTGAAAGTTGCTAATTCAACAACAATAACACTCATTGAAAACGGATCACTCAACGGAGACAAGGATAAAGACTACCCAAAAAACTACTTCACCTTAGAACCCAAAATCGATAAAAAAGATGATGGCAATAAGAACAGTATCACCATAACAAAGACTTTACCAAAACAATCACCGAGCAGTCAAGCTGACAAGACCAAAGGCCAGGCCAAATCGGCCAAAAGGCCGTTACAATATTTGGAAACACTCGCTGAAAAAGCGGGCATCACCTTTGAAGACAAGTACGAGGCTGCAAACACTCTCTTGGCGCTAGACAAACAAAATAATGTAAATCGCCGGCCACCAGAGTTAAAACAACCTAAGACTGAGCCTGAAAACCATAGTCAAGCAGACGAATACAATCGATATAGGAACCAAAAAGAAGAAGATGACAAACTCCAGGTCTGGCACATTTCATTATTTTTGTTCCATGGATCATTGATTTACTTATGATTTATTTTCTTATTATTCATGCACATTTTCGGTAGTGTTTATTCTTCATCAATTTCATTAGATCCAGCAGCAAATAATACAGCAGCAACAGCAACAGCAATTGCAGCAACTGCAACAGTTGCAGCAACAACAGTTGCAGCACTTGCAGCAACAGGCTTTACAACGGCAGCACCAGCAGGTACTGCAGCAACACATCAAAAATCAACAAGACCAACAGGAGTTGGTAAGTAATTGAAACCGGAGGCCACTACAAACAAATAGTACCTTCATGTGTTATGTTTTGTACAAGTTCCTATGTATGAGTACCTACTCTAGAGCAACAATGCACTAGTGTTTGCTTTTGTATGCTTTAGAAGACCATGATAGGTCCAGAGTATCAAGAGAAGAAGTGTCCATTTTGTTGTCCAGAGTTTGTTATGGGCGCAAATGTCATGCGCCACGAAAAAAGAAAATTAAATATACTGTCCAATTAAATCGAACTGAAACATGCATTTTCAAACAGGTTAAATATTTTTGTGTGATGGAATAAGTTAAAGCCTAGCAGTACTAAAGGTGGGTGGTGTTTTCTCTTTCGGCCGTAGTTGCAGAAGCAATTTCATCAACAGCAGCAACAACAGCAACAGCAACAACAACAACAACAACATCAGCAACAAAAGCCTGAGTTATTGCAAGTTACTCAATCGACAGACGGGCAGCAAAAGTTCTTGCAGGTATGTCTCATGTAATCACAATCATCAGAGTTCATTTATACGTTTCACTATCAAAATGATCATCAGTTTTGTTAATTCTTACGTCAATACTTCTACAAGCCCCAGACTAAGATGACGCCACATTAAATTCAATATGGCGGAAACTAGTACATAAATATTTAAGTTCATCAAAAAAGTATAAAAAATAATTAAAGAAAGAAATCAAAAAGGCATGTCTAGTTTAAGTATACAAACTTACTTTCTCCGCAAAACTTTTTTTTTAGTGCTTATCTTATTATTGTCAAAATCGAGTCCTTAACTCCTAACGTGATTTTTGTATAACCGCCTACGTGGCTCTGAAAAAAAAACTCCCTTTGTAGGTATATCTTCCATCTCTTGACCGATTTTGCTCAAATTCGAAATACTTGTTTAGAATTCAGTATAGAATTCACTTCTGCCAAATATTATCAAAATCGGCCGTTAAAAGGCGCCGCAAAAACTTCCCTCATTTTTGGGGAAAATATCCAATCAAAAATCGCCCACGAACAAAAATTTTTTTAACAAGTACTACAACCTTTCTTTTTTTTTGACCTTTTCGCTGCGTTAGGAAGTAGGGACTGAGACTTGACTTCGAAACCCTACACTATGCGTGGTTAGAGAGGAGACGCATTATTTATTACTAGCAACTCGCCTCGGCTTTACACGGGTAGTTTCCTCAAAACCTTCTCATCTATCCACATACCAAATACCATCAAAATCTGCCAACGCAGTGGTGATGGTCTAGATTGTGTCTACAAAATGTCTATAACTTGAATTAATTAATTTCCAAATGAGGATCAGACTTCATTATGTAGGGAGCGACCTAGAGGTACACTTCCCAGGGGTCTTTCTTAGTGCGCCAGAAAAGGAATATACCCTCCAGATTTCAGGTCTATACGACTTGTCAGCCACGTAACGATTTTACATAATATATTTGTTTATCTGCCATGTTAATCACCGCGTAGAAGAGACCCTAAGACGAGTAGTATAGAATATATCCTGTTTTAGCCCCTGCACACGCAACAGTTCAACGTTCCCGGTATCGGAGAGATCAATCTTAGTTTTCTGGCGTCCCCACAAAACAATGTGAATCTGCTCTTCGACAAGAACCAGAAGCCGGGAATGAGCGCAGATATCAAGCCGCAACAAGTAAGATCCCTTCCAGACAACTTCACGTCTCTTCTTTAAGGTTCACAGCATGTCTATAAAAGCTCTAGAATTTAAAAGTTTTTGATAAGAGTTCTTACAGTTCAAGAAGAAAAAAAAAATATGGTCTTAAGCTCTTTATCAAGTGAAATCATAAATTCATACATCATTTGAAATAGTTCACTCGATAATAGTAAATATTAAAGATACCACCTTTTTGAAATTGAAATACCGTTTTAGACTTACTTCTTACAAGTTTTAATTTTTGAAACATTTGGTAACTTATTAATTATTATTTGAGTTAGTGAAGTCATCAACTTTAACAAAACTCTAAATGGCTTTTTTATATTATTTTGTTATACACGGTAAAAACACGGTATCAGAGAGTGTGCTCGCCTTCTTTGCCTCATACGATAAATGTTCGTTGAAACTGGTTGAACCTATAGCGCCTATACGTTCTGTACCTGAAAAGGCACCAACTGAACCGTTTGTCTGTCTATCAAGACCCTTTTTCTCAGAACGACTTAAGATTAAATGTATACCAAATACTAGTGTCCGCCTGCGGCTTCGCTCGTTTGTTTCTAGGATAAAAAGTAGCATATAGCTCAATCTATGTCATAATCTATCCGAGTACCAAACATCGAAATCGGTTTAGTCGTTTCGGCGTGATTGAGTAATAAACATACAAACATCCAAACATCGTAACATTGAAATTTATGGTATTAGTGGAGTATACCAAAAGACCGTGCCACGCTATGCAGCTGTTGTCAGTGTGCGCTGACCCCTAAATCACATTAAATATATAGGTAAGCTAAAGCTTAATAGCTTGAAGAATAGGTATGATAGAAAATGGCAAATCTGAAAACCGGCAAACGGCACCGACATGCAATTAAGTTTTAAAATTGTTAAACGCTACTATTAAAGCGAAGTAAAAAGTAACGGTCTCAGGAACCGGTAATGTGAACTTTTTGCATGGTAACGCCATAGTTGTACCAGCTGATATAAAGGTATAACTATACTAATATTATAAAGAGGTAGGTAAAGTTTACGAGTTTGGATGTAGGACGTTATCTCGGAGACTACTGATCCAAATCCGATAGAGAAACTACATTATCCCTAAGGCCTATAGGCTATTTTATTTATAAAGTAATGCATACTCCGCTTGGGCGAAGTCGTAGACGGAATGCCTAGTAGGTACTAGTGGTTCGCCCCGAAATAAGATCTCATAAAGACATGCGGTTTAACCTTTCCAACCAATATCAATAAACATTAAGATTGTCATGGGAACACCTCGACATGTTTAAAGTTGCACAAAAAACAAAAACCCCCTTGAAAAGTAACAAATTAACAGCGTAAATTATAGCTACACAATCGTGGAGGCCCGGTCCCAGGGAACTCCTGGGCGCATCGGACTCCGCATAGCGCGGAGGATGCGAAGCGCCACCCGCAGAAGCCAACGCCAAAGCCAAGAGGGCAGGCGTACCGCCACATCGTGGCAAGACCCAGAGACCCAGGTGCAGCTGCCCCTGGAGTTGACCAACAGAGAGGACCAGAAGTCATCATCATTGTAGCTTGTACATAGACACACGCCTTTTTCCCCGAAAGGATAGGCAGAGCCTCAATGTGCCTCTTTTCACTGTAGGTTGCTCCATCGTGGGAATATAGACGTGACAAGTGGTGAGCTCATCGCCGCCATTGCTTCCCACGACTGACTCTGATAACGCTTTCCTGCAGTAACAACACATTCCTTAATAAGCTAGCAGCGAGGACAAATCTTATACCAACGAATCTTACTAACAGTCCGAGTCGGCTTTTATGACATCCACGGGAGGAGACTGAGGGGTCTATTTTTAGGCCGGAAATACCACGGACAAGCTTGTGAAATCGAGAAATATTCCCAAGATCAGCTGAAGACTTCATATTTGGCTAATGAACCAACTAAAAGTCTGTAGTAGATCTTGTTCATAGATTCATAACATATGTATTAGTAATAGCTGAACATCCGTGCTTCGCCATCAAACTATTCTGAGGTGCACTCTGCTCTTCAGCGTTCGGTTAGTTGTCACAATTATTTTTCCTGAAAATAGGATCATATGTCGTCCTTCATAGTAGACACTATAACTCTGTCAAATTTCATCAAAATCGGTTCAGTTGTTTATTCGTGAAAGGTAACAACAGACAGATACACAACCAGCGTTACTTTCGAAATAATGTATAAAATTTCCCATGTAACCTCGTCGAATTGTTCAGCTGTACGAGTATTTATAAGCTTTAACTCTCGCTAAATATTTTGAGGCGTTTTTTTTTCAAACCATTTGTGTTAGTTCTCCTAATTTCCGTAAAATTAGCTTTTGCTATCTATCTCATGACGTGTTGAAGAGCTGTGGTGACCAAAAAACACAATATATTACAAAATTTCGCGCTCGCAATTGCTGGTGATACAAAAATGTAGAATGGCACTTTGGTAATATAAATAAATAAATAATGCTGGACAGTTTACAATACATTATGTAGCCCCAAGCTAAGCTGAGCTTGAGTTATGGGTAGTAAGGTACTAGATAACTGATATACATAGATAGATTTTAAATTGAAATTGAAATTTATTTATTTGGAAAAGTTTTTACACAAGAGCTGTATACAAAAAGGAACGCTGAAAATTGCTATAGTATGAACTGTGTCGCAATTTCCAGCGCCCGACCTTAGGACTAGGAGCACTAAACATCATACCAAAAAGTTACATAAAGCAGGTAAATGTAGAAAACACAAAAATAAAAAGTTATCCTATAATAAAATTAAAATTATGAAACAGGTCTCTTACTTAATTTGAAAACGATATATAGATAGATAGATAGATAAACTCTTTATTGTACACCTAAGAAAAATAAAACAACAAAGTGACAAACAACAAACTAATTAACAACGTGCAATGGGCGATGTTAGATAGATATTTTTATTATACATAGAAAATACCCAGAACACTGTGCACAAATATCTGCAGATCCTACAGATATTTACATAGGTAATAATGTTTCTGGTATCCGCTATAAGCTGTTTCACATTGGGAATAGAGACAAAGTATTCTTACTAAACATGCGAGGTTTGTTTTGTTTGTGTTACTGATTTAAATATTCAATTGCATTACTGACTGATGATTAGACCATAAATGGGAATGGGTGTGCAGTAAAACCAAAGGTCAGCTCCTCGGAAAACCATCTCATTAAAACGATTATTCAGCCTTTTTAGGGTTCAGTTACTTTAAAGGTACCAACAGAACCATTATAGGATCACTTTGTTGTCCGTCTGTCTGTCTGTCAATACTCTTTTTCTCAGGAACGGCTAAAGATATCAACTTGAAATTTATACTATATATAAAGGTATGTAAGCTTATAGTGCTGTAAAAAAAACAAGCTTCTAACTCGATGCTTTCATAAAATATAGAAAAGAATGTCTAGTTTTTGAACGAATGTGGCCAAAATGAGTAAAACATTCTGGCTGTCCCCCTTTTGGCAACAAGACAGATAGAACTTTTAAATAAATCTCGATCTGACCCCCTTTTTGCAACAGCGGACAGATCGAACTTTTTTGTCCTAACTGTGTGACAGCAGGGTTACAAATGGGAATAATTCAAATGAAAAACCTCTAGGATACTTCCAGTAACCTCACAATTCTGAAATTTGGATTGCTAGAAGGCTTTATGGCACGAATACAGAAAAATCTAAAAAATCATCGTGTTTTCCGCTAGTTTGTGATGATGAAGCTCAGAAGAAAAACTGGCAGAAACTCAAAAAAAACAGATTATTTTAATAATGTACGGATTTGAGAGTTATGCGGTCATTAAATAAATGTAGCTTCTCAAAGTATGTTTTAGCATATTTAATAATTTTTATAAAATGGATAACTACATCTAGCGTCGATAGGCAGCATGGTGAAAGGATACTAGGTATACGAGTGAAGCCGAGGGCAGAAGTTAGTTGCTAATAATATTGATACATATATTACCAGTGTTCGTACCAAAGCTATGATTTCACTAAATAATGCGAGTTCAAATTTGTGATCAAAACTAGAACGCGCTAATGATGCGATTATAAAAGTTAGTGACTGAATCAACACCTACAGATATTTATTTTGTAGAGATCCTACTTAAACAGGAAAAAACGCGACCCTATAAGATCATTTTGATAATTATTTAATTCACTGAACAACCTGTAACTACCTTCAGCTGAGTGCTGTTTGCCTACCGATTGCAAAAGCGACTTTGTAGTACGCTTTTACAGTACGGAACTCTCAGAACGCGAGACTCGCTCGCACTTGTACGTTTATTTTTAATTTAATGAATGATAGTACAAGGATTTGGCCCTCCTGATGTTAAGAGGTAACCTCTGCCTATAACAATGCATTACCTCACAGGTCACGTCCACACAGGACGCGCCCTATGTGGCATTGCACTGCGCCCGCCATCCTGAGACATAAAGATGAAAGTCTCATGAGCCTGTTATTTCACCAGCACCCATACCCTTCAAACAAGAATACAACAATGCGTGCACTACTGCATTGCGGCAGAAATAGGTAGTACTTCCCCGGACAAACTCTCTCACAAAAAGCTCTACTACTAACAGCCTGTTGCCGATACTAATATGGTTGCTACTCCATCACGAGAGGTTTCTTTCCCCTATTGTTGTTGGGTTGCAGATACGCGTTTTAAATGTTGTAAGTTACAGGATTTGTTTTTTTTATAGATAGATGGTCAATCGCAAGTGGTCCAGCAACAGATGAGCATGTCTCAGCACGACTCAACACAGCAGCATCACCAGACAGTCACCGTTGTCTCCTCGATGCCAAATTCAATGGCTCATCAGGTACATCTATTACGATTCTCGTCAAATAATTTTGCTGGTGTGAAAATTGCTCTAAGCACCTTCGAAACTTTCCCCCCCATGTCATTATTTAAGAGCAGTGTAATGCGTGCTCGAGCTTTCTGATCGTTTTTGATCTGAACAAACGAAGTTGAATCGTATTTCGTATCAATTATTCGGATCTATTCCACTGTAAAAAGAGGCCCATTGAGGCCCTGCCAACCCCTTCGGGGAAAAAGACGTGTATGTATGTATGTATGTATTGTTTATCAAAAGCCATGAAATGTTGTATACACGATCAATACACTAACATCTACACCTTGGCCTGTCTCTCTTCCTATAATGGCTTCTGTGAAGTACTCCAAACAATTTCGCCAATGTCAAGTGATATAATAATTGTAATAAAATTAGTCAAGTCCTCAAGAGTCCCCGTCAATTCATAGCCTAGTTTAAATTGTGGCAGAAAAACCAAGTTCTGGTAGGAAAAATCCACCATTTTTAAAACACTCAATATATTTGTAATTAAACAACACCACACATGTGCTATTTGTCTAAATTACACCGCTTGAAATGCCACCAAAATGATACGAAATAACTAATAAAATGTAATATCAAAAAATTACGACGTTTCTTTCAAAAATGGCAGATTGAGTCCACGAAACAGATTGTTAGTTTGTTGGTTCATATCCAATCTAAAGTTATGTTGCACTGGGGCATGGCAGTTGTCAAAAGGTATATTATATTGTGACGACTTTAGTCTACTAAAAGATTTGTGTGATAAAAGGCCGGCCTACTAGGGCCTACTTATAGTTTTTACAGCCCGGAAGGTCAAGCATTGAACGATGCGATGGGTTTTAGTTATCTTGACTGTTGAAATATTAACCTTTTAACGTCGGCTGTTCCCATTGAACAAGCTCTCGCCTCGAATCGAATCAGAAGGTTTTAAAGTTTTACACGGCTGCCGTGAACCGGATCGATGTGAAATGATTTATGGGGCTTGGTTGTTAAAAATATAATATATTTAAATGCCTGGCAATCTAGTTAGACCTAGGCGTACCTATCTGATAGTATTCATCCTCTTTCTTGGTATACTGATAAATGCATTTTATTTAACCGAATTGTATGTCTATAACGTACAAAGGCCCTCAATTTTTATCTCCTTCAGATCTGTTACGAGATTATACTAGCTAGAGGATAGTCAGAGGTCACTCCAAATGATTTATTTGGTTTAGACCCACTTTTTGCTTCATCAGCAGCTATTAGCCTTTCACTGCTGGACGAGGCGTCTCCCATAGAATGCAATTAGATCAGCCTCCGACATAAGTACATTGGTGTTCGCAGTATTGGTGGGATTGGTGTTGAGTTTCAGGTGGGTGCTGCTACCCATCTCCTGGTGTAATCCCTTAGTTGATTTTGCGACATCCATGGGAGGATACGGAGGGCCCTGCTCTTAGGCCGGTTACCACGGCTTATTCGAATACCAACCCTAGTCAAAGCCTTTCCACACAAAACCAGCAGATGTCGAATATTTTGGTATCTATATCTCTAGGTAGAGCATTTTTTAGCCGAATTACCTTGAATGAATACCTGAATGATCAATGCTGTCATCGATGTTAAGAGCGAGAAGACTCGTCGAAGCGAGGAAGCTAGCGCTAGTTGCTGCAAGCTAGGGGTACCTATATGCGTCGCACGGGCAATATGCCCGCTTCCGCGCGAACCCCGCTCCTCGTTAGTGCGAGTCTTTAAAAATGGGCTAGGGACCCTCACTTTAACGCAAACATTCTCCTGGAAGGCCTTGTAGGTTCGGGTCCGTATCTAATGTATTGGTAAGCTTGCGCGATATTCCTTATGCTCCTCCGCTCCTGCCTAAGCTATCCCAGAACTGTTATTGATTTTATTTTAGAGGGCAATGTTTTATGGAAGTCTAAGATTTATCTGCAATATTACTCTGGACTCGAGGTCTCACACTGTGGTCTCAGCTAGGACGAATGCCAATTGTTCACTAAACAACTATTAACAATAGACGAAATATCGCCCAATGGCTTATCGTCGCTTTCCTCAAAAATAAGCGTTATTCGACCTAATTACATTAGTTGACAACAAAAGGTTCATCAATTTTTTTAAAAATATTCTGGGCTATATAGGTCAATTAATCCCACACCAATCTGACTAATTCAACCAATCCGGCTCCAATCAATCCAAAACGGACACCCAAAGACTTCTATTAAAACTTTAATTAAAGACCTATTAAAACTTTAATAGAAGTCTTGCGGATACCATACTACACCATATTTTGATGAAAATAACAATATTTTATGACATAACATCAGTACGCGGTTGCAGGCTTTTGTACTTGTGGTAGGATCGTCTTCCGCTGACAGTCACAATATGTGACATCACACTGACCTCACGATGTAGTATAGCTTGGCCATAATTCTTCTATTCTAATTATGTCTCGCCAAGACGCCCAACTCGCCGTTATCTGGACCTAAGTATCTAATAGAGGTTGTTGAATAGGTGCAGCAACAACAGCAGGCGGGGGGCACGATCCAGCAGCAGGCCGGACAGCTCCCCAGCATGCCTCCACTACACAGCCTCCCACAAAACACGCAGCAGCCTCAGCAAATCAGGTGAGTGCAATATGCCAAGCTCAATTGTTATGGAATTGATAACTCGGCATTACTCTGGCACTTCGGCATTGTCTGTCTCTACTTTATTTAAGGGAATTGATAATGCAGGTACCTATACCGTGATTTATATTGTCTGCACGTTATATTCCATTATATTACAAAAAAAATTTTTTGGATATGACTTAGTGCATAATGTTGTGCCAAAAGATAAATAAATAAATTAAATTAAATGAACTCGGCAAAATTCTCATATTTTTTCCCCCAAAATTGGAATTAATAGTTCCTAACTTTTGCGATTTCAAAAATAATCTAGAAATAGGTATATTTACTCAAAAAATATAATACTAAACGACCTCTCTGGCGCTGCGGGCGAAGGTTGGCCTGCAACGCAGGAGGTTGCGGGTTCGATTCCCGCCTCGGAAAAAATATTTGTGCGATCACAGGTATTTGTTCAGGGTGTCCTGGGTATTTTCGATGAATAATAAAAAATATCTGTAGATGTAATGTATTGTATTAAGTATATCAGTTATCTAGTACCCATAACACAAGCTGTGCTTAGCTTGGGGCTAGATAATGTTGTGTGAACTGTCCAGCATTATTTATTTATTATTTATTTATATTTAAATGCCCCGTTTCTATAGTTTTAACCATCTCATTACGCAATGAAACTGATGTGGGTACAGACCAGAAGCGACACATCATATCTTTTTTTTTTGTTTTTGAATAATTAAAATACCTTTGACCACGATCTCACCTGTTGGTAAGTGACGATGCGGCCGAAGATGGAGCACAAAGGTCTAGAAGGCACCTATTCACTCTAGCCTTGAAGAGACCCAGATTATAGTTTTCAGGAAAGACAGACGACGGTAGTGTATTCCACTCCTTAGCAGTTCTCATTATAAAGGTAGAACTGAAACGTTTAGTATGAATAGAGGGTATACTAATGAGGTAAGGGTGGTACCGAGCCGTGCGCCTGTTCGTCCTATGATGAAAAAGAGATGGTGGGATCAGATCATGAAGTGCCTGGTAGCATTCCCCGAAATTTAACCTATAGAAGATCGAAAGGCACGCGACCTTACGGCGGTGCTCGAGACTCTGGATCTTAGTCTCCGCCATATGTTGCTCACCTATAAGCCTGAAAGCTCTGCGTTCGATCGAGTCCAAGGCAGCAAGCTGGTGTTTGGCCGAGCCATCCCAAACATGGCAGCAGTACTCCATACCAGCCCGGACTTGTGCTTTGTACAGACTTAGAAGCTGACCTGCCCCCCTATTCCCTATCTTGAAAGTCACTCAGTGACCAACGTTTGACAAGTAAAATTACCATCAATTGACAATTCTTAATAGTATTTTTTTTTAATTGATGATCATTCTTCTTGGCAAACGTTAGTCACCGAGTGACTTTCAGTTAGGGAATAGGGGGGCAGGTCTGAAGTAACGCTTTACCTTATTCAGTATACCCAGCTTCATGTAATAACAATCCATATAAGACCACGAATCGATAGACTACATCATACAGCATTCTAAGGACTTCATACCTACAGCCTTCTGTTCGTTTATGTCTGATTTTCACCGGAGATTTCTACTATAGTTTCCTCGCTTCACATGGATTCACTTTCATTGGCAGAATATAACCATGTGACACAAGATACTCGTAGTTATGAGCGGGTAACACAGGATATTAGAATGGCATTATGATTTCATCGCGTCATCCACAACTTCTTAGCTATTCCGTGGTTTATTTATCTCCGCTGCCCTCACATTTTCTATTACATGCCCTCACGATAAAATCAAACTCAGAGTAATCAATATTTATAGTTGACACAGTTTAGAATGAGGTAATAGCACTTTAGCAATTCATTCGTTAGTCGTGGCATTGATTCTTTTTTAGTCACTCTGTTAGGGCGGTGACTAGGTTGAGATATGGTGGCCCTGATTAGAGCCTGGTGACCGGTGAAATAGCTATTTTAATTTAATTTTAATTTGAGTGACGGAACAAGCTGTGGGACATCTGGTATTAGCGGCAATCTCTACCTATAATGCATTACCTCCAAAGGCCACGTACCTACACATAGAACACATCTTGCGTGGCATTGCAATATATACGCCGTACCCACTACCCTAAGATCTAAAGTTTATTTTTATTTTATATTTATACAGTTTGTATGACGGATTAAGCAGAAGGCCCACCCGATGTTAAGCGGTGTTTAGTGCAATTCGCTGAAGTTATTTATTGCGCCACATCATCATCAGTCCACTGCTGGACATAGGTCTCTCCCAATGCACGCCATTTAGACCGATTTCCAGCTCTTCCCATCCACTTTCTACCAGCCGCCTTACGCAGATGCAAATAGCCAGGGGGCGCCCCGCACTACGTTTAACATGACGTGGTCTCCACTTTAGAACACGTTTACCCCAGCGGTTGTCGGTGTTTCGGCATATATGCCCAGCCCATTGCCATTTCAGCTTGCTAATTCTCTGAGCTATGTCGTTGACGCAGTGATTATGTAGTGCAACTCGCTGAGGTTATTTAGTGCCCCTCGCTGAGGTTATTAACTGCACATTACTTAGGTTACTTAGTGCACCTCGCTGAGGTTATTTAGTGCAAATCGAGGTTATTTAGTGCGCCCCGCTAATCTTTGGTGCACACTTTTGAAGGTTTGTTGTGTTTGCGTGTGGCTCAATGTGTCTTGCATATTTTTTATATTGTCCTATCTATATCGTGCTTGAAAGTAACCCTTTTATGTCTGGGAAATAACCTCCATAAGTGCCTTCAGACGGACAGAGTAATGCTATTGATCATTATAGTTATAAAGCCAGAGTAAAAGTTCGCACTGAATTGCAAAGACTGCAAAAACTTATACTTTGCTCGGTATGTTTCTGGGTTTAATAACTTAGATATCTCTGTTTTTTTAAATGAAGGTGCTTCTTTAATATTCAATATATTGAAAACACTGGATTGAATAAACTTTACTGGACTTACCTTTTTGCCTCTGAAGAAATGAGGTAAATAATAAATAAACCAAAAGACGCTCCCAGGTATTTTTTTTCGTACCATGTTTCTGCGACGTAGTTGTTGAATTGATTAATTCATGACTAGATTAGAACAAAACCAAAGAAAATAAATCTAACTTTCAATAAAGTTTTAATCTATTTGGTCAAAGTTCAGATCCTTTGAATCTTATCAATATTCAAAACTTTCTGCGATTCTCCAATAAAATTTGAACCATATTTCAAGGAGTTAAAGGTTTAATCTGGTGCTACGGTTCCTTCAAAGTTAGGGACTACTTAATCGAACCCTTACACAATGCTCCATTCAAACCCTTGTTGCTATCGCAAGTTCTCCTTTTGGGCTTAAAAACTTTGTAGGCAGAAAGTTGGAGGCTTTTTTAAGATACTCCTTCTAATTTATACCTTTTTCCTACGAGTTAATATCTAAATCCGTGTTTTCGTAGTACGGAATGGGGCCACAGTCGAGTGCAAGTGATCCAGCAACCGCTACAGAACAATGCTTACTTGCAACAGCTGTACAACACGCAGGGACCACTCATCATGCCGGGGAACATCGCATTGCATCCTGGAATCAACTCTCAGCAAATACAGGTAAGGTTCTGATTCGTCTGCTTCAGTAATCCTTCCCTTAAAACTGTCTTACAGCAGAAATTAAACCGAAATAGGGGACCTTTTATTCCCAGAAGTAATCTACTAAAATGAATGTCATTGTTTCTTATTTTGAGTCATTATATAATTTTATTGAGTAGTTACTAATAGATCCCTTGGTTACCCTTTAGGTAAGTAAAGTAATCCACGAATATGACTCTAATGTTCTTAATTTGTGTGATTACCTCATTGAGGTAATATGTACTGCGTAGTACATATTACCTCAATGGATTACCTACATAATTTTATCGCTCGGCACATAGAATCTTACCGCTTATTAATTGTCGCAATCTTTTCTGAATACGTCTTTCAATTATCAGACGAAATTGGCTAGAAAGATAAACAGGAAGCAGGTTTTGAAACAAGAGTTCGCGGCTATGATTTCTATGTTGCTAAAATTGTTGTATGATGTCTTGGTCCAAGCAAGCATAACTTTATATACTCAAAAACCTACGCTTGAGTTCAGTTTGACACTACCTAGTTCTGTGCGGGCCTGGGTGTTTTGGGACTGAATGCGGTTCCCTAATTTGGGGATATGTGTGAGGGTTGAGGATTTACTGTGTGAATTTATGTCGAACGATGTTTCTGAGCGACAAAAAATAGTTACGGGAAAATGGTCCAACCCTATGGATGTAGGTAAAGTTGAGTGAAGTTTCCATGAAATATTTATGGGATATTGTAGTGCGCAGTTGTTGAGCTCAGATATGTGCAATCGGTTACATGAATATTTTATATCAATGTACTGAATATATAGCTTATGCTAAACTGAGCTACAAAAATATGAAGCTCGAATGGTCTCAGTATCAGACGAAAACTAGTATTTGTGCGATACAAACGTGTGACAAACAACGTCGTGTTCCGAAATATTCTTGCTCTCAATCTTAAAATATATCTTCAATATGTTTTTAGATAAATGTTTATCATCGAGAAGACCTTCACAGTTTAGAAGAATGTGGCATTTTATTGTAAGTAAAATAAAAATTGCACCCAAATCATTAAAAAAAATCTTAGACAGTGGAAGAAGGACTCATAGGAGGAGGATAATCAATCTGTCCAAGAAGTATCGGCCGCGCTATGGTTAGGATCTCGAAGTTACATGTGTATCACCTAGGTATAGATATTGTCACTCGCAACAATCTTTTATTGGTTGAGATTTTCACAAATATGATAAAATTAAAAATGTTCTATGTGAAGGTTCATATTCTAGCAATTTTGAAGCCTTTTATTAAATAAAGTACATGAATTTTGTATGCCAGAAACAAGATTTTAGATACCGGTGTTAAAAAAATAAAAATTGTAAGAAAACTTTACCGATCAAAGAGATGCCGGTAAAAAAGTTTAACCCCAATAAAACAGAAAGAATTCGTGAAAAAAAAACTTGTTTCTGGTATACAAAATGCATGTAAAAGTATTGTAATGGAGTAATCGAACGGGCTGACAGGCTCACATATAAAGACAACATTACAAGGGTTCCACTTTCGCCATTTGGCTTCGAAACCCTAATAACAATGCAAGAATGCAATTCTGGAAAGGGCTTCCTAACAAAACAGCAAATAAGCCGTGGCATTTACGGTTGTTTAGTTAACAAAGAATGTTTCGGACACAGGTGATTGCGGCCGGGAAGCCGTTCCAAGGCAACCAGCTGGCACCGCACATGCTCACGCAGGGAAAACAGGTCCTGCAGGGACAAGCCGGTGAGTTGACACTGTTCATGCCTCTTGTTTTGCTTTTATAAGTGCTGACGAGCACTGAACACCTCTAGATATCGCGAAACGCATGCACCCAGTCCCATACCGTTCAAAGCTGACCGCAGTCTTTTTACTAAGCAGTCCCTGTTCTAGCTACATTTCGAAATGGGTCTCAATATTGTCAGATAAGTTTCGGCGAAACGTTTTGTTTTTGTTTTTGTTAGCTTTATTATGGATTCCGGTGGTTATTCGTCTGTGCTTAAGTCTTAGGGTTCTCCCACATGTACGGGTACCTTTCGTCGAAATCGGCCGATTTCTCGCTGAGTTTTTCTATTATTTACATTATTTTGTGTATAGGGAGTATAAACATCCAATAGACTTTTTCACATTGTATCAAAAACTTATAATTATTATCACTCATGATTTTAATCACGTATGTTGTAGGTTAATTATCAACTTTGTTTATCGGTAGTTCATACAATATTAAATCAACTATTATTCAATAACAATGTTGCTTCAATGTTGATGCTATTGCATATAATAATACTTAGCAGTTTCATATTTGTTTTATACACAGATAAATGCATCGCTAACCATAAAATAACCGGTTTTTTAATAGTCCTTTTTTACTTAAATTTCATAAATACCTTCACCCAACAAGTCACAGCCGTAGTCCTGTCGTAGTCGTGTCGGTTGTGGCTGACTCCACACAGGTTACTAGTGTCGTGGTTATTACGTACCACAACACTCAGACTTGGTACAAAGTGTATAAGCATGTAAGCTTTTAGTACAGCAGTTGCTGAAGCAAAATTCCTTAAAATTCAAATCTTCTTCAATGTTATCGTGTCTCATTGTTCGTAAGTGTCGAAACCAATCTATTACTGCAGTTACATATCTGCTCATCAGCCTTTACTATTCATCGTCTGTACATCATTTGTTAATTGCTTTATGTAATATTTCCGATATCGAAAAAGAACTTTCACACTATTTAGTTTTGCAGTAAATTTTACAGGTCTCTCCTATCAGGATCAAGGTTTATAAAGTTTGATTCTTCTGAGTCTCGTGGTTTGAATTTGTGAATGTGTTAATTAGGAACAGACGTTCGATAATTATTACTTTTATTTGTTTGAGCCGTTTTGTTTTAATTGGCATTTCGTCTGGATCGATGGAATGTGTTGCTTTATTTTCGATAAATGTTCGCAATTTTTGTCTCAATCTGTAAATTAGCTTTTTAAATCGTCCAGTTTCGGTTGTGGCTTTTTATTTGGCTTTCCTCAAGTTTGATCGATAGTTGCAATTGAACGCAACATTTCGATTATAGTTCGATCCTAGTGTAAGTTTGAGAGAGTAATGTACATCGAATGGTGCTGAACAGTTCATTTACAATATAAATACACCGTCTTTTTGATAGCTACCTACTAAAACATAATTTATTTTACATTTTCTATAATCAAGTTTATTTTCAAAGCTGTATGATTCTAGCTTCCTATTTTACAAATTAGTCGTCGTCTATATTGCATTGCAAAATATAATTATTTTTAATTTTAATATCTATACATGAATCTAAAAATTTGTAGCCATTAAACACACCATAATTTTCAGTTGTAAAGAATGTTGCAGCATCATTACATGTTCTGGCTCATTATCCTGTCCCTTAGACAAGTGGCAATCGTCTATGTCACAATACATATAGTAATATGCAGTATGAACATTATGCAATTTCTATTCAAACCCTGCCAATAAATTCAGCGATATTTGGCGATCGCGGGATCGCAAGGGTGTTATTAGGAGTTAGTGGTATTCTTAATGTCCTTACTGTATATGATATATGTATTGTGCCTGAGCGTTAACGCAGTTCACAATCGCTCAAATCTATGGAGTTTATAGCCATGTCTCCTTTTCTCGTGTCAACCCCATCGGTCAAATTTCGTGAAATGGTTTAAAACCGAGCAAGAAATTGCTGGTTCGAATGTGCATGTTCACATTTGAATGCAATTTCGGTCAGAGGGGTGTTTTAAAACCTGAGTTTTATATAGACCGTATTGAGGGGGAGCGATAGCGAACCACGCTAGCGCAATGCTGCTCATCGCAAGGGGCTGTTCTAGATGTCCTGTAACAGCGTATTCTCTAACAGCTCCGTTTCCGGGCTACACCACGATACCAGCAATACCAACAACGCAGAACCAAACGTTCGTGTTCAGTCCTCTGAGCGTAATCAACTCTCAGCCGAATATCCTGCCAGCGCACTCCCAGCCGACTGTCTCGGGAATCGGACAACAGAAGCAAGGAGATATGCACAAAGTAAGTGGTTTAGTAATAAAAGCAGAACATACAACACTCAACACCAAAACAAATGAAAGGATTATCCAGCCAAAACACAGCTACAAAGACTCGTTGACATTTTAGTCAGATACATGCATTAAAAAGAGGCATACAAATTCTACAAATTATAAATAACATAGTGCCACTCAACACATCAACACCATCAAGGCAAAATTAAGCCCTAATCATAGGGTTTAACCGTTACAAGGGAATGAAGAAACATGCATCATATAGCTCTCCCTCTTCCGTTTCGCAGTCACGTAATAAGGGCCAGCTGAATCGTGACCGAGGAGGGGAGATAGGCTTAATAGTGCAGCTAATATCAACGACGATGCCTCTAAACGAAGGGGGGAGTTGGGGGAGGCCCAATCTAATATTAGTAATTAATTTTGCAACCTTTACTTCGTCATAGTATGATAAAACAGTTTCTTTTAACAGGTGAGAGTTATGTTATCAATAACATACCTCTGGGTTTTTAAGATGCCCGTAAAGTAAATAATGAAAAGTCATTCACTAGATTCATAGATTGGTTGGTGCAAATCAGCATAATATCTTGCCACTACTCGACCTAGTATAGGCGCAGCTACCCACGGAAGGCAATTAAAACCCACAAAATCGATTAAAATTTAGCGTCTCTTGGTCTGCTTATTAGCATTCGACTTACCTATCGCATTAAAATTTCCCTCTTAGAATTCCGATGCGTGCGTGTGTATTAGTGGACAGACTTGTATGACTTATGACTAAGCATACAAAGATTATTAAGACGGTATCTTCAAATTTTGGAGTCGTTGCGTTACATGATCACTCAGTAACAGTAAAGGTATTACTGTATTAACTTGATGTTAAATACAGTAACTACTATATTTGTAGGATGAAATCTAAATAAATCATAGACAAGAAACACGATTGGTGAAACTTTTATCGATAGCTTTATTTTTTAATATTGGCCCTCCTAAAACCCGTTTTCGGTCACTCCTTCGATTAGAGAAAATATTAAGCGAAGGTACATTTTTATACTATTCAGTAGGTAATCACATTACTTAGATTATTTATAGATCATTTATTTTTTATATTTGCTACTTTAGAAGCAAAACGAAGTTTTATCGTTTGTCGCTTACGTCAGTTACTTCCGAGCTGAAGAAATCTATACCTCATCTCTTCCCGGGTTCAAGTGAGCTGTCACTTTCTTGCAGCTATTGTTTTCTTGCTAGACTCCACCCATTCGGGGTTTAATAATATGGTTGATGCGATGCGTACGTTGCCGAGATGTCGACTCATAACCGTTAAAAGCTTTCTCGTATCGATTTATTTATAAGCTGTAAAATTGTGTTTTCACTTTGTTTTATTATCGTACATTACCGTAAAACAATAACTGTCTTATTTATAAACGTGGTATAGTTAAGAGCGGACAACCCGGTCATACTTTCCATACAAACGCTCGTACGTGATTAACATATTATCTTTAGATGTTTAGTACAAATAGTATATATCTTGTGCACTATACCTAGGTTTTTTATAGTAGCATTTTTTTTTATAATTAAGAATCTAATTCAGCTTCAATTATATACTTTTTGCACAATTTTTACCTAACTTTGGCCCGTTCGTAATTTACTTACTCATAAATTGCAAGTAAAGAATACATCAGATAGGAACCACGCTCATGTAATGAACATTTGTTTAACAAACATAAAGCCTTTCTAGGCTTTATCGATAACAAGTATTTCCTGGAAAAGGTGTAAAAAATGTGTTTTTCATGGCCACTTCGCAAGTAAGCAGCGGAATATTCCGAATTCCAGCTGAGGGCTCTGGCGCTGTCTTTTATTTTTCAATGCCTGTCTTTCAAACATTGCAATGGACGAACCAAGCTTTTAGCCAAAGCCGAGAAGAGCCCTCTTAAGCTTTGGTTTGGCCGTCTTTCTCCCTATACTCAAATTACACGGAGAAACGCATTTTAACTAACGTAATACTTTTTTTAATTTATTCGTTCATTCATGTGTCGTCTACACTTCGACTCTTCAATACGACTCTACCATCTAGGTTTAGGAAGTGCAGGTAAGAATCGAACATTAGTTCTTAATGTTTCCAGGTTCAACTTTGCCAAATTATGTTTTTGTTTCTGTTTCATTGTTTCAATCTAGAACACGACGTACCTTGATAAGTCTTATCCGATTATATCTGCAACATTTATAAAGATCTGACTTTTAGTTTTTAAATTAATAAGAAACTACGTTTTTTCGTTCCGTCTTTGTAGATATAATCGATTAAGACAAATCAAAGATCACAGAGACTAGATTTTTGAAAAAAACACGTTGTATCGTAATTCAGACGAAAAGTTCTACGAGGCATAGATAAATGGAACCTTAATTCTAGCGTCTACTTTGGGCAAGTGGCACTGCTCTAGTGCCTGGGTGGGGTATGGCTCCGAGTGGCATCTTGTCTAACTGCAGAAAAAGTAAAGAGGCTATCGCGTTTATAAATAATACTATTCCTAAATACTAATAAGCTCCTAAGTTTATTGCGAAACTGTTTTTATACGGCTTCCAATGGGGAGTGTACTTCACCAGTCAGAGTATAAAATAAGTGTGATGTGTGCAATGTGCTGCATCCGTGGCTAGGGGGGGAACACACAATAACTGCAAGCGCTCTGAAATCCATTATTCATTTTTGACAAAAAAAGGCTTTGTTAAGTCAGTTTTTTGCTCAATATGTGTTTTTTTTTCACTCGTGAGCTCTGTGCTTTACCTAATATTACTCGCCCAGTTTTGAACATTATACTGGGTAAAAATTATCCAAAAACACTAGTCTTAAAGCTATTTGTATGTTAATCAATCATGCGCCGAAAGGACTAAACAGAATTGGATAAAATTTTGAATATATATAGTTAGTACGTTTCCCTGAATAACACACGCTACTTCTTATCCTCGTACCACGCGAGCGATGCCGTGAAAAAGCTATAGTGGTCCATAAAAATATTTCTCCCTTAATTTCAAAGGACCTAGCCAGAAATTTAGCTTCTTTCTTTGGAAAAATTTGAATCAAAATAATGCGAATAAGTTGTCACCAATTTTATAAATCACGGTAACATGAAAGATGTGTAGATGTGCAACTTGCATTGTCATCCGATCCTGGCCTTTTAGTCGATGCCGCCTGTACAACGAATACGATAGAATAGGAGTTATTCTATAGTGTGTAGTGTATAGAGTTCATTTTAAAAAGTATAGAAGTGTTTAGCGGATGTAAAAGGATGCCCTTAGTCATGCATAAAAAAGAGTTAGGTTACAACACTACAAGTCAGGTCGGTACCGTCACACACAGGAGTGTGTGTATGTGTGAGTGAGTCTGGCAAAACAATTGTTTCTAATTCTCCTGTGAATTCTACGACTTCATAATTAAAACTCGAAAATTAATTAGCCAACAATTTCGTAGAAAACACCCAAAACTTCGTAATAAAAGAATCATTTCGTCTTTTACCACTCTGTTTAGCTTGATCCATGGTCACTGAATCACCTTGTTTGTAACGATAGTAGCTCGTAAGCATGTTAGGAGTAGAGTAGTAATCTACGTGTACATTTCCGGAGGTCAAAGGGGCACACTAGGTACCTACTGAGACTTAAAACTTCGTAGGTTTTCCTCCCATTGCACCCTTTGTCCTATCGAATGACTTCCTTCAAGGAAAATAAGGCGAATAAACTTTGTTTAACAAAACGCGTATTTATAAATAGGGCCAGGTCAGGCAAAACACGGGTATGTTTTGTGAAGTTGGTGAAATAATTGATTTTGTTTCAAAAGGTGAACGCGTAACGTAATCAAGGTAAGGTCCTCGCGGTCAAGGCCAGTTCATAAACGAGTTGGTTCTGCTAAGAAGTCGTTGGAGCTTGTTGCCCCTTGAAAAGGTCATAATCAGGTTTCACTTAGAAGTACTCTTTTTCATACACAAAGAACAACGATTTGAATAGAAGCGCTACTTCCTCCATGTTATTCTTCAATATCCATCTTCCCTATTCTTTTTTATCGCCTTTTTCGTCTTGTTCATCCCAACTGTTCTGCCTCCTTATACCTCTTATTTCTCGATCTACATTCATATTCTTCGTCCATCTTCCTCCTTTTTCTTCTTAGTACGGACACAACAATCACAATGCTCAATAGTTCCACCGTTTCCAGTGCGGCGGCAAGGTGTCAGGCGGTAAAGTCGTCAATACGAGCACGGGCGGGCAAACCGTGCAAACTCAGTGCGTGCAAGTCTCGCAACCGGTGCTGGGGACGCAGCAGCCCACGCAAGCGCAGATCATCAGTCCTTTGCAAGTGAGTAAATTATCCTACATCTAACAGTTGTTATCAAAGTGACAGGCGCTATAGCCAATTCTAGCACGGCAGGGATAACCGTGCAAGTCTCGCAACCAGTGCTAGGGACGCAGCAGCCCACGCAAGCGCAGATCATCAGTCTTTTGCAAGTGAGTAAATTATCCTAGATCTAACAGTTGTTATGAAAGTGACAGGTGATATAGTCAATACGAGCACAGGTAGGCAAACCGTGCAAACTCAGTGCATGCAAGTCTCGCAACTAGTTCTTGGAACATCAGCCAACGCAAGCGTCATCAACCCTTTGCAAGTGAGTGTGCCTTCTATTATGTCCAGAGTGGTATGAGCTACTCCTCACAGATCGAGTCTATTCTGCACTATAGATTTATTTATGCCGTCGGTCATCTCACGATTGTGATCTTGAATTGTCCTGGTTACTAAATTAAATCGTCTTTTCTCCTACCAGCCACACTCCAGATTTTGCAATTGAATTTCACAGCGGAAATTGTACATAATTCTATGTGAGAGAGAGGAATTTCATAAAAGAGTACTATAAGTAAAGCTGAAATCTATTAGGGGTATACACGCGAATCAATAAAGTCGATTGAAAGTAGCACTTATCATATTGCAGTCAAGTTAGGTTCAATCAAGTTGTCAGTCATACCGTGGGCCTTACTGATACCAATCGCCAACATTACTAGGAACACTAGGAAGTTATGCCTTTGTCAGTAATTACGAACAATCGCCATCAAACCGGGCTATGCATCTAAGGTGACCATAATATACCTACCAAACTCATGATCATGATATTTTGGACGCAGGCGGCTCCAATTCGCCTTTATTGTAAGCTATCTTGTACAAAATGAACTACACTAGTAGTTCGCCCCGAACGAGACCTCGCGATGCATCGTTTAACGATAAATCACATTCTTGAATTTTTTTTTCAAATAATGCATGACATGACAGAGTTATTTTGGAGGACCTCTTGAACCTCCGTTGATCAAGCTCATGTCCGCACTTCTATTCACATTACCTACATAACTAACGACGACTTCTGTGGCGCGGCGGGCGAAGCTTGGCCTGTGACGCAGGAGGTTGCGGGTTCGATTCTCGCCTCGGAACAAATATTATTATTACAGAATATTTGTGCGATCACAGATATTTTTTCAGAGTGTTCTGGGTATTTTCTATGCATAATAAAAAATATCTATCTATGTAATGTATTGTATTATGTATATCAGTTACCTAGTACCCATAACACAAGCTCTGGCTTAGCTTGGGGCTAGATAATGTTGTGTGAACTTGTCCAGCATTATTTATTTATTATTATATCACTCATTTATTAAAAATCTCGTAAAAAAATATATTTTTCACTACAAAGCAATACTATCTACAAAAAAATAAATAGTAAAAAACATTATAGTAAAAAATATAAATCAAAACGGGGAACCACCGACCGCGGAGCGAGGCCCAAACGGTCGGGGGCTAGGGCTGCAGAGAGAGGAACCTCCTGACTATACGTGCCGAGTCCAGGAGTACCGCCTTCTGAATCTGACCCTTGATCCAACTATTTAGCGAGAGCTTCTTAAGGTACTGGTCGAAGCTCTTCGCAATCAGTCCATTCACTGAAACGACTATCGGGACGATAATCGTTGAATCCACATCCCACATGGCGGTAATCTCGTGAGCCAAGTCAAGGTACTTGCTTAACTTGTCTTTCTCGGCCTTCACGAGATTAGCATCATGCGGGATAGTGACATCAACAAGTATCGCCCGGCGTTCCGACCGGTCTACCAGCACGATATCAGGCTTATTGGCAACAATAGTCCTATCCGTGATGATAGACCGGTCCCAGTAGAGCGTGGCACGGCCATTTTCAAGAACCGGCTGAGGCACGTACTTATAGTACGGCACCTCAGGTCCCACAAGGTCGTATCGGAGGGCAAGTTGCTGGTGAATGATCCTGGCTACTTGGTTGTGTCTGTGCAGATACTCTGAGTTAGCAAGATGCGAACAACCCGAAAGCACATGCCTGAGGGATTCTCCGGGACGGTGACATGCTCTACAGATATCAACCGTCCCATCCTTCATGATGTACTTTCGATAGTTGTTCGTCTTGATAACCTCATCCATAATCGCACAGACAAAACCCTCGGTTTCCCCAAAGAGGTCACCGAAACGTAACCAGTTTACTGAAGCGAGCAGATCTACATCGGGCCCTGTGAGGGCCTTGTAAAACCGCCCGTGCAGTTCCTTGCTCTCCCATACGGTCTTGCGTTCCTGAGTGCTCAGGGCTGATGGTTTACGCCAGTTCTCTTTTGCTAAGGAGAGCGGGGTAAAGTTCTTATCAACTGCAACGACATCGTGATGCATTATTATTATTATTATTATTATTTATTATCTTTCTATGTACTATATTGTATTAAGTATATCAGTTATCTAGTACCCATAACACAAGCTCTGCTTAGCTTGGGGCTAGATAATGTTGTGTCCAACATTATTTATTTATTTTAAGTATTTTAACTAACAAGTTTCTTCAAGATTAGATCAATGGTTCTGCAGTTATCGTCGGACAAACTCACACACATACAAACATACGTGCAAATTAACTATGATTATCGTCACTTGTGTTGGAAGCTTAAAATAAATTATTTAAAAGTTCTAAGCACTAGTCATAAAAGCGTCTTTGCGTTCAATATGTCGTTGAAGCTGCTCGAAGACATTCGGTTCGTAGGTGTAATTTGTTCACCTGAGTTTCTCAGTTACTTATGACGACTATACTTGACTTAGGTAATTAAAACATAGCATAGCCAGTGATATCAATAATAAACAATAGTATTAGCATCTAGCTAGGCAAAGCTATGTTTACATTCGAAGCCTTATTAGTTAGTAACAAGAACGGAAGTCCAGTTGTTCTTCGTCTGTGATTGCATCCTGATCACTTCCGAGTAAACGCGTATTGCTGTGCTATCGCACATGCAACATTGCGTGTATTTTGTTGCGCCTCATAGAACTTCATAGAAAATATATTGATAACGGTGTTTTTTGTGTTTTCCCAAATCTTGTCTTGTATTGTAAGATAACCTAGTATCTGTCTAGATAAACCTACTACTAACCAAATTATATACATAAATCAGTTTGTTTGATACAAAATATAAATGATAAAATCGCTAGCATGATTTAGGTAAAATATTCCTGGCATGAAATTTAGTCGATATCATCAAATTATTTTTTAGAAATTTTACTTATTGGGCTGACAGTACAATTCCTCATAAATCCAAAAATTCAGATTTGGCTGTCCTCAAAATTCACCCAGTGTTTCCTATGAGCTAACCTCTCTAACTACAGCATAGAAGGTACTATACCCTGAAAGGGCCTTGTTCTTGCCACAACCTGTTTTTTGTAATACAGAATAAAGGCATGCCCGCGGCGTCGCTCACATTATACCGTGATGAAAATGTCTTAATCCGTCATAATACATCCGTGTATTTTTTTCCAAACCAAATTCTATCGAAATCGGTCGTCGTTTCGGCGTGAAGTAAACAAAAAAATAATTTACATTAATTATTTAGTTTAATTGAATTAGTATTAGTAGTTACTAGTTAGTACTAGTTATTAGTATTTATTTTAGTAAATTAATTGCTTATTTAGCAATAAAAATATTTGAATAAAACTAAAACGTGGTATACATAGCTACGAGTATGCATATAGCATGACACAAGGTCCTGACTAGGGCATGTAATATCGGAAGGTTCAGTAAAGTTATAACATGGTTAAGGCACAATAGCCTACAAATAAATTTAAGTACACACATACAAAGACACACGCCTTTTTTCACAGTATGAAGTGTAAATAAATAGACTTGAATACAACGCAAGTTTATGAGATTCCTTCAGTACAAGTGTAAAAGCCATGATTTGAATTACGAGGCGAGATGTGGAAGGCATCACATACTGCCACTCCAGGAAAGAAGGACAATAGCAGACATGTCCTACTATAGTTAAAATAGTGCAGTCTGCTATAGATTCTCCGCATCTCTTCTCCTTGTTACAATTATGCGTCCCCACAAGAAACCTTTTCTCTCGCCTTACGTTCCGCTTAGTGCCACAAATTAGAGAAAAAAATCCTTTTTCATAAGATCAGCAAATAGCTACAAAAAACTGGTTGACTTTCCTGAATTAGATCTTTTTGACTCTGATCCAGCAGAGTTTAGGCGCGTGCTTTCTGACCATTGGTCTGAAGTGGTTATTTATAACTCTAACGTAACTTTGCAGTGTAACTTTTCTTTCTCTTTGTAAAGTTTGAATTATATACTTAGGCGAACAAGTTTTTACTAAATTCTTATATGCGAAACCAGGTTAATGGTAATTAGTTTTATAGTTATGACTTCTTAGATATATATACTGTTTGTTTTCCAAATAAAATAAAATGAAAAAATAAATTACTCGCAACGCTAACTGTACAACACACCCAACAGTCAGTTACATAATCCTGATCAAACACCAGGATCCCCTGTGTCGTGGGTATCAGCGGCTACTCACCCGCCGCGCCGCTTTGGTCATACATGGTCTAGGACTTGTTTTTAAAGCTGCATTTTGTTTGTGAAGGCGGGAGGGCAGCCGATGCAGTTCGCTCCATGGCAGATCTCCGGAGCCCTCCCCCAGGTGTGGACCGGGGGGCTCCAAGCCGGCACCATACCCGCCGGTGGCCTGCTAGCTCCAAACCCGACTCTCTTCATCAGGGGCAACCAGCAGGACCAGCCACATTCAATGTTCATACAGCATTCGCCACAGAACAATGTCCAGCAAAGTAAGTTTTTGCAGTATATCTGCTTTACTATTTCAGGTATTTTGATATGACTTCTATTGGTAAAAGACAAACTAACACGAGAAGTTAAATAAGTGTAAAGGCCACTTAGATGTATGGCCATAAGTGTCAGAGAACAAAGACAGTTGTTCTGGGTTTCGCGTTTTCAAACAAATGGAACTATCTAAAGATCGCTGTCAGATAGACCACGCTCTTTATCCATGACTCTATTGTGTTTTTATTTTTTATACTACTTATAATGAACAAGCAGATGGCCCAACTTATGATAAGCGGTACCCTCTGCCTATGAACTGTGCATTATCACATAGGTCACGTTCACCTAGGACGCGCCCTATGTGGCATTGCACTGCGCCCGTCACCCTAAGACATAAAGATGAAAAGACTAATGTGCCTGTAATTTCACCGACACCAATACCCATCAAACCGGAACACAGCAATGCGAGCACGTTACCTAATGCAAACGTAATGCATTTTACTTACTAATGCGACTGCGCTTTGGGCTTTTTTGTTATGTTTTTTGCCGTCACAACAAACTACAATCGTTGTATTACAATCAAATCTTTATACATCCCTTACTTAATATGGTTTACTTGCACAAATATTTATTTGCGTGATTTTAATTTCTGTATATTCTACACATTGTTAAATTTGGCTTGGCCCAATCATGCAAACATTTGCGCAAATATTAATTGCATAACAGGTTCCACATTTTGGATTAGCTGTTTTTGATCGAAACTGTTAAATGTTACCTCAAGTGGTCCTTACCTTTAGTGTTACTCACCTTAAGTGATGCTAACCCAAAGGGTTGCTTGCCTTAAGTGACACTTACCGAAAGTGATACTTATCTCATGGGTTACTACCAAATTGTTAAAGTTAAAAACTAATACGGTTGTCTCAATCGGCTGCTGTTGCAAATAACAAAATTGGAATTCCCTCAATATCTAACAGTGCGTTTTCCCTCTAGATACGAGCATCGCGTGCGCGACGGCTACTAACGCGAAACCGCGCGCATCGTCTGACGGCATGTCGAAGGGTCCACGGCCACTGTCCAACATCCTGCCATCGGGCGGCATCAGACCTGCCTCCTCCGTCTCCACGCAGACCAACCAAGCGCAGACTGCACAGGTAAACATAGCCAAAACCCAATGAATGCAATGCACAATTTTACTCATGCTTCAATCATAAACCTTACTAAATTATCAGCATCTAGCCCGCTGCTTCACACGCGTGGTGTCGGGATAAAAGCATCAACAAAATCCGCTCAACCGTTACTGAGTTGAATGGGATGTTTAAGCTAAGGCCAAACCAACTTGTTCAGTCCACGTCCTCAGTAGTGTGCACGGTGGCGATCAATGGTAATCGCCACCGTGCACGCCACCGCGGACGCGGGCTGAACGCGTTGGTTTGGGCGTAGCTGCGGGCTGTAGCTAATACAAATAGTACACAAGGATAAAAAAAGCTTCCTGCTAGTGAAATAATTTTCAGTATCAAATCCGTAGTTCCGGAGTTATTAGCCCCAACATACAAACTCACAAATACCGCCTTATAATATTAGTATAGATAGCCAATTCCTGAACCAACATCGGCGCATTTGTACCCTTCTTGTCTTTTTCTGGGTGGACGTGATAAGAGCAATGACTTGCCAGGTTCATTCTCCCTCTGTCCATCTAACCCCAAGCAACCCAGCTTCGGAGCACTGAGCTGAAAAGAATACTTCCTTTGAGACTCAATTCACACCGAGATGACAGCGGCCGGCACCGTAGAGACAAGCAGCTTCAGTGCCAAAATTCAAACTTATCTTCATTACATAAGATGCAAACAACAGCCAAATTTCGCCAATATCTAACAAGTTAGAAAGTTACAGAATAGCGCTCGCGCAACGAAAAGTGAAGAAAAAACCCACGAAAAACAGTATACAAACTTTTGCTGCGTAACTGAAAATATTAATTATGCTCTCTAAGATAATATAATTTGTTACTCTTATTAATTTTATCAATGTACGTTGATAGGTAATGGAGATATTTACGTTATAAGCGCATTGTAGAGGGCGCTATGATGTGCTTGGTTTTTTTTATGACGTAAACTGTGTGGATTTTGCTAAAAATACGTTTAAGACAAGCCTATTTGACTCATGACAGCCTCTTAAATGAGTATATTAATATCACTATGTATGTATGTTCTCGCTTGACCCATCAAAAGGGTCGAACGGTGCCGTGAAGAGTCACGCGACTGGGCATATAGGAAGGCGCGAAGTCCCTGCCGGCCGCTGTCTATGTCGCTATCTTTGTTCCTTTATGGTAGATGAAGCATCAAAAGAACAGTAGAACTTCTTAGGTTTGGAAAATCTGAGGCCTGATTATGGGTGGGATAAATTTAGTAGGTACAAATATGTAGAAGTTCTGTTCTTTTTACTTTATAGTCATTGTTATAGCAGCTTTTAGATGTCCAATGCTGGATGAGTCTTCCCCTATAGAATGCATTGGGGGGGATTTAACATAGCTACCACCGCGCTTTGGCATTCAGTTGGATGTTGGTGCTCTTTGTCTGTTAATACGACATATACGGAAAGGATATATTCTAAACCCAAAAACGCCACGGCTACTGGGTAGGTTTGTGTTTATAGTAGTACCTTTTTAATGAAAAGACTTAGCGCTGCCAGGATAGGCTACCAATTTGAAACCCCCTTTTCAAATGAATTGTTTTATTCCGTACAGGAGGAAGACTTAATCCTCGAACGCCTGTTGCTCAAACGCAATCTCGCTAAACGAAAACTGGCAAAACTTAGGAATTCAAAACGCAGAAAATTTCGTAAGAAAGAAACTGTACCAAGAGATCGCGTTATGAAAGTAAGGGTTTTTGCTGTTGTTTTTGGCCACGTGTTACAGTGGCGAAGGGTCCAAACAACACGGTTCCCGTTGATTTTTCTTTCCGATTACTCTTGTGAACTTAACTGCGTGGGTCCGTATTCATCCCAGGAATTCATCCCACTCTATATGCTAAAGTTCAATGTTCATACTTGTTAAAATATAGACCTGTCAAACCGCGTTTTCTGTCGCATATAACACGATGAGTTTTTGCACCAAAGGGCATGGTTTTGTCTTTGGCGTCATGTAAGATATCGAAGTCGTTTTTTATTATAATTTTTCTTGTTACCCTTCGCCACTGGTTCGCGAGACGTTGCTCTTCTATTTGTACCATGAAGGTTCTAGTCTAGCGTCCAAGTCTCGCTAGTTCGAGTCGAGACGAAATTCCCCTATTTACTATGAAACTGAGTTTAGATTTAGTTTCATAGGTGATTTTTTAACCCCCGACTAAAAAGAGGGCTGTTAAAGAGGCCCATAGTACCTTTGTCTGTCTGTTTGTCTGTGGCCTCATAGCTCCGGAACGGCTACTCTGATTCCAATGCAATTTGTTGTTGTATGAAAGCTGGTATTTGCGATATGGTTCTCTGCTATGTTTGGTGGAAATTGGTGCAACCAATGCTCCATTTCAGGAGCATCAGCTCGCAAAAATGCCATTGGAAGTCAATTGCAAGGAATAACAGCTGATAGCGCGTTCTATTTTTCCTGTGGCGACATCTAGTTGTAAATAGAGTAGTTAGCTTCGTGGCCCGACATCATGCGTGCTAGAAACTGATGAGCTTATAAGTGTTCATTTTTCAAAGTTTAATGGAACACTGATAAAAGACACGGTTTTTTAAAAATAAAATGTACTCTATTTGATTTGGCAAGGCTTGCGATGTCTCGAGTGATCCGTGAATGGTACAAATAAAATCCTTTATACGAGGTGAAATATTTTCGAGGCCTTGATAAGCCTAATATAAAAACCATTGAACATTAAGAAGTGCTCTGTAAACCCGATATTGATAAATTAATCGTAAAAGGTTGCACTTTGTGCGCGTTGTCTTTCGTATAAATATAATCCTTCGGGTAAACAGAGAATGAATACCAAGTGAGAAAGTAGTGCTTGTGTCAATTATTGACATTGCATTTTTCTCGCAATACGCGATGTTTTTACTGGCACTAAGGAAAACAGTAAATTAAACACCCAACAGCTCTGTAAGAAATATCATATTTTTCCAGAACGTATGTGGTAAACGCGACGATCGAAAGTCAACCTTTTGTTTATTAGGCTTAAGTTCAAAATTTGGCCTAATGAGCCCTCGAAGATATGACCATACTCGTCTACTCTTTGAATTGAGTCCCAGTTCTCATATAACAAAGAAAATAGTCTGATCAAAGACTATTTTGACGTGTATGTTGCAGTGCTGCAGTTTGTTAGCACATCCCGAACCTATAGAAAAGCCACTGACTCGGACTGTATTCTTGGCAGGGTTCTCTTTCGACAGTTCGGTGGAAATAATAACCGTAAATAAACCATTCATTATTATCGATGTTCTTATTATATCTCATCGCTATGCTGTTTTTAATTAGAAAGTTGGCAATTGGCTGCTGTTGGTGTATCCTCAACGGATTGGTAAAAGTTGAGTCGTAAGGATCCTCCAATTCCTATATCGTCGAACTTTCGGCTGAATTACGCATTAAACCACTCTAAACAAAAAAAAAATGTTCATGGTTCTAAAAAGAATCAGAAAAGATCTATTTTCGTACACCTCAGGAGGGCAATTCTCGGAAAGTAGAGATTATCTCTAAATTAGAGATAATGTCGAAGCATGAATGTCTACAAAAAATGTCACGAAAATGCCACAATAACCATCAAATCGTATTCGATTTGAATGATTTTGGTCCTCTTATGTCTATTTGTGACAACTCGAGAATAGCAAAACTAAGATTTCATTCGACATTCGCCATCTTTTTTCGACATATGTCTAATTCGACTTAATCTCTAAAGCACGAGAATTGCCCTCGATCCGATTATAACTAAAATAAACCCCGATCAAGTGCGAGTCGGACTCGCGTCGAGAGTGTTCCGTACGGACAGACCATTGCACTGGACCAATTGAAATTATTAATCCTCGATGAAATTAAACAACACATGTTATATATGCATTTTCTCTTCAAGTATATTTTCCGATGGTGCAACCCTCGGTGAAAAGAGGCCCATTTGAGGCTCTGCCTACCCTTTCGGGGAAAAGGCGAGTGTCTATGTAGGTATGTATGTATATTTTACATTTTTCGTGGGAATTTTAAGATTAGATTATTATTTAGGTTGTAAACTATGAGCGAGGTTCAAAATTCAGTATAATTTAAAAACTTAAATTATGCTGAATGAGCTTTAATTTCTGCCCCCCCCCCCCCCCCCCCCCCCCCCCCCCAAAGTAATGAAAGACAAAGTAAAAAATATTTTATTCGTTGAAATACAATGATAATTTTGAATTGTCTTATAAACTAGTAATGTAAAGAAAAGTTAAGTAATTCTTTATTTTTAAAACTGTGTAGGTGGTAGGTTATTTTGTAAGTTGGTTTGTAAGTTTGCCCGTTTCGGACGTACAAAAAATATTAGACATCTTGAGACCAACATTTTAGACTTGAACATCATTATGAAAATACTCTGATAAATTATAGAAAACATTTGGTATTAATATCCTAACTAAATTTACTCCTGTTCCAACATGACCGAACCTAGGAGAATCAGGCAACAAATACGGCTTGGCTGTTCTTTTTGATGATCCTTCTTTTTTAGATGGAAAGCACCTGTGTAGTGTCTCGAGAACAGGGAGAAGAACCAACTTATAGTTTATTTATGCTATACTTCCGTGACCTGTATATGTATTCTGTGTATTCTGTATATGAAGTAAATTTTATCTTTTCTCGTCCGATAAATTCAGATAAATTGAATTAGGCTGTGTGTGGCAGAGGTTAGGAACCCTAAAAGTTATTGAAGATCTGACATAAAGTTCCTAAATTAAAAGGAAACCAATGCCAGACGGAGCGAATTATCGTACATCCTTATTTAAATTGAAAGACAATTTTATTACTTATCTATATTTACAGAAAGAGTAATGCATCTAATACAAGGCAGGTAGATTCTTATGAACAAAATTCAAAAAATACAATTGAACAGGTGAGCTACCTAAAGACCGTTGGCAACGATCTAAAGACAGCTCAACTAATCCAAATCACTAACAGAAGGAAGCGTCCCTAATTTTATGGAATTGCTACTCTGAATAGCAATACTCATGCGTTGGGCCAGCTCTCAGGCCACGCGTCGCTTGACGGACCACTTGAAATAAATTGGGTTCAAAAGTATCTTTCGTTTTTAAACAAGGAACCAGTTTTTTTAGTGAGAGTGTTGCGTAGTTCATCTGAAAAGTTCGTCTATCTGTACCTTAAGAGGAAATGGGGGGGGGGGGGGGGGTCTAGTCCATACACACGTTTTCCCCTGTTTCCTCCCTGGATATCTATATCTATTGCTCAATCAATTCTATATCGACAACTGACATTAACAATACAGACATAAGATAGAAGACTAACTATAAGAAGTATTATAGCTAAATTGAAATAAAAGGCAATATGTTTATTAAATATGTATGGGAACAATTAAATATGTTACATACCCCGTTTCCTCTTAAGGGGGATGATTGTCGCATGCCCTTATGCTTTAAAACGCTGCGTAAATTCACCATGATTATTATCAGTCTGTTGTATTACTGCTGTTAGGACCCAAATCCACTGTAGCGGGAGTGCATAGATCGAAACCCAAAATAATTCCAAAGTAAGAGTAACACGCCTTGGAGATATGGATTCAAGATGGCTTCTTTCATCGACAGTGGAATGCAACAGGATGACGAGAATAGTTTGTGATATATAGATTAATTGAAAACATGACAGTATATTTTTATCATTGTTTTGACATCTTTTTAACCGACTTCAAAAAAGGATGAGGTTCTCAATTCGACTGTAATGTGTTTGTTACGTCATTATCTCTGTCGTCTATTAACCAATTTGGAATATTCTTTTAAAGGTAATTTAAGGATTTTTTTTTCATCAAAAATACCTAGCTTTGGAGTCTGTGGAATTATGTTTAAATAGCATGTTTTTCTTTTGGCCGAAGAACACACTAATGAACAGGATCTCATGGCATAGGATTGTTGTTCACATCATTTTGAACTTTATTATAACTGATGCAATGCTTAATTTATTGCCATCTCTTGCCTATGTCCAGTTTATTCCGTTTGTTAATGTTCGACTACATAAAGACGAACAGTGACGGGGCTCATTTTAATTAGAGCTCTAGCGATATGGTTATACAATATGACTACCTACGTACATCAATGTCACGTCCGGGCCGGGAAAGGTTTGTACTCGAAATTTGAGTGTAATATGCATGATGATAGAGCTGAATATCGGCATTCATAAAAAGTCACGGCGTCGCCCATGACAGGACACTGCCGTGTAATGACTTCAATGACAATAATAGCTCTACCGTCATACAAATTAGGTTGAAATTCATTGAACGGATTTTTCTCGGCCCGGTTACGGCACTGATGTTTGTGTATTGTCCTTTATCGATGTTAGAACGTAAAGTTTTGTTGTTGCTTGCTGATGCATGCTGAATGCCCATGGATCTACGAGTTGTAGATGTCGAACGTCTGACGGTAGTTGCATGCAACTGGCCAATACCCTTTAGAGTGGCATTTTTGACAACCGATCCGTGGCGCATTATCTTCACCAGCGACAGACGAAGCCTCCATATAATAAGGAGACTTAATTACCACGCTTTGCAGGCGGATTGGTGATCGCAGTATTCATATTAAGTACTCAGATGAATCTTGCTGCCCGTCCCCTGGCGAAATCCCTTATTCTCCTTTTACGACATCCATGGGAGGAGTTAGAGGAGTTATGTTCTTAGGCCAAGACCACCACGGCCGATACGAACGATACATTTTTCTACTTTCAGGGCTCCAATCACACTAATTTTACCAAAATAAAAGCACAACCAAAACCGTTAGGTTGTGCACATTTTATATTAATCGCGATAATCACTTGAACATAAAGTTTAGCTTTGTTTTGGTGTAACGATCGATTGAAATTTCACTAAGTATAAAATAGCGCGATACCATTTCTTAATCAGCTAATCCAAAACCAAAAACGTTATGTTTGTACGTTTGAAATGAGGCCCTGTTAAAAAATAACAATAAATAACACCCAACAGTCACATACACGTACTATATGTGACTATGTATAGTCCTGACCCCACATTATACCCTGTGTATTAAATTTGTGTATCCAAGAAAATGGAGACCATTTCGAGCAACTGATTAGTTTAGAATTTTTGGTCTGTCTAGTAAAACTGTCGCATATGTTTTAGGTATATGTATTACTACTGCCCTGCATAGTCCCTCGGCCAATGACACCGCAGTTTTTTCCAGCAGTGGATGATAAATAATTGTTTAATAGCACTACCATTCAAAATATTTATCATCACACGTACGAGTATATTACTCGCCTCGTAACTCATACCTGCGAGCTCCTTCCACGTGCTCTCGCGTATCAGGCTTGTGGCCAGTGGTGCAGTTGGATCAAGGTGGCCTTGAGACGCAATCTCTTGTTCGAGGTGCCGTTGGGAGAGACCCATAGCTTTGAGATAAACTTCAAATCCACTGGCCTTGACATAACAACCACGGTCTTAACAAAACACGTAATGGCCTTGACATGACATCCACTGTCCTTGTCATTACACGTAATGGGCTTGATATTACACCCACTGTCTTTGCCTTGACATTACAACCACGGTCTTAACAAAACACGCAATGGCCTTGGTTTGATATCCACTGTCCTTGACATTACACGTAATGGGCTTGATATCACACCCACTGTCTTTGACGTGACACGCAATGGGCTTGAAATTACACCCACAGTCTTTGACATGATATGCAATGGGCTTGTCATGACACCCACAGTCAATGACGTGACACGCAATGGGCTTGACATGACACCCACTGCCTTTGACATGATATGCAATGGGCTTGACATGACAGCAATGGCATTGACATGAAACCCACTGATTTGATAAACTAACGACATCTTAGATTCGTGCTTGAGACTCGATGGTGGTCGAGGAGGATGACTGCCATACTACACAATATCCTTGAAATGACACCGCTGGTTTTATCGCAGGGCAAGCCGCGCGGCAAGCCGGGTGTGCGCTCGCCGGCGCCGGCCGCGAAACAGGATGCTGCCAACCAGACGAACAAGATGCAACACCAGATGCAGCAGCCTAAGCAACAGTAAGTACATCATAAACACTGTCAGCTTGTACCCACCAGTACCAGTATTAGTACCAGGTATTCCTAATTTGGGATGATTGTATCCAGCTCACCGAATCAGCCAGTTGAAGTGACAATGGGCAGGTCGAGCCATTGCCCTGTCCATTGCCTGACGATGTTGTCGCGATTTGAACGGTCGCAAATGTCGGTGTATCGAAGTGTCTCTAGGTAGTTTGGTATTACCAGGTATTCCTAATTTGGGATGATTGCATCCAGCTCACCGAATCAGCCAGTTGAAGTGGCAATGGGCAGGTCGAGCCCATTGCCCTGCCCATTGCCTGACGATGTTGTCGCGATTTGAACGGTCGCAAATGTCGGTGTATCGAAGTGTCTCTAGGTAGTTTGGTATTACCAGGTATTCCTAATTTGGGATGATTGCATCCAGCTCACCGAATCAGCCAGTTGAAGTGGCAATGGGCAGGTTGAGCCCATTGCCCTGCCCATTGCCTGACGATGTTGTCGCGATTTGAACGGTCGCAAATGTCGGTGTATCGAAGTGTCTCTAGGTAGTTTGGTATTACCAGGTATTCCTAATTTGGGATGATTGCATCCACCTCACCGAATCAGCCAGTTGAAGTGGCAATGGGCAGGTCGAGCCCATTGCCCTGTCCATTGCCTGACGATGTTGTCGCGATTTGAACGGTCGCAAATGTCGGTGTATCGAAGTGTCTCTAGGTAGTTTGGTATTACCAGGTATTCCTAATTTGGGATGATTGCATCCAGCTCACAGAATCAGCCAGTTGAAGTGGCAATGGGCAGGTCGAGCCCATTGCCCTGCCCATTGCCTGACGATGTCTTTGTGTGGAAGTGGCTCTAGGTCGTTTGGTATGGCGTTCCTGGAAAGGCCTATGTCTAGCAGTGGAAGGCCAACCGGCTTATGACGATGCATATAGTTCAACTGCATTAATATCTATTTCTAAGCCAGCAATTTTCCCGCCCCATAAGAAGGGAGGGGAGACCTACGACGTTGTCAGGGTGTTGGTCAGCTCGCTCTAACCTTCCTTGCTACTAATTTAAGATTCGAATTTCGACTCTGTGCAAGTGGGACTTTGTCTTATCACTCTCATTTATCTTCAATTGACAGCCAAATGGGATTTTTATTTGGCCTGCTAGGTTCAACATGTTTAAAGAACTATGTATGGCCTTATGAGTCAATTTCACTGTGTGATTCACCGTGTTGTTGTTAGTCATCACGTTGGTTATCCTAAGAACATGAACATTCAACATCATCATTTATTATCAACTGGTCTCCTGATACCTACAGCTTGGCTTAAGCGTCCTTCTATATTTTTCTATGATCTTCGACCCATCTACAAGGAAGTTTTTAAACAATTCGTCTTGTTACTAATAAGTATAAAAAAATAGGATTTAAAGAATTTTAACAATAGCACAGGATCGTAGTGACTGGAGGATATGGGGGGAGGCCTTTGCTCAACAATGGGATGATTCAGGCTAACAGTAACAGTAACAGTAATCAAGAATACAAATGGAAAATAGGACAGAGAAAAAGGTGACAGTGGATTCGTGTGATAACTGTCATCCCATCATCCCCAGACGTCCGGAAATTCGGGGGAGGGGGGGGGGGGGAGGTGTTGGGTACTGATATGTATTTTTTTAGGGTCCCGTTTTACCCTTTGGGTACGGAACCCTAAAAAAATACATATCATACATTACCAAAACTTCCCTGTCCGTCCGTCCTTCTGTCTGTCACCAGGCTGTATCTCATGAACCGTGATAGTTAGATAGTTCAAATTTTCACAGATGATGTATTTCTGTTACCGCTATAACAAATACTAAAAAACCGAATAAAATAAATATTTAACGCTCCCATACATCAGAGATGTTTTTTTTGCCGTTTTTATAAATATTGGTACGGAACCCTTCGTATGCGAGTCCGACTCATACACTTGCCCTGGTTTTTATTTAACTATGCGTTTACGATTTAGTAGTAGTAGAGCTTTTTTGTGAAAGAGTTCGTCCGGGGAAGTACTGCCACCATACCTATATCTGTCGCAAAGCAGTAGTGCTCGCATTGCTGTGTTCCGGTTTGAAGGGTAAGGGTGCCGATGAAATTACAGGCACATGAGAGTTTTCATCTTTATGTCTCAGGGTGGCGGGCGCAGTGCAATGCCACATAGGGCGCGTCCTTGGTGGACGTGACCTATGAGGTAATGCACTGTTCATAGGCAGAGGTTACCGCTTAACATCAGGTGGGCCATTAGCTTGTTCCGTAATTCAAGTAGTATAAAAAAAAAAAAACTGTTTGAGCTCAGTTTGTTTTTTGTAGAATGTTAAATTGTTGCAGGTTGCTGGTGATGAATTCCAACGGACAGATGACTCAGATTACCAGCGTTCAAGACAAGCAGGCGATGGCCAAGAACATGCAGCAGCAAGTCATGATGCAGCAACAGATGCAAGTGAGTGAGACAATAATTTAGATAACTAGGTCTGGTGCAGCATATCCTGAGACAGGGACATGTTTGACCCTACACAACACACATCGGCCTTTCACTTATCAACTTACCAACCAGTTTACATTAGTTTTTTATACTACCTATTTGCTTCGTACTGATATTTTTTTTTTTTTTTTTTTGTGTGTGTTTGTTTTCTTGGGTAAATAAATAAATTTTCTTACTATATTCTAGTTACGAGTGATTCCGATTAAGTTTAAAATCATCCAGCTAATCTTAACAGGTTGTCTGAAAGAAAACAGTTCTAAGCGATAGCCCTTTGGAACTACTTTTAATTATCATAATGACTTTTGTTTATATTTTATCTAATACTACTAAACGAGCAATATTTCCCTTTTGATCGATTTACCTTAAACGCTAGATGCCGATGAGGGCATTATACCTAAACATTGTAGGTATATATTTGTACAACGATTTCTAAGAAATTTGATACGTAGACTGGGGACCGGCTCCATTACACAATCAGTTTGGAGAAAAATTAATGTTTTTTTTTTGCTTTCTGATCTCCGTATCAAAGAGAATTATGGTATCTACAAGCTGATATTTTCTTTCCCCAAAAATTGCGGAAATTTTCGGTAATTAATAATTCAAGTAAATTTTCAATTCTTCACATTAGTTTTTATTTATTATAATTTTTCCGATTCACGTGCAGCTTAATCATTTTGATATGTTAGTCAGGGTTTTTTTCCCTACACAGTGGTATATATGTTTTTCATCCCCTGCGGTCCAACTTGATTATATCATGTCTAAATTTACTGGATTAATTGACAAAAAGGGCGAAATTTTAACTAACATTGACTATTGCTTGCAGCAACAACAGCAGCAGCAACTGATGCACCAGCAACAACAGCAGACACAGCAGATGGTGCAGCACTACCAGCAACAAGGTATGTTACATAACTTTATCAGCAACAAGGTATGTTATATAACTTTATCAGTAACAAGGTATGTTACATAACTTAATCAGCAACAAGGTATGTTACACAACTTTATCAGCAACAAGGTATGTTATATAACTTTATCAGCAACAAGGTATGGTACATAACTTTATCAGCAACAAGGTATGTTACATTACTTTATCAGCAACAAGGTATGTTACATGACATTATCAGCAACAAGGTATGTTACATGACATTATCAGCAACAAGGTATGTTACACAACTTTATCAGCAACAAGGTATGTTACATGACATTATCAGCAACAAGGTATGTTACATGACATTATCAGCAACAAGGTATGTTACACAACTTTATCAGCAACAAGGTATGTTACATAACTTTATCAGCAACAAGGTATGTTACACAACTTTATCAGCAACAAGGTATGTTACATAACTTTATCAGCAACAAGGTATGTTATATAACTTTATCAGCAACAAGGTATGTTACATAACTTTATCAGCAACAAGGTATGTTACATGACATTATCAGCAACAAGGTATGTTACATAACTGTATCAGCAACAAGGCATGTTACATGACATTATCAGCAACAAGGTATGTATGACATTATCAGCAACAAGGTATGTTACATAACATTATCAGCAACAAGGTATGTTACATAACAATGCCAGCAACAGAGTATTTTCCATAAGGTCACCAGTAACAATTTTTATAATAATCAAAAATATAAAAAAAAGAAGAATTCAATAATTTATATCCCACTACGATGAAATTATATACAAGTTACGATGTTTGGATGTGATGTTTGTATGATTGTTATATAATGCCGCCGAAAAGGCTGAACCGATTTTGATGTTTTTTTTTACGCAGATAGTATATGACCTGGATTGAGCTATAGGCTACTTTTATCCAGTTATAAGCGAGCGAAGCCGCAGTCGGACACTAATAGTTTATAATCTGAGAGGGTGGGTCCCTCTGTGATCACAGAACACGAATCTGTTGTCAGAATTGAAAAATTGTTCCATCATATTAGGTACTGATAATGTTGTGATGTTATCGTTCACTGTTAGACGGGCTGTAGTTTTTTAACTGTCCACTTGTTGATTCGTGGCAATTCGATGGGCTTCCTGTAGAAAAAACCAAGAGATTCTCCCGATGCCAAGGAGGCCTATTTCTACCAGAGGACGCCTTCAAAAACCATCTCCTGGTAAATTTGGAGTAATAGTCCTTTGGAGATCGAGCCCCTGGGGTTCAAAAACGCCCTTCGTATCGAAAGTGAGGGTCCCACTGGACCAAAAGGATCTCACGGAATAATATCGAATGCCGTATTTTTTACCAGGAATGCAGATGATGCAACAGAGTGGCCTCCCGGTGGGCTCTGTCGCTCAAACGATGACCGGCATGCCGCAGACCATTTCTATGGTGCAACAGATACATCCTGTGAGTACTAAGATGATTATCCTAATCCAATATTATCCCAAAAATTAGTCGGAACGGACTCGAACCCGCGAAAGCCTCCTTGATACGGAGATGCGTTTGACCGGTCTGTCACTGGCTGCATGATTATGGTTATTTATTTTTAAAGTACCTACCTTACAATTTTGGGGAAATACATATATACAAACCTAGACACACGCCTTTTTCCTCGAAGGAATAAGCAGAGACTCAATGGGCCTCTTTTCACCGTGGTATTTTAATATTATCTTAAAAATTACGTGGGGCACGAAGAAAGACTTAGACGTAACATAATTGATATTTTGAATATAATTTGCTGTTTTATTGTATTACTAATTTCAAATATACCATAGGTACTTCTTGGCAATCAATATTATTCTCAAATGCAAATAGAATATTCAAGTATGTAATGTGTCTGAATTAGTTGGTTAAACAACTTTGCTACTAGTACTTTGTGTTACTTTACCGTTGTTTTGTTTCATACAAATACGTTACACAAGAAAACTGGCAAAGATTGTCAAAGACTAGTTGGTAAAAATGTGACTTTCTGACCATCAGCTCAGCGGAATGACACAGCAAGGTACCCTGGTCGGGCAATTGAACGCACAATCACAGAATCAGCTCACACAGGTGCAGGCTATGCAGCAACAACAACAGGTAAGACGCCTATACACCCCTGAGTAGAAGTGAGTCCCGAATTTAATTATAATAAACCGTTATTCGTAAATATAAAGATTTAAATACTGAAAAAAAAGAACATAACACCGGGGCTCCGAAACACGATTTGTATTATTTGGCTCGATCAAACATAATCTTAAATATGGGTCTTTTTCACGCAAAGATTTGATAGGTATGTTGATGATGAGGATGTCTGACTCCAAGACCAAGCAGAATATCAAAGACAAAGCTTTTGAATTCATAACTCTATGATTATTGAACTTCAAAACTGACTAAGGACACATTTTTTTCTTTTATAATGGGTTTTGTTTTGAAGTCTGCTAAACCCCTTTCTCTAAGAGTCATTCTCTCGATAGACCGTTGACATTGTAACGAGCGCTGGATGCCGGTGGGTAGAAGTGGCTCCAGGCTATTCTTCGTGACATTTTATTGGGGATGCCTCGTTCAGCTATGGTCCACAGACTGATAAAGAACCCAACCCGCCCCTGCTTGATGAGCTTGTATAATCTTTCCAGACGCTTGTAGGCACCGGGATGGTTCAGACATCGGTCGGCATGGCTGTTCAACAGCAAGGGTTGAGCCACTCGTCTCCGATGCAGACGGTAGGTTACACGCACATGTTTAGTAGTACCTATTTAACATTAAGCTTCTAACGCCCGGTCAAAGCAGTATAACAAAGTTATAGAGAGCGATCGTATAAATGCAGTGTTTCAAACAATAGTGTTTCAAACAAAAACAAATCTTTGTAATTTTACTATAAAAACCATCACCATATCATCATCATCGTTGTTGCCATCACTTATTCCTTTCCTTTCCTTTATTTCCTTGCATATAAAATACTTGTTTGGTCTTAGTATGCTTTCTTATAAAGATCTGTCAAACAAAGCTCAACTATTTCCATCTTTATTAATTAACATAAATAAACCTACGTTTAAAATATTTTGATTGCTGTAATAATTAATTAGAGTTTACGCGCTCTATAACTTACTTATTTATTCTCTGGGTGCTAAACATAGCTTTGTGTGATTGATAGGTAGCGAGTGATATAAAAATATGTGAGGTTACCTATATTATGAATGTGTGACTGTAGTCCACGATGCTGACTGGTAATTTTTGAGTTATGTACCCAAAGGTCGCTACTAAGCCTACGCCGCCATTCGTCCGTCCGTCTGTCTGTATTCTGTCACGGGGGCATATCTCGACAGCCGTAAGGGATAGCCAGTTGAAATTACACAGGTTGTGTTATTGGGGCATGGCCAGTAAATAAATAAAATTAAAAAAATCGGTGATTTCAACTTTTTTAGTTACTTAGTGAATACTGTGAATTGAAAACGAAACCATACACTGCGTTTCCTTCCATACGCATTTGGCCAGTTTGTTATACAGTTACCCACAAAATTATAATATGTAGGAAAGCTTTTGCTTAAATCAGTATCTAGTGTGTGTTACGTTTTATAATATGTAGGTATATTTGAACGCTATTGTTCGATTAGCCTGATATTATAATTATCATTTATATCTAATAAGCTATTTATTTAGTTATTTATTATAAAAGATATTATACGTAAATCTTTATGATAGTGTCAGGTATTATAAGAAGAGACTGCAAGTACCTATGTGTAGCTTTCAATTAATGTTTCCAAAATTAAACTCTCAATGATTAAGATTTTATTAGGACAGAATATAATCTAAAAACAAAAAAAAGTCTCTTAAAATTTGAATTATGTAATGTTTTTAAATTTCCTGTGCAATCGGTGACAGCCATCCATCACGATTGAGGGCGCTTCGGTGATGTCGCCGATATTGCAAGTACCGACCATTCCGTACAACATGGCCGCCCATGCCCATGAGGTAGCTAACCTCTTTCAATATGCAATGATAATCATCATCATCGTCTTGCATCCAGTGCAGGATCGCAAGACATGTGGTCTCGAGTCTACTTTGCAGATCGCATTTGAATTTTTAAGGCTTTTCTCACCACTTGAGGACTATTACCTAAATTGCCATTCATAAAAATATCATTGTACATTGAAAGACCTTCAATTTAATGTCTGTCCAGGCATTTATAAAAATACAATTTTATATTTGTTGCATGAACTGTATACATTTCATTTTCATGTATCTAAACGAAATCATGGTCAGAACTAAATCAGTGCTCATTTAAATCCAGGTAGGTAGGTATCTATATCTGTTGTATTGCATGGGCTATGGGGTTTTTGGTAATTAAAGCATGCTAGGTCTCTGATCCATTTGTGGCGTGATTATACCGTTAATAACGCATGAAAATGCTTATTTGTATTTGTTATTTATTGTGTATTTCTGTGTTTTTTGTTTTAATAATATTTCGCTTATATACTCAGAAAATGTGAAAGATATCTGGCACATAAACGCACATCATGTGGCTGGGTAACGTCACTTGCTCCTTCCTTAATGACTTGTGAACAGAAATAGTAAGAATTATACTACTAAGAAGAAGTAACACTACTCAGAGATGGTGGAAGTGGGACTACTATCTCTCGAATATACCTCAGAGATTTACCTAGTTGTCTGAAATAAAAGCTTTTCGCATTTCATCTGGCGACCTTTGTGGCACGGCGGGTGTGTAGCCGGCTGAGATGCGAGAGGTTGTGGGTTCGATTCCCGCTTCGGGACACAAATTTGTACGATCTATGATCTGCAAATATTTGACGGTATGGGTGTTGTGGTACCATCGTACTCCTTAATTCCTGATGAACACAGGGTATCTTAGAATGTGATCAGGCCTACGATACCCACGACACAGCGTATCTTAGAATGTGATCAGGACTATGATACCCACGACATAGGGTATCTTAGAGTGTGATCAGGACTATGATACCCACGACACAGGGTATCTTAGAGTGTGATCAGGACTATGATACCCACGACACAGGGTATCTTAGAGTGTGTTCAGGACTGTGATACCCCCACGACATAGGGTATCCTAGAGTGTGATCAGGACTATGATACCCACGACATAGGGTATCTTAGAGTGTGATCAGGACTATGATACCCACGACTCAGGATATCTTAGAGTGTGATCAGGACTATGATACCCACGACATAGGGTATCTCAGAGTGTGATCAGGACTATGATACCCACGACTCAGGGTATCTTAGAGAGTGTGATCAGGACTATGATACCCACGACTCAGGGTATCTTGAGTGTGATCAGGACTATGATACCCACGACACAGGGTATCTTAGAGTGTGAACAGGACTATGATACCCACGACACATGGTATCTTGAGTGTGATCAGGACTATGATACCCACGACTCAGGGTATCTTGAGTGTGATCAGGACTATGATACCCACGACACAGGGTATCTTAGAGTGTGATCAGGACTATGATACCCACGACACTGGGTATCGTGATCAAGACCATGTATGGTGACTTTTGCGTGTGTTTGTTTATTGTTACGTTCAATATCTTTCACATTTTCCAAAAGGCATGCGTTTAGAAGATGTTAGACACGTATATCTGCGTACAGGTCGCAGGTAACAGTGCGGGTTGTCCTCAGCTCACGCTGCAGGCGCCGAGTGGCGTAGGGCTCATCGCGACCCCGGTGCAGGGCTCCGTGCTGCCCGTGCCGCAGACGGCGCTCGTCACGCACGTCAAGAGCGAAGATGACAAGATGCCACCCCCGGTAACGAACAAACACCATATTTTTTATCGTTCTTTCGCCATTTCTTTTACCAACTCGGTTCCAGGATAACAAAACCCCTTGTGCCACCAAGATACAGGCTTCGCCTAGTTTGGGACCTGATGGAATATTGTCATTAGATAGTAGATGTTATTAAACATTAGATGTCTTTTATAACCGTGTTTAGTTAAATAATAAATTTATCTTATCTTATATTATCTTATTTAAAAAAAAAACGTTTTGTCATCAGTCTACAGAAGTCTACTGCTAGAAATGCTGGGACATGACTTGACTGACTATAACGACTTATGTTCTAAATATAATTGACCCTGTAAAAATTGGAGAAATAAAGATTTTCCTCAGAGTTTGTTGAAATTTGTGATCGTAACCGTGTACTGATCAAAATGAGCCCAAACACTGCCAGTCTACCATTATCCATAGATAAGTGCCGTTGTCTACCTTCCGTCTCCATCATCAGATCAGCTCGCTTTCACCATAATATTGTATTGTCATCGGAACTTGACAGGTATGCAAAATATTATCTCAATCGGTTGAGAATAACTGCTTTAAAATTCAGTTGCAAGATTCCACCCGGACATACATTGCAAGATAAATAAAAACTTGTAAAATAAACGTTTTGTTATCAGGCTACAGAAGTCTACTGCTAGATAATATGCTGGGACATGACTTGACTGACTATAACGACTTAAGTTCTAAATATAATCGACCCTGTAAAGATTGGAGAAATAAAGATTTTCCTCAGAGGCCACAAAAATATTTTTTGATGAAATTAGCGATCGAGACGGTGTTCCCAAAATGAGCCCAAACACTGCCAGTCTACCATTATCCATCGAGAAGTGCCGTTGTCTACCTTCCGTCTGCATCGTCAGATCAGCTCACAGACCATAATATTGTATTGTCATCGGAAACTGACAGGTATCCCAAATTCCAGCAAAACGAACACCTGGAATCAAAGGGAAATCACCTGGAATCAATGCGTAATCTAGCATTGCAGCTTGCTTACCTAGGCGGCTGTATGAAGCTGAAAATAGGTGATGGATTACGTCTGCTTTTAAGTACCTTGACATGTGATTCAACTGATGGTCTATAGATGCCGCTGTGCTCAACATACATACATAGACACACGCCTTTTTCCCCGAAAGGGTAGGCAGAGCTTCAAATGGACCTCTTTTCACTATGCGTTGCACCATCGTGTGAAATAGACGTGACAAGTGGTGAGCTCATCGCCGCCATAACTTCACACGACTGACTCTGCCAACGCTTTCTTTCAGTAATAACACATTCCTTGAATAAGCTAGCAGCCAGGACAAATCTTGTCAACGAATCTTGCAAACAAGTCCGGATGCTGTGCTCAACGCATAGCTTTATTTCTTGAGCTAATCTTAGGAATAAATACAAAAATGATAACTAAGTTGTTGATGAACTACAGCCGGCGCCGATCGTGCAGCAGATCGCACCGCAAGTCGTGGCCGCCGAAGCTGAAGCTGTATCCTCCGCGCCAATCTTCTCGTCCGCTAACACGGCCGCTGTGACTGCCACCGTGTCCGCTACAGTCGTCAGCGCCACTCCCGCAGCGGACGCCGCTAGCTTAACCGCACATAGTAAGTTACCCAAGTTAAGCGTATAATTGGTTATTTTAATCCCCAACTAAAAAGACAGGTGTTATTAGTTTGAGGCAGTAGTGTGTAGTATCTGTATGTATGTTTGTTTGTTTGTTGCCGTAGCTCCGGAATGGGTGCTCTGATTTCAATGCGGTGCGAGTTCTCAGCTATCATCATCATCATCATCATCCACAGCCTGACTTCACCCACTGCTGAGTATAGGCCTCTATTTGCCTGTGCCATTCTTTACGGTCCCGGGCCAGTCTCATCCAGGTTCGGCACGCGATGCATGCGATATCGTCTGCCCATCTCGCTGCTGGACGACCAACTCGACCAACGACCAACCATGCTCGGCATCAAGCTTATAGACCGTGTTCCCAAGTCGAGATACGAAGTCGAACGAAGCTTAAAGATAGTGCCATCGGCGCTATAGCCGAGTTGATAGTGCCCACAAATTTCGTTTTCAGCGTCATAGTGTTCTATGGCCGAATTGGTAAAGGCATCGCCGATCACAGGCGAGGTTGCGGGTTCGAGTCCCGCCGGAACGGAATTTTCGGGTTACATTTAAATTTAAGCTTAAAGATGTTGGGAATCGTATAACGGAACTAACATGGAGTTGGGCAGGACATCTGCCACCGGCAATCTACACTAATATTATATTACAATATATTATAAAGAGGAAAGATTTGTATTTTTGTGTGTGTGTTTGTTTGTAATGAATAAACTCAAAAACTACTGTGCTGATTTCAATTCTTTCACCGTTGGAAAGGTACTTTCACCCTGAGTGACATAGGCTACCAGGGGGGGAGGCATAGGAGGAGGGGCGGTTATTCATCCCGAAACTACCCGTGCAAAGCCGGGACGTGTCGCAGTCGCTAGTTACCTATAAAAATGTAAAAAAAAAATATGTTTGTTGTATGGGAGCCCCTTAAATATTTATTTTAGACTGTTTTTTAGTATTTGTTTTTATAGTGGCAACAGAAATACATCATCTGTGAAAATTTCCAACTGTCTATCACGGTTCATGAGATACAGCCTGGTGACAGACGGACAGCAGAGTCTTAGTAATAGGGTCCCGTTTTATCCTTTGGGTACGGAACCCTATAAAGAGCGGACTCCGTTGATAGAACAACTGTACATGTATTAATTTTATTATCACTTTGGCAGGTACCCAGTCGGATAGTAAGACTAGTCCGCTCAAGGGTAGCACGGCAACCGAGGTCTCTAACAACCCCTTAGCGTCGCTGGTGCCTAGCAGCGCCCAACAGACCACGCCGGTCGCACCGCAGGTAACTTACTAACGCCAGGGATGTTACGAACACCCGACCCCTACGACCAAGAATACAACTAGATTTCGGGTCACGTACAAAATCAAAGCTAAATAATATCCGCGTGGGTATATATACTTATACAGCTATATTTGTTTACTAACGAACTGCAACAAAAGTTTTAAAACAGTTCTAAGTTCAACCTAATTACAACCATGACACCTAACAATGAAGTAGCAAATCTTCAAAATATTATCTTATACCTACGGTCATTCGTCACAAAAAACGAGCAAATCAATAAATTGCTTCTGCTACTTAGAATTGAAAAGACATAGGATAAACAACATTTAGAGTGTAATCAACCTTAAAGAGCTACAAAATACAAAAAAATGTCACAAATACAAAAAAAAAAAATGTTATTGACCAATATGAGCTGTTATTCACCAAGACGTATTTTTTGCGCCGACTTGACATCTAGTTGTATCCTTGATCGAAGCCCGACCCAATTACATTTCTAACCGTTAATACTATTAAAACTTCATAATTTAAAAAACCGGTATAACACACGTAGGTACTTGTTCCGAGACTTTCATCTTTGTCTTAGGGTGGCGGGCGCGTTGAAATGCCACATAGGGTAGTGTACGTGACCTATGTGATAACGCACTGTTTATAGGCAGAGGGTACCGCTTAACATAAGGTGGGCCCATCTGCTTGATACGTCATACCAAGTTGTATAAAAAAAACACACTATGACGTTAATCCATCTATAAATAAAATAAATAAAAAATGCTGGACAGTTCACACAACATTATCAAGCCCCAAGCTAAGCAGAGCTTGTGTTATGGGTATTAGATAACTGATATACTTATTATATAGATAGATATTTTTTATTATACATAAAAAATACCCAGAACACCCTGAACAAATATCTGCGATCGCACAAATATTTGTTCCGAGTGCGGGAATCGAACCCGCAACCTCCTGCGTCGCAGCCCGAGCTTCACCCACCGCACCACACAGGTCATCGAAAAATTAAATCTATCTATCCAGCCGGTAACACCCACTGCTGAGTAAAGGCCTCTTCTCCAGAACGCCACTTCTGGCGGTCGTTAATAATTCTTGATAATTCCCAGGTGGTGACCACTCTCGCATCGTCGACGTCTGTGACTGCAGCCGTCACGCCCGCCATCACGGCCCCCGTCACAACCGGCTCAGCCATCTTCAAAAGCACTCAGAATTCTTCACGTAATATAGGCCAGACGACTACGCATGGTAAATATTATTTTCAATTACGTATCTACAAGGTTTCAAAGAACGTGTATGCAATGCCGAAAGGGAATTCTAACTAGTAAAGCTGTTCCCAAAATTGGTGGACAGCTATAAAAACAACCCGACTACAGTGAACCATACAATAACACACACACAAATAATAATAATCAAAAATATGGTGTACACATTTTCAATTCTGACAACAGTATCGTGTTCCCTCAATATGAAGTTTCAAGTTGACGACTTGACTATAAAAATATAATTAATATCACTTGACATCGGCTAAATTGTTTCAAATAATGCACAGAAGCCATTACCTAAGCTAAGAAGAATGAAGTAAGATATCTGAAAAAGAAAAAGAGAGTTCAAAAAAAAATAAAAAAAAAAAAACAGATTTCGGTAGGTATATTTTGATAATATAAGTGTTTTGAAATATTTCAATCCAAGAACCACTAAGCATTAAGTTCACGTAGGACAGTATTATTTGATCTGTGCCTACGTAGTAAATTTTTTTGTCTAGTGCAATTCTTTTTTTCTACCTGTAATCGATTGGCACTGCATTTGTCAAAATATGTTCAGTGTTTTTCGAGTTTTGTGGAATCATACTACAAACTTACATTCATAAATAGACGCTAAACTCATTACCCTTCCTCAGCGAGACATAGCGTCACTAAAGTAATCAAGCAAAAAGACAAAGCTTTTTTGGTTCAAAAATTATTCAGTTTTCTGTCTAGAGCACATTAAATCAGCAATTTTACAGAATTTGTCTATCTTATGGAAGATCTTATGTATATAATAAGACGCGCACGTATGACTTCAAAATTAGAGTTGAAATTTACCAAAAGTTGCTGACATTAAATAGGAAATAAACCGAATTTCCAGGTTGCAGAAAAGTTTTTAATTCATTATTATCTTGAGAACGAACTCCTTTTCGGATCGCATACATATTCTGGGAGACCTTTATAAAGAGTATAGTAGATACCTCTCGAAAACTAAAATTAGACTTCCTGTGGACCCTTATGGATCCCTGTGTTGTGGATTTATCCCGAACCAATCAATTTATCATTCGTTTTCGAGAGTAGATAGGTACTCTTTACAAACACAGTGTTTCTTTTGTTTTGTATTATTTTGAACTTGTGGTACAAAAGATCAAATACAAATATGACCAATGGATTTCAGAAGTTAAAACAGTGTCGCAGCAGCCCGCGTCCGACGCTGGGACAAAAGGAGCGCTAGACAACATCTATTGTAGGTTTTTAATAAATAAAACTCCGTTTTGCGCTATTTCTTCCAAAATTTGTCTTTTTAAAGGATGTACCTAATGCTTGTGTGATCGTGCTCTCAATCATTTATCATCATGTGATGAAACAATTCTTGATTCATTTAAAGTCATTATCAGCCATACATACTAACTGCGCTGCTGACAGGCTTGTTCTAATACACCTCCTAGCGCTCGCCAGGAGTTCACTTGTCCGCATGCATAGCCGAAACGCTTTAAAATGGAAAATATGGATAGGGGTTTGGCCACACAGTTAAATTTACTGCCGTACGGAAGCATACTGCAAAAGACATAATGTTATCCTTGTAATGATCTATACAGTCCGTGCAGGCGCTTAATCTCAATTCGGTGACGGTTTGCGAATGAACCTTGGTTTTGCTTACGGTTTGATGGGTGGTGTGGGGTTTTCTTTGAAAGTGGTTTGCTCACGTGTACGTGTGCGTTTTCCACAGATAAGGGGCTGCCCAAGGCTATGGTCAAACCCAACATCCTGACCCATGTTATCGAGGGGTACGTGATCCAGGAGGCCGCTGAACCTTTTGCTGTAAGTAACCATATCCCAGATGAGGGAGATCACGAGGCGTATTCAACTGAGGTGGGCTGCTTTTGGTAAGTTGGAAGACGTTTTTAAATAGAAAATCCCTCAATGTCTTAAGACCAAGACATTCAACCAATGTGTTTTGCTCATTCTCACTTATGGAGCCGAGACATGGCCACTCACAAATGAGCACGTATATACTATAAGAGTTGTTCAAATAGCCATGGAGCGGGCCATGCTAGGTATCCACCTCGTGAACCGTATACCAAACGTCGAGATTCGACGCCGAACTAAGGTCGAGGATGTAGATATACGGATTACGAGGCTCAAGTGGAGATGGGCGGGACACTTGGCAAGGCGAGAGGATTACCGATGGACCAAAGCGGTCACCGAATGGAGGGCGAGAGATATGCGGCGGCCTCGAGGCAGACTACCTGCCCTATGGTCAGACGATATTGTGCAGGCAGTAGGATAGCAGTGGATCCGGCTGGCACAAGATCGCCAGGAGTGACGTTCTAGAGAAGAGGCCTTTACACAGCAGTGGGTGTTATCGGCTGAATAGATAGATAGATAGAACCATATTCCTCCATATAATCTGAAATGAGGAGATCCGTAGACGAACCAAGGTCACCGACATGACTCTCAGAATTAGCAAGTTGAAGCGGCAGTGCGCAGGCCACTCCACTCATGCATGGGCTTGGCTGATAGAACTGATAACCGTTGGGGAAGAAAGGTTCTCGAGTGGCGACCACAATCCGGATGTCGCAAAAGAGGAATCTTTGGTCCCTTTCGCTGGACCAAAGACATAATAGAAGTCGCAGGAAGGCGGTGGATGGAGGCAGCCCAAGACCTTTCACCGTGGCATTCTATGGTGGAGGCCTATTTCCAGCAATGGAACTATTTCTCAGAATCAACTGATGCGAGGTGCGTTACGGTACTACTAACGTATAAAATGAACGAATTTTATTGTTACTTAAACTTTGCATTTTGTACTAGTTTTTTGATTTCGTGTATTTTCTTGTTTTGGCAAAAACCCTTTAACTAGGTTAAAGCTATGCTACGTTTTTACTCTTTTAGGTTTATCAAACCTGTTTTAAAAAAACCCTGTTAACGCAGCTCCGCGCTGTTTCAAATATATTCTTTATTCTGTAACTTCCAAGAGGACAAGTGGCTGCCCGACCAACCGTTAGGTTTTACATTAGGTCTTGTAAGTAAATCATAATGCCAGTACTCATGCCATTAGCTCGTGAACTAAACCGACCACTATCTTGACCAAAATGGCGTCATGGTCGCTCACCACTCGCATCCCATAAGGAGTGTTCGCTGCAATCCCAGTTAGGACGTTATTTAAGCGAACTACTTATTCTCCATGAATGGTACGGTATGGAACTGCCAAACGACAAAGCTAATATAGTATGTTTGTATTTCAGGTGAATCGTCCGCTGCGTGAGTGGGGCACATCGACGTCAGCGACTGCCGGGGCTGCGACCGCGCCCGCCGACCGCGCCGAGACTCGCGACACACGAGAGTCTCGCGACACTCGCGAGGCGCCGCGAGACCCGCGCGACACGCGCGAGGGACACGACAAGGAAAACAAATACACCGCACCGTCAAACGACGAGCCCCCACGTAAGTTATTCTGACAGCACGTATATTGTATAAGATTTAAGGTTTCATTCTGCCACCTGACGACCAGACGTGGAGAGTCGTTTCACCCTTTTGTTGTTGACATACCACCGTCGCGTACAAACCGTTTCTTGAGCTCTTTCATCATGCGGACTGCAAAGGCCTGGAACTCTCTTCCGGCTTCTTTATTCCCTTTATCATACAACTTGGGCATCTTCAAACGAAGAGTGAATAGGCATCTTCTAGGCGAGTATGCTTAAATAGGCCTCATCGTCGCTTCCCATCAGGTGAGATGTAGCCAAAAGCAAGCTTATTTTTAACCACCGACGCAAAAACGACGGGGTGTTATAAGTTTGACGTGTGTGTCTGTCTGTTCCAACGTAGCTCCCGAACGGATGAAACTATTTTGTTTTTTGAAAGGTGAATTTGTCGGGAGTGTTCTTAGCTATGTTTGATCAAAATCGGTTCAGCCGTTTCATTGCGTTGAGGTTTTTTTTTAATTTTTACAAATTTAATAACTTGGGGATAAAAAAAAACGTCCATCAATTGTAGTAATTACGGCATTGAGGGGAGGGTTTGTCCAGTAGGAAATGTCTACTCGACATGATGGTGAATTGGTTGTATAGGCAAGAAGCAAATGCTGGAGACAAGCACGACGCGCATCAGCTCGTCAAGCCGCGACGAGGCCGAGGCCGGCCCGTCAAAGGGCTGCTGCAGCCAGCCGGAAGACTCGCACGACCAGCCCAAAGTGTCCGTCGCGCACAAGTGGAGCGTGAGTACAAATGATTTACAAATGGCGCGATGGTCGACTTACAAGAAATAGGTTCGTACGTTCGTAAAGCGTTAAAATAAAATAAAATAAATAATGCTGGACAGTTTACACAACATTATCTAGCCCCAAGCTAAGCAGAGCTTGTATTATGGGTACAAGATAACTGATATACTTAATACAATACATTACATTGATTGATATTTTTTATTATACATAGAAAATACCCAGAACACCCTGAACAAATATCTGCAATCGCACAAATATTTGTTCCGAGGCGGGAATCGAATCTGCAACCTCCTGCGTCGCAGGCGAACCTACGCCCACCGCGCTACAGAGGTCGTCATGTCTTCGGGGGACAACTATTCTAGCAAGCTAGCTGGCTGACCTAGACACAAATAATAACTAAGATGCGTTGTGACGCGATTTTTAAGGTTTCTTACCCAAAGGGTGCTAACGGTACTCAATTATTGAGCTGACACTGTGGCTGTGACGTGGGGTTCTACCACAGGGGTACATCTCGGCAACCGTAAAATATAGCCAGTTTTTTTTTATACAGTGTTAATTTTGTTTTCCTTGATCATCCAAAGGTTGTCTGGCAGAAATCGCTACTAAGCGATAAGACCACCCATTGCACAACATAGTTAGATTTAAAATTTGAAAATTGTCTATGTTATGGTGTGCAATAAAGTATTTTATATCTATCTTAATATGTAAAAAAAAGTAACCGTGAACAGGCTCACGACACGACTCGCCGTAGTTAACCTATCCATAACCACGTTACATCATCACACAACTATGAGCATTTTTTTTGAATGCAGGTTATTTTTCTGTTTTGTTATGCGGACCACAGATTACACTTAACCAACCAAAAAAGAGTTAAACTGTAATAGTTACGTAAATATAATATTTGTGATCGTACATTTTCTATAGTATGGAACCTTAGTGCTGGAGTTCCATTCGCACTTATTTGATTATTAGATTGGAAATGACGGATCAAATCACTGTTCCAGGTGTCTGAAGTGTGCGAGTTCATCCGCGCCATCCCCGGCTGCGCCAGCTACGCTGACGAGTTCCTGATGCAGGAAGTTGACGGCGAGGCACTACTCCTCATCAAGCCTGAGCACCTGGTGATGGCTCTCTCGATGAAGCTCGGACCGGCGCTCAAGATCGTCGCCTGCATCGACGCGCTGCGGCCAGAGAACGAGCAAAGCCAAAACGACAATGAATAATCTCCATGGACGCACTGAGCTGCAGAAACGGTAAGCTTCACACAGCTGCGCCGCAATGCGAATATCATGTGTGCAATCGCTGCCTCGGCTAATTGATACTACCATGAGTTTCCACAGCTATACTCTTGTTGAAGACCTCTGTGGCGCGGCGGGCGTGCAGACTGAGATGCGAGAGGTTGCGGGTTCGGTTCAAATGCTTTTATGATTTGTGAATATTTGTTCTGGGTGTTGTGGTTCTATGGTACTCGTAGTTCTTGACACCTACGACACAGGGAAAGCTACTGTGGGATCAGAACTATGTACGTGTTGGGTGTCATGCTAGTGTTAAAAATTATTGTCATTAGTGCCTCAACTGTGCTATTAAGTTTCCATACATATTTTTAGTTAAAGTCGTTAGCGTGCAGTTGTGTAAACTCATGGTAAACCTTAAGTTCCTTTTGACAGTTGGGTTTCTATGGAGTTTCTAAAATATATGTTTTATGGAACCCATCTCATTTATAAATGGTTTATAATCTATGTTTCAATCACGATAATTCGATAAGCTTTCGGTTCTTGATAAAATTAAACCTGGCAAAAAAACTGGGTCTGCTCCTACTCTGATCTGAATCAAAAGCAATTGTTACTTAATTCGATCCGCCGATCACAGACAGCGCATTCTATAAAGCATTGCGAGTACCTAAAGTGCAAAAGCAAGTGATATGAAATACTTCCTGTGTCCCGAGATTATATGCACATACAGATTTTCCCTTATAATAAATCACAGAAAAAGACCTCTGCTAAGGCGTGGCGTTACTTCGGAAGAAACCATTTATTATTAACAAATCAGTTGTTCTATTTCAGATGAACCTAAGCGAGGACGAGTATTATTGTATAAGGAGAAGGTTTGTCTACGGCTTTACACTTCGTAGAACACGATAATATAATGTACATTTCTGTACCCCATTATTATAGACCCGCGTTTCCTAGACGTGTCTACCTGCGGACCCCAAAAGGTAAAAGACAAAAGATTACCGTGATTTATTTGAACCTTCATTAACTTTTGGGTTAAAGAGCCGTTAGAACGACGGTTTAAGCTCTCTTCATTGCACGCGGTGACCCGCGCGTCATCTCGTTCACCCTAGCGGGTGTCGTGCCCAAAAATGTTTTTTGTTTATTTCCTACTTCGAATATAAAAGACTTTAAGAAAATTTAAAAAAACAGGGGATTTTATGTCTACTTCAAATTATCACGCAGTCTCGAGTTCTAAAGTATTAATAGGTCGGATCGAGTTACACGCGCAACAATGGGTGTAATCGACAATTGTAGATTCTAATGTTATGTAAGTAAATCAAGTACCTAAAATTATTCAGATTAAAAACATATATGGATACTTATATTATAATTCCGAAGTTACCTTTAACTTTTGGCTAACTTGGTTTGTTACATAATACAGTGCACATTATTGGATATTTTTTTATTCATTATTAAGTAAGGACACTTACTAGAAGGCACTTATTAAAGGGTTTACTCTGTAGATTTGGTAAAATGATCTATATAATAAGAGATAGTCAAATAGGCGTGCGGCATTTTTTTATGGCAAAGCTTGATTTCATTGAACGCAAATGTTTATCTGCGGTACAGGAATGTGATGTCGCGAACCGTTCGTTTTGTCCTCACACGCGGTTCTTTGTCCAATCATCATCATACCCTTTAGACGTCCACTGCTGAACGTCGCCCCCCCATAAAACGGAATGGAGGGATTTGCCCTAATCACCACGCTTGGCAGGCGGATTGGTGATCGCAGCATTGGTGTTAATTACTCATAAAGATGCTAGCTTATTGACTTTACATCCACGGGAGGAGAGGGAGAGATATATTGTTAAGCTGGACACGCCATAGCACGGTAAGACTCTATGCGGAAAACAGGTGTGGGAAGGTGCTACAAGGTGGTATTACAAGGGATGGGCAACAGCATACACCTGAGTATTCAACACTAACACTGTTATTACCAATCCGCCTGCCAAGCGTCGTGATTATGGCAAATCCCCCCATTGCATCCTTTGGGGGAGGTCTTGTCCAACAGTGGACGTCTACCGACTAATGAAGTGGGAACTGCGGCAACTACTTTAGGCTGCGCCGAATAAAAAAAGTTTCAGCCTTTACCCGCGCGTCTCTCTCTGCATTGATACTCGTATGTCCATAACCACATAGTATTCTTACGAACGTTTTTATTCGTTGAGAAGAAGCTGCAACGCGTCTCGCGCGCTTTGACACCATAGAATAATTAATAACAATTTTAACCGGATAAATCGTGTAGGTATTTATATTAAATAGAGGCTGCTTTTAAGATTGTCTTCAAATGGAGATTCATGTCGGAACGGAGAGGTCTCTACCGACAACAGGTACCATTGTGTTCAACATGATCTCCTGAACAAGAATATACAGAATCGTATTCTAAAGTGGTGGAGGGTGGAGGGAGGGGAGGGAGACAGTTGCGGATACCGGGTAGGTATCAGCTTTGTTTGACGACCTCTGTGGCGCGGCGGGCGAAGCTTGGCCTGCGACGCAGGAGGTTGCGGGATCGATTCCCGCCTCGGAACAAATATTTGTGCGATCGCAGATATTTGTTCAGGGTGTTCTGGGTATTTTCTATGCATAATAAAAAATATCTATCCATGTAATATATTGTATTAAGTATATCAGTTATCTAGTACCCATAACACAAGCTTTGCTTAGCTTGGGCTAGATAATGTTGTGTAAACTGTCCAGCAATATTTATTTGTTTATTATTTATTTATTTATTTATGTTTAATTTCTCATTATTAAGAAATTAACCAAAGCTGATACCCGGTTTTGCACCTTTCCCCTCCCCTCTAATATGGTACCAGTTGTCGGTAGAGAACTCTTCGGTCCGACGGGACTTCCGTTTCGAAGGCCCGGCCTCTACTATTTGTTATTCCTGACGTCACGAACGTTTTGCAGCTTCCGTAGTCGCAGGTAGACTAAAGATATCCTTATTTACATACAATGTAAAACAATAGCTAATACCTAAGACATTAGAATAATTAATGTTAGTACCTATCGGCGTACAGCGTCACGACAGATTCGCTAGCTCAAGTCGCTCAGAACTAATTGTGCATTTATTAGTCTAAGCAAACAATAAAATAAAACAGTACCACAGTTTGTGTGTATGTAGGTAAGGTACCATAATATGAATACAATATGATAATGGTAAGTAGGTGGAGCATATATAGTGTGGTTTTTGATATTATTACGAGCTAGGGGTTCTGATGATTAATAAAGTTATCTAAAACATCAATTCAATCTTTACTAACGAGTGTTCAATATTCACTCAGAAATCAGTCAAGTCACTTGATTTGTTCGCACTAAAACTCCGCTTATACGAGCAATATATTACTAGAATTTTCGTAGAAGTTTATCGAGTTGTGTCTTACTACCTTCTCTGTCTAATTATGCAGTGTATCTACTCGACAACAAATGGCACTACATTCAGCGGGCTACCTGCCGCAGGGGCAATCTACGGTGTACAAGTGGAGATGACCCTTAATTGCCACCTTAATTGTGATGTGCATTGGCAATTAGAAGCAATTTCCTAGATTGGCCCTGCGGCAGCGCAGCAGAAGCGCGAGACCATCCTTGGTCCCTAGATCGTCCCTGCTACGTTGCCGCGTGTGTTGTGTAGCGCGATCGGGGAAATTTCTCAATCAGTTGGTTCGTAACTATCACACGGAGCTGGCCACATCTTCACCCAGAATTTCCTATTTTTTTGCAGTAATAGCCGGCGCTATACCGATCTTTTGATTTTTCGATAATACTGGTGCCTTTCTCAACGCATGTGTTTAGCTCAACCTAGTATAGTATTATTTTATCAGTGGCTCAACTTATACCCGAACGGCAGGCATGTGTGTATCCCATCACTTTATTATAGCTTATAGTTAGTTCATCCCACCAACGCTTTCTTGGCCGACTCAGTGTACCGGTAGGCCTTTTGCACGCAAACGAAATTTTATGTTATTATGGCTATCATCTCATCAAACTACACAAGGTTGTATATCAGTACACTAATAAATAGACCCGTGGAGCGTCAGATTCTTATATTTTTTATTTTTACAATCTGATATTGAACTTGTCCTGTTAGTAGGTATGTTAGTTAGTCTGGGACAAATCGTGAAACTGAATTTTTAATCAGTTAACCTGGACCGAATGTGCTGGTATTTTGCATACCTGTCAAGTACCGATGACAATACATTATTATGGTGATGGAGACGGAAGGTGGACAACGGAACTCCTCGAGGGATAATAGTAGACTGGCAGTGTTTAGGCTCATTCTGATCAGCACACGGTTCAGATCACTAATTTTATAAAAGCTTTTCTTATTATGATTTGGTAACCATATAATTTAAAAAAGACGTGTGTCAGGATCGTAGCAAGTGAAAATCCGTGGTCTCTGCCTACCTCTCCGGGAAACAGTCGTGTATGTATGTATGTAACTATATAATTTTATATAAAAACAAAGGCACCAAGTTTGATAAGATATTAGCCAAAATAGACGTAAACTTCGTTCGCGTGCAAAAGGGCGTAAGCGCCTTACACGTGACCTTAAATGTGACCCGAAATTATAAAGGATATAATAAGCGACAAATAAGTCCAGCCACAGCACTTGTATCTCGTTACTGCGCAGCAGAGGATTTAGTATAAGAAATTGCTACTGCGCAATCCACAACGTGCAAACTTACATAAACCAGGTCTCAACTTATAATTTAGTTTATTTCGTAAATAATTTATCAGCAGCATTATAGGTACACTGCAGTACCTGTTATGGGTAGAGGGTAGTCTTTCTTTGGGTATCTTCAATTTCAAAACAGCACTGCACCATTTAATAATTTAGTTAGATACTCGTGTAATAAGCATTATTATAGATGAGTGGAATATTGGTACAGTTAAATTATTATGTTTTAGTGATTTGTTATTATCATTATAATTACAGCCTACATAAAATTACTTAGTTACAAGTTAACTAATAAGTTGCTATCTTCTACTTACGACCTTCTACAAGAAAGTTTCTCGATCGATTCTATTCGTGACTATTAAATATATTTTTCTCAAATATGCTTCGATATACACTTTTGGTTGTAATTTTCACTAGAAACGGGATATTTACCATGATTTCGTTCGTAATAAAAGAGTGAGAAAGAGGGTAGATCGATATATCTGCCAATAACATCTACTCGCAAAGACTTTAGTCAGTTCTCCCGTGATCATGGCGCATGCAACTGTGCCGAAATATCGGGAACATATAAAACTCAAAAATCATGGTAAATATCCCGTTTCTAGTGAAAATTATGTACATAACCATGATAGTTTCAAAAGTTATACTTTTGGTTGTGTTCTAAGGAAATTGTGCTAAGCGTGAAAGTAATTGCACTTGTATTGAAATTAATTCAACAAAATAAGCTCGATTTAAGAAATGGTTAAATGTTTTGTAAATAAAAACTATTTTGTTGCCATCTGAAATTGAAGAGGCGGCTAAATCCGTATGATAACTTGTTACTGCCAAAATGTCCCAAGGTCAACTTCAAATTATAATGTCATTAGTATTCGGGAGGAAGACGTGTCGTATATCTTAATTTGGAGTTTTAGCTCAAACTTGAAGATTCAGCTTCAGTAGTACCTTTGATTCTGTTTATCCTATGCTGATCATCATCAGACCATGGAGCCTGTTGTCGTCTAAAATGAGAATTTTGAACTCAACCTTTGCAAAAATGCATAAGTTTCATTAAACAAATTGTTGCGAGCTGATGACTTAATAATACTTATTAATACTACTGTATTTATGTACTTTTTTTCTTTATAATTGGCATCGCAGGTCTTGTGCATTTGCCATTTTCAAGTATAATTATTTATTTTCAATATTTTGCAACGTTACACTCCTTCCAATTCGTCAAAGTCACAGTCAAGTCAAGTCATGTTTTAGTAAAACGGTGGCCGTTTTACTAAAACGTTGGTAGACAATTTCCACCAATTTGAAAAGTCACGCAATTACTTCCATTTCATTTCCCAACACTTGTGCTCTATAGACGAGCAACATTGGTTAAAATGCCACCAAAATAACACAAAATAAATCAAAAAAACACTAGGAAAAGAAATAAAATTAAAAATTCGAAAATGGCGGGAAGAATCTTATTAATACTACTGTATACGTACTTAATAATTAATTACTTAATAATTTATGTAAGAAGGTTAGCTTTTGAAAAAGTTTGCGCTCGCATAAATGTATGGCGGGAGAGTTCGTGAGTGTCACAGTTATCTTTCACAGATATATCGCGGAACGAAACATTGTACCTAGTACCCAAGCGACGAAAACGCTTTAACTAATACGCTTTTCTCAACTAGCTTATATTCATCTACTTAATACTATTAAGTAGATGAATATAAGCTAGTTGTTATATTCATTAAGTTAATAGTTATTATAATTATCTCGTAAAATATAGATAATTTTACAAAATCATCAGAGTTTACCCTGAATAGTTTTTTTCTCCATTTACAAATATGTTGACCCAATAATGTGCACCATAGTGAGAAACAAATATGCCATTCAGCGGGGCAATGCAGCCAGCATCTTCGGGTGCTTTTCAGTTGGTTCTCCTTTTTTTCTTTGAATCATCTCCTTGTTCTCCAGGCACCGCACAGGCGCTTCCCACCTAGTAGTAAGAAGGAAGGATAAAGCGCGCGCCGTGCTTGTTGCCTGATTCTTCTAGGTTTGATCGCTTTGTACCTAAACTTAATTTATAGGACAATTCAAAATGATCCTTGTGATTTCAATTATTTAAATACTTTTGACTATGATTGATTTAGATCAGTTCAGCTATCTTTAGATCATTTGTAACGGTATATAAAAAATATTTTAATAATAGTATTTATATCTGCTTGTAGGAACAAAATAAATAAGCCAAAAGTCACTTTGCTGCTTTTTTCTATAAATTAAATATTGTTCTATCGTGTTTTTTTAACAAAGGAAACTTTGAAATAGGTACAAATATCCAAGCATATTTTTTATCTGAATTTTAGACCTTAACAACTAATGCTGCTATATGCGAGCTCTGTAGCAACATTATAGCCATTATAACATCTACTCGCAAAGGTTTTAGTTAGTTCTCCCGTGATCATGGCGCATGCAACTGTGACGAAATATCGGGAACAATCAAAACTCAAAAATCATGGTAAATATCCCGTTTCTAGTGAAAAGTATTATAGCCACCATTATACCAAATGAAAAAGTAAGTAATAAAATATATTTGTATTAGCTGGCTCTGGTCGTCTTATGGTAATCTTATGTTTTTCTTCGCGTCCGTTCTCTTTTCACGCAGAAAGGTGGATGAGATCTCTCCATGGATGATTTCAGATATATACTCATGGGTTTTCTCCCAGGGGGCCCGCAGGCCACAGCTAAGGAAACGCTGGCAGACCATTCTGTACATGGTCAATTTATAGTTTAAATTTAAACTAGATATAGGTAGTAATAAACGAGTTATAGTAAACGCATAAAAAAAATCTTAAAAAGAAATTTAATTAATGCGTTCACTTATTGTCTCTTGACACATAGAGTTAAAACGTTGATAATATTGTGTAACAGTATTTACAGTAATCATTTTATCATGGCGGTAAAATATTAATATGTATGTGTTTTAATATACATAGTTACTCGTATCATATCTCGAATCCAGTGAACATTTTTGTGTAAGTATTTAGTTTAGTCCGTTAAGCTAAGGCCAAACCAACGCGTTCAGCCCGCGTCCGCAGTGGCGTGCACGGTGGCGATCCACTGTCTTACCATTGCTCGCCACCGTGCACGCCACTGAGGACGTGGGCTGAACGCGTTGGTTTGGCCTTAGCTTTAAAGCATATTCTTTACCGACTTCAAAAAAAAAGGAGGAGGTTCTCAATTCTTTTTTTTTTTTACCTCATATCTCCGTCATTTATTTGGTAAATTCTATTTTTATTTGACACAATATATTTCCAGATTGGTCCCATTGTCATCAAAATCTTGTCCTGATGATGGGATCCATGTGGAATTGAGGGAACTCCACAAATATTAAAGGCACACATGTAGTGATATCGGTATTTTCAGAAACAAGTCAAGCATGTGAATTCAGAAATTATCATTTGATGGTGATGTGGAACTGATGAAGAAGACCAGAGATGGTCATCGAAACTCCTCAATGATAAGTATTTCACGGGTGGCGATAAGGGTAAATTTCCGATATCCGATTTAGCTTAAATTTGGCATGCCTGTCAAGTTTCCATGACAATCAAATATTGTGGTGACAGCGAGCTGATCTGATGATGGAGACGGAAGACGAACAACGGAACTCCTCGATGGATAATAGTAGACAGGCCGTGTTTAGGCTCATTTTCATCAGCATACGGTTCCGATCACTAATATTATAAAATCTTGTATAAATTCCTAACTTCGAAGTCGGTTTTTTTTCGTACAGAATTATATGTTTATTGCGCCTCGTCCACGGTAGTGTACCTACCAAATAGAGTTAATACTACCCATATTTTAAAGAAGGCTGCAAATTATGTAAATAAAGAAATGTCACTTCACTGTCAAAGCGACAAGACAGTGGGACTAAACCTTTATTTAATTTGGATTATTATTATTCTTAGTTCTTGTCCACGGTTTCGTTTGGGCAGGAAACTTTGGTGTTCTTCGGTGCGTTCTATTAAACCTAGCCGGCGCCCTACATTATGCAAGTACCTACCTACAAGAGCTCCGCATCATTTGGCCTTGCCCTCAGAGGTTAAATAAAACACACAAATAGGTATATTTTTTATTAGAGAAGTGTATTTAAATCATTACAAGATTACATGTTTTTAATTGCTTAACTTACATACTAATATCTGAACAGACGCGCGAAACAAACAAAAACGAGCCAACTGTGCAGTATCAACGCACCTTGAGGTGCGGCCAGCTTTCCCCAGAATGAGGCCAGTGTCACAAAATAATTACCCAGAAAACATATTTCTAAGGTATTAGGATAAAAATACTCCAGAACTATGCTTTTACACTTTTACTAGTCTCGGCTGTAATCAAAAATCCATGACTAAACGTAGTTACCTCGTAGCTACCTTCTACAAAGGAGTGACCTAAGTTTTTTACTGGTATCCCCTTTGTTTACATTTTTTGCTGTGATCTTGTGAATAGACTATAGACGGCTTGGAGAATTAGTCTAATCTATACCCTCATATACTCTCATTTCTACTCTAGTTCAATTACTCTATCGTGGACGAGGCGCTTAAGAATACACACACATAGATTTAAGACAGATCAACCCAGTGTTATTTTGAGTGGCTAGATGCTGTTAGTAACGTACTCTTTCGGGTAAGTATGATTTCACCTTAGTTTTTTATAGCCTCAGACCAAGAAAAAACAAAGACAGTCATAGGCGACATCAGTGAAGTATATATGCTGCGTGACTCTCAGAACAATAACTAAAACAAGCGTGACTCGACGTATTCGTAAGCACATATGCGCGCGCATGTGTGCTATCTGCTTATTGCCATTTCGCTAACACACGAGCTTTGTCAGTCAGATTGGTTCTTTTGATCTCTATACGATATAGGAGAGAAATTCCCAACATAGCCAATCAAGCAGTTTGATGATCATCTGCTTGGTGAGCGCCCATGTTTCGGCTCCATTAACAGACAGCACAGCTCATTATATTTACCATTAGTTCCCCACGCGTCACAGAATAAATAATAGTAACTCCTTAACGCGTGCCGATGCACTTGTTTTCATGTTTAGCGCGGTTCTAAATTTACAACTTATGACAAAAATAAACAGACAAGTGCGAGCGAGACTCGCGTCTTCTGAGGGTTCCGTACGGTAAAAGCGTACTGGAAAGCCACTTTTGGAATCGGTGGTCAAACAGCCATCACACAGTTGAAGGTGGTTACTAAAGGTGCTAAGTTAAATCATCATCAAAGTGGTCCTATATTTCCCATTTTTGAATGCTCAGGTAATTTATGACCAAAGCTAGAACGCGCTGCCGATGCGTTTTAAAGAATTTATGATAATGATCAGTGTATTTTTTCGGGTTGTGTTAGTTGGTTTCTTTTCCTAGGTTAAGCTAAGGCCAAACCAACGCGTTCAGCCCGCGTCCGCGCTGGTGTGCACGGTGGCGATCCATTGTCTTACCATTGCTCGCCACCGTGCACGCCACTGAGGACGCGGGCTGAACGCGTTGGTTTGGCCTTAGATTTAGTCACTCGAAACCATCAGATAGCATATTAAATAATCAAGAAATAATAGGTATGCACATTTTTAGTTACAATATTCAGTCAAAAAGTACTTAAACAAATAGATGGCTGGCGTACTTTTCCAAAGTTTGAAGTATGGGTGAAGGGTTTCTCTTTATTAAAGGAATAGTTATGTTCCGTTGTCTTGAAGTTTCTTGGTCTCAGGTTTTTTGTTTTTAAATTCGACTAATTTTACGGAGAGCGAGGACAGTTGTCGAATGATCCGCCTAATTAGAGAGTTAGCTATATACCCTTTTACTTGTATAATTTTATCCGCGTCGTAATAATTTTGTTTGTCTCTCTCACGGTAATTATTTACTCTTATATTACGTATCGTAATTTATACGACCGGTCGTCTCATTGTAGGACTGTCCCCAACTCGATGGGCCAATGATATTGTAACGGTCTCTGAAAGTCGGGTGAAGGCAGTTCAAGTCCGCTTATCTCAAGTGGTGGACTTAACGGCTGATGATAAAGATGATCGCAATTTCACCCGTTCGTACAGTTCAGTTATTTATAATTAAAACTAACATTGTACCTATAAAACAATACCATTTACCCGATTACTTTATTTTATGGGGTACATAGTTTCATTGTTATTTAAGATTAATCGTCAGTTTTTTAATTTGTGATCAATCTATGTATGGACATGAGACGTAACATCACACATATCAATCAAGTTGCTGCGGTCCATCGTAGTTGCGTTGGTGGAGCGCTATTGCCGGCTCTTTTCGATACAATATGGTATTCGATATGCAGTCTGAGATTTTTCAACGGCCCGAGAGGCTAAATCCTGAAGTGTTAGCACATAGGCAAATATGGTCTGAGGAACCACGGGACCGACTTAGGAAAATTAAGAAAAAAAAATGGGTTTCGATTAATGTCTTATGGAAATCAAAAAGTGTTAAAATTATAGGTCTCAAGTAATTGGTAGTGGTCCAAAATTATTAAGCCTAAACCTTCTGATTATTATGTTGTATAGAAATGAGGGCCCATCGGCCCATCACCGATTTCAGCGAAAACGAGCGGCTTACACCAAAATTTAATAAATATAAACGAAAAACTTACTTTGAGAAAACTCATTCTGTATATTTAATACTCTGTAATTTTGCTAAAGAGCAGCGGTGTGGTGTTATGTTTCCGTAGGATTCTAAATAAGCCATAGTTACACGTCGAAATAACTGTTATTACCATTTACTTTGCACAGATACAATATATTTTGTAATTTTCATCTATCTATACAATACCAAAACTGTAACTGGGCCGAATCTGTACATTAAATATTTTATGAAAATTCTAATTGAAAGTAAATCTAACCTCACCGATAGAGGCCAAATTTTTGTCTCTCTGTCTGTATCTTGTACATGTATGGGGGAAACCCCTAAAAAGTATGATCTATATCTAAATCCAAATTGTAAACTTTCATACAATTTGTTTTGTAACTTTATCTACCAGGTTCTAGTGCAATGTCGCATAGGGCGCGTCCTATGTGGACGTGACCTATGAGATAATGCACTGTTCATAGGCAGAGGTGGGCCATCTACTTGAACTCTGTTCTAATGAAGTACCTATTCTATATTACCATTTTAAAATGGTTGTAAATATTTATAGAACTTCATTATGCCAAAAAGGAATACATAACCCGACCGTATTGTAGACCATTATAAAGCGTTTCTTGTCGGACTACGGACCCTTATTAGATTTCTTATATTTATTTTCACTTTTTTTACCCTACTTTCCTATGAAATCTTGTCCTGTATAGCGAACCTTTGTCATACAAGTAAGAACAATTTTTTTATATTATCAAATATATTTTTTTAGGTAGATACTTTTATTAGATGCATTTTATGAATAAAATTAGATTAAGTAGGCGTCTAGCATGAAGTCGTACCGATTTAGTGGATCTTTTAAGACAAGTAGGAAACTGTTGTGTTAAAACAACTGATGCGATTCGATTAAATAACAACAAGAATGTAGTACCTTCGTGCAAAAATGTGTACCTGTAGGTATTGGTAATGTTAAAAGTTAGGCACCGCTTCTTAATTAATCTCTTCTTTCTTATCTACATTATACCTACATAAATATTAGAAAAATCGTGTAATAAAAAGCCGAAACAAAAGACTGTTTGAATGTATTTCGTTCGGGGATATGTTTGGTTAATTGCCTTCACTAGTGTAATACATAATTATGTAAAACCGTACCGTCCTAACATAATTATTTGGTCATTTTATTTTTGAAATAGTTGCAAGTGCAAGGACGTTTCGTGCAATTAAATTAATTAATTACAAGGGACACCGACCATAAGGCGCACTTTATAATAAATAAAATTACTCTGAAAATATAAAATTAATGGTGCTCTTTTATGTGGCATTTTAGTTACTATATTATATCTTAGTTGTAAATATCTTATTATTTTGAAGTTATTAGTTTTACACGAGACTAATACAGTTAATTTCTCAGTGCAAATAGTTAAGATTTTTTAGTGGAATATTCTACATGTTATCTAGCGTATTAGATTATCTAACATAATTAATTATATGTTGTAAATAATCATTAGTTATTTCATATTATACTTACTATAAGATAAATGTAAATAATAAATTTGTTGTTTAGTTTTATACCAAAACAGGTCAGTAAACACCCAAGAGAGAGAGATTCAATGGAATACTATTTGTAATTTATAAGCTTTTGTGTCTTTCTAACCACGTTTTAATAAAATATAAGTAACCGTATTAAAAAACACACTAAATCTTTGGTCACACGGTGTTATATCGTTATAGGTGTTCAAATGGTTAGGGTTAGTGATTTAAAATTAATCGGTATTACAGCGTTATATTGTAAGTTAGTTGTAGCGTTTTGTTACCTTTAAGCTGGTGCCCCATTTGACGGACAATTGGTCGCGCATCCTGTGGATTGACGCTCGTCAAGTGTTGGTTCCATTGTAAGTCGAAAGATCGTCCGCCTGTCGAATAGGCCCAGAGCTAGCGCAGTGTCGCGACTCACTACGGCGCACGGTACTTGCGTGCCAGTACGTAGAACTAACCAACACATCTGTGTTCGTGTGTCCAGTTAGGTGATACCACCTGCATTCATTTTGATACAGCGAAGTAACACAGTGTATCCGTGCGTCGCCTTGGGCTGGCGGCTTCTATGTGACGGATTGACGTAGTTGAGCTCATCGCGCGCCGACTGACCGCCAGTAGTGATTCTACAGGAACGGAGTCCTAGGTATCTTTCTACATTTAAGAATCAGACAACCGCTTCAGCACTGCCACTGAACTTTGTAAAAAAAACTTTTAATTAATTTTGTTTTGTGAAACCTTTAATTTGTGTATTTTATTTATGGTTCCTGGTTATTGGAATCTTAAACTGTATTGTTATTAGAATACAGAAATTGTAATGTAGTGTAATTACTTAATTTTTGTGAGACTCAATTTGCTCAAACGATGCATGGTCCATGTATACCGACGGAAATAAAGCAAATGAGACTGATATATTATACGTTTTAATTCAACCAATTAATTTTCCTACATTATATACTACATTAAGGGACTAACATTTTAAAGAGCTACGCAATTGCGGCCTATCTACTAACATTAATTCCTGGCAGAAACTAAAATCGATGAGCGAGAGGTATTCCGCGAAAATGGCGATTCAACGATTGACCATTGTGTTTCCGTGCTATAGGACAACGGGACGATAGGACAACGTCAGAAGCATGAACGTTCGTGGATAGGCCGCTATTGTAACAATAGGACTCACAGGTATTACAGTAGTTATATTTTCTTACACTACAATAAACAGCTACAGTTATTTACAAGACGGCCGATACAAACAATAAAACAATAATTTACACCACACTGGGTTTGTCCGTTTCGAACGTAATCAGAAAGTTTATAAGCACCGAAGTGCCTTAACCCACTCATAGGTAGTCTTATTATATTCCATAGAAAATATTTCTGAGCTTTGCGTGTGCAAACATTGAATCGAGGTAAGTGGAAAGCGAAAATGCAAAATTCACAAACAATACATCTTTGCTAGAGATTGTATTACAATCGTGCCGCACGAATAAGGGTTTAGGAGTAGGGCGAGGGGGGGTACCATTTCCGCACCAATAAGATGTTTAGTTTTTGAGAAAATCAAACTTAAATTCTGTTCAAAACAAAAAAATAGGGGTTAAGGCAGAAGGCCCTTCGCTTCGCTTTTAGACTAAACCACAGATAAAATAATACTATACTAACCAACCCCCATGTGTGTACCCCCAGAATCCGGAATAATTATTATTACTTTTAGCTTGTGGGATGATTACGGATACACCCAATTGTACTGCCTTCAAAAGATTTTAGTTTTGAATAAAAAATAAAACAAACGATAAATTATATACAACTGAAAATCACAAAAACCCGAAAAGACCACGAAGAACATCCGAAAATACCAAGAGGATTCACAAAATTCGAATAGGAACGGAATGCGCCGTCCGTGATCGTCAAAGACGATTTTTTTCACCGCACCGCTCTCCATTGGCAGAAGATTCACCCCCACACCTTAGAGCCAGGGGGTCCCGTACTGTGCGGTTTCAGAGGAACTTCCTCCCGCGAACACTCACGTTGTGGAATGATCTCCCTGAGGTTTTCTCAAATGACTACTGTACGGTGTTATTCAAAAGGGGGTATTCCCTTTTGAAGAACACCGTGGATTTTTTTAGAGGGTCGGCAACGCGCGTTTGATGCCTCTGGAATTGCAGGCGTCCATAGGCTACGGTAAACCGCTTACCAACAGGTGGGCCCGTATGCTTGATTGCCACCATGATAATATAAAAATAAAAATAAAAAAAAACATACAATTTGGTGGTTTTACGTTCCATTCTTCCTTAGTTCACAAATCATGCTAGACTAAAATTAATTACCGCTTTTATTGAGAAACTTCGTTATATTACACGTATAAATAAAGTTCGCGTCTCCTAGGTTGAGGAATACCGAATAGTATAATGGTGTAGAGAAAACCAAATTTCCAGATCCAACCCTCAGCAACCTCAAATACATGTGGCACGATTCTAACGCCAACACTTCTGCTATGCTAATGTCGCCGGCAAATCAATAAGGAGGGACACTAGAGCGCGTTAATACTAATGCATTGTAGGTAGATTCAGATGAGTGGGTTAGCAATTATCTTGCATAGCTCGGGAAGAAAGACTCGCCTTGGCTGATGTCATCGTATCGGTAGGGTGGAGGGACGCGGTCGTGGTCGTACGTCCCCTTCATTTCCTTTGGCCGAAGTTTCTTCATCTTATCAGGAAGTGGTCTCACAGAGTTTTCTATAGTTTTCTGGAAAAACATTAGTGGATCATTCTTCGGATGGTAAACGGACACTAAATCATGCTTATAAATAAGTTTTCCGTTGAAAAAGTCTTTTTCAAAACAAGTTTTTATTAAATTAGTAATTGGAACGGTGTGCTGATGAAAAGGAATGAGGAATGCCGTTTTCCACCTTCCGTCTCCATCATCAAATCAGCTGTCACCATAATATTGTATTGTCATCGTGGGAAATGACGTGACAAGTGGTGAGCTCATCGCCGCCATTGCATCCCACGACTGACTCTGCTAGGGCTTTCTTCCACTAATAACACATTCCTTAAATAAGCTAGCAGCCAGGACAAATCTTATACCAACGAATCTTACAAACAAGTCCGGGTAATCCCTTAGTCTGCTTTTACGACATCTACGGGAGGAGATGGAGGGGTCTATTCTTAGGCCGGACACACCACGACACTATAGGTATAGTATGATGCAAAGGATTACCCTATTGGACTCTCCGAAGTCGACCGGTCGCGTAGCCGGTAGAGGCCGGATCATCATCTTGGTCTTGGTGAGCGGTGTGTTGGGTCCTTTGAACGATATCCAGTAAATAGACTGACCCTTGCTATCTTCGGTCGCGGCAGTAGAGTACATGCCGTTCAGATTACTGAAACAAATCTATCACTGTAGACAAAATGTAGGAACCAAAGGCCATTGGAAGTAGCTTGGTGATTCGGGGACCAAATAACTGCACCTTACCCAAAACGGGGCTAACTTGGACATCAATTTCATTCGAATTTAAAATTATTATGAACCTCTGTGTTCAGTCTTACTGTGTTGGTCCTAGGATTGGAACTCGGAGGATGTCCTGATTTTATTTTATTGCCGAAACTTTGCCGATGTTTTTTTGTATTGTTTTTTTTTTTTATTTTTTTTTAAATATTTTTTTTAAAAATACAAATTTTAACAAAAATGACCTTAAAAAAAACAATAAATGTCTTTTCGCACCTACGGAACTTTACCCCGTTACTTCAGATTCAATCGAAGATGCTTTTATCAATTTAGCTATAGTTCGAAAGGGCCAAGAAAAAGGGGAAGTTTTTAAAAAGCCAGTTAAAATACAGGGTTATCAAAAACAAGCAGTAATAGAGCTTTTTTGTGAAAGAGTTCGTCCAGGGAAGTACTATCACCATACCTATTTCAGCCGCAAAACGGTAGTGCACGCATTGCTGTGTTCCGGTTTGAAGGGTATGGTTGTTGGTGAAATTACAGTCACATGAGACTTTCATCTTTATGTCTCAGGGTGGCGGGCGCAGTGCAATGCCACATAGGGTGCGTCCCAGGTGGACTTGAGCTATGCGGTTATGCATTGTTATATATTATATATTTATTTTAATAGGTTTAGTCAGTAACTAAACAAATGTAATAAAATGTTAGAGACAGAACAGGTTTTTTTTATCAATAAAAAATTAAATTGAATTAAACACTCTAGAATCGTTCCGGGTCTTGTTAGAGTATTGTGGAGACAAGTACCTCTTATCGCACTCCTTGTACCACCATGCTCCACCGTGCTCCATCGCGCAGGAGCCGTCTTTCCATTCATCGTTGTCTACGTCGTGGGTCGAAAACTTCTGGCCGGCGTGGTACGACAGGGAGTCACCTACGCATGTACACAATACCTAATCAGCCGGTAGACGACAACTGCTGGATATCGCTACTAAGCGATAAGACCGCCCATTGTACAACATAATTATTTTTAGTTTTATTATTTGTAAATTGTTTTGTGTTATGGTGTGCAATAAAGTATTTTCTATCTATCTATCTATCTAAACGAACGAAAAAACCCCGGGTCTCTCTGTTCCTGCCCGTAATGCCTTCCAGTTTCGCTAACTCTAAGTATAATAACTTGACCATCCGATTGTCGTGAACCTCAGCACGAGCGAACACTGTTTACATTATTTGGTGCGAGTAATTTTAAACTACCTGCATGTTATTTTTATTTGTTATTATAAATTAAGTGAGTAGGTACCATTTGAAATTAGTGTACCTACTTAGGTACGATTAGCCCAACAATTAATGTTTAATTAGTTTTGTGTTTTCTCATATAAGTGAATTTAATTCTTTTGGGAAATAAACGTATCTTAAACCTGAATGCCAGAAACAATCTAACCACAAACCGGGCCCTTTTGCCTCAGTAAACTTTAGATAGGGCTTGACACTGTCGATTAACAATACATACATAGACACACGCCTTTTTCCCCGAAGGGGTAGGTAGAGCCTCAATGGACCTGTTTTCACAATGGGTTGCACCATCGTGGAATATAGACGTGACAAGTGGTGAGCTCATCGCCGTATTGCTTCCCACGAGTTACTCGACTAACGCTTTCATCCAATAATAACACATTCCATAATAAGCTAGCAGCCAGGACAAATCTTATACCAACGTATCTTATCAACAAGTCCGGGTAATCCCTTAGTCGGCTTTTACGACATCCACGGGAGGAGACGGAGGGGTCTATTCTTTGGCCGGACACACCACGACCGATTAACAATATCGATACATATCACATCACTTGATTTAAAAAATATCATATCCCACCACCCCTCTTTTTGCGTCGGGGGTTAAAAAGCAAGTTCGCATCGGTTGACAGATATAAACAGCAGCAATATATATTCTAAATAGCAGCAATACATACAGACTGACACGATAATAAGTAACAAATAGATTTGTTATTTTAGCAGTTGACCGAAACGTGTAATTGGCGGAAATATTACATGCCTAATCTTATTGACAGGTGGTTGTCGGTTCTGTGAGCTAAATAGCCAGCCCATTGCCACTTCAACTAGCTAATACTTAACAGAATTGTTTATGGCACCATAACGCGATACTGGTAACAAACCTGCAGTCCCGTAGTAAGTGCCTAGCGTGCTGATCCTGAATGCTTCATGCTCCGGGCCCAGAGTAAACACAGAGTACGACGCGAAAGCCTCCTGAGAAAATAAAAATTACGAAATCACACTACAAATTTACCCACGTACGTGTCCTTCGTTAGAGTAGCTTTTCGCTTTGTTGCTCTTCAAAACCAACTCGTGAACGGGTTCGAATGAGGTTTAAGCACACTATTGGATAATTTGGTTGTTCAGAAAGGTATGCGCACGGACGACGCGTCATTAAAACAATCCTACTCCAAACTAAGCTAAACTAGCATCGAGAAATCGCAATGCAGACTTGAAGCAAAGGCAAGTACATACGCCTAGTCTAAAGGCCTATTCAAATCGACTCCTTGGACTCGATCGAACGTAGAGCTTTCAGGCTTATAGGTGAGCAACATTTGGCGGACACTAAGATCCAGAGTCTCGAGCACCGCCGTAAGGTTGCATGTCTTTCGATCTTCTGTGATATAAGTTACATTTCGGGGAATGCTCCCAGGAACTGCACGATCTGATCCCACCATCTCCTTTTCATCATAGGACGAGCAGGCGTACGGCTCAGTACCATCCTTACCTCATTAGTATACCTTCTATTCGCGCAAAACGTTTCAGTTCTACCTTTATAATGCGAACTGCTAAGGAGTGGAATACACTACCGTCGTCTGTTTTTCCTGAAAACTATAATCTGGGTCTCTTCAAGTCTAGGGTGAATAGGTGCCTTCTAGACCTTTGTGCTCCATCTTCGGCCACATCGTCACTTACCAACAGGTCAGATCGTGGTCAAACAAAGGTCTATCAATATTAAAAAAAAACTAAGCGGTATTCGTTACCGCCGTGGGTAGCGATATCCCAATAGGTATGCGATTAACGCGCTGTTCAAACCATAGCGATATTCGCTACCGGAGCTGTTAGCGGTCTTGCGACGACGCTCGAGTGTCGTTGTTGCCGTCTTGTATGCTGCACGTAGATTTTCAGTGTATAAATAATTGTATAAGCGCTGGCTATGGGCGGCGCGAGGTGCGTCTGCGAGGGGAATACCAAGTTTCACCGAACACGCGGAACGTATCGCGTACCACTGTGGTATGCGGTTCCGGTTTCGCGACAGCTACGGAAATGCCATACCAAATACCCGGCGGGATATCGCTCGGGTATTACCGTTACCCACGGCGGTAGCGGATACCGCTTAGATTTGAATAGATCTTCAAACTGAACGCGCCTCCATCGCTTTCAATTGGCACTTGACACAAGCTTCACGTTTCAAAATGACATACGAAAAAACTAATGTTTTATTCTGGTGGCATGTTCAGTTTTAATGAATTATGAAGTAAATAGGTATTATTACTAAAAAAAAAAACTGGCCCATCTTATGTTAAGCGTTTTGTGATTGGAGGGGTATTTCCCCAAAAAAAAGGGTTGTGGCGCTGTTTACCGGCCGACAAGATTTGGCACATACATTCGGTAATAAATTCTATACAAGAATATCGAAATGAGCAAAATCGGTCAACAGGTTGTCTAGATACATGGGTTATTTTTGTTTTACTGGGCCAGTTATGCGAAGTCTGAAACCGTAAGAGTTATCGAAAAGTGATGTAAGGAATAGCAGGATCGATTTTGAAAACAATTTTTTTTTTAGTTTTTGTGGAAAAGAAACATGTTATAAAAACTAAATTGCCTTTTTGGGTTCTTTGTTTGATCATTACGGATCGACATGAAGAATAGTTTTATACAAGTTTGTGCTCGCGAGGTCTACTGTTCGCAGAACTACTAGATAGATAGATAGATAGATTAACTCTTTATTGTACACAAATAACACACAGAAACACAAAACATAACTCAATAACAAAAAAATAACAGAAATGTACAATGGGCGGTCTTATCGCTTATAGCGATTTCTTCCAGACAACCTTAGGATGGAGAGGACTATATGGAAGAATGGGACAGTGGTGTTATCACCTTGACAAATACACATATCATTAAATATATACAAACCTACATTATAATACATAAAAATAAATACATAATAATATAAACACAACATAAAAGCAGACAAGAACAATGAAAACTCAACAGGACGAAGAAAACGATTGGAGATAAAACAGTTTGACACGATCTTTAAAAGAATGCAACGACGGAGCAAGCCGAATCGACAACGGTAATGAGTTCCACAGCCGAACAGCTTGCACCGTAAAAGAGTCAGTGTAGAAAGAGCTGTGATGAATGGGGAACTTTAGAGCTAGATTTTCTGATGAACGAAGAGAATGAGGGTTGGAACAATGGAGAAACTCAAAGCGCTCCTTCAGATACGGTGGAGCAGAAGGATTAACTACTATTATTACTAGTATACAATATGTTTAAAAACACAGTTATATTTCAGTTCAATTGATTAAATTGTGCTTCCTCGCAGCCAGGGTTTACTCTGGCTGCTGGAAACATCGGTAACTTTTGACTTATCCTAGGTGGAAAAGTAGCCCGTCAATACCATAGTGTACCTACAGTTATTCTAGCCTCGATTGAAGGCATTCAATCAAAATCCAGATGAGAACAGTTATTTAAGGCAGGGCCTCGTACTACACTAGCGTGGTCTTTTATCTTATCACCTGTCCTGGCTGCGTCTCCAACTCTACCCTCAGCTCGTAAAGCTTCTGATTGGTCAAATAGTTCAGCTTCTCTAGTCCAAGCCAGAATTCCCCGGCCAGATTTCCGAACCCGTACTTGAAGTCAGACCAGCTTTTATAGAAGTCCTGTGAGCCATCGTACCGGTTTTGGAAAACCTGCAGCGGATAGGAAAAGGCGTTAATCAGTCTTCCATGAGAGGTTCTAAACTACAAGAATGGATCGTTTTAGGAAAGAACTAATAGTTATATGCTTGATCATCATCATCATTATCAGCCGTTCGACGGCCACTGTTGGAAGAGGGCTCCCCAAATCCCCCACGGACTGGCAAATCCCCGATTGCATTCTATGGGGGATTTGCCATAATCACACGCTTAGCAAGCGGATTGGTGACCGCACTTTTGGTGTTGAGTACTCAGGTGGATGCTGCTGCCCACCACATCACACATTACTGGTGTAATCCCTTAGTCGGCTATTACGACATCCATGGAAGGAGACAGAGGGTTCTACTCTTAGGCCAGATATGACCACACCACCAGCAGCTGTATTCCTACCTCGAATCGAACCTCTCTACGAAACTATATATATATAAATATACACCTTTTTACACATTATGTAAGCAAGAAGATATAGGTAAAATCCAAAATAAAAGTAAATTCGTAATAGTGCTAGCCTACCTATCTTTACCTCGTACAATCTGACAATTACATAATGTTTTTGGCGGTCTCCCACCTTCCTTCTCAAAAGCATAAAACTCGTCCATCCAGTGCTTTCTCGGATGATCCCGAGGTTGCCGTCCATAGCCATGATACGTGTTCTGCATCATACATAAATAGAGAAATACCCTCAGTGGCACGGTGATCGTGTAACCATCAGAGATGCGAGACATGCCGGTTCAACTCCCGCTGTATTACAAATGCTCACCCATTTTACTTTTTTTTCGACATACTGGTCCACGTTTTTTATTTTATTAGAATGCTCAATGTTGTTATGTGTTTAGAGAGTGCTAATAAAACAGTAATGACCTACGGTGCCGAGACGTGGACACTCACGTTGCGCCTGATCCATCAGTTCAAGGTTGCTCAGCGTGCTATGGAACGAGCTATGCTCGGAGTTCCTCTGAGAGGTAAAATCCGCAATGAAGTTATCCGACAGAGAACTAAGGTCATCGACATAGCTCAGATAATTAGCAAGCTGAAATGGCAATGGGCTGGGCATATATGTCGAAACACCGACAACCGCTGGGGTAAACGTGTTCTAGAGTGGAGACCACGTCTTGGTAAACGTAGTGTGGGGTGCACTCTGGCTAGGTGGAGTGACGATCTGACGATAAGGCGGCTAGAAAGTGAAAGGTCGAAAGTGGATGGGAAGAGCTGGAAATCGGTCTAAATGGCGCGCATTGGGAGAGGCCTATGCCCAGCAGAGGATGATGCAGGTTGATGATGATGATGATGATGAATAAAACCATGAAATGTTCAGGGGTCTCACCGTCCAGCCTCCACCCGCAGTGGTAAGGTCGCACAAGATGTAGAACGGTTCCATGTCGTCCGGCCGGATCTTGTAGATCCCAGACACGTTGAAACCTTGAATCTGTATTTCGTGGCAGTCGGTTGGGTAGCGCTCAGAGCGATCTACTCGATCGCCACGGCTCCCTCTGCTTTATTGGCAAGAATAAATACATACTTCACAAGTTCATTTTATTAAAGTTTATACACACCCAACATCGTGGAGTAACAAGAATGGATAAAATAAGGAATGAGTATATAAGAGGAAGTTTGAAAATTGCATCAGTGACAAAAAAGTTGAAAGGAAATCGTTTAACTTGGTATCGGTATGTTATGAGGAATGACAGAAGGGATGAGGAAGACCTAAGAAAAGATGGATGGATTGCGTGAGAGATGACATGAATGAGAAGGGAGTGAATGATGAGGTGACGGCTGACAGGGGAGAGTGGAAGAAAAAGACGTACTGCACCGACCCCAAATAAATTGGCAAAAGGGCAAGAGAATGATGATGTCACCCCCTACATAGCACATATTCTGTCCCTTCTTTATAATATAATTTTCAATCCATCTTCCCCCTTTTATCTCAAAGAGGGATTCATTTTATAAACCAGATACATATTCTATCCCTACGCTCTAACGAAACTCTTCAGCTTCAAACTCGTGTCCATACATCACAATTCTCTGGCAACTCCTTTACCGTTCACCAAGGTTAACGGGTTAAATTATACGCCTTACCTTTCTCAATAAGATCTTCTAAATCTCTAAAGGTGCTATAACAATCTAGACGTAAAAATGAAATAAAGAATATATCGTAAGTTACCTGCAGTCGCACTTCTTAGGTCTCTGCTCGTGCATTATTTTTCTAAATTCATTTATCATAAATTTCGCTTCCAATGGTTGCGAGCCTTCAACAGGCCTGCGGAACACAAAAAAATATTTTTCAAAACAAAGCTTTTATAAAATTAGTGATTGGCAACGTGAGAACTCATGTGTGAACAGAATGAGTCCAAATAAGGCTACTATTAATCATTCAGGAGTTCCGTTTTACACCTTCCGTCTCCATGATCAGATCAGCTCACTGTTACCATAATACTGTATTGTCATCGGAACTTGATAGTTATGCAATCTTGTAGCTCAATCGGTCCAACCAGGTCCAATCAATTAATTGGATTTGTCCCCCACAGACAGACACGGAAGCAAGTTAAATAAGAGCTTATAAAAATTTATAACCAACAAAAATAAAATTATCTTAAAAAAATAATTATATAGATCATTAAAAATAAGATTAATTCGTGTTTACCGTGTGTCCGCTTAAATATTAGGTATTATTACTTATTCGCCACAGGTAAGATATCTGCGTGGAATCATCGTTTAGAACATGAATTCGTTAAGAAATCGTTATGAAGTCACATTATTACGTCACACGTTATGATGCCACATGTTATTAAAAAGGAAACTATGACAAAACGTGCCATCGCGAGGCTCGTTACGAATCTGCGTGGAATCATCGTTTAGAACACATTATAAATAAAATAATAATAAATAAATAATGCTGGACAGTTCACACAACATTATCTAGCCCCAAGCTAAGCAGAGCTTGTGTTATGGGTACTAGATAACTGATATACTTAATACAATATATTACATAGATAGATATTTTTTATTATACATTGAAAAGACCCAGAACACCCTGAACAAATATCTGCATCCCACAAATAGTTGTTCCGAGGCGGGAATCGAACCCGGAACCTCCTGCGTCGCAGGCCAAGCTTCGCCCGCCGCGCCACAGAGGTCGTCGTTATGACGTCACACATTATTAGCAAGGAATCTTTTATGGTCATAGCGAACAAGGGCCCAGGTTTAGTTTCGTCTATAGTTCATTGAACGCCATTAGCTCGTGTTTCAATGATAACCTCGGGTGTTTTTCGGCGAAAATTGTCTACTAAGTATAGTTAATAGAACGGACTTACTTGGCGTGGGTTCTACTGTACTGTCTGCTCTTGACCTCAGACATAGTGGAAACGACGGTGTTAAGCGCAGTTACGATGTATTTAATGTCCGATTCCATTGCCGACAACCGGGAGGGTTCGGGATACTCAGCAACATCGCCTGGAACAGAAATATGCAACCAATCCATTCAAAAGTTGCCATTCCCTTGTTCCATTCAGATTCCATTATTGGAAAGTCATGGTTTTACGAACTACGCAAACGTTAAGTGACCAATTTTGTAGTTTCTCAGATAATAAAGATTTATATTAAGTAGGTGCCTAATATGCTACGGCGGAACGGATGAAGCATGAGGCATAGCTGGGACACAATACTTCTATTAATTTTTTAAGAGCAATTTAATTGTTATCTTATTTAATTTTATTGTATTTTTTCGAGTTACCTATACTTATCGTGTAATTTTGGTCGTACTTTAAAGATTAACGAGCAGTGTGGTGTAGTTTAAAAATAAATCCGGGTATTTTCGAATGGTTGGGATTTTTCCACCAATTACTTAGTTATTTCTGCCACCGTTTTACTAAGTTATGACTTGCCGAGACTAACGAAGACCCAACTTTTACCACTACACACTTAATTTAACTTAACATTGGCGAGATTTAAGGACGCTTTCCTCAGAAGACAAGCGTAGCGGTGTCTATAGGATATATCACCCCACGTACCTATATAGGGTATAGGATGCGGTGTATATCATTCATGAATTGCTTAAACTAATTAAAGTCCAACCGTTTTGTCCGAAGTACAAGTCCTATGAAAATGTTGGAATACAGAAATCCCACCATATCTCTCCATACTGATTTAATGAAAATCAGTTCTCCATAGAATTAACGGCTACGTAAAACAAAAACCAGCCATTCACAAAAATAAAATACGATTTACCAGAACCACTAGTTCGAAGTTTCTTGTCCAAATTAAACTTTATTTGGGTGATGTCATTCGTCAGCGTATCTAACACAGTCTCCAATTTTTCCGCGTTCCCTTGCTCGCGCAAGGTTTTCATAATTTCAGCTAAGTGCGTGATGATTTCATTTGTTTTCTCATGGATCTCAATATCCAAGCGGTTTAATCTGAAGTCGATACCGTCAATTTTCTTGAGGTATTTTTCACTGGAAGTGAAGGTATCTATCAGCTTCTCGATGACATCTTCGTTATCGCTCAGTGCCGATTGGTTCATTACCGTGACATTCTGTTTGTTTCTGGGGGATAGCATGGCTCCCGTTAACTCATCTTCGAATTCTTTCTTCCAGAGTAATTTGTCTGAATGATCATTTCTCAGCTTCACTCTGTTTTCCTGGTTATCTTGACAGGATATAACCGAAAGAGTCACAATAACCTGCAGCAGGGTGAGGGTTGGAACCATCTCGATATGTGCACGGTTAGTGTGATAAGACGCGACTGGGGCCTGTCATCACGTCGTAGCAGGCGAGTTTACATAAGCGGTCTAAACAAAACACCTCAAAGAATAGCTGCACTGTGAGTCTGTGACTGTTCGCACAGATTTTTCTCATGTTTGTTTTATTATGACTTGTTGTTATTTTTATACAAACCAAATAATTGATAATATTTACAGACTTGAATAAGCACACGGTTGAATTATATAATACACCATGAATAATTACTTTATTTACAGAATGATTAATAACATAAAAAAATAAAAACGGTTGATCAATCTTCAACCGATCCAAATCACTACCAACCAGAAGCATCGCCAAGATGTTGGCTGCATTGTCACGATGAATGGCAGAATCAATTTCGAAAAGACGCCCTCAAAATGATTTTTAATACACGTATGGCCCTGGTACCTCACAGACCCGGCGTATCGACCTCCAGCTCAAGGCTGTCTCTATCGAGACTTCATATTACGCCTTTTGAGCCTCAGCCGAATCGGCCGCTGCACCGGCCCTAACAGAGTCCGGACTCATGATATGGCGCAATGGGATAGATAAGGTAAGGGGACACGAAGCGTCCCACACCAAAGGTGTATCCTTCTCCCAGGAAACAAGGGTCATGCCGTCAGGCCGCTTAGCATCGTCATTCGGCTCTAGAACGGTTGGAACGTTGACGCTGGTACGAGACCTGGAAACGATAATTCGAAGTGACCGAGCTGTTCAACCATCGTATTCCGCAGTGCATGAGAAGCACAAACACCGTGCACCCAACCGTGAACACGTTGCAAGTCGCAATGTAATGCGAATTAACTAGTGGTTCGCCCCGAACAGAGACCTAGCGAATACACGCGATTTAGGTAGGTGACCTTATTTCTTTCGAAAAAATACGTATTGTTCGTGTGGTTCGAAAAGTTAGACCTAAATGTCGTACAAATTCCTAGAAACGGGAGGTCAACAATGGATGTTATACTGGTTATGGTTAGGTTAGGTTAGTGGTTTTATAGAGTTTTAAGTTTTGAAATCCTTCAATTTTAGACTTTTCCCAGTATTTATGTCATAAAAGCTACAAACATACCAAATGTCAGCGTTGTAGGATTAGTGGAAGTAAGTTCCCTAGAGGTTTATTTATTACATTTTCGATTTATCCTAATCTCTCAAAAACAACATAAGAAAAAAAAAAAAAATAGTTTTGAAATATATAACACGAAAACATAGTCGAATTAAGAACCTTCTCCTTTATGGATTCGTCATTTCTGTCTGTCTGTCTGTCCGTGTATGTCACAGCCACATTTTTCCGAAACTATAAGAGCTATGCTGTTAAAATCTGGTAACTAGATGTATTCTGTGAACCGCATTAAGATTTTCACACAAAAAATGGAAAAAAAACAATAAATTTTTGGGGTTACTTAATACTTAGAACTGAAATTCATTTTTTTTCCATTAAACCCATACGTGTGGGTTATCTATGGATAGGTCTTCAAAAATGATATTGAGGTTTCTAATTTTTTTTTTTTTCTAAACTGAATAGTTTGCGCGAGGGACACTTCCAAAGTGGTAAAATATGTGTGTGTGTGTGTGTGTCCCGTAATTGCTAAAATAAGAGAATGACAAAACTAAAAAAAATATATGATGTACATTAACATGTTAACTTCCAACGAAAATTGGTTTGAGCGAGATCTAGCAAGTGTTTTTTTTAATACGTCATAAATCGTAAACTGTCCAAGAACTTTTATTTTATGTTACAAGCTGCTACGGAACCCTTCATGGGCGAGTCCGACTCGGACTTGGCCGCTTTTTTTGAAGTTGGTTAATAACATACAGCGTTACGAATATTGCCTTTATCAGACACGAGTTTGTTAATTTTATTGAACGGGCGAAGCGAGTTCTTTTAGTCAACTTGGAAGAATCGGCGTTTGTATGTATGTATGTTTGTCCGAGCATAACTTCCGAACCGTTAATCCGATCTTCATGAAATTTGATTGGGAGATAGATAGTATTGGTACAATTTGTTGGTAAGGTTATGAGCTATATCGGTCGGGGGGTTGAGATATAGGGGTCCAAGAGGGGGTAAAAAAATATATGTGAGAATATCAGATCAAAGCCATACCAAATGAAAGCCTCGCTTCGAAATTTCAAAACTATTTTTTATAATTTTTTAACTTCTTAAGCAATGTAGTTTTTGAGATGTTAGGGTAAATCTAAAAACGTAAAAATCAAAACCTGTAGGGTACTTCCACTAATCCTACAACGCTGAAATTTGGTGTGCTTGTAACTTATATGACACAAATACTGGGAAAAGTCTAGAATTGAAGAATTTCGAAACTGTACTCCATAAAACAATAACCAGTATTGTTGACCTCCCGTTTCTAGGAATTTGAACCACGTTGTAGGTATAACTTTTCGAACCCGCAAGAACGTTCATTTTAAGTGGATGTACATACTCACTTACATAGATATTTTATCAAAAGGTAACCTTACCTAAATCGCGTGTATTCGCGAGGTCTCAGTTTGGAGCGAGCCACTAGTAGTAGACTGGCCGTGTTTAGGCTCATTTAAATCAGCACATGAATCTGATCACTAATTTTACAGCGAGCTGATCTGATGATGGAGATGGCAGGTGAACAAGGAACTCCTCGATGAATAATAGTAGACTGGCCGCGTTTAGGCTTATTTTGATCAGCACACGGTTTCGATCACTAATTTAGCAGGTAGCTGATCTGATGATGGAGATGGAAGGTGAACAAGGAACTCCTCGATGAATAATAGTAGACTGGCCGCGTTTAGGCTCATTTTGATCAGCACACGGTTTCGATCACTAATTTAGCAGGTAGCTGATCTGATGATGGAGATGGAAGGTGAACAAGGAACTCCTCGATGAATAATAGTAGACTGGCCGCGTTTAGGCTCATTTTGATCAGCACACGGTTTCGATCACTAATTTAGCAGGTAGCTGATCTGATGATGGAGATGGAAGGTGAACAAGGAACTCCTCGATGAATAATAGTAGACTGGCCGTGTTTAGGCTCATTTTGATCGGAATTTACCCCAATACAAGATTTTATAAAATAATCTTGTATTGGGGATAAATGCACGAAATATCAAACTTTGATCTTTTTTTAGGACTTTGAGGCCGGTTTTTTTCTAAAGAATTATATATTTGCAAGATCGATAACTGAGTCTGCGGTCGCAACGTCACTAATCGTTCTACCAATTAATTATGTTGTCTCGCGTAGGTACAGTTATTACAGCGGTGCCAGATCAACTACCTTTGTCTTTTTATAGCAACCTTTGTAGTCTTTGTATACCAAGGCCACTATGTCTATTTGTCTCCAGGATCAGACCTCGGGTCCTATAATTGAATTTACAACACATCCAAAAAATTCAATCAACACTGTTGAGCTTTGCATATGCTCTGCGCGGATTAAAAAGACGACTGATCTTGCCACAGCGCTATCTGCCTACGAAGCATATATGCATATGCACACCTATCTTATAGCATTATATTATATGGCAATAGCACGGTTATACAAGACCTGTTCGTACTCCAGAAATACTGTCTATTCCGTATCCTAAGCGAACATAAAACTAAAAGAAAGTTGCAAAGAACATTTTAAAAACTTAAAGTTATTAACATAACTATTGTACTAACATAACTATTGTTATTAACATTACTGTTGTTACTAAAAAACTATTGTTATTAACATAATTATTGTTACTAACATAACTATTGTTATTAAAATAACATAATTAATCACATAGTTAATAACATAATTATTATTAACTTAAGGTTATTAGTTATTAACATTGACGTCTATACATTTTTGTGTATACAGGGCATTTTAGAAGTAAATTTGTCAGGAAATATCCCTATTTAGGTACATAAAAAACTAACGATCTTCCTAGAAGATATGCACTGAGGCCGGATAGAAATAAAATCATTCAACCGCACACCTAAAAATGCATAACAAAGAACCGTAAGAAATGTCAATTAAAAAAAGCTTCCGCTACAAATAAGAGACATACAAAGAGAACCGCTATTTATAAGAACTCCCAAATCAGTTTTTTTCTTCTTTTTTTTTCTATGTTTTTAGTTGGCGTCGCACGTCTTGTGCCCGTATTCATTTAAAGACCCAGCTGTTGGGAGGCGGTGTTAAGGCGGCTGTACACATTGAGCCAATGTGTAGAGTCACTCTACTTTGGTACACATGATCGTAATAATTAAACGCACTGTATAAATAAATAGCCGCGGCTGCAAGAACTTCTACGTCCATCTTTCATCGAAGCGCCGATGCAGAATGATCAGTAAGCCAATGTGTAAACATCAACCTTGGGGATGCATCATTTTGGCCCGACATGTTGGCCCAACACCTTGGCCCAATGTGCAATCTTGCTTTAGGTTTCCCAGCGATTCTGCTATGATGACTATATCGTCAGCAAATCGAAGGTGAGTGATGTATTCACCACTGATGTTGATGCCATATCCGAAACAGTTCAAAATCTTGAAAAAATCAGCAAAACATCCTTCAATGCAGAAGTCAACAGTTTTGGAGAAATATCACATACATCTTCTAGTCTCAACCTCTTCTGCAATTGGATTGGGTCCATGATCTGGTCCTGAAGACGGTCAGAGGGCACCCAATGCTTGACATGCGGATTGGTGATCGCAGTATTTGTGCCAAGTACTCAGGTGGATGCTGCTGCCGATTTCCAAGCGTAGTCCCTTAGACGGCTTTTACGACATCCACGGGAGGAGATAGATTCTAGGCAAGCCATTCCTCGGCAAATGTTACTTAAATACATACTGTAAATACATTTGTAATATATTTTTATAATTTACGTACCCACCACTATTAATCAGTTCTCCCTATCATCAAAGGTTTGCTGGACGAAAATTATTTTAGGGTTAAGCTCGCCTTTGTACATGTCCTCTAATATGTAAGTTTGTTTTGTTCTCTGTTTGTGTTTACAAAAAAGAATAAAGAATACATAAATGTAAATACAGTTCATTGTATTGTACATCGACATCGTACGAGCACTCTCCACACATAATAAATTGCTTCAGTTCACATAACTGTGACTCTGTGACGAGAAAAGTTTTCGTCTAAAGATATCTTTATTACAAGCTTTTATATTAACTAGCAATGTATGTGCGGGAGGAACCTTGCAACTGAATTCTAAAGCAGTTATCCTTAACCGATAGAGATGATATTTTGCATACCTGTCAAGTTCCGATGAACATGCAATATTATGGTGACCGCGAGCTAATCTGATGATGGAGACAACGGAACTCCTCGAGGGATAATAGTAGACTGGCCGTGTTTAGGCTCATTTTGATCAGCACACGGTTACGATCACTAATTTTATAAAAGCTTGTATTGGAAAATATATTTTTCACATAAAACTTATTATTTACTTACTCACATAAAACTTATTTTCATGCTCCAACAAAACATAATCTGGTAAAATTGAAAATGGCTACCTCGGATGGCTGCCGAGATATACGTACAGACACAATAGATTTAGTAGAGAGGCCACTTCTCAAAAAGTCGTCTAATGGCGATTCCCGTTGGACTGACGATTCCCCTGCCGACACCCGCTATCATTGTGTTCAGCATGATCTCCTGAACAAGAACAGACCGGTTGTCACATTCTAAAGTGGTGGAGGGGGGAGAGAGGGGAGGGGAAAGATAAAAGAAAACCGGGTATAAGGTTTGGTTAATATCTCAATAACCGCTTGTCCGATTTAAACAAGTAAGGTGTCATACCTTATAGGATAGGTAATAAATCTTTGACTATATCATACTTTACTTGATATTTTGAAAAAACGCAAATTTCAATAAAAAAAGGTTTTGGTTTTGTTGAAAATGGCAGTAAATGACACCTAACTAAAAAGTGATGTACTACGAAGAATTGGGCGATTTATACAGTAGTATTTAGCTATTTTAATTTTTTAATTTGGTTGAGAAACGACAAAACTGTGACAGGTTTTTGCAAATACCATATTTTATTATATATTCAAAAATAGGCCAATTTCAGACAAAATACGTTTTTGGTTTTGTTTAATGAGCAGTTTTTGGACAGGTATTGTCAGTAAGCTTCATTAAGCATTGACAGATAACTGCTGAATAAATTGCCGCAATTCTTCGTCATACATCACTTTTTTGTAAGGTTTCATTTACTGCCATTATCAACAAAACTAAAATAATGTTTTGTTTGAAATTCGGCGTTTTTCTAAATATTTAATAAACTATGACATTTACAAAAACTATTGTTAGACATAATATGTTGATAATTTTATTACCTATTGTATGACATCTTATTTATTGAAATCGGACTAGTGGCTATTGAGATATTAACCAAACCCGATACCCGGTTTTCGCATATTTCCCCTCCCCTCTCTCCCCCCTCCACCACATTAGAATGCGACAACCGGTCTATTCTTGTTCAGGAGATCACGCTGAACACAATAATATCTGTTGTCGGCGTCTGTCCAACGAGAATTCAATTTCGGAGGCCTATGGCCTCCCTACTAATTCTCCTGCTGACGTTTGTCGTAATTTTTCTAAAAAGATACCAAGCCACGGTAATTTCAATTCTACGGTGTTATATATGGTTGTTTGTTCTGCATTTGTATTAAGATTTTTGTATTATTTATTTGAAATGTGTAAGTGTCATGAAATCTTTCTACATAATATTATATGTATTTTTTTTCTATTATACTTACCTACACATGAGCATGTACATAATTCGATGTAAAAAAAAGGGAAAGTACTACTAACCAAGACACAAATTTGGTTAGTAGGGCTAGTTAACACAGTGATGTACCTATTAAGTGAAATAAAAATTTGAATTTGAAATTTGAATTTTATTATTCATCAAGGAGTTCCGTTGTCCACCTCCATCATTAGATTAGCTAGCTGCTAAATCAGTGATCGGAGCCGTATGCTGATCAAAATGAGCCCAAACACGGCCAGTCTACTATTATCCATCAATGAGTTCCGCTGTCCACCATCCGTCTCCATATCAAATCAGCTCGTTGTAACATTAGTGAGCCGAACAGAGCTGTCCAAAATTTGCCCAAAGACTGCCAGGTTACTCTCAAGTTATTTTATCTGTGCTCTCAAGGCATCCGGGAGTTCCGTATTGTCCACCTTACATCTCCATCAGCTCGCTGATACCATATTGTATTGTCATCGGAACTTGACAGGTATGCCAAATTTCAGCTCAATCGGATATCGGATTAAGTGAAATATTTATCATTGAGTAGTTCCAATGGCCATCTCTGGTCTTCTTCATCATTTCCACTTCACCAAATGGAACATTCTGAATGCACATGCTTGACTTGTTGCTGAAAATACCGAAATCGCTATATGTGTGACCATAATATTTGATAAGTTCCTTCAATTCCTCATGGAACCCATCATCAGAACCAGATTTTAATGAGAATGTGACCAATCTGGACGCATATCGAGTTTCCAAATCGGTACATAAATGAAGGAGATATGAGGTAACAAACATTATTAAAAAAAACACGACTTGAGAACCTCCTCTTCGGTTCTCTCGGTCTTCGGAAGTCGGTTTGAAACAACCAAAAACTGCTCTAGCGACTCTGAATGCGATTATGACGTTGACGATGATTCGATGGTGCACCTTTAAATCAGAAGTTTTAAATCTCGGTTCGCTCGGTCTATGTATGTACCATCCCCAAGCCAAATGTGAGAATGATTGGGTAATGCCGAGCGAATGACACGCCTGTTGCATTACCTCACTGACGAATTGGACTCCATTGTCACTCAAAGACTCGTCTAGGTACCTACTCCATATCTCAGAAATACCACACGATGGGTGGCATATTCTGTCGGGGGCCCCTCCTTCGCGAAGTGGTCGGCTCTCTTCGCCAGTAAAGTATTCAGCTCCGTCCTCTGGTCTGCCGTTAACTTGGTGCCCTCTTCATCCCTCAGCATAAGGTTATGCTTCTACCTTCATTAGCTCCATCTCGGTGGTAAGTAAGTCGGAATTGGTGATAAACGGATACCAGCGCCGCGGTAAACACCCGTGACGATAACCTAAGCCCCCCCGCCCTGTAACCAAGTGTGGTATTTTGAAGACCCCCCCTCCCCCCTGACTGGGTCACGTAGTATGGGTACGTTCCCTAATCATCGGTAGAAACTGGCTTCTCGGAGGCAAACGCTTCATCCTACTGCATTGATACCTAACTCCGGTACGAAGACCGCAATGCTCTAAGTAACTACATTGTGTTCGGTCACGTAACAGTTCGTAACACACGTCAATAGTTCGAATAGCACGCGGCCGATGTCGCGGGTTTTGGCTAGTATATCATACATTTATGGCGAATTCGCAAAAATTTCGACTTTAATTCCCGAAAGTTGTGATGTTTAAATTATTTATATTTATGAATACGTGCAAAATCCTATAATAACTTACTGCGCATGAGCGGTTGCTCGTGCAACCTTGTTGTAACGGTCTGCTTTAGTCTGTCCAAATCGGTCTTCATAGCAGTCAAAGCCTTTTCCAAAATATCGGTTGGAGAGGACTTCAACAGTTGCAACATTTCGGACAGATACTTCAGCATACTGTTAGATTTCTCGTGAAAGTTTGCATCCAAATGGTTCACTTTCCGTTCCAATGCATCTATCTGTTTCAAGTACTTCTCACTGGTGATCAACGTTTCTACAAACTTTTCAACCACAGAGTCTCCAATGACAGGTGCCGTGGTAGTTGGTGTACGATTTCTTTTCTTGTAAAATTCGTTATTTCCTTTTCCATAGATAAATGATACAAATAAAGATAGTAATATCAATGTTTTATGGGGAAACATCATTTCGCAAGCGGCCTACAACTTGCACATAAGAAATCACACTGACTGGCTCTACGGTTCCATGTTTTAAGCTTAGGGATAAGTTTAACAAAACATTGGACACTGATCTTGGTGTAGGTATCTATTGTACAGTGAGATAACAATGTCATGTTTTGTAATTTAAAATCCGTCGTAAGAGCTCATTGTTAAATAATAATATTAATACTAGTGGATCGACTCGAACTGAGAACTCGCGAATACACGCGGTAAGTTATAGGTATAGCGTTTAACTTAGTAGCCTCCTGAGGTATGGCAGCGGCACGGGAGGGTGGTGATTTTCGTCACTTGACGTCAGTCGGGCGGCGACCTCGCTGCCGTCGATACGTGTTATTTGGACCGGCCGCTTTAGACAAGACGCACACGAGATTAGCAACCGAAGATGGGTCCTCGGATTAGAGCTCAAACTCAAACTAAAGATGTTGTTTATAATGTATATAATTTTTTCAAGGTTAGGAAATCTGATCCAAATTCTGCCGAGCATGAAAACGATATAAACGACTCAGATAACGAAAGTGATTCCAGTCATCATACTGACAGTGATTCGAGTAGCGATATGGACATAAGCTAATAAATTGAAAGTTCAGTTGAAAATATTGATATAAGTATTATATATAATAATTATTTGAACAAGTATTTTATTCTCTTTCGCAATGACTTAGGTACTTATTTGTAAATATCGTAAGATATCTCTTCACTAATTTTCATCACGTGTGTAGCCCTACAGTTCTTTACGTCACATGTCACCCCACCCGTGCCGCTGCCAACCTCAGGAGGCTACTAAGTTAAACGCTAGGCCTATACCTACTTTCTTTTATTGTGATCTTGATGAAATTGTCCTCCAATATGGCTACCTCCGGTACCCGGTTCCACCAGAGGAAGTCATTTTGGTTTTTGATAAACTAGAATGTAGACATGTACTTTTAGAGAGCTTGCGGAAACCCATACTTTTCAAGAAGAATAAGTAAATATTTGACGTTAAGTAAAAAATAAATAAAATGAAAAATAAA